>CM060924.1:63702898-64952898 GCA_030737875.1 Allium sativum
CAAAAAAATGATATATACGTTTCATCTATTTTATTATAACAAAAAGGATATACTTGTCTACAACAATTTTATAATAACAAAATGACATATTTGTTTTCAACAATTTTATAATCACAAAATAACATATTTGTTTTCATCAAATTTATAATCACAAAATGACATATTTTTTTTCATCAATTTATAATAACAAATATGATATATTTGTTTTCAACAATCTTATCTTAACAAACATGACATAATTATTTTCAACAAAACAATCATCAAATCAATAGATCTACGTAACGCTGACAAATCAAGATCAAATCACGTATGATAATCAATTAGAATTTAACAGAGGATTTGTGATAATACAATCATAATTAATTTTAGTTATTTAATAAAAATAAATAAATAAAATATAATTCTCACATCGATTTTTGTTTGAATTTTCAACATGCTCCGTTTCAGCTCTAGTTAGTTCCATACTGACGCTCTCTTTTCAGCAATTCCAACGGATCCAAAATCATTCGATTCCGATCTTGCATGAAAGAGATATGATATTATATACATTTCATTACTTTAATAAATAATTAAAAATTAATTAAAATCCCTAATACTATCATTAAGGGCTAAATACCCCTTTTATCGTTGTTCCTCCTCGTTACTATCTGGAACAAACAAACCCATCACTCGACGTCAAGTCCCACCTGCACGCGCATCTCGAGGGCACCTGCCCATGATCGGATCTCGCCACGATGTAGCCGCCAACCACCTCTTCCTGCGCCCCAACCCTCTCTCCACTCATTGGGCCCTACTCACCGGAAAACAGGCTGCGAACGGAAGCATTTCGAAGGCCAAATTCTAACAATTCACTCTATGAAATTAGATCTCGACCGTACAAAGATGAAGGTCTTACTTCGTTCTTGAATTCTCGCGTTGATTCCTTGATTTAATTCTCTGTATTCGGTGTGTGATTTGAGGAAGGAATCGGGACGATATCGTCCATTCAGTTGAGAGGCCGGCGGCTACTCAGAAGTAGGATTTTATGGTTTCTAATAATATATGGGTTATTTATAATATTTTAATAATTGAATTCTTTAATTTACAAAAAAAACCATTACTTCTTAATAACTCCAAATCCAGCCCAACAAGAGTTGCCTTTAGCCAAATTTCCCCCTTTCGGACACAGTGGGCTCGGTCCCGTCAGCCCGTTTGATCATCTCTGCCCACTTTTATCTATTTTAAAATATAAATCATTTAATTATTTAATTTGATCGTACATTTTAATTTACCTGGGCCCCATATTGACTTCAAAAATTTCCAAAAAATAAATCTAGCTATGATTTGATGATACGGTCCTAACAAAATTAATTTCGTCGAATTAGAGACCGTTTGAAAAATGGCCATTTTTTGGTCGATCCAATTTGACTGTAGTTGACAAAATACATTTTCTTTTTCCACGCTCACATATTAATTCCAAAAATTATGAAAATTGGAATATACAAATAATTTGACATTCCGGAACCAACAAAAGTGGTTTCGTTGAAAACGGAGGTCATTTGCAAAATGGTTATTTATACGGGCTATGTATTTTATAAAATTCTATAGCGACTATTCTGAATATTTAACTGACCATAAATTTTTCTCCCCGCTATGAACTTTCAATTTTTAGGATTTGTCTGATAGTTAATTTTAAACAGATTTTAATATTTCTGATTTTACTGAAATACGTTTTATTTTGAATCCTGTACATTAAGTCAAAGTTCAAATTCAAATTTTCAAACTGTTGCGCCATTTCTAACTACTTTTATAATTAAAATAAATATATTCGTTCTAACTTCGATTTAGATAAATTTTTAATCGTTGTTATTTAAAATAAATAATTTTAAATATTTAGAATTCACTAAAATTTCTAAAATAAAAATTTTAAATTGGTTCCAAAATTCCGAGTTGTTACAATCTCCTCCACTTAAAATCTTTTCATCCTCAAAAAGGAACGGAGCTGAAAGTTGTTTAATTAACCAACTCAACTTCCAATCTTTAATTTTTTGTTTCAATAATTCTATTAGTTGAACTAATAATCACACAACACAACCATCAATCAATTAGTGGTTTAGCTTTTCAAATATATATAACTTTTATATATCAAAAATAATATTTTCTAAAATTGGATTATATTATTACAAATACGTTAATTATAAACTTGTCAGTCTCAACCCATCCTAGGGCATTTCAAACCCCATCTCTAACGAGTTTCTCATTCTAGGTGCTACTGATCCTATTTCTAATGAGTATTCTTTTATATGATATTACTAATCCTACCTCTGATGAGTCTTTTGTTCAGTTCTAACGAGTTGTACCCCAAATATTTGAGCTAACCAGAGCTCTGATACCAACTGTAACGATTCGGATATTTCCCGGACCTAATTGATCGCAAAATCGACTAAGACCGTTCAAAAACCCGATTACGCTAACTTTGGGCATACAACACATCAGGACAAATAATAGAAGACTTTTATAAACATCATAATAATGTTACATCAAAGTATAGAATATATCAGAGTACATCGATAAAAAATAATACAACGGAAGAAAATTTACAATAAATGTAATCCAATGAAGTGGAAATGAATAAACTAGCACAGCGGAAGACTACCAATGCTCAGGACACAGCTTTAAACTTCGATCCAGAATCTTGCTCAATATATCTGCAAAATAAAGCTACTCGGCTTCCCATGTGGAAAAGTGGGCACCCGAGTTTGCAAAGTGAAACAAACTACGGGTCAGTCACGGGACTGGTATGAGAAATCTTTACTTAACTTAACTAGTAATAAGGCTAATCATAGGACCATGCCGCTAACGCGGAACGGGTTTACTCCATTGGATTACCAGTGCATAATTTAAATAAAGTAAAACGTTAAACAACGCAATGCTTTTTAGAAAAATGAAACCATTATAAGACTCAAGTCCCATCGCACAATGCAACGCAAACCGGAGGATAGAGTTTTACCTTATAATGGTCAAAAATGCTTGATACGATAAAACGAATTTGATATTATTATTAGTGTATACGTGTTGAAAAAACATTTTTCAATTATAATGTATCAATCATAGACGGCATAACTACCATATACTATGTCGCCATACTAGTTTTACAATCAAAACCGCATGGTGTCGTATTGGAAGTTGGATTTCCATCATGAATCAAGGCTTGGAACGATTTCCTTACCGATTCGAGACACTCTAGCAAATGTCTCAGGATTCGGATGCTGGCGAACCCTTGGATCCTGTAGGGTCGGTCCACAAATACTTTAGTGGATTAGTTATGCCTGAACACACGCTTCCCGGCTCTATTGAACCTATAAATTGGTCGCTATCGACCAATATAACTGAGGCCTCGTAATCCATCATCCACATAAGTAAAATGTCAGGGCTTGTAAAACCCTGAAACCACTTCTAGTAAGAAAGAAACGTGTCCACTCCCTGCGTTCCCTTGTCCTGCTTCTGACTCATACCGGAGTGTGAGGCTCGCGAAGCAACGCTATACACAAAGCTATGCCTAAACAGGTCGTGCTTTTATCATCAACCACAATGCCCTACTTTTCAACAAAATCCTTGATCATTTGCATCTTGGCATGCCACATTGACAATTCACGCCATGCGATCGATAACTACCAATATATAACCTCTAAGCTCATGCGTCTCAGAGAAGGGTGTTATGCAAGAGAATAAATTCTCCACCACCAAACCAATATATTGAATAGGAATCAATTTACATGGTATGAAATCCAATGTCAGACATACATCCATTTACAAGTCCGTTCTGGGTCTGAACGAAACCGGAGACACCTTATTCCTCATCTCGTATGTCCAGTACGGATGAGAGGTGCTCGCTTATTCGGACAATCAACAAGTACGTCCGGACAACTACGACTGTAACCCTTTCCTAGGAGCAAATCAGTCCAGGGCATCAGTAGTCATTCATTCGATGTGAAGATCGCTGGTCTTCAATCACCGTCTTCAATGTCTTCGACTTTAAATCATCGTATAATTATTTGAAATGAGATTGAACTCGGTTTTTTCAAATAATTCTCGAATATATATAATTTATGATCATTTCATATCGTTAATATTATTTTATAATGATTTATCGCTATTTTAATTTATTTAAAAATAGCCGAATTTAATTTAACGACGCTTCGGGTCAATAGGCGGCCTTGGCGCTGGTTTTGTCAAAATGTGATTTACACATATCTCGAAATCTAACCGTTAGATTTTAACTAATTTTATATTGTTGGAAAGATCTTCCCGAAGAGGACTTAACGGTTCCAGTTTTGGGAAAATCCGACGGTCGGATCTTTCAATATCATCGTTTAAAGTTACGATTCCGAAACGCGAATTACCGCGCGCGATTTGTTTAATTTTAATTTTAATTTTAATTTTAATTTTAATTTATATACATATATATAATTATATATAAATATAAATCATTCGACGATTCCACTAACGTATTTAACACGCCAAATAAAAGAATGTTTTATTGGCATAGCACATCTAAATGTTCGTAATGTCAAAATAAATATATATTTCATTTACATGACGTCTTTGTTAATGACAAATAAGAAGATAATTTTTATTTTCATTATTTGTATGCAATTTCTATTTTATACTTTAACAAATAAAAAGAAATATTTTTATTTGTTTATACTTTCAATGTGTGAGACAGCACCCATAAGAATGTTTATTTTAATTTGCATACAAACTATAATATATATTTTGACAATAAAAATGTCACTTTAATTTATATTTAAATTCTAATGTGTATATTGACAATAAAAATGTCACTTTAATATATACACAAATTCAAATGTGTATATTGACCATAAAAATTATTCTATAATTTGCATATAGATTCTATTTCAATAAAATGCATAAAAAGTGATACATTCATTTTTGTTGACGGTTCTAGTTCAACAAAATGATTAAAAAGTGATTCATTCATTTTGTTGACAATTCTATTTCAACAAAATGATTAAAAGTGATTCATTCATTTTGTTGACAATTCTATTTCAACAAAATGACTAAAAGTGATAGTTTCAATTTTTTTTGTGAACAATTCTAGTTTAACAAAATGAATATAAGTGATGATTGCATTTATATTGACAATTTTAGTTTAACCAAATGAATAAAAAGTGATAATTTCATATTGTTAACAATTCTAATTTAACGAAATGAATATTAATGATATTTCATATTGTTAACAATTCTAATTTAACAAAATGAATATTTTTGTTGTATCACAAATCTATTTACCAAAAATGCTATTTGTGTTTTGACACAAACCTATTTAACAAAATGATGCTATTTGTGTTTTGACACAAACCTACTTAACAAAATGCTTTTTGTGTTTTGACACAAACCTAATTAACAAAATGCTATTTGTGTTTTGACACAAACCTACTTAACAAAATGCTATTTGTGTTTTGACACAAACCTATTTAGCAAAATGATGCTATTTGTGTTTTGACAGAAACTTACTTAACAAAATGCTATTTGTGTTTTGACACAAACCTATTTAACAAAATGCTGTTTGTTTTTTGACACAAACCAACTTAATAAAATGCTATTTGTGTTTTGACAAAAACCTATTTAACAAAAATGTTATTTGTGTTTTGACACAAATCTATTTAACAAAAATGTTACTTTTGTTTTCAACCATCATATTTTGTGTAACGACCCGTATTTTTGGCAGCCAAATATTTTATTTTGTTTATTTTTTTAAATATTTTATTTGGAATATTAATGGTTTTTAATATTTAATTCGTTATTTAAACGATGTTTGAACGATATATATTTATTTAATTATAAATCGAGTTCGAAATGGCGCTGTATTTCGTAATACGGAGTTTTGAACTTCAATTTGACATACGGGATCTGATATAAGTCGAATTTCTGTGAAACAAGAAATGTGAAATCGTGTTGATTATAATTTTCATATAAAAAAGAAAACTTCTGATTTTGCGTTATAGATTGTTAATTATGGCTAAATAAAATTTTAAAACAATCGCTATAGAATTCATTAATAAACAATAACGTTTATTACATAAATCAAATAGAAATTCCTATATAAATTGAATATCGTATAAACCGGAATTTTGAATATTGAGTTTAAAATATACAATAGTTTATGTTGAAGCCATATAAGATTTCATTTGGAAATATATGGAATTATTATTTAATCTGAATTATTTTGGATTTAATTATATTATATCGGTATTTTATAGGTTTTGGAAATAGATTTCTTTTCAAACGGCCTCCGTTTTCGATGAAACGAGTTTTATTGGAAAAAAATATAATTAGTTATTGCTAGATTTTCAGTTTGGAGCCAATCAGAGTTGTTTTATCGGTACGTGAAATCTAAAGCTGAACCGGAAATTACAATAGCATCATTGTGCAAACGAAGTCCGCTTTCAACGAAATTTATTTCCTTTGGACCGGAATGTTCAGACGTAGCAGTGTGTCTATTCCTATTTTGGTTGGAGGTTGTGGGTGATGGTACGAAATTTACGGTTACTGATAAACAATGGTAAGCGGTACATAGAATTAAATACCCTAAAAATAAAATAAAATATATGTATACAAACCTGCGCAGTCTAACTGCCCTATGCTGTAGCTCTATGTTGTATATCCTATACCCACTGCAGTGAATTTTCAAATCAATGTAAGTTCACATGCCTGTATATCAACGAAAATCACCAATCACTAAAATGGAAACTCAACATTTCCAAATGGATGGAAGGGACACAACATACAGCTACGCTAATACTAACATCACAGTTTCATGACTGCTCTATGCTCTTATGTGTGCCTATCCGAACATACACTCACATGCATGCCCATGAAATATATTTACAAGATGACACAGCTACCTGTTGTCCCTTTGTTTCCTTCACACATAGCCTACCTCTGTAGTCTGTAGACAACAGTGTCCTTCCTCTTACCCTTACCTAACAAGTAATCCCAATTCCTTGCCAGCCAAACTATTACAAATCCTTGCGTGTCAATCCAATCATCCATGCCACCCACGTTTATACCATATAAATATATGTGCTCTTACCGGTTTCAAGTGGTTCCAGAAAATGAACCTTTCCCTTCACGGAACAAGAAGTTCCCTTCTTCTTATATCAAGGAAACCGAACTTTCAAAATAAAATAATAGAACTCCACCTTCCCTTCTCTCAAAAACATGGTATATTTCCAGAAATGTTTTTATATAACACGCATGCTGGTGGAGATCAGACGATTGAAGGCGTGGGGGAGTTCTGACGATGGAGAAGATCACATGAGACGACGAGCTGAAGCTTACGTAGGTTGAGCTCAAACTATCAGTCGGTTGTGCTGTAAAATGATGAGGTGGGAATGCTAGTGCATGGTAAGAATGTTGTATAATGTAAAAGAAAAAAAAGTAATATGGACAGAAGGGAAAGCTGGTACAAGAATTCAGACAGAAGTAGGAATGGCGCAAGGAAGAACACGAAGAAGCAGATGGATGGGGTCTGGTGTTGCGGTTGGTGTAAAGACTGGAAGAAGATAAAGGATCAGTTAATGACGACATGCATGGTGAGGAGTTATGAATGTAAAAGGAGGCGGTACGTGCAATTGGCAGAGAGGTTATAGGTTGAAACGGCCTGGAAGAAAAGTTTTTGTGGGAAGGAAAGCTTTTACAGGCGTTAGGGTTACCAATGAATGAAGACAGCAACTCTAACAAGAAGAAGAGCATTAGTTCAGGCCCGAAAACTATCAGTACGGTTTGACAGATTAGGTGAACTAAATGGTAATTAATAATAAACTAGTTAATTTATTTATATATTATATAATATTTGATAGTTTGTTGAATGTGGTATGTTTTATCTTAAGATTATAGACGTGAAGGGTTAGAAGATAGTCAGGCCGCAGTTTAATTACTTAATTATAATATGATTAAGGGCGTTATTATTAATCAAAAATTGTACATGCCTAAATGGGAGTTGTGAAACTGGGAAAATGTGAGGAAGCAACGAAAAGGATCAGCCAACCTTTATCTTAAACCGTAATTTGTTTATTTAAGATATTGTTAAGAATTTGATGAAATTTAATTAATTTTGTTATTTAATGATGAACTAATCCTAATTATAATTGGTGCAGTTCAACAGGCGGTGGAACGAGACATATCGGCCCTAATGATTTGCAGAATCTAAATTAATTAATTTAGAAAATAATTAGTCAATAAAAGTTAATTAGCTTAATTTAAATTAATTCGTGAGTATATATATGTAATTATATAAATCTTGCATATATGAGCAGAATCAGACAAACTATGTACCGTCGGAATCGGCTTGAGAAGATCTACCTCCTGAGGCAGAGTTGGACACATGTGGAACGAATGGAAACAGCAGTTAAATAGTGAATCAAATCAAAGTGAGTTAAACTCACTCGGTTCTTCCCATTTATATTTTATACAAAATTGGGTTTTTATTTTATGTGCTCTGCTTGCTAATGGTTGACTGTTTGCTAATTATATATTTATTTGATGATTTAACTGATGAAATTAAACCGTTGTTTAATTTCAGTGAAATAACAAATCGTTATTTTAACGATTTGATCCAATGAAGGCAACTTACCTTATTGGTCATGTTTATTTACAAACGTGTTTAATTGCTTGTGAATTGTTTGATGTTAAATGGTCGTTATTTATTGTTATCAGTTCAATGAAATTGAATGATCTGATTTGAGATAACCATATTGGATACAGGGAAGGAGAGGTTGGAGGGATCCAATGGGTTTCCTCAAATATATTAAATATTATTTGTTTTATATTATCGAAATATGAACTGTCATGATTGGTGATTGATTTGATTGGAGATCATGGACTGAAAATTCATCCTGTGTTTTGTTTTAAACAATGGGCAATATTGGTTGAGTAATCGGTAGTAAATTGCCTAAGAATAAGTTGTTTTGTTGTATATTTATTTACCGTCAAGTGGATCGATAGAACAGAAGTTATAAAATTTATTTTATAACTGAAAATAGATTTTGAAATATAATATTTTGAATAAAATTTTATAAACAAGAAATAAATATTCACTATTCGTTTAATTAATTAAAAATTTATTATTAATTGATTTTATAAAGTAAATTCTGATGTCTATCAGATTTATAAACAAGTGAAGAGAAATTTGTCTAACAGTTAATTTGGATAATTATTTTGTTAATAAACAATTAAAGGGAATCATTTAAATTAATTACATTATTAATTAATTTAAAGAGAGAACTAATTGGAATCAGTTAAGGAGATAATCGTGTTTTGAAGTTGACTAAATTTACCATTTTTAACTGGAATTAATTATTAAATTAGTTTTTTTAGATTAATCTAGTAAAATAGTTTAAAGAATATTTGTGTAATTTTAATAAGGGTTTTAGAAAGGGAATTTACTATTTATTTTAGTGAATAAAGAAATTAAACATTGAGGTAGTTACTGATTTAAAAATAAATTATTATATTAATTAACAATAAATTAGAAAAATTACTTTTAAATTGAAAGGCATTTAAAAAGGTAATCGAAATTTAAATGAAATCTAGTTGATTGGCGAAAGGAGTTTATGTACGGGTTTTGTATTTAAAATCCAAATTTTTATAACGAAGATATAAAAAGAAATTCAAGCGGACACGATAGCTTGAATCAAATGTTTGCTTAATATTCGAATTTAGTAAAAAGGGGATTTGAGATGAAAAGGGTGTATATTAAACCAGAAATATATAAATGGGGTTTATAAAAAGAAGTGAAGTGGTAAATCGTTATTTTTAGATTAGCGTTACTTAATAATGGGATTAAGTAGAATTGTTAAATTGAAATAGGATTTCCAAAGTGGGAAATGGTTGAAAGGATTAGAAAAGGATTGGTGAAATTGAATTTGGTAAAAGAAGTGGGTCATAGGATTTGATAACCAAATCTGAATTAAAAATGAATTTATTTTAAAGAGGTAAAGTTAAAAAGTGGTGTTTATAAGGAATTACTTAGTTATTAAATTAAGAAATAATGTTATATTCGAGAAGGAGATTTTCAAAAAGTAAGAAGGTTTTATGAAACCGTATTTTGATTAAAATAGCAAAATGGGAATTTGTATTGGTATTAGAATGAAGTATTGGCTTTTGGATTACAACTGGTATCCATCTTATGATTTGAACGTTGTTGATCAAGGTTTGATAGGTAATTAAAATACCCCAACTTGAACAACATCGGAATTATCTAGAAGGATATTAGTTGTAATGGTAAAGAAAAAATAATGCAATGTTTAGTGAAAATTTTGAAGATTATATAATGAGGATTCCAAGGTGAAAAGGGGATTGCGTGAATTACAACGTTATTGCCGAGATTTAAAAAGAAAATGTAAAAGATGAGTTTTATTCTATAAGGATAAGCATGGACATTGTTTTCAAGTGATGAATAAAAAGATATTTCGTAACGTTATTTTTGCGATAAGTAAGTTGAATATTTTTCCCCAATATTAGATAATAAGGTGGCTAATTTTTTGAAAGTGAAATAGAAAATAGGATATATAAAAGTGAATTTGTTTAAAGAATCATATGTTAAATAAGAAGCAAAAAATATATTCATAATATCGAAATATTTAGGAGTTTTAAAATTTTCAATTATTTTAAATAAAAGGGGAAGTGATGTTGAATACTGAACTAGTGAACTCATTGGTTTTTCAGGATTTAATCACTGTTTATGTTGATAGTTAAATAATCGACTATCAAATATGTCCAATACGATTGTTGGTATGGAAAGACCGGGATCGAATTTATATTCGAAAACCATTTCGACCAACATATATGTGAAGATATCAGAAGATGATTCGAGATGGAGCATTAAAGACAATAGATCTTCATAAATAGAAGAATTGCTAATAATGTCTAATGTTGCAACCAGAGATATACTATGGTTCTATCGTGGTTGGAATCTACAGATTGTAAGGAGTGCTCGCTACTAATCTATAGGATGATTCCTTGGATGTGGTAGGAGGGTGCCTTCTATTCATCCTGTTCCTGGATGACTTGTATGGACGGATGTCTGAAAGCGTATTTCCAAAGGAGTTACGTATGTCGATTTCTTCAAACGTACCATAGTTGATGGTGAAGGAAGGGGTTTTCTCTAGCTAAATAACTAGAGTATTTTTGTGGATGGCAATTTGTAACAACCCGCAAAATCAGGACCAATTTAAAATTTTTATTTTAGAAAATTTTAATGAATTTTAAGTATATAAAATAATTTATTTAAATAATAATGATTAAAAATTATTTTAATTGAAGTTTAAACGAATAAATTCAATTCAATTATAATAGAAGTTGAAATAACCTTGCAGTTTGAAATTTCAATTTAATACATACAATTCATTTTTAATCAAAAAGGGGACGACCCATGAAATTTTAACTCTGTTTAACAATATCTTTCCAACGAATCTGAAAAATTGAAATTTCATTTTAAAATTCAAGAGTTATGGCCAATTCAATTTTTAGAAAAGTCGCTGTAGAATTTAATTATATTTAATATATATGGCCCAAAAGGCTACTTTTCACATACGAAGGAATTTGGACTCGAAACCACTTCCATTGAGTTGAAATGATGTTTCTGCATTGAAAAAAAAGTAAACACTTATATATTTTGAGTTTCGGAAATTATATATTTAAAAATGTATTTTTAATATTAAATATATAGCCCTTGAAAATAGGAAATTTTCAAACGACCTCCGTTTTCGACGAAACCTCTTTTGTTGGATCCGGAATGTCAAAATAGGGTTAAGTTTAATATTTCATAATTTTTGGATTTAATTTGTGACCGTGTCAAAAATATTTCAGTTTTGTCAATTTCAGTCAAATTTAATCGACCGTTAAAATAGCCATTTTTCAAACAGTCTCAGAATTCAATGAAATTAGTCTCGTCAGAACCGTATCGTCATAAGAAAGCTAAAAATATATTTTTTTTTGGAATTTTCGGAGTCCGTATGTGGCCTCGGTATATTTAAATGTACGGTAGAAATTAAAATATTTATTTAATATTGTATTTTTAAATTAAAACCGAAAATAAAACATTACAGGCATCAGAATTGGGCTCCGAGACCCATCCCATTGTGTTCAGAAGGTGTCAAAACCTTAAGAACGATAGTCGTTGGGCCTAATCCCGAGTTAGTTGATAATCGGGCCTTAATTGGGTTAATTAGTTAATTAAATATATAAATATATTATTATTTTAATCCCTAACCCTAATATCCTAATGGAGCCGCCGCCAGGAGCTTCTTCAATGGCCGAAAATTGTTCAATTAATTTCTCCCTCTCCTCTTCGAATTAAAACCCAAATCCTATACCACTTCGAAGAGATTCCCCTCCTCTTCGTTTTCATACGGTTAGATCTCAACTCGTGCCACCATTTCCCCGAAACCCGAACCCAAACCGCCGCCTTAAACCCACGTCGGCCACCCCCTAGCGCAGACCGAGCTGCACCATTCGGGCCCCACCTCGTGCGCCTCTTCGTCCTCTTCGCTGCAGTGTATTCTGATTGGTCCCTAGTGCCTTGAATCGGAGGAAAATAGCTACCCTAGTTTTGAACAAAATAGAACTAACGTCGGCCGAAGTCTGTAAGTGGAAGAAGGAGGTTAATTTCTAATTATTTAATTAAGTAATTAATCTAACTTGTTTTATAACTTATTTTTATCATAACTAATTCGTTTCAACTCGGAATTCGATGATTTCAGCGACGTTGGGATCGTATTAAAAAGATCTACGCCTCTGGACTGAAACGGAGCAATTCAGAACAACTTGAATTTTGGACAAAATTCGCAATGACTGTGAGAATCTCTGATTTTTACGATTTAATTAATTTATTTAATTATTTTATTATGTTAAATATCTATATGTAGGTTATTTAATTCGTTCTGTGTTGTGATAAAATTTTGGTTGATTGATCTGTTTGTGTTGTACTGTATTGTATAGATCCGGTATAACAAATTTAGATTTGTATATGTGGTTAAAATAAATCATGTTTGTCAAAATATTGATGGATAATATATATATATATATATATATATATATCAAACCAAAATCGAATGGCATGTTTATCGTATTAAGAATCGGCAATATAAAGCTTTTGCCTTGTTGAAATTACAATTGGTAATATAATATTGTAAATTTTTGTTGAAATTAGAAATGACAAAAAATGTCATCCTTATTAAAATAGAAATTACCTCTTTATTTGTGATATGGATCATTAGAGAAAAAAAATAGAATATAAAATTATATTTTTATTGTAGTATGAAACATTAGAAAAGAGTAGACAATAGGAATTGTACTTTTATTGTAATATGAACCATTAAATAGAGTGAACAACTAGGATTGTTAACAAATAAAATTTTATATTCTATTTGTAAATAAAAAAAGAGGGATTGGTATTCATATTTTTATTTACATGTTATTTGTAAATAAAAAGGCTTATTCAGGATTTATATTTTTATTTACAATCCATGTATAGATAAAATAGCAAGATTGTTATTTTTATTTACACTTCATCTGTAAATAAAAAGACAAGATTAGAAAACACATCTTTATTTGCATTTTATTTGCGAATAAAAAGACAAACTAGTTTTATACATTTTTATTTATATCCTATGTGTAAAATAAAAGACAAAATTTGTAAACTCACTTTTATTTACATTTTACTTGTAAATAATAAAAGCTGAAATAAAGGTTAGTATATTTATTGTAAAATTATTACAATAGAAAGAAGATGACATTAAAGGTTTCATTTTTTTTATACCTTTGTATTAAATAAAAGATTTTACATTAAAGGTTATGCCTTTATTGTAGTATTGTTTTCAAATGTAAAGATTATGATAAAAGAATCCATTTTTGTTGTAACTTTGTAAAATAGAAATGTTTTAATGTTTTATTGTTTTTTATAGATTAAAATAAAACGGTTAGACTTAAAAGACATACTTTTAGTGTCATATTAAATAAATAAAAAAACTTACTTTTTATTTACATTTTATAATGTAGATATCACTTGAAATCAAAACTTTTTATTTATTTATTTACATTTTATAATATAAATATGACTTGAAACAATAATTTATTTATTTTAAAATATAAATATAACTTGAAACCAAATTTACATCTTTATTTGTGTTCTTAAAACACAAATATAACTTGAGTACAAAACTTATATTTTTATTTGTGTTCTCAAAACAAAAATATGACTTGAAATAAAAATTTACTTTTTATTTACATTTTATAATGTAAATATGACTTGAAACTCACATATTGGAAATGTATTTATGTCTGCGCTCCTTATCGCAAATAAAATACAAATGTTAGAAATACATTTTTATTTGGATTCATTATTAGCAAAACATAGTTATTAAAACCAATATATTCACTTTGTCAAATATGGTTTTGTCAAAACATATCTATTAGAAATAAAGCATTTATGGAAACCAAATATTCATTTGTGTCAAATTTCGTTGATTTAAAAAAAAAGTAGTGCTTTTGTCAAATCCTGTTAGTGTAAACAAAAGTAATGTTTTGTCGAACATGTTAACTGAAATATAACTTGTCCTCTTTATTTGTATTCACATTAAAATATAATTTGTTCTTTTATTTGTATTCACTTATACAAAAAAAACATTAAAAAAAAATATAATAGAATTTGTTCTTTTGTTTGTATTCACATATACAAACATACACAAAAAATAAAATTTGTTCTTTTTATTTGTATTCAAGAATACAAGTAATCATTGAAAATAAATTTTGTCCTTTTATTTGTATCCTCGAATACAAATAAAACACTGAAACCAAAAGTTCACTTTTCATTTGTAGTCACAAATACAAATATACACTGAAAATAAACTTGTTCTTTTATTTGTATCTACAAATGCAAATGTACATAGAAAAACAAAATTTGTTCTTTTATTTGCATTCACTAAGGCAAAGATATATTGAAGTCAAAGTTTATTCTTTTATTTGCATCCACTTATGCGAATATATTTTGCAAATGAAATTTGTTCTTTTATGTGCACTCATTAATGCAAATATATTTTAAAAAGAAAGTTGTTCTTCTATTTGCACTCACTAATGCAAATATACATTGAAATAAGTTTGTGCTTTTCTTTTGTTTCCATTCACTCAAATATCATTTTTGTTAAAACATGATTTGGAAATAAAACATCACTTTTATTTGTTTTCTCAAACACAAACATTACATAGAAAAATCAACATGACTTTTATTTGTGTTCTCGAACACAAATATGACGTAGAAGAATAAATGGTCCTTTTATTTTGTTTTCTAACATGTAATTAAAGTTGTACATTTTTGTTTGCGTTCCCTAACGTAAACATAACATGATTTTAAAGTGGTACATTTTTATTTTCATTTTCAATGCGAATAAAACATTGAAAATAAAATTTACATTTTGATTGCATTCCAGAATGCAAATAAAACATAGAAAATAATAAGAGGATTGTACATTAATATATATATTCTTAATGAAGTTCATCTTCCATTAAGGAGATTAGTTAAATCAAAATAGACATTTTGTCAAAATGAATTAGTTAAAGCAAATCATATATTTTGGCAAAACATATACTTTTGTCAAAATAGATTAGTCGAGTCAAAGTACACCTTTTTGTCCTAATGGCTCAGTTGAAACTAAAATATATATTTTGGTCCCAAATAAGAATTGCTAATATAAAAGAGACACATTCTTGTCATAATTATATGCTATGTATTACACTTCCATTCACAAGTTACCCGACTTGTGTATGTGATTGGGACGATAATTTCCACACATCGCCCAAGTGCACAAATAATTTATTATTTGTTTGTTGGTTGAAACCCCACACGGGTGTTGGGATGAAAATTAACATACACTAATCCCAATATTTAAATGTATGTTGATCGTTAGATCGACAGGCTGCGATGAGCGTTATTATTTAATTTTAACGCTTACACAGTGAAATTTACACTTTGGATGTTAATGGATGACTTGATGATTATACTGTTATGGTCATATACATGGTGTGTGTGAAATCCATATAATCCAAATTATATGGTAAATGGTTGAGTCGCATTTCGATTCAGGTGTTCTTTTCAATAAGAATATTTTTACATTAGAAATTGTTTTTATATAAAGAATATTTTTAATTAAGTATATGTTAAAACAAAGAATATTTTTAAGAGATAAAAGGTTATAATATGAAGAATACTTCACATTTAAAAATCTTTTATAAAGTATATTTTTAATGATTATTTTAAAAATATGTTCTTATAATAATGAATTAATATTTAGAGGGAGACCTTTTAATTAAGATTATTAGAATTGCAATCATATTTTGTGATAAGAAATAAATTGAGATGTGGAGTAGATTTATCGTGGACAGTGTTTTTAAACAACATTTGTCCTTTAATCCAATTTACATTGAAATTACTATTTGGACTTTATAAATCTATTTTATAAATTTAAAAAGCATTTTTTAAATTCTAATTTTCCAATTTAATATATTAAATTGGAATTAAGTGGAAATTCGATTGGTAATAATCGAAATGGGCTTCTGTAAAAGAAGATTAATATTATATATGGAATTTAAGAGGTTTTTGCCATTATTCCATGTATATTATTAGTCCGATACAGAAATTTATATCGATTATGTATTGATTTGATTTCTGGGAATTCCATATTTTGGAAATTGATTTATGGGTTTATCGTGAACTGTGTTTAAAGGACACTAGTTCTTTAACCTGTTTAAGATAGGATTTATTCCTTAAAAATAAATGATATTGTAATAATGATTTTTAATATCAAATAAAACTGGAGTTTTAATAAGTCTTTTAAGGAAGATTTAAGATTTAATTTATTAAATTATCTTTGATAAATTAATGAGAATCTTTTAATATGAATATCTTATTAAAAAAAATATTTGAGTCGGAATGTGGCGTAATGTGTGTGATTTTCCAATATTTGATTTTTAATCACATAATACGCGGGTTATTCAGAAAGACCGGGTTTAACCCATTCTGAATAATCATCACGACGATCAAGAGTCGAAGATGAAGGCGGTGGGTGAAGACCGAAGGTTTTCACATCGTTGGGATGATGATGACTGGTATCTTGAATTGGGACTGGCCTCCCAAGGCAAGGTATTTAGTAATGATCGTCCATACGTATTTTGAGATCAACGGACACGTTGTTTCGTTCAGACCCAGCGCGGACTTGTAAATGGATTGTGTGTCTGACATTGTATTCCTTTCTACTATAATTGTTGAACGCTACTAATTATATATTTCTGTTTGGTGTTTAACACCCTTCTCTAAGATGTATGAGCTTAGAGGTTATGTATATTGATAGATGATCAATGATATGGTATGGTCTGACAATGTGGCATGCTAAGATGAAATTGATCAAGGCTTTGTTGAAAAGCAGGCCTTGTGGTTGATGATCAAAGCACAGTCTATTTAGGCATAGCTTTGTGTATATCGTGACTTCGCGAGCCTCACAGCCCGGTAGAGTCTAAAACGGGAGAAGGGAATGCAGGGAGTGCACACGTTTCTCTCTAACTAGAGTGGTGCCAGAGACCTACCAGTGCTGGCATTTATTCATTGTGGTTGTTGGATTTTTCGAGGCCTCGGTTTATGCGGTCGCCACTGGCCGTATTATAGGTCCAAAAGGACCGGGGAACGTGTGTTCAGGCATTTCTAATCCACAAAAGTAAGTGTGGACCGGCCCTGCAGGATCCAAGGGTTGGACAGAGTACCAATCCTGGGGCATTTGCTAGAGTGTCTCGAATCAGTAAGGATCTCCTCCCTTGCCTTGACTCAGATGGAAACCCAAATTTCCAATACGACATCACGCGGTTTTGATTGTATACCTATATATGGCGACATAGTGGGATGGGGCACTCATGCCGTCTAGGATTGATACATTTACTTTGATGTATTTCAATTGGTTGCACACTATTATTATATAATATCCGTTTTATGCGTATCAAGCATCTTTTGATCATTATAAGGTAAAACCCTATCCTCCGGTTTGCGTTGCATTGTGTGATGGGACTTGGGTCTTATAATGGTTTCATCTTTCTAAAAAGCATTGCGTTATTTTGGCGATTTACTTTAGTCATGCACTGGCAATCCAATGGAGTAACCCGTTCCGCGTTAGCGGCGTGGTCCTGTGATTAGCCTTATTATTAATTAAGATTAGTTTAAGAATTCTCACACCAGTCCCACGACTGACCTGTAGTTTGTTTCACTTTGCAAACTTGGGTGCCCTCTTTCCACACGGGCAGTCGAGTAGCTTATTTGGCAGATATATAAAACAAGATCCTGGATTGAAGACTGAAGCTGTGGCCAGAATGTTGATAGCCTTCCACTGAGATTAGTTCCTTTGCAATGTATTCATTTATTGTATTTATTCTTCCGCTGTAATTTTATTCCAATGTACTCTGATATGTATATTCTGTACTCTGATGTAACATTTATTATAGTGTTATAAAAGTCTTCTGTTATCTATTGTAATGTGTTGTATGCCCAAAGTTAAAATATTCGTAGGTTTCCACTTTTTGGGTCAGACCTGTGTGGTTTATGGTCGATCCTAAGGGCGGGAATTTTCGGGTCTTTACAGTTGGTTTCAGAGCACTGGTTAGCTCAAATCTTTGGGGTACAACTCGGAACTAAACGGAAGACTCATCAGAGATTGAATTAGTAATATCCAATAAGAATACTCATTAGAGATAGGATCAGCAGTATCCTAGAATGAGTGAGCTCGTTAGAGATGGGGTTAGTAATGCCCTAGAACGAGTTAGGAGTTACGAACTTATAATTAACGTATTTTTGATATTTATAATCTATCTTTGAAATATGATTTTTATGTATATAAAGTTATATATATTTTGAAAAGATAATCTACCATTAAAATTTAAAAAATTAAGATAGTTAATTTTACAATTTTTAGCTTCGTTCCTTTTCAAGGACGAAAAGTTTTTAAGTAGGGGCGATTGTAACAACCCGCAAAATCAGGACCAATTAAAAATTTTTATTTTAGAAAATTTTAATGAATTTTAAGTATATAAAATAATTTAATTAAATAATAATGATTAAAAATTTATTTTAATTGAAGTTTAAATGAATAAATTCAATTCAATTATAATAGAAGTTGAAATAGCCCTGCAGTTTGAAATTTCAATTTAATACATACAATTCATTTTTAATCAAAAATGGGACGACCCATGAAATTTTAACTCTGTTTAACAATATCTTTCCAATGAATCTAAAAAATTGAAATTTCATTTTAAAATTCAAGAGTTATGGCCAATTCAATTTTTAGAAAAGTCGTTGTAGAATTTAATTATATTTAATATATATGGCCCAAAAGGTTACTTTTCACATACGAAGGAATTTGGACTCGAAACCACTTCCATTGAGTTCGAAATGATGTTTCTGCATTGAAAAAAAAGTAAACACTTATATATTTTGAGTTTCAGAAATTATATATTTAAAAATGTATTTTTAATATTAAATATATAGCCCTTGAAAATAGGAAATTTTCAATCGACCTCCGTTTTCGATGAAACCACTTTTGTTGGATCCGGAATGTCAAAATAAGGTTAAGTTTAATTTTTCATAATTTTTGGATTTAATTTGTGACCGTTGCAAAAATATTTCAGTTTTGTCAAATTTAATCGACCGTTAAAATAGCCATTTTTCAAACAGTCTCAGAATTCAACGAAATTAGTCTCGTCAGAACCATATCGTCATAAGAAAGCTAAAAATATTTTTTTTTTTGGAATTTTCGGAGTCCGTATGTGGCCCCAGTATATTTAAATGTACGGTAGAAATTAAAATATTTATTTAATATTGTATTTTTAAATTAAAACCGAAAATAAAACATTACAGGCATCAGAATTGGGCCCCGAGACCCATCCCATTGTGTTCAGAAGGTATCAAAACCTTAAGAACGATAGTCATTGGGCCTATTCCTGAGTTAGTTGATAATCGGGCCTTAATTGGGTTAATTAGTTAATTAAATATATAAATATATTATTATTTTAATCCCTAACCCTAATATCCTAATGGAGCCGCCGCCAGGAGCTTCTTCAATGGCCGAAAATTGTTCAATTAATTTATCCCTCTCCTCTTCGAATTAAAACCCAAATCATATACCACTTCGAAGAGATTCCCCTCCTCTTCGTTTTCATACGGTTAGATCTCACCTCGTGCCACCATTTCCCCGAAACCCGAACCCAAACCGCTGCCTTAAACCCACGTCGGCAACACCCTATCCCAGACCGAGCTGCACCATTCGGGCCCCAACTCGTGCGCCTCTTCGTCCTCTTCGCTGCAGTGTATTCTGATCGGTCCCTGGTGCCTTGAATCGGAAGAAAATAGCTACCCTAGTTTTGATCAAATTAGAACTAACGTCGGCCGAAGTCTGTAAGTGGAAGAAGGAGGTTAATTTCTAATTATTTAATTAAGTAATTAATCTAATTTGTTTTATAACTTGTTTTTATCATAACTAATTCGTTTCAACTCGGAATTCGATGATTTCAGCGACGTTGGGATCGTATTAAAAAGATCTACGCCTCTGGACTGAAACGGAGCAATTCAGAACAACTTGAATTTTGGACAAAATTCGCAATGACGGTGAGAATCTCTGATTTTTACGATTTAATTAATTTATTTAATTATTTTATTATGTTAAATATCTATATGTAGGTTATTTAATTCATTCTGTGTTGTGATAAAATTTTGGTTTATTGATCTGTTTGTGTTGTACTGTATTGTATAGATCCGGTATAACAAATTTAGATTTGTATATGTGGTTAAAATAAATCATGTTTGTCAATATATTGATGGATTATATATATATATATATATCAAACCAAAATCGAATGCCATGTTTATCGTATTAAGAATCGGCAATATAAAACTTTTGCCTTGTTGAAATTACAATTGGTAATATAATATTGTAAATTTTTGTTGAAATTAGAAATGACAAAAAATGTCATCCTTATTAAAATAGAAATTACCTCTTTATTTGTGATATTGATCATTAGAGAAAAAAAATAGACAATAAAAATTATATTTTTATTGTAGTATGAAACATTAGAAAAGAGTAGACAATAGGAATTGTATTTTTATTGTAATATGAACCATTAAATAGAGTGAACAACTAGGATTGTTAACAAATAAAATTTTATATTCTATTTGTAAATAAAAAAAGAGGGATTGGTATTCATATTTTTATTTACATGTTATTTGTAAATAAAAAGGCTTATTCAGGATTTATATTTTTATTTACAATCCATGTATAGATAAAATAGCAAGATTGTTATTTTTATTTACACTTCATGTGTAAATAAAAAGACCAGATTAGAAAACACATCTTTATTTGCATTTTATTTGCGAATAAAAAGACAAACTAATTTTAAACATTTTTATTTATATCCTATGTGTAAAATAAAGGACAAAATTTGTAAACTCACTTTTATTTACATTATACTTGTAAATAATAAAAGCTGAAATAAAGGTTAGTATATTTATTGTAAAATTATTACAATAGAAAGAAGATGACATTAAAGGTTTCATTTTATTTATACCTTTGTATTAAATAAAAGATTTTACATTAAAGGTTATGCCTTTATTGTAGTATTGTTTTCAAATGTAAAGATTATGATAAAAGAATCCATTTTTGTTGTAACTTTGTAAAATAGAAATGTTTTAATGTTTTATTGTTTTTTATAGATTAAAATAAAACGGTTAGACTTAAAAGACATACTTTTAGTGTCACATTAAATAAAAAAAAATTACATTTTATTTACATTTTATAATGTAGATATCATTTGAAAGCAAAATTTTTTATTTATTTATTTACATTTTATAATATAAATATGACTTGAAACAATATTTTTTTTTTAAATATAAATATAACTTGAAACCAAATTTACATCTTTATTTGTGTTCTTAAAACACAAATATAACTTGAGTACAAAACTTATATTTTTATTTGTGTTCTCAAAACACAAATATGACTTAAAATAAAAATTTACTTTTTATTTACATTTTATAATGTAAATATGACTTGAAACTCACATATTAGAAATGTATTTATATTTGCGCTCCTTATCGCAAATAAAACACAAATGCTAGAAATACATTTTTATTTGGATTCATTATTAGCAAAACATAGTTATTAAAACCAATATATTCACTTTGTCAAATATGGTTTTGTCAAAACATATCTATTAGAAATAAAGCTGTGACGGCAAAGAATTTCGCTCGGTCCGAACCAGTCGCTAAACCGATTCAGGCCGTTCGAAACGCCCTATCGTTTGAGAACACGACAAATCAAAACGCATACAGAAGAACATTTCACTATATATTACAACAGTGCATCAGATTACAAGAATATACAGAGTATAAAAGAATATTACACAGAAATATCAGAGATTTAAATTACATTTAAATACATAGCAGCGGAAAATAATACAATACACAACTAGAAGGAGATATACGGATACAAAGCTTTCCGGATATCGTTCCAGCTGTAAACCAGGATCCTGTGAATATAAATCTGCAAAACCCAAAACTACTAGCTGCCCGTGTCAAAATAAGGGCACCCAGAGTTTAGGTTAAAACAATAAACTCCAGGTCAGTCATGTGACTGGTGTGAGAACTAAAACAGTTATTAATCTTTATTTTAAATCATTAGCTAAATCAAGGGACCACGCCGTATAACACGGAACGGGTTTCCTCCCAAGAATACCAGTGCATAAAACAAACAGCGCAATGCTAAATAAAGAAAAATGAAGCTGTTATAAGACCCAGGTCCCATCACACAATGCAACGCAGTCGAGGATAGGGTTTTCCCTTATAACAGCCAAAGGATGCTTGATACGTTTTAAAACAAATCATTTGATACTATTATAAGTGTATAAAACAACTTCAAATCATAAGTATCAATCATAGGCGGCATAAGCGCCCCATCCCACTATGTCGCCATATATAGGATTACAATTAAAACCCCAAATGTCACGTATTTGGAAATTGGATTTCCGTCTATGAACCGAGGCAAAAGATAGTCCTCAACCGATTCGAGACTGCCTAGCCCGAGTCTCAGGCAAGCGCGCAGGCAAGCCTTGGATCGTCAGGGCCGGTCCACACGGAGTGGATTAAAATGCCTGAGCACTACGTTTCGCCGCCCTTTGGGGCGTAAGCGAGCCAACGAATGACTCCATCGGACCCGGATCGTCCGATCTAACCGAGGCGCCTCGCAACAGCAACAACCACATAAGTCAAACTCGTCAGGGCGTGTAAAACCACTGACGCCACTTCTAGCTAGGAGGAAACGCAGGCCCTCCCTGAGGTCCGTCTCCCGTTTTTGGTTCATACCTGGTGTGAAACACGCGAGGTAAACGTTACACAAAGCTACGCCACAAGGGCCGTGCTTTGATCATCACCACAAGACTTCGCTTTTCAACATAAGCCTTGATCATTTTCATCTTAGCATGCCACACAGGCAAACCATCCTATGCAACCGATATCAGTCACACAGAATGAAATCCGATGTCAGACACACAGTCCATTTACAAGTCCGTCCTGGGTCTGAACGAAACCGGAGGCACCTAGTACCCCGCATATCCATCGATCTCCAAGTACGTCTGGACGATCACTAACTGTTTCCATCTTCTTGGGTGTACAGCCCAATCAAGATCATCAGTAATTACCCAAACGACGTGAAGACCTCCGGTCTTCGACCATCGTCTTCATCTTCGACTTACCGTCGTATCAGTTATTCAGAATGGGATAAACCCGGTCTTTCCGAATAACTCGCGTATATATTATAAAAGTGTTACACAAACACAACATACGCCTCATTCCAATTCATTAGTCACTAACCGTAAATTAATCAAGAGAATAATTTCCCAAATATTAACCCCGAAGGCCGAAACCAACATCAGATCAATATCCAGAAAACCATTCTGCTTGGCTAACCGACAGTTAGTTTCTAAATTTCACATTCATAGGGAAAGATTCCCATAAATTTTATCAAAGATAAATTCCTTGAATTTATTCTTTAATCCATTTTTGAATATCAATTCAAACTAGTCGGGATTAGCGAACCTTACCGAAGTAATCATTTATTTTAATTTCCCAATCCCAACCTATTCATCCCATGAAGTAAAACTGGTAATACTTCGTATCTAACACCATAGTGTTATCGGTAAATTCAATTACCATTTCACGTTCAAATCTAATTAAAGATTTAACTATCGCCTGGAGCAAAACTGGTGATACTCCATTTTCGATCATTTCAATCTAATTAAAGATTCATTAAAACTCCACTTAGTTTTAATCTTCGACTGGGTTAAAGAATCAGTGTCATTTAAAACACGGTTCACGATAAACCCAAAATCACATTCCATTAATTATCAGGTTAAAGAACAAGTGTTATTTAAAACACTGTTCACGATAAACCCAAAAATCATTCCATTAATTATCGGGTTAAAGAACAAGTGTTATTTAAAACACTGTTCACGATAAACCCAAAAATCAATACCGATTCAATTCCAATTAAATATCATTTTTAATTGGTACACTTCATTAAATCTAAATAAAAAGATTTAATCTTTTCTCAACTGGGTTCAAGAACAGTGTTAGTGAAGACACCATTCACGACAAACCCAAATCACATTTGATATTCAATATAAGGCTCTGAATAGAAAATATATCGGCTTATATTCAATATCAAATCCTACGATTAACAAATGTCGTATTGAAAATAACGATATAAATATATCTTTCAAATTTCCATAACAACACCTATATAATCACGAATTCCAACATCGAAATATTCCGAAGACAATTTCGATTCAAATCCACTCCAATGCAATCATTGGAAATTCTGGTTACTTTTAAAACCCTTTTCAAATTCAGTTTATTTATTTAAAAATAAATAGAATTATATTTCTAGTTCAAAACTAGTTCATTTCGATAAAAATCTATTTTTATCTTTTCAAATATGGAGTTTTTCATCCCAATTCTTTCTAAATCATTTCTTATGATTTTACACAAATTATTACCATTTTTAATAATTTTATCAAGGCCCGTACAGTCGATTTCCAACAACGGCCATCGAACTGCACTTACAGCGACCTTTTTCGAATTTGATTTGGACATAATTCCAAATCCAACCGTTAGATTTCAAATTTCTAATATTCGTTAGAAAGCTCTTTTCGATACGAACCCAACGGTTCCGGTTTTAGGAGAATCCGACGGTCGGATCTCCCGTAATGTCCGTTTGAAATAAATGGTCGAAATTCGCGAACTGCCGCGGCGCGGCGCGTTCTATTCAGGCCATTATATTATATATATAATATATATAATATATATTTCGTCGATTTCTATTTAAAACGAATTATATAAATAGTTTTAGATTCGTTTCAAAAGCAATTTCAATTTCCATTTCAATTCAAATCAAAATTGAATTCTTCTTTATAAATTCGTTTTAAAATTCATTTCTATTCAATTCAAATTTCAATTCAATTTGAATTCATTTCAATTCGCTTTCAATTCAATTTGAATTCATTTTCAATTCAATTCATTTCGAAATGGTTTTCAATTCAATTCATTTCGAAATCGTTTTCAATTCAATTCATTTCGAAATCGTTTTCAATTCAATTATAAATATCGTTCACGTCAAAATGGCGTCAATCTAATCAACACGGCTTCATAAATTTCTATTTTCAAATATTCTGTTTCAAATATTTCTTTTTCAAAATAAATTTTATTACTAAAATATTTCGTTCAACACATGACCAATCTCAATGAATGAGTACTGTCAACACATGAACTTTTATTTTATAATGATAAAGATGTAAATTTTATTACTAAAATATTTCGTTCAACACATGACCAATCTCAAGGAATGAGTACTGTCAACACATGAATTTTATTTTATAATATTCTTTATTTTTCAAATTGGAATGAGGCCCAATCAATTACCATATAAAGTTAATTATATGGATTTCCATACAACACATGTATATAATAGCATTGAAAAATAATCAACAATCAACCAAAGTGCACTACACTGTATAAGCATCAAATATAGATATTCAACGCTTATGACAGCCTGTCAATCAATCGATCGACATATTTAATCAATCAGGATGAGTGAACTTCAAATTTCATCCCAACACCCGTGTGGGGTTTCAAACAATCAAACAAATATTTTATTTGTGCAGTTGGGCGATGTGTAAAATTTATCGACCCAATCAATGTCCTTCAAATAAGTGTACATAAACAAACCGTCTGGTTTGTAAATGAATATTTATTTATTCACTTTCACTATATTCATATTCACGTTAAAAATTATATTTTTAACGATAAAACATTTTATTCCAACGTATGAATTTCTATTATTAATTTACACAATAAAATGATATTTTTATTTTCTAACATATTTTAGAAAATTTCGGCGGCATAACGGCACGATACTAGAAACGGGACAAGGCCTAGCCTTATCCCCGGTCTAGTGAAGGCCCACGCCATTCACACATCAATCAAATCAATTTCATCTCACCAAACAATTCAATTCAAACAAATAATTCAACTAATCTATGCAACCAAACAAACAAGTCCATGGTCTGTGGACGATTGTGTCGGGTGCTACTAAGCACCGTCTGCATCCTAGTATATATATATATATATATATATATATATATAATTAGAAAAGAAATTGAAAGGTGAGAAATTCTCACCGATAGCTATCCAAGCTCCACGGCACTTCATTGATAGAAATCTTCATTGCTATCGCATCTTCGTCATCTTCGTTGCCCGTATCCTCTACATATGTAAAAATCGAATTTTGACTTCGCTATTCAATATATAAAAATTGAATTTTTAGTTCGCTATTCAATATATAAAAATCGAATTTTTAGTTCGCTATTCAATATATAAAAATCGAATTTTTAGTTCGAAGTTCAACATATAAAAATCATATTTTCACATCTATGTTATATAGATAAAAATTATATTTTTATCACGCTATTTTCCACCAAAAGATTTTGCCTTTTCTAAAATAAAGATTTCGCCTTTTTACTTTCAAAGAACTCGCCTTTTTATTTTTAAAGTACTCGCCTTTTTATTTTTAAAGTACTCGCCTTTTTATTTTTAAAGTACATATCTTTTTTTAAAAAAAAAACAAAGTTGATATCTTTACAAAAACAAAGTTGTTTTTATTTTTAAAAACAACATATATTTTCAAAACAATTTCATATATGTTTTCAAACCAATCTTTTTTTTTAAAAAAAAAGATTAAACCTTTTAAAATAAAATCAGTTTTTAAAATCATTAAAAATTCAGTTTTAAAAATCAAATAAAAAAACAGTTTTCAAAATAAATAAAAAAACAGGTTTCAAGTAAAATAAAAAAAAACAGTTAAAGTAAAATTAAAAAAAAAACAGTTAAAGTAAATTAAAAAAAAAAAAAAAGTTTAAATCTTTATAAAAAAAACATTATAGTATTAACCTAAAAAAAACTAGCATTGCAGAATTAAAACAAAAATAAAATAAACAAAACGACTTACAGGGGGGGGGGGGGTTTCGCAGATCGTCGGGGGTGCTTCTCGAGGCGGCGACGCTAGGGTTTCAACGTCTCGAACGGGGGGGGGGGGGGGCTAATCGGGTGTCACGGTTTTTTTCTGGAGGCTCTGGTCTTCGTTCAGAGGGAGGGCGCGAGCGTAGGGGGGGGAGGAGAGGGTGAGGGGGGGGCGCCGCCTGTGGAGGTGCCGCGATAGGGGGGGGGGGGCGACTATGGAGCGGTTGCTTCCTTTCCGATCTCCTTTTTTTTCTATTTCTTTCTGTATCGATTTATAATTGAGAAAGGGGGGGCCAGAGCGATTTTAAGGAGGAGGGGGATATTTTTTTTTTTTATTAATTAATTAATTTATTTTATCCTAAAAAGTTGACTTTCACATACGACCTCGAAACGAGGCCCACCGCCTGTCGTCCATAGCGTTTAACCCCCATTCCGAACACAATGGGATATGTATCGCAAGCTGATTTGACCATTTGAATCAGTTTCCGTTTAATTTACATTTAAATCACTATATTGAATTTTAAACGTACTTTTCAATTTACCGGGGTCACATACTAACTAGAAAAATTCCAGAAAAATATTTTCTAGCTTCGTATTGACGATACGGTCCTAATAAAACTAGTTTCGTCGAATTCTGAGACCGTTTGAAAAATGGCCAATTTCCAGTCGATTAAAATCAACTGAAACCGGTCAAACGCGTTTTCCTTTGCCACGCTCACATATTGATTCGAAAAATGATGAAATTTGGAATCTAGCAATAACTCGACACTGCGGACCCAACAAAACTGGTTTCGTCGGAATCCGAGGTCGTTTGCAAAATTGCTATTTTTAAGGGCCTTATATATATAAAAATATATAAAAATTCCACAGCGACTATTTCTAATTTTAAACTGGACATATCTTATCATTTCTAAGATGAAATCTCGATTTCCCGGATTCGTTGGAAAGATATTATCAATTAGATCCTATCATTTTTGGTTTCACTAAAATCCGGATTGTTTTGCACCCGGTACATTCAATTGAAGTTTGAAATCGAATTATCGAACTACCGCGCCATTTTCAATTCTATTTATAATTATATATAAATTTTTATATTCTAACAACGACGCGTATAATATATACGTTCGAATTATATTCAAAATAAATTTCTCGTCGATATTATTTAAAATAATTCATTTTAAATAATCAAAATTCGCTAAAATGGCCAAAATAAAAATTTTAAACTGGCCCAGATTTTCCGGGTTGTTACAATCTCCCCCACTTAAAACTTTTCGTCCCCGAAAAGGAACAAAGTAGAAAGTGGTTTGATTATTCAACTCTACGTTCGATCAGGCTTCCATTCTCCAACTCTTTAGTTTCTGAGAATTTTCAAAATTTCAAAAATTTGGCTAACACCCTAAATTTTCGAAAAATTTCGCCATAACCTCCCCTGCAATGGGAGCATCGGGGAATTTCAAATAGCTTCCCCGGTCCTTCAGATCTCAAAAAGAAAAAGAAAAAGCCAAGCGGCTAGCCAATAGGCTCACAAAATCATCATCACCCAAACAAAACAGGAAATTATGTAGTAAACATGTACCTATTTGTCGGGCAAACAAATTTTATTCTCTGCTCTAGCCTCCTTGCTATGACCTGTTCAATGATATATATGTATATGCAAACGAATGCGACCAATTTTCAATACAATTCAATATTTGATTCAGTTAGGCTAAATGGCTAAAAATTAGCAAACAAATAAACAAACCATACAAACATCAATCAATTAGTGAATTAGAGTTTCAAATTCGTAATTTTGATACATACACAAAAATCAGATTCTTGATGCCAAATCACAACAATTAGCCCTATCTAATTTTGATTCTCACACCAGTCAATACGAAATATATAGATGTTACACGTTCGTCACTCGAATATAAACTCTGATGATGATATATCAATTATCAGAATCACCTCCGGGCGACTAGAGTGTGATTCTATATCTATCCAGTATATTAAAACTTCGAATAGACGCTAGCTAGGCGCATACGCGAAATCTTTATATATTGGACTGTCCTAATCAATATAAATAAATAATCAAATACGTATAATTGGTTTAAATTTTCAAAACAAAAATTTGTTTTCAATTTAAAAGTATACTCTTTACACCCGTTCTAGGATACTACTGATCCTATCTCTAACGAGTCATTCTAATTGGATATTATTAATCCAATATCTGATGAATTCTTTCGTAAGGTTCTAATGTGTCTTATTCTCTGCTTTGTAAACCAAAGCTCTGATACCAACTGTGACGGCAATTCATTTTAAATAATCAAAATTCGCTAAAATGGCCAAAATAAAAATTTTAAACTGGCCCAGATTTTCCGGGTTGTTACAAAAGCATTTATGGAAACCAAATATTCATTTGTGTCAAATTTCGTTGATTTAAAACAAAAGTAGTGTTTTTGTCAAATCCTGTTAGTGTAAACAAAAGTAATGTTTTGTCGAACATGTTAACTGAAATATAACTTGTCCTCTTTATTTGTATTCACATTGAAATATAATTTGTTCTTTTATTTGTATTCACATATACAAACAAAACATTAAAAAAAAAATATAATAGAATTTGTTCTTTTGTTTGTATTCACATATACAAACATACATAAAAAATAAAATTTGTTCCTTTTATTTGTATTCAAGAATACAAGTAATCATAGAAAATAAATTTTGTCCTTTTATTTGTATCCTCAAAAACAAATAAAACACTGAAAACAAAAGTTCACTTTTCATTTGTAGTCACAAATACAAATATACACTGAAAATAAACTTGTTCTTTTATTTGTATCTACAAATGCAAATGTACATAGAAAAACAAAATTTGTTCTTTTATTTGCATTCACTAAGGCAAAGATATATTGAAATCAAAGTTTATTCTTTTATTTGCATCCACTTATGCGAATATATTTTGCAAATGAAATTTGTTCTTTTATGTGCACTCATTAATGCAAATATATTTTAAAAAGAAAGTTGTTCTTTTATTTGCACTCACTAATGCAAATATACATTGAAAATAAGTTTTTGCTTTTCTTTTGTTTCCATTCACTCAAATATCATTTTTGTTAAAACATGATTTGGAAATAAAACATCACTTTTATTTGTGTTCTCAAACATAAACATTACATAGAAAAATCAACATGACTTTTATTTGTGTTCTCGAACACAAATATGACGTAGAAGAATAAATGGTCCTTTTATTTTGTTCTCTAACATGTAATTAAAGTTGTACATTTTTGTTTGCGTTCCCTAACGTAAACATAACATGATTTTAAAGTGGTACATTTTTATTTTCATTTTCAATGCGAATATAAAATTGAAAATAAAGTTTACATTTTGATTGCATTCCAGAATGCAAATAAAACATAGAAAATAATAAGAGGATTGTACATTAATATATATATTCTTAATGAAGTTCATCTTCCATTAAGGAGATTAGTTAAATCAAAATAGACATTTTGTCAAAATGAATTAGTTAAAGCAAATAATATATTTTGGCAAAACATATACTTTTGTCAAAATAGATTAGTCGAGTCAAAGTACACCTTTTTGTCCTAATGGCTCAGTTGAAACTAAAATATATATTTTGGTCCAAAATAAGAATTGCTAATATAAAAGAGACACATTCTTGTCATAATTATATGCTGTGTATTACACTTCCATTCACAAGTTACCCGACTTGTGTATGTGATTGGGACGATAATTTCCACACATCGCCCAAGTGCACAAATAATTTATTATTTGTTTGTTGGTTGAAACCCCACACGGGTGTTGGGATGAAAATTAACATACACTAATCCCAATATTTAAATGTATGTTGATCGTTTGATCGACAGGCTGCGATGAGCGTTATTATTTAATTTTAACGCTTACACAGTGAAATTTACACTTTGGATGTTAATGGATGACTTGATGATTATACTGTTATGGTCATATACATGGTGTGTGTGAAATCCATATAATCCAAATTATATGGTAAATGGTTGAGTCGCATTTCGATCCAGGTGTTCTTTTCAATAAGAATATTTTTACATTAGAAATTCTTTTTATATAAAGAATATTTTTAATTAAGTATATGTTAAAACAAAGAATATTTTTAAGAGATAAAAGGTTATAATATGAAGAATACTTCACATTTAAAAATCTTTTATAAAGTATATTTTTAATGATTATTTTAAAAATATGTTCTTATAATAATGAATTAATATTTAGAGAGAGACCTTTTAATTAAGATTACTAGAATAGCAATCATATTTTGTGATAAGAAATAAATTGAGATGTGGAGTAGATTTATCGTGGACGGTGTTTTTAAACAACATTTGTCCTTTAATCCAATTTACATTGAAATTACTATTTGGACTTTATAAAATCTATTTTATAAATTTAAAAAGGCATTTTCTAAAAATCTAATTTTCCAATTTAATATATTAAATTGGAATTAAGTGGAAATTCGATTGGTAATAATCGAAATGGGCTTCTGTAAAAGAAGACCGATATTATATATTGAATTTAAGAGGTTTTTGCCGTTATTCCATGTATATTATTAGTCCGATAAAGAAATTTATATCGATTATGTATTGATTTGATTTCTGTGGAATTCCATATTTTGGAAATTGATTTATGGGTTTATCGTGAACTGTGTTTAAAGGACACTAGTTCTTCAACCTGTTTAAGATAGGATTTATTCCTTAAAAATAAATGATATTGTAATAATGATTTTTAATATCAAATAAAACTGGAGTTTTAATAAGTCTTTTAAGGAAGATTTAAGATTTAATTTATTAAATTATCTTTGATAAATTAATGAGAATCTTTTAATATGAATATCTTATTAAAAAAAATATTTAGTCGGAATGTGGCGTAATGTGTGTGATTTTCCAATATTTGATTTTTAATCACATAATATGCGGGTTATTCAGAAAGACCGGGTTTAACCCATTCTGAATAATCATCACGACGATCAAGAGTCGAAGATGAAGGCGGTGGGTGAAGACCGAAGGTTTTCACATCGTTGGGATGATGACGACTGGTATCTTGAATTGGGACTAGCCTCCCAAGGCAAGGTATTTAGTAATGATCGTCCAAACGTATTTGGAGATCAACGGACACGTTGTTTCGTTCAGACCCAGCGCGGACATGTAAATGGATTGTGTGTCTGACATTGTATTCCTTTCTACTATATTTGTTGAACGCTACTAATTATATATTTCTGTTTGGTGTTTAACACCCTTCTCTAAGACGTATGAGCTTAGAGGTTATATATATTGGTAGATGATCAATGATATGGTATGGTCTGACAATGTGGCATGTTAAGATGAAATTGATCAAGGCTTTGTTGAAAAGCCGGCCTTGTGGTTGATGATCAAAGCACAGTCTATTTAGGCATAGCTTTGTGTATATCGTGACTTCGCGAGCCTCACAGCCCGGTAGAGTCTAAAATGGGAGAAGGGAACGCAGGGAGTGCACACGTTTCTCTCTAGCTAGAGTGGTGCCAGGGACCTACCAGTGCTGGCATTTATTCATTGTGGTTGTTGGATTTTTCGAGGCCTCGGTTTATGCGGTCGCCACTGGTTGTATAATAGGTCCAAAAGGACCGGGGAACGTGTGTTCAGGCATTTCTAATCCACAAAAGTAAGTGTGGACCGGCCCTGCAGGATCCAAGGGTTGGACAGAGTACCAATCCTGGGGCATTTGCTGGAGTATCTTGAATCGGTAAGGATCTCCTCCCTTGCCTTGACTCAGATGGAAACCCAAATTTCCAATACGGCATCACGCGGTTTTGATTGTATACCTATATATGGCGACATAGTGGGATGGGGCACTCATGCCGTCTAGGATTGATACATTTACTTTGATGTATTTCAATTGGTTGCACACTATTATTATATAATATCCATTTTATGCGTATCAAGCATCTTTTGATCATTATAAGGTAAAACCCTATCCTCCGGTTTGCGTTGCATTGTGTGATGGGACTTGGGTCTTATAATGGTTTCATCTTTCTAAAAAGCATTGCGTTATTTTGGCGATTTACTTTAGTCTTGCACTGGCAATCCAATGGAGTAAACCCGTTCCGCGTTAGCGGCGTGGTCCTGTGATTAGCCTTATTATTAATTAAGATTAGTTTAAGAATTCTCACATCAGTCCCAGGACTGACCTGTAGTTTGTTTCACTTTGCAAACTCGGGTGCCCTCTTTCCACACGGGCAGTCGAGTAGCTTATTTGGCAGATATATAAAACAAGATCCTGGATTGAAGACTGAAGCTGTGGCCAGAATGTTGATAGCCTTCCACTGAGATTAGTTCCGCTGCAATGTATTCATTTATTGTATTTATTCTTCCGCTGTAATTTTATTCCAATGTACTCTGATATGTATATCTTGTACTCTGATGTAACATTTATTATAGTGTTATAAAAGTCTTCTGTTATCTGTTGTAATGTGTTGTATGCCCAAAGTTAAAGTATTCGTAGGTTTCCACTTTTTGGGTCAGACCTGTGTGGTTTTTGGTCGATCCTAAGGGCGGGAATTTTCGGGTCTTTACACAATTAGTGATATCTGACGATGTGGCATTCAAAGTGAATGATGACCAGGTGTTCAAAAGTTAATTCTGACCTCAAGCCTCATCAACCGGGAAATGAAAAAATAAGGCAGGCAGCATGGCTATGTGGGTCGCTCCCATTAGGTTGTATAATCACCTATCTAGAGAAAATCCTTTTGCTTCTTTAATCTATTTCAACGCTGTCCCTTTCGGGAAATGATGGTTTGAGCCCAACCGTTGGTGATATACATTCAATGCACTCAAGCGAAATGAGTGGTCGGTCATGTGTGGGCCGGGTTGCAAGAGATTCTTGTTGAACCCAGTGTATTTGCCTCTAGAGATACACTATCGGCAGGTGGTTCCATACCTTATCATAGTCGGAGTCCAATCTCCAATAAGCGCCCGTGGTTTTGTTTGTATGCTATATATGTGGAGCGTGAGATGCAAGCGTTCTGCTAGAATCTATTTATTTGTATTTAGACACTATTATAATATCAGAAAAGATATTGATTTCAAAAATGTTTTCGGTCATCGTAAGGTGAAAACCATCCGTATTTATGTGTGGATTTGGTCTTACGATTATCCTTTTCTTTCGAAAAGATTTTTGAAATTTAAAATCTAGTTGGATAATTCCCCATTATACTATGCAAGTTTTTCTCACTCTGGTTCACTAGACTGACCCGGTGTTTTGTAAATGCTCGGGTTCGACCCGGGGTGTACAGGTTCAGGTTATCGAATGCTATGAAGAGACGAGTTAGAGGTGTTCAGACGTATTACATATGTTCTGTATTCCGCTGTGTGATGTGTATGGGGCAGATTATTATAACTGTCCATATATGTGATGTACTCTGATATTGTAAGTATTTTTAAAAGCTCTCAGCAAAGATTTATTTTTGTATTATATTTTGTTCCGTTGCGATGAGAGATTCTATGTTGTTTTGGTTCTCCTTCTTCTTCTATTCTAATTTTTCTTTCTTTCTTATCTCACCCTCTAATTTCTTTCTAATAACTATCCAGTGTTTTCGGTGTTTGGAAGATCGGCATGAGATACGGTAAAGGAATTTATGTTGATTTTCGGGGCTGAAAACTCTTGGGTCGTTACAGTGGTATCAGAGCTATTGGTTTAGTAATAACCTTGGCTCTGTGTTATAACTCGATAGAGATTAGGTTAGTAATACCCAAGATCGAGATTGAGTGTGTATATATATGAGATCGTATTTGTAAATTTTATTTACAAATGTTTTGTATTGTGTTATTTGATCGGTTCAAGTATTGAGAAGCATCGAACTGACCATTGATACAATATTGCCTTGGAAAGAGGGTAAATGAAATAATTTTACCCAAAATATATTTTTGTATAAAAAGGAATAATTTTGTCAAATTATTGAGATATTGGTTTGTTTGTTGATTAACTTGAATAATATTCAAGTTGGGTTTAAAATTTGAATTAGAACTTAACCTAGTTAAGTTAAATTAAATAAATCATGTTATTGGAATTAAATTAATTAAATTGAAATTTTGATGAATAAATAATAATCAAATAGAAGTCGATTGGATACAGATCGATTGATGTTCAAATATGTGAAACTAAAGTAAAATATTAACATTGAATGTAAATTCAATTGATTTGGTTGTATATTGGTTGTTGATTGTGATTTGTTTATCATTGGATGATAATTTGACTGAGTGGAAATACTCAACAATTTAATGGAACTGAATGAATTATAAACCAAAGAATAATTTCCTGTATAATTAAACTGGAATGAAACTACATATAAATTGGAATTTATGATTTAACCCTGTATTTGATAATAAATTGATGTTATCTGTTCGATTTGGAAATTCATGTAGTTATAGTTGTTGATGAATGAATTTTTATTTATAAATTCATATATCAGTTGCTTATATGTGAATTGAGTTAAGTACAGGTGCCAGATGGCTAGGCAGATTGATATTGGTTGATTAAATCGCATATACGTTGAGCCAGTATGCTCAATAGCGCTCGTAAAAGGTACACACACGCGAAAATACAAAATTTTGTGTTTTGGTTTTTGTTTTCCGACCGTGTGGGTCGATGTATGTATATCATTTGTTCCTGCGATATCGCAGATGTCACTCCGTACAAGGGAGACTCTGCCGAATTTTTCCGGGAATTTAAGGTGTTAGAATTTTTTGATAATTTTGAAAATATTTATATATGGTATTTGATTGGTTTTTGATAAATTGGATTTGGAAATTAACGCGATTTGTAGCATTTTTCTTACCTTAGCAATTTCGGGGACGAAATTATTTTATGGGGGAAAGAATGTAACGACCCGTATTTTTGGCAGCTAAATATTTTATTTAATTTATTTTTTTAAATATTTTATTTGGAATATTAATGGTTTTTAATATTTAATTCGTTATTTAAGCAAAGTTTGAATGGTGTATATTTATATAATTATAAATCGAGTTCGAAATGGCGCTGTAGTTCGTAATATGGAGTTTTGAACTTCAATTTGATATACGGGATCCGATATAAGTCAGATTTCTGTGAAACAAGAAATGTGGAATTGTGTTGATTATAATTTTCATATAAAAAAGAAAATTTCAGATTTTGCGTTATAGATTGTTAATTATGGCTAAATAAAATTTTAAAATAATCACTATGGAATTCTTTAATAAACAATAATGTTTATCATATAAATTAAATAGAAATTCCTATATAAATTGAATATCGTATAAACCAGAATTTTGAATATTGAGTTTAAAATATATGTTAGTTTATTTTGAAGCCATACAAGATTTCAGTTGGAAATATATGGAATTATTATTTAATTTGAATTGTTTTGGATTTAATTATATTATATCGGTATTTTATCGGTTTTGGAAATAGATTTCTTTTCAAACGGCCTCCGTTTTCGATGAAACGGGTTTTATTGGAAAACATATAATTATTTATTGCTAGATTTTCCGTTTTGAGCCAATTAGAGTAGTTTTATCGGTACGTGAAATTTAAAGCTGAACCGATAAATTAAAATAGCGTCATTGTGCAAACGAAGTCCGCTTTCAATGAAATTTATTTCGTTAGGACCGGAATGTTCAGACGTAGCAGTGTGTCTATTTCCATTTTGGTTGGAGGTTGTGGGTGATGGTAGAAAATTTATGGTTACTGGTAAATAATGGTAAGCGGTACACAGAGTTAATTTGTAACAACCCAGAAAATCCGAACTAATTTAAAATTTTATTTTGAATAAATTGGTTAGAAAATGAGTTTGAAATTAATATTTTTAATTTTAAATAATATTAGAGGTAGTGAAAATAGTCAATTTTCAAACGACCTCTGTTTTCGACGAAACCACTTTTGTTGGAACCAGAATGTCAAATTTTTGCTAGGCTTCAATTTTTAGAATTTTCCGATTTAGTATGTGAGGGTGGCAAAGGAATCTGTGGTTGGTCAAATACAGTCAAATTTGAACGACTGGAAAATGGCCATTTTTCAAACAGTCTCAGAATTCGACGAAAATAATTTTGTTGGATTCGTATCGTCAAAACATAGCCAAAAATAATTTTTTTGGATTTTTCGGAGTCCGTATGTGGCTCCGGTGGATTTTTGATTATGTCAAAATTAAATAATAAAAGAATTAATTTTAAATTCGAAAAACGAGGGCTGAGATGACCTCTTGGGCCTGCGGGACATGGCTAGATGGATTCGGACTAGCGTTTATTAGCTAGAAAACACAGTGGTTGGGCTGAAATCCGAGCAAGTGGGTAAATGGACCTTTATTGGATTAATTAAATAATTAATCATAACCCTAATATAATATTATTTAAATTCCCTGTAGCATTGGTCATATTTAGTTGTGGCCAAAAACACAAACATATGCATTGGTCATTGAGAATATATTTATTTGTGCCTTTTAAAACACAAATACATACACCGTCATTAACATATTTTTATTTGTGCCTTTTAAAACACAAATACATACACCGTCATTAATATACTTTTATTTGTGCCTTTTAAATCACAAATACATACACCGTCATTAATATATTTTTATTTGTGTCTTTAAAACACAAATACATGCACCGTCATTAATATATTTTTATTTGTGTCTTTAAAACACAAATACACGCACCGTCATTAAATTACATTTATTTGTGTCTTTAAAACACAAATACATGCACCGTCATTAATACATATTTATTTATGCTTTAAAACACAAATTCATGCCCCGCCATTGAATACATTTTATTTGTGTCCTTATACACAAATGCTAACATCTTATACTGAATTATATTTTATTTGTGTCTCTAACACAAATATATATGTCGTACGTTGATTAACATTTTTATTTGTGTTGCTAATATACTTTCATTTGTGTCTTTAAAACACAAATACATGCACCGTCATTAATATATTTTTATTTGTGTCTTTAAAACACAAATATATGCACCGTCATTAATATATTTTTATTTGTGTCTTTAAAACACAAATACATGCACCGTCATTAAATTACATTTATTTGTGTCTTTAAAACACAAATACACGCACCGTCATTAATACAAATTTATTTATGCTTTAAAACACAAATACATGCCCCGCCATTGAATACATTTTATTTGTGTCCTTATACACAAATGCTAACATCGTATACTGAATTATATTTTATTTGTGTCTCTAACACAAATATATATGTCGTAAGTTGATTAACATTTTTATTTGTGTTGCTAATATACTTTCATTTGTGTCTTTAAAACACAAATACATGCACCGTCATTAATATATTTTTATTTGTGTCTTTAAAACACAAATACATGCACCGTCATTAAATTACATTTATTTGTGTCTTTAAAACACAAATACATGCACCGTCATTAATACATATTTATTTATGCTTTAAAACACAAATACATGCCCCGCCATTGAATACATTTTATTTGTGTCCTTATACACAAATGCAAACATCGTATACTGAATTATATTTTATTTGTGTCTCTAACACAAATATATATGTCATACGTTGATTAACATTTTTATTTGTGTTGCAAAACACAAACATTACGTGGAACATTGAGTGACATTTTTTATTATGCTTTAAAATACTAATATTCAATAGAAAATTAAAATACGTTTTTATGTGTGCTTTCAAACACAAAGTTTACATGAAGAATAAAATTTCATTTTGTTGCATTCTTTAATGCAAACAAAATGTAGAAAAATAGAATCTCATTTCATTACACTCCGTAATGCTAGAGAAAAAAGGGAAAAATATACTTTTACATTTTTTTGTTTGCATACAAATGCAAACGCTACTTTAAAATATACTTTTACATTTTTGTGTTTGCATAGAAATGCAAACGCTAGTTTAACATTTTTGTGTTTGCATACAAATGCAAACGCTACTTTAAAATATACTTTTACATTTTTGTGTTTGCATAGAAATGCAAACGCTACTTTAACATTTTTGTGTTTGCATGCAAATGCCAACGCTACATAAAAATAAAAATATGCATTTGTGTGTTTGCATTCAAATGCAAACGCTACATGTAAGAGGGAAGAGACAATTTTATTTTATGTTTACATTCTATAATGCAAGTAAAATAAAAAAAGAAAAGGATATGTTTTTGTTTACAATTTTAGTTGCAAACAAAATTAGGAATGTAAAAGGTGTGTGTTTTTGTTTGCAATTTTAGATGCAAACAAAGTAGAACTTAAAGTTACATTTTGTAGCAAAATTTAAATGGGGATAAATTAGAAAAAAAAAAGATTATATTTTTATTTGTTTATTTACATTCCTTAGCGTAAATAAACAGAAAATAAAAGACGCTCTCTTATTTACATTCCTAGATGTAAATAAGATTTAGAAATTAAAATCTACATTTTTATGCGCGTTCTTTAAACACAAATAAATCATGAAAATAAAAATATATGTTTTATTTGCATTCCCTAGTGCAAACATAAAATGATAGTAAAAATTTACATTTTTATGTAAATTTTTAAAGAATAGTAAAAAGAATCATGTTTAGTCTAAAAATATAAATAATAAAAATTACATTTTTGATGTGATATTAAAAGCGTAGGAAAGAAATTCTCATTTTGTTCATAAAAATGAATTGAACAAAAAATATTCATTTTTGTTTATCGGAAGGAAATCAACAAATTTACTCCTTGAAATAAAATGGACAAAAATAATCATTTTATTCGTTGTGAAGGAATTTACACCTAGTAAGAATAAGCAGGTTGAAATCAAGATTTAAACGTTAGAATTTATGAACAAACTAAAATATAATTTATAGTCAATTATTATAAAGATTGGTGCGTGAAATAAAACACGTTTTAATAGACGGGATAAACTTAAGTTGTGATTGGCATTATCCATTTCCTTATTGGTGTGATATTCATGTGGGTGAAAGCGCTTGAAAAATTATATTTATAAATATAATTAAAATCATAACGAATCGAGCGTGGTTGTTCGCGTTTCTGCAATCGTAACTTTAAACGATTATACCGAGAGATCCGACCGTCGGATTTTCCCAAAACTGGAGCCGTTAGGACCGCTTTGGGAAGATCTTCCCAATGAGACAAATTTTGTCAAAATCCAACGGTTAGATTTTAAGATATGTGTAAATCAAATTTATTGAAAAACAGCGCCAGGGCCACCCTCTTACCCAAAGCGTCGTTTAATTAATTTGAACTATATTTTCATATATATATATATATATATATATATATATATAAATAGCGTTAAATCGTTAAAGATTAATATTAACGATATGAGATGATTTAAATGATAATTATTCGATAATTATTTGAAAAGTCCGAGTTCTACTCATTTCAAATAATTATACGTCGATGAAGAGACGAAGACGGTGTTGAAGACCGACGGTCTCCACATCAAACAGATGTATTGCTACCAAGGTCCTCGATAGGAGTAGCAACCCTGAGGGGACTTCGGTGGTAGTCGTCCGAACGTATGCGCTGATTGTTCGGATATACGAGAGCCTCTTAGGTATCTCCAGTTCCGTTCAGACCCAGAACGGACTTGTAAATGGATGCATGTCTGACGTTGAATTTTATACCATGTGAATTGATTTCTGTTGGTGTACAACCGTTGGTGGCAAGAGAATTTATTCTCTCGCTCAACACCCTTAGAGGTTGTGTATTGATAGATGTTAATTTCATGGCATGAATTGTCAATGGGACAAGCTAAGATGCAAATGATCAAGGCTTTGTTGAAATGCAGGCCTTGTGGTTGATGATCAAAGCACAGTCTCTTTAGACATAGCTTTGTGTATATCGTGACTTCGCGAGCCTCACACACCGGTTGAGTCTAAAACGGGAGATGGGAATGCAGGGAGTGCACACGCTTCTTTCTAGCTAAGAGTGGTGTTGGGCTTTAACACGGCCCGACGTTTGCTTATGTGGTTGATGGAATTTTTGCGAGGCCTCGGTTTATTCTTATCGGTCGCCCTCGGCCGATTTGTAGGTCCAATAGGATCGGGGAACGTGTGTTCAGGCATAAATAATCCACTAAAGTATTTGTGGACTGGCCCTGCTGTATCTAAGGGTTCGCCAGCGTCCGAATCTTGAGGCATTTCTAGTGTGTCTCGAATCGGTCAGGAGCTCCTCCCTAGCCTTGACTTATGATGGAAACCCAATTACCAATACGTTCCATGCGGTTTTGATTGTATAACTAGTATGGCGACATAGTAGATGGTAGCTATTCCGTCTAGGAATAATATTATAATTGAAATATTTTCTTCAAACATATGCCCACTAATAATAATATCGTATTTTGCGTATTTATCATCTTTTGACCATTATAAGGTAAGACCCTATCCTCCGGTTTGCGTTGCATTGTGTGATGGGACTTGGGTCTTATAATGGTTTCATTTTTCTAAAAAGCATTACGTTATACTTTATTTATTGCACTGATAATCCCATGGAGTAAACCCGTTCCGCGATAGCGGCGTGGTCCTCGTAATTGTCAAATCTACTAGTTAATTAAGATATCTCATACCAGTCCCATGACTGACTCGTAGTTTGTTTCACCTTTTGCAAACTCGGGTGCCCTCTTCTACACGGGCAGCCAAGTGACAGGTTAGGTTTGGACATTCGCTGGATGGAAGCTTGCTGATGGAGATGCTGAAGAAACTTTCTTTATATCTTTTATTTTCTGCTTAAGACTTTGAGACAGTATTTAGATTTGATGCAATTTCAGAGATTGAGACTCTATATCTTTTCTTTGAAACGTCTATTTTGTTAAGTGTAATTTTGTGCTACATACTCTGATGTTTCAGTGATGATGTTTGTGATGACATTCCTTTCCGCTGCAATGATTTATATGTTCCGCTATGCTCTGAGATCTGTTATTGTTCTAGTTATGTTATATTCCATACGATCTGCCTTACTTTCGTTACACGGGAGTTTGGGGTCGTCACATTTGATATCAGAGCTTTGGTTAACCTTAGCTTTGGAATATAACATTTTTAGAACAATTCGTCAAGATAGAATCAATAGTGTTCTAAGACGAGAGGTTCATTAGAGATAGGATTAACAATATCCTAGAATGAGCTTAAACAGAATAGCACATATTTATCAGTCATTACTTCATTATCACCTGGACATGTCTCTACTTTTAACCTTCTCTTCGAATTTATCATTTCCTTTGGTCTGACTCTTTCCATGATGGTACAGATTGATTGAAAGATGAGTACGAGAGCTAGGACAAGTGGAAGAGGTCGTGGCGGAGTAGCTGGTAGGGGTAGAGGGAGAGATACGCCCCCAACTGAGCAAGACCAACCCAATTCTGAGGTCGAGGAGCCACCACCACCACTACCCCAGTTGCTTTTGACCTTGATAAAGTGGCGAAGAAAATCAAGAATCTTGGAGGAGTGCATTTCACTTGTAGAGAGACGATGGTAGAAGCACAAGAATGGCTTAAGACGATGGAAAAGATCTTGGGAGGTTTGGAGCTCGAGGATCACAGGAAGCGTTTTATGGCAGTATGGTTCATGCAAGGACAGGCTCAAACTTGGTGGGAAACAACCATGATAGGGAGAGACGTTGCAGAGATAACTTGGATGAGATTTAAAGAGCTCTTTAATGAAAAGTTTATCCCGCCTCATGAAGTGGAATGTCTACACGATGAATTTGCTAACTTGCACCAGGGCACCATGACCATTGCAGAGTACGTGAAGAAATTTGAGGAGCTATCTAGGTATGCCCCTGAGCTGGTGCAAAACACCTTACAGAAAAATAAGAGGTTCATAAATGGGCTTGCAAGGCAATACTGTAACAGAGTGATAGCCCACATTGAGAGCCCATTTGCCAAGGTGGTAGAGATGGCATGCAGATACGAAGAAATTGATCAGAAGGGTGCTCAGCTAGAAAAGGCCAAGAATCAAGCTAATAAGACGAAGGAGGCGGACAAGAAACCAGGGGAAGGCAGTTCTTCGACTACAAAAGCTCAGGGTAACAAGAAGAGAGACAAGTCTAAAGTCAGATGCTTCAACTGCCAGAAGATGAGACATTTCGACTACGAGTGCAGGGCCCCGAAGAAGCCAAAGAGGAATGAGTCTGGGCCATGCCAAAGCAGTGGACAGAATCCTCGTGGTCCAAAAGAGTGCTACAACTGCCACAAGCCTGGACAACTTATCAAGAATTGCCCTCTGCTCAAGAAATCTGAGGTAGCTCACGTCTATGAAGATACGGCTGCACCGGCTTCTTCTGAAGGAGCAGGTAAGCCTGATGTTTTAGGCAGTACTCTTAACATTAAGAATATTCCCATTACTGTCGTGTTTGATACTGGTGCGTCTAGAAGTTTCATATACTATTAAAAAGCTTAAACTGAAAGCAAGAAAACTTAAGGAACCAATTAAAGCCCATAGCCCGATAGGAGGTTCACTTATTCTTGATCAGTACTGCAGAGTGCCCATTTCTTACTCTCACTCCCTTTTTCCTTTCAATTTAATCATCATGAACTTTTCTGGATATGATGTCATACTTGGGCTAGATTGGCTAACGAAGTATGGGGCTGAATTGTTGTGTGCTGAAAGGGTAGTTAAAATTAAGACGAAATTTGGGAATATAATGACTATACCATGCCACAGCTCAACCATAGATAGAAAAGAATTCTGGTCTTCTTTAGAAGTCACCCCTCCTTCTATTGAAACTATCCCCATCGTCAAAGACTATGCTGATGTATTCGAAGAAGTAAACAACCTACCTCCCCATAGAGAAATCAATTTCAGAATTGACTTGGTTCCTAATGCAAGACCTGTGGTGCATCCTATTAGGCGAATGTCGCCAAAAGAAAGAGAAGAGCCGAGCAATCAAACTAAGCAGCTTTTAGCCAAGGTTCTGATTAGACCTAGCTTTTCAGAATGGGGTGCAGCGGTGGTATTTTTCCCAAAGTCAGATGGCACACTCCGTCTGTGTGTAGACCGCCGCGATCTAAACAAGCAAACGATGAAAAACAAATATCCATTGCCTCGGATTGATGATCTTCTAGACCGTCTGCATGGAGCATGAGTATTCTCTAGGATGGACCTAGCCACGAGATTCCATCAACTGCGCATTGCAGAAGAGAGTATCCCCTTAACTGCTTTCAGAGCGCCTGATCTATTTTACGAATGGCTAGTAATGCCTTTTGGTTTATGCAATGCCCTAGCATATTTTGTAGATTTGATGAATAGAGTATTTCGTGGGGTTCTAAATAAATTCGTGCTAGTGTTCATTGATGATATCCTTATCTTTTCTAAAAGCACTGCTGAGCACGAAAAGCATTTAAAAGAAGTCTTGGAGATTCTGCGGAGAAATATATTGAAAGCTAAATTCTCAAAATGCATATTTTGGCAGGAGGAGGTGAAATTCCTCGGCCACATGGTATCAAAGGAAGGCATCTCTGTAGATCCAGGAAAAATTTCAGCCATCCAAGACTGGAAACAGCCTACTACCCCCATAGAGGTTCGAAGTTTCTTAGGGCTGGCTGGCTATTATCGAAAATTCGTTAAGGATTTTTCGAAATTATCTTGTCCACTGACTAAGCTTACAAAGAAGCACACCAAGTTTGTCTGGACACCAGAATGCGAGGCAACTTTCCAACAGCTGAAACAGAGATTGATCACTGCTCCTATGTTGACCATCATAGATGGCAATGAGGATCTGAAGGTCTGGACAGACACTTCCAAAGAAGGTCATTCTCTATATCTGAGTAAATCATGTCTGAGATAACATTTTATTTTGATGTCAAATCTCATTTTAACATGTTACCTCTCTGTCTATTTAAGGTATTGGTGCGGTGCTTATGCAAAGGAGTAGAGTGGTAGCATATGCTAGTAGGCAATTGAAACCGCATGAAAGGAATTATGCCACTCATGACCTTGAGCTAATGGCCATTGTATTCTCTCTAAAGGTATGGAGGCATTATCTCTTGGGGGAAAAGTTTGAGCTATATACGGACCACCAATCCTTGAAGCATCTATTTACCCAAAAGATTTTGAACTTAAGGCAACAACGTTGGATTGAATTTCTTACACCCTACAACCTGGATATCCTATATAATCCGGGAAAAGCAAATGTAGTGGCAGATGCTCTCAGCAGAAAGAACATGGCCAGCACCAATCTTATCCTTGCCCATCTCATTATTACTCCTTCTTTGATCGACAAGATCTCTGTCCTTCAAAAAGATGATGAGTTTATCCAAAAGATTAGCAAAAGAATTCGAGAAGGCGAAACCACGAGCTTCCAAATTGATGATAAAGGAGTTTTGAGGCTACGAGGCCGAATTTGTGTCCCAAACATTCCTAAACTAAGAAGTGAAGTTATGGACGAATGTCACAAATCTAAGCTCAGTATTCATCCTGGAGTAAGCAAGATGTACCACGATCTCATGCGTACCTTTTGGTGGAGAGCAATGAAGAGGGACATCTCCCTATATGTTGCCAAGTTCCCCACCTGTCAGCTGGTCTAGAGTGATCAGCAAAAGCTAGCATGTCTATTGTAGCCATTAGGAGTTCCTAATTGGAAGTGGGACGAAGTTTCTATGGACTTCATTGATGGTTTGCCTCGGACTAGGAGAGGGAATGATAGCGTATGGGTAATTGTAGATCGCTTGACGAAAGATGCTCATTTCATCCCCGTCAAATCCAATAGAATGGCTCAAAGCTTGGCACAACTTTATTTAAGAGAGATAGTCAGACTGCATGGAGTTCTTAGCAGCATTGTCAGTGACCGTGATCCGATATTTATTAGCAAGTTCTGGGAAGCTTTCCAAGAAGAGCTAGGAACCAAGTTGAATATGTGTACAGCTTATCACCCTCAGACAGATGGCCAGACTGAGAGGGTAAACCGCATCTTGGAAGATTTGTTGAGAGCATGCATCCTTGACTTTGGCGGTTCATGGGAGGATCATCTGCACTTAGTGGAATTCTCTTATAATAATAGCTATCAAGCAAGCCTGCAAATGTCGCCATTCAAAGCTTTATATGGCAGGCCATGCAAATCTCCGGCATGTTGGGTTGAGCCAGGCAATAGAATAGTCTTGGGCCCCGATACGATTCGGGAAGCATCGGATAAAGTTGATTTTATTAAGAAGCGTTTGTTGGCTGCTCAAAGCCGACAAAAGAGCTATGCTGACACTCGAAGAAGAGATTTGGAGTTCTCTGTTGGTGATCTTGTATACTTGAAAGTGTCCCCACTAAGAGGTGTTATTCGATTTGGGAAGACTGGAAAGTTAGCACCGAGGTTCATAGGTCCATTTCCTGTTCTTGAAAAGATTGGGACTTTAGCTTATAGAGTGCATTTACCCGACTGGCTGCCAGGGATTCACAATGTATTTCATGTATCCCAACTCTGGAAGCATGTTCATGATCCAGATTTAGTTGTGGAGGAAGAAGCACAACGAGATTTGGAAATTACTCCGAGCTTAGCCGTAAAGAGAGAGCCAGTAAAAATTGTGGGCAAGGAAATCAGGGCTTTGAGGAACAAGAAGATCAACCTCAATAAAGTCCAATGGAGCAGGGATCCTAGAGACTGCACTTGGGAGACCGAAGATAGCTTCAAGCAAGCCTATCCCAAGTGTAGAGTGGATATCTCCGAATAACTTTATATTAAGGTACATTTATAATACCTTGCATTTTCCGTTTTGTTTCCTACTTTACTTTTATTCCCTTTTCGAGGACGAAAAGCTTTTAAGTGGGGGAGATTGTAACAACCCGGAAAATCCGAACTAATTTAAAAAATTTATTTTGAATAAATTGGTTAGAAAATGAGCCTGAATTTAAAATTTTTAATTTTAAATAATATTTGAGGCAGTGAAAATAGTCAATTTTCAAACGACCTCTGTTTTCGACGAAACCAATTTTGTTGGAACCGGAATGTCAAATTATTGCTAGGTTTCAATTTTTAGAATTTCCCGAATTAGTATGTGAGCGTGGAAAAGGAAACTGTGGTTGGTCAAATACAGTCAAATTTGAACGACTGGAAAATGGCTATTTTTCGAACAGCCTCAGAATTCGACGAAAATAATTTTGTTGGATACGTATCGTCAAAACATAGCCAAAAATATATTTTTTAGATTTTTCGGAGTCCGTATGTGGCTCAGGTGGATTTTTGATTATGTCAAAATTAAATAATAAAAGAATTAATTTTAAATTCGAAAAAAGAGGGCTGAGATGACCTCTTGGGCCTGCGGGACATGGCTAGATGGATCTGGACTAGGGGTTATTAGCTGGGAAACACAGTGGTTGGGCTGAAATCCGAGCAAGTGGGTAAATGGACCTTTATTGGATTAATTAAATAATTAATCATAACCCTAGTATAATATTATTTAAATTCCCTTTAGCATCGTATCCTTCTTCCCCATTCTCAAATTTCAGCCGCCCCCCTCTTCATTCCTTCCTCCTCAAAATTCTCTCTCCACACAAACAATTAACCTATGATCCTTTGGATTTTTCTCTAGGATTTTCCTTCCTCTTCATTTCTAGACAAGTTTCACCTCCTCTCCTGCCCCGGTTTCGGAGAACCGCACCCCCAAACACCCGACTTTTCAGCCGCCGCCGACCTCCCCTGGTGCCGCCGCACCCTCCAACGTGCTAGGCGCATATAGCCCCATCCAAGCCCGACCACTTCCAACAAACCATGCCTCAAACCAAACTTCCTACCTCCTGAAAACTGAAGTCAAAGTTTTGAACAAATCTGAAAGGTCACGGCCATTCTATTTGAAGGTGGAAGAGAGGTTAATTCCTTAATGACTTCTCTAATTAATTAATCTAATTTATTTTATAACTTGTTTTGATCATAATTAATTCGTTACAATTCGAAATTCGATGATTTCAGCGACGTTGTGATTGTATTAAGCAAGTCTATGCTCCTGGATTGAAACAAAGCAATTCAGAACAACTTGAATTTTGGGCAAATTTCTCAATGACTGTGAGATATTTTTATTTCAAATTAATCAGTAAATTAATTTTTGTTTATCTATAGTATTCGTTTCAGATCTGATTTATATGGATGTGTTATGATGATTGTCAGTTGGATGTTATGAATTATCATGGTGATTGTTGTGCGTATTTGAACGTTTGATCATATATTTGATTTTATTGAATTGAGTTATAATCAATTCAACATTCGTTTGTGTGATGGAGAGAAAAAAATATTATAGATCTACATACAACAAAAGAAAGAAAAAGGGAAAATAAAATTTCCTTTTTACTTGAATAGATTTGATTCAATATGGAAAATAAAATCTCCTTTTATTTGAGTGGATTTGATTTGACAAAGAAAATAAAATTTCTTTTTTTTTTATGGATTTGATTCAGAATAGAAAATAAAATTTTCCTTTTTATTTAAATTGATTTGATGCTACATAGAAGGGGAAAGTTTTATTTTATTTTGTGTTTCAACACAAATAGTAACATGCAAAAGAAATGTCTATTTATATTTTGTGTTTTAACACAAATATTCTCATATAAATGAAAAGTTCTTTTTATTTATATTTTAATGCAAATATCTACATAGAAAATAAAATATCATTTTTATTTTTGTTTCTAAACATAAATATTTTATAGAACATTAGATTACATATTTAGTTGTGGCCAAAAACACAAACATATGTATTGGTCATTGAGAATATATTTATTTGTGCCTTTTAAAACACAAATACATACACCGTCATTAATATATTTTTATTTGTGCCTTTTAAAACACAAATACATACACCGTCATTAATATATTTTTATTTGTGTCTTTTGAAACACAAATACATACACGGTCATTAATATATTTTTATTTGTGTCTTTAAAATACAAATACATGCACCGTCATTAATATATTTTTATTTGTGTCTTTAAAACACAAATACAGGCACCGTCATTAAATTACATTTATTTGTGTCTTTAAAACACAAATACATGCACCGTCATTAATATATATTTATTTATGCTTTAAAACACAGATACATGCCCCGCCATTGAATACATTTTATTTGTGTCCTTATACACAAATGCAAACATCGTATACTGAATTATATTTTATTTGTGTCTCTAACACAAATATATATGTCATACGTTGATTAACATTTTTATTTGTGTTGCAAAACACAAACATTACGTGGAACATTGAGTGATATTTTTTTATTATGCTTTAAAATACTAATATTCAATAGAAAATTAAAATACATTTTTATGTGTGCTTTCAAACACAAAGTTGACATGAAGAATAAAATATCATTTTGTTGCATTCTTTAATGCAAACAAAATGTAGAAAAATAGAATCTCATTTTATTACACTCCGTAATGCTAGAGAAAAAAGGGAAAAATATACTTTTACATTTTTGTGTTTGCATACAAATGCAAACGCTACTTTAAAATTTACTTTTACATTTTTGTGCTTGCATAGAAATGCAAACGCTACTTTAACATTTTTGTGTTTGCATACAAATGCAAACGCTACTTTAAAATATACTTTTACATTTTTGTGTTTGCATAGAAACGCAAACGCTACTTTAACATTTTTGTGTTTGCATGCAAATGCCAACGCTACATAAAAATAAAAATATGCATTTGGGCGTTTGCATTCAAATGCAAACGCTACATGTAAGAGGGAAGAGACAATTTTATTTTATGTTTACATTCTATAATGCAAGTAAAATAAAATAAGAAAAGAATATGTTTTTGTTTACAATTTTAGTTGCAAACAAAATTAGGAATGTAAAAGGTGTGTGTTTTTGTTTGCAATTTAAGATGCAAACAAAGTAGAAATTAAAGTTACATTTTGTAGCAAAATTTAAATGGGGATAAATTAGAAAAAGAAAAGATTATATTTTTATTTTTTTATTTACATTCCTTAGCGTAAATAAACAGAAAATAAAAGACGCTCTCTTATTTACATTCCTAGATGTAAATAAGATTTAGAAATTAAAAGCTATATTTTTATGCGCGTTCTTTAAACACAAATAAATCATGAAAATAAAAATATATGTTTTATTTGCATTCCCTAGTGCAAACATAAAATGATAGTAAAAATTTACATTTTTATGTAAATTTTTAAAGAATAGTAAAAAGAATCATGTTTAGTCTAAAAAAATAAATATTAAAAATTACATTTTTGATGTGATATTAAAAGCGTAGGAAAGAAATTCTCATTTTGTTCATAAAAATGAATTGAATAAAAAATATTCATTTTTGTTCATCGGAAGGAAATCAACAAATTTACTCCTTGAAATAAAATGGACAAAAATAATCATTTTATTCGTTGTGAAGGAATTTACACCTAGTAGGAATAAGTAGGTTGAAATCAAGATTTAAACGTTAGAATTTATGAACAAACTAAAATATAATTTATAGTCAATTATTATAAAGATTCGTGCATGAAATAAAACACGATTTAATAGACGAGATAAACTTAAGTTGTGATTGGCATTATCCATTTCCTTATTGGTGTGATATTCATGTGGGTGAAAGCGCTTGAAAAATTATATTTATAAATATAAATAAAATCATAACGAATCGAGCGTGGTAGTTCGCGTTTCGGCAATCGTAACTTTAAACGATTATACCAAGAGATCCGACCGTCGGATTTTCCCAAAACTGGAGCCGTTTGGACCGCTTTGGAAAGATCTTCCCAATGAGACAATTTTTTTCTAAATCCAACGGTTAGATTTCAAGATATGTGTAAATCAAATTTATTGAAAAACAACGCTAGGGCCACCCTCTGATCCGAAGCGCCGTTTAATTAATTTGAACTATATTTTCATATATATATATATATATAAATAGCATTAAATCGTTAAAGATTAATATTAACGATATGAGATGATTTAAATGATAATTATTCGATAATTATTTGAAAAGTCCGAGTTCTACTCATTTCAAATAATTATACGTCGAAGAAGAGACGAAGACGGTGTTGAAGACCGACGGTCTCCACATCGAACGGATGTATTGCTACCAAGGTCCTTGATAGGAGTAGCTACCCTGAAGGGACTTCGGTGGTAGTCATCCGAACGTACGCGCTGATTGTTCGGATATACGAGAGCCTCTTAGGTATCTCCGGTTCCGTTCAGACCCAGAACGGACTTGTAAATGGATGCATGTCTAACGTTGAATTTTATACCATGTGAATTGATTTTTGTTGGTGTACAACCGTTGGTGGCAAGATAATTTATTCTCTCGCTAAACACCCTTAGAGGTTGTGTATTGATAGATGTTAATTTCGTGGCATGAATTGTCAATGGGACAAGCTAAGTTGGAAATGATCAAGGCTTTGTTGAAAAGCAGGCCTTGTGGTTGATGATCAAAGCACAGTCTCTTTAGACATAGCTTTGTGTATATCGTGACTTTGCGAGCCTCACACACCGGTTGAGTCTAAAACAGAAGATGGGAACGCAGGGAGTGCACACGCTTCTTTATAGCTAAGAGTGGTGTTGGGCTTTAACACGGCCCGACATTTGCTTATGTGGTTGATGGAATTTTTGCGAGGCCTCGGTTTATTCTTATCGGTCGCCCTCGGCCGATTTGTAGGTCCAATAGGATCGGGGAACGTGTGTTCAGGCATAACTAATCCACTAAAGTATTTGTGGACCAGCCCTGCTGTATCCAACGGTTCACCAGCGTCTGAATCCTGAGGCATTGCTAGAGTGTCTCGAATCGGTCAGGAGCTCCTCCCTAGCCTTGACTTATGATGGAAACCCAATTACCAATACGTCCCATGCGGTTTTGATTGTATAACTAGTATGGCGACATAGTAGATGGTAGCTATGCCGTCTAAGGTTAATATTATAATTGAAATATTTTCTTTAAACATATACCCACTAATAATAATATCGTATTTTGCGTATTTATCATCTTTTGACCATTATAAGGTAAGACCCTATCCTCCGGTTTGCGTTGCATTGTGTGATGGGACTTGGGTCTTATAATGGTTTCATTTTTCTAAAAAGCATTGCGTTATTTAACGTTATACTTTATTTATTGTACTGATAATCCCATGGAGTAAACCCGTTCCGCGATAGCGGCGTGGTCCTCGTGATTGTCAAACCTATTAGTTAATTAAAATATCTCATACCAGTCCTATGACTGACTCGTAGTTTGTTTCACCTTTTGCAAACTCGGGTGCCCTCTTCTACATGGGCAGCCAAGTGACAGGTTAGGTTTGGACATTTGCTGGATGGAAGCTTGCTGATGGAGATGCTGAAGAAACTTTCTTTTTATCTTTTATTTTCTGCTTAAGACTTTGAGACAGTATTTAGATTTGATGTAATTTCAGAGATTGAGACTCTATATCATTTCTTTGAGACATCTATTTTGTTAAGTGTAATTTTGTGTTACATACTCTGATGTTTCAGTGATGATGTTTGTGATGACATTCCTTTCCACTGCAATGATTTATATGTTTCGCTATGCTCTGAGATCTGTTATTGTTCTAGTTATGTTATATTCCATACAATCTTCCTTACTTTCGTTGCACGAGAGTTTGGGGTCGTCACATAAATACCCTAAAAATAAAATAGGTGTATACAAACCTGCGCAGTCTACCTACCCTTTGCTGAAGCTCTATGTTGTATATCCTATACCCACTGCAGTGAATTTTCAAATCAATGTAAGTTTACATGCCTGTCTATCAACGAAAATCACCAATCTCTAAAATGGAAACTCAACATCTCCAAATCGATGGAAGGGACACAACATGCATCTACGCTAATACTAACAACATAGTTTCATGACTGCTCTATATTCTTATGTGTGTCTATCCGAACATACACTCACATGCCTATGAAATATATGTACAAGATGACACAACTACCAGTTGTCCCTATGTTTCCTTCACACATAGCCTACCTTTGTATTCTGTAGACAACAGTGTCCTTCCTCTTACCCTTCCCTACCAAATAATCCAAATTCATTGCCAGCTAAACCATTACAAATCCTTGCGTGTCAATCCAAACATATGTGCCACCCACGTAAATACCATATAAATATATGTGCTCTTACCGGTTTCAAGGGGTTCCAGAAAATGAACCTTTCCCTTCATGGAACAAGAAGTTCCCTTCTTCTTATATCAAGGAAACCGAACTTTCAAAATAAAATAATAGAACTCCACCTTCCCTTTTCTCAAAAACAGGGTATGTTTCCAGAAATATTTTTATATAACACGCATGCTGGTGGAGATCGGACGATCGAAGGCGTGGAGGAGTTCTGATGATGGAGAAGATCATATGAGACAACGAGCTGAAGCTCACGTGGGTTGAGCTCGAACTGTTAGTCGGTTGCGCTGTAAAATGCTGAGGTGGGAATGCCAGTGCATGGAAAGAATGCAGCATAATGTAAAAGTAAAAAGAAAAAAATGTAACATGGACAGAAGGGAAAGCTGGTACAAGAATACGGACAGAAGTAGGAATGGCGCAAGGAAGAACAAGAAGTAGTGGGTGGATGGGGTTTGGTGTTGCGGTTGGTTTAAAGACTGGAAGAAGATAAAGGATCAGTTAATGATGGCATGCATGGTGTGGAGTTATGAATATAAAAGGAGGCGGTACGTGCAATTGGCATAGAGGATATGGGTTGAAATGGTCTGGAAGAAATGTTTTTGTGGGAATGAAAGCTTTTACAGGCATTGGGTTTACCAGAGAACGAAGGCACCAGCTCTAACAAGAAGAAGAGCATTAGTTCATGCCCGAAAACTCTCAGTACGGTTTGACCAATTAGCTGAACTAAATGGTAATTAATAATAAACTAGTTAATTTATTTATATATTATATAATAATTGTTAGTTTGTTGAACGTGGTCTGTTTTACCTTAAGATTAAAGACGTGAAGGGTTAGAAGATAGTCGGCCCGCAGTTTAATTACTTAATTATAATATGATTAAGGGCGTTATTATTAATCAAAAATTGTACAAGCTTAAATGGGAGTTGTGAAACTGGGCAAACGTGAGGAAGCAACGAAAAGGATCAGCCAACCTTTATCTTAAACCGTAATTTGTCTATTTAAGATATGGTTAAGAATTTGATTAAATTTAATTAATTTTGTTATTTAATGATGAACTAATCTTAATTATAATTGGTGCAGTTCAACAGGCGATGGAACGAGACATATCGGCCCTAATGATTTGCAGAATCTAAAGTAATTAATTTAGAAAATAATTAATCAATAGAAGTTAATTATCTTAATTTAAATTCAATCGTGAGTATATATATAATTATAAAACTCTGGCATATATGAGCAGAATCAGACAAACTGTGTGCCGTCGGAATCGGCTTGAGAATATCTACGTCCTGGGGCAGAGTTAGACACATGTGGAACGAACGGAAAGAGCAGTTAAACAGTGAATCAAATAAAAGTGAGTTAAAGTCACTCGGTTCTTCCCATTTATATTTTATATAAATTGTTTTTTTTGTGTGCTCTACTTGCTAATGGTTGTCTATTTGCTAATTATATATTTATTTAATGATTTAACTGATGAATTAAACCGTTGTTTAATTTTAGTGATATACCAAATCGTTATTTTAACGATTTGATCCAATGAAGGTAACTTACCATATTGGTCACGTTTATATATAAACGTGTTTAATTGTTTGAATTGCTTGTGAATTGGTTGATGTTAAATGGTCGTTATTTATTGTTATCAGTTAAATGAAATTGAATGATCTGATTTAAGATAACCATTTTGGATACAGGAAGGACAAGTTGGGAGGATCCAACGGGATTCCTCAAATATATTAAATATTTTTTATTTCCTAATATCGATATATGAACTGTCATGATTGGGTGATTGATTTGATTAGAGATCATGGAATGAAAATTCAACTTGTGTTTTGTTTTAATCAATGGGCAATATTGGTTGAGTAATCGGCAGAAAATGGCCTAAGAATAAATTGTTTTGTTGAATATTGATTTACTGTCAAGTGGCTCGATAGAACAGAAGTTATAAAATTTATTTTATAACTGAAAATAGATTTTGAAATATAATATTTTGAATAAAAGTTTATAAACAAGAAATAAATATTTACTATTTATTTAATTAAATTAAAATTTATTATTAATTGATTTTATAAAGTAAATTTTGATGTCTATCAGATTTATAAACAACCGAAGAGAAATTTGTCTTACAGTTAATTTGGATAATTATTTTGTTAAGAAACACTTAAAAGGAATTACTTAAATTAATTAAATTATTATTTAATTTAAAGAGAGAACTAATTGGAATCGGTTAACGAGATAACCGTGTTTTGAAGTTGACTAAATTGACCATTTTTAACTGGAATTAATTATTAAATTAGTTTGTTTGGATTAATCTAGTAAAATAGTTTAAAGAATATTTGTTTAATTTTAATAAGGGTTTTAAAAAGGGAATTTACTATTTATTTTAATGAATAAAGAAATTAACCATTGAGGTGGTTACTGATTTAAAAATGAATTATTATATTAATTAACAATAAATTAGAAAAAATACTTCTAAATTGAAATGCATTTAAAAAGGTAATCGAAATTTAAATGAAATCCAGTTGAATGGCGAAAGGAGTTTATGTACGGGTTTTATATTTAAAATCCAAAATTTTATAACGAAGTCATAAAGGGAAATCCAAGCGGATACGATAGCTTGAATCAAATGTTTACTTAACAGTCGAATTCAGTAAAAAGGGGATTTGAGATGAAAAGGGTTTATATTGAACCAGAAATATACAAAAGGGGTTTGTAAAATGAGGTGAAGTGGTAAATCGGTAATTTTAGATTAGCGTTACCTAATAATGGGATTAAGTAGAATTGTTTAATTGAAATAGGATTTCCAAAGCGGGAAATGGTTGAAAGGATTAGAAAAGGATTGGTGAAATTGAATTTGGTAAAAGAAGTAGGTCACAGGATTTGATAACCAAATCTGAATTAAAAATGAATTTGTTTTAAAGAGGTAAAGGTTAAAAAGTGGTGTCTGTAAGGAATTACTTAGTTATTAAATTAAGGAACAATGTTATATTTGAGAAGGAGATTTTCAAAAAGTAAGAAGGTTTTATGAAACCGTATTTTGAATAAAATAGTAAAATGAGAATTTGTATTGGTATTAGAATGAAGTATTGGTTTTTGGATTACAACTGGTATCCATTTTATGATATGAACGTTGTTGATCAAGGTCTGAGAGGTAATTAAAATACCCCAACTTGAACAACATCGGAATTATCTGAGAAGGATATTAGTTGGTAATGATAAAGAAATAATAATGCAATGTTTAGTGAAAATTTTGAAGATTATATAATGAGGATTCCAAGGTGAAAAGGGGATTGCGTGAATTACAACGTTATTGTCGAGATTTAAAAACAAAATTTAAAAGATGAGTTTTATTCTATAAGGATAAGCATGGACATTGTTTTCAAGTAATGAATAAAAAGATATTTCATAAAATTATTTTTACGAATAAATAAGTTGAATTGATTTCCCAAAATTAGATAATAATGTGGCTAATTTTTTTGAAAGTGAAATAGAAAACAGGATATATAAAAGTGAATTTGTTTAACGAATCATACGTTAAATAAGAAGCGAAAAATATATTCATAATATCGAAATATTTAAGAGTTTTAAAATTTACATTTATTTTAAATAAAAGGGCAAGTGATCTTGAATACTGAACTAGTGAACTCATTGGTTTTTCATGATTTAATCACTATTTATTTTGATAGTAAAATAACCAATTATCAAATCTGTCCAACACGATTGTTGGTACGGAAAGACCGGGATCGAATTTATATTCGAAAACCATTTCGACCAACAAATACGTGAAGATATCAGAAGATGATTCGAGATGGAGCATTGAAGACCATAGATCTTCATAAACGGAAGAATTGCTAATAATCTCTGATGTTGCAACTAGAGATATATTGTGGTTCTATCGTGGTTGGAATCTACGAATTGCAAGGGCTGCTCGCTACTAATATAAAGGGTGATTCCTTGAATGTGGTAGGAGGGTGCCTTCGGTTCATCCTTTTCCTGGATGACTTGTATGTATGGACGTCTGACAGAGTGTTTCCAGAGGAGTTACATATGTTGATTTCTTCAAACTTACTATAGTTGATGGTGGAGGAAGGGATTTTCTCTAGCCAAATAACTAGAGTATTTTTGTGGATGTCAATTAGTGATATCTGACGGATCTGACGATGTGGCATTCAAAGTGAATGATGACCAGATTTTCAAAAGTTAATTCTAACCTCAAGCCTCATCAGCCGGGAAATGAAAAAATCATTCAGGCAGCATGGATATGTGGGTCGCTCCCATTAGGGTGTATAATCACCTATCCAGAGAAAATCCTTTAGATTCTTTAATTTATTTTGATGCTGTCCCTTTCGGGAAATGGTGGTTTGAGCCCAACCGTTGGTGATATACATTCGATGCACTCAAGCGAAATGAGTGGTCGGTCAAGTATGGGCCGGGTTGCAAGAGATTCTTGTTGAACCCAGTGTATTCGCCTCTAGAGATACACTATCGCCAGGTGGTTCCATACCTTGTCATAGTCAGAATTCAACTTCCAATAAGCGCTCGAGGTTTTGTTTGTATACTATATATGTGGAGCATGAGATGCAAGCGTTCTGCTAGATTCTATTTATTTGTATTTAAACACTATTATAATATCAGAAAAGATATTGATTTCAAAAATGTTTTGGGTCATTGTAAGGTGAAAACCGTTCGTATTTATTTGTGGATTTGGTCCTACGATTATTCTTTTCTATCGAAAAGATTTTTGAACTTTAAAATCAAGTTGACTAATTCCCCATTATACTGTGCGAGTTTTTCTCACTCTGGTTCACCAGACTGACCCAGTGTTTTGTAAATGCTTGGGTTAGACCCGAGGTGTACACGTTCAGGTTATCGAATGCTATGAAGAGACGAGCTGGAGGTGTTCAGACGTATTTTATATGGTGTGTATTCCGCTGTGTGATGTGTATGGGGGCAGATTATTATAACTGTCCACATATGTGATGTACTCTGATGTTGTAAGAATTTTTAAAAGCTCAACAAAGATTTATTTTTGTATTATATTTTGTTCCGCTGCGATGAGAGATTCTGTGTTGTGTTGGTTCTCCTTCTTCTTCTATTCTAATCTTTCTTTTTCATCTCACCCTCTAATTTCTTTCTAATAACTATCCAGTGTTTTCGGTGTTTGGAAGATCGACATGAGATACGGTAAAGGTATTTATGTTGATTTTCGGGGCTGAAAACCCTTGGGTCGTTACATTTTGAAGGAATGTAAAATTTTGTTTCCACGATTATATTTTGACAAAATTGAATTTTTTGGTTCAACTGATCTATTTTGACAAAAATGAATATTTTGACAAAAATATATGTTTTTTTAACTAATCTATTTCAATAAAACAATAAAGATGATGACTTTGTTTTGTCGACAAATCAACAAAACAATAAAAATGATAACTTTATTTTGTCAACAAATCTAATTCAACAAAACAAATAAAAGTGATGTGTTTGTTTTGTCGACAATTCTAATTCAACAAAACAAATAAAAGTGATTGGTTTATTTGTTTACATTTTTCTATTCAACCTAACAAATAAAAATGATAATTTTATTTGTTTACAATATCTATTTCTACTTAACAAATAAAAATGATAATTTTATTTGTTTATAGTTTCTATTTAACAAAAAACGATATTATTGTTTTAACACAAATCTATATGACAAAAATGTAAATTTTTTTCTAACTCAATTCTTATTTACAAAAATGTAAATTTTGTTCTAACCATTGTATTTTGACAAAAATGCCAATTTTGTTTCAAATGTTACATTTTGACAAAATTGCCAAATTTGGTTTCAACTTTTATAATTTGACAAAAGAGACATATTTGATTTCAACTAATGTGTTTTGACAAAAATGTATATTTTGTTCAACCATTCTAACTTGACGAAAATGAATGTTTTTATTTCAACTATACTAATTGACAAAAATGAATGTTTTTATTCAACTAAAATATATTTGCAAAAATTAATATTTTTGTTTAACTAAACTATATTGACAAAAATGAATATTTTTGTTTAACTAAACTATATTGACAAAAATGAATGTTTTTGTTTAACTACTCTATATTGGCAAAAATGAATGTTTTTGTTTAACTACTCTATATTGACAAAAATGAATATTTTTGGTTAACTACTCTATATTGACAAAAATGAATATTTTGTTTATCTAAACTATATTAGCAAAAATGAATATTTTGTTTAACTACTTTATATTGACAAAAATGAATATTTTTTTGAACTTTACAATTAAGAAATAATGACAGTCTTGTTTCAACTTTTAGGTTTCAACAAAAATTGATAATTTTCCTTCACTATTTGGTTACAACAAAAATGATATATTTTTGTTTTCAATCCTTTTGTCACAACAAAATGATATATTCATTTCATCTACTTTATTATAACAAAAAGGATATATTTGTTTACAACAATTTTATAATAAAAAAATGACATATTTGTTTCCAACAATTTTATAATCACAAAATAACATATTTGTTTTCATCAAATTTAGAATCACAAAATGACATATTTGTTTTCATCAATTTATAATAACAAGTATGATATATTTGTTTTCAACAATCTTATCTTAACAAAAATGATATAATTATTTTCAACACAACAATCATCAAATCAATAGATCTACATAACAATGACAATTCAAGATCAAATCATGTATAATAGTCAATAAGAATTTAACAGCGGATTTGTGATAATACAATCATAATTAATTTTAATTATTTAATAGAAATAAATAAATAAAATAGAATTCTCACATCGATTTTTGCCTGAATTTTCAACGTGCTCCATTTTAGCTCTTGTTAGTTCCATAGAGACGCTCTCTTTTCTGCGATTCCAACGGATCCAAAATCGTTCGATTTCGATCTCTCATGAAAGAGATATGATATTATATACATTTCATTACTTTAATAAATAATTAAAATTAATTAAAATCCCTAATCCTATCATTAAGGGATAATCACCCCTTTTATCGTCGTTCCTCCTCGTTACTATCTGGAGCAAACAAACCCATCGCTCGACGTCAAGTCCCACCTGCGCGCGCATCTCGAGGAAACCAGTCCATGATCGGATCCCGCCACGATGTAGCCACCAACCACATCTTCCTGCGCCCCAACCCTCTCTCCACTCGGTGGGCCCTACTCGTCGGAAACAGGCTGCGAACGGAAGCACTTCGGGGCCAAATTCTAACAGTTCACTCTACGAAATTAGATCTCGACCGTGCAAAGATGAAGCTCTTACTTCATTCTTGAATTCTCGCGTTGATTCCATGATTTAATTCTGTGTGTGCGGTGTGTGATTTGAGGAAGGAATCAGGACGATATCGTCCATTCAGTTGAGAGGTCGACGACTATTCAGAAATAGAATTTTAGGGTTTCTAATAATATATAGGTTATTTATAATAATTTAATAATTAAATTCTTTAATTTATAGAAAGAAACCCGTTACTTCTTAATAACTCCAAATCCAGCTGAGCAAGAGTTGCCTCTACCCAAACATCCCCCTTCCAAACATAATGGGCTAGGTCCCGTCAGCCCGTTTGATCGTCTCAGCCCACTTTTATCTAATTTAAAATATACATCATTTAATTATTTAATTTGATTGTACATTTTAATTTACCGGGGCCACATACTGACTTCAAAAATTCTTGAAAAATAAATATAGCTATGTTTTCACGATACGGTCCTAAAAAAATTAATTTCGTCGAATTTGGAGACCGTTTGAAAAATGGCCATTTTCTGGTCGATCTAGTTTGACTGAAATTGACAAAACACATTTTGTTTTGCCACGGTCACATATTAATTCCAAAAATTATGAAAATTGGAATCTAGCAATAATTTGACATCCTGGATCCAACAAAAGTGGTTTCATAAAAAACGGAGGTCGTTTGCAAAATGGCTATTTATACGGGCTATATATTATATTAACTTCTATAGCGACTATTTTGAATATTTAACTGACCATAAATTTTTATTCCTGCTATGAAATTTCAATTTTCCAGATTTGTTGGAAAGATATTTTTAAACAGATTTAAATATTTCTGGTTTTACCGAAATCCGTTTTATTTTGAATCCCATACATTCAGTCAAAATTCAAATTCAAATTTTCAAACTACCGCGCCTTTCTAACTCCTTTTATAATTAAAATAAATATATTCATTCTAAGTTCGATTTAAATAAATTTTTAATCATTATTTATTTAAAATAAATAATTTTAAATATTTAAAATTTATTAAAATTTCTAAAATAAATTTATTAAATTGGTTCCAAAATTTTGGGTTTTTACAGTAAGAAATATGTATTGAGAATAGGAAAGACAGGAGAAGAAATGGGAAACAAATGAAAAGAAAAGGTGAAGAAGTCGGCAGAAAGGAAAAAGGGAATTTTTATTTTTTTGGAAAAGATGATTTTTTTTTGAAATTTATAAAAAGAAGAACAAAAAGATTATGTACCGAGAAGAGGAAAAACGGAAGTTTGTAATTGGGGAGGAATTGTTTTGGTTTTTTTATTGTTGTAAAAGGTAGAAAGGAATGCAAAAGGAACAAAAAGGGGAAAGTATTAAACTGAAAAAAGGGAAAGAAATCAATGAAAACGATTGGGAGATAAATCAGAAAATTGGCTAGTATTTTTTTCTCTTGCTTAGTTCATGAGAGTTCCAATGTAACTGATACACCACATTACAAATAAAGATTTTTTTATATATATACAAAAAAACAAAAGTGAAAGTAAAATAAAAACTAACATGAATTAGAAATTAAATAAATAATAAAATTCAATGTTTACCTCCTTAGCAACGGCGCCAAAAACTTGCTCGACGCTTTCCTAAGAATTAGAAAAGCGTGAATTATGTAATAATTTACTACAAGCACACAGATCATGTAATATGCAGGTCGAATCATTGGGAGGTAAATTAAATTAAATTAATTAAATAATTTCTTGGGCGAGCTAGATGAAATTTAGTGGTTGGGTTGAAAAACAATAAAACTATTATTGAATTGAGTACAAATCTGAATCTAATCAAATCTATACTCAATCCAAAATGAGGTAGGAAAGAAAATAAAAAAAAAAAGAAATTAAAATTGCAGAAAATAAAATAGCAAACAAGAAATAAAATTATGATTACCGCTGAATCTAATCAGACGAGTCAATCACTAATGAAAATAAGTGCAAAATACAAATAGTGCGCTACCAAATCTAATTGTGTAGACAACACTAATTGCTAAGAAAATAGAAAAATCCAGAAAAGAGAAAAAGAAGAAAACTTTATTAATTCCAGGATGATCTTTACAATGAGATTACAAGGGTATTTATAGGATAGATAGCCAACCTAAACCCTAATACAATCACAAATGGGTCTTAGTTAATTCTTTTGAAGTTGGGCCTTTCTTCTTTTATTCTTGCTTTCCTGGTAATTTTGCATTGATTTTTTATATGCACAGCCTTTCTGCCAATTATTTTCTTGTCCAAAAAGAAACTGAATGTGAGATCTTCGTCAGCAAGTCTTCATATGTAAATATTCAGCAATTTGATCTCTATTTTTATATTTTTTGACTGCATGTGGTTAAGTCGGCATATCTGTAAAAGTGACCAAAAAAAATTCACAAGTAATATTTACTTATATACAAAAGATAAGAAATAAGAGCATAAAATAAACACATTTCTATGTTAATCATTTTAAAATCATCTACTCATTCTTATTTAGGAAATCTATTAATGATTGAGAAATGTTACCCAGGCTATGATTTTGAAAATTTTGCTTTCGATAAAGTCCAGATTTGGGTTAAGTTGTATAATTTAGATATGGAATTGGGGTCGAATGCTGCTCTGTCGATGATGTAACAACCCAGAATTTTAGAACCAATTTAAAAATTTTATTTGATAATTTTAATGGATTTTGAATATTTAAAATGATTTATTTTAAATAATAATGACTAAAAATTTATTTAAATCGAAGTCAGAACGTATAAATTTATTTTAATTATAAAATGAGCCTGAAATGGTGCGTAGTTCGAAATTCGATTTCTAATTTCAAATGAATATATAGAATTCAATATAAGTTAGAATTGGACGAAACAGAAATATTTGAATATATCTTTCTAACGAAGATGAAAAACAGAGATTTCATAATATAAATTGAAAGTTATGTCCAGTTTAAAATTCAAAATAGTCAATATGGAATTTATATATAGTTTAAATATATATATAGCCCTTAAAAATAGCCATTTTTCAAACGGTCTCCAAATTCGACGAAATTAGTTTTGTTAGGACCGCATCGTCAAACTGTAGCTAGGTTTATGTTTTGGGAATTTTTAGAGTCAGTATGTGGCCCCAGTAAATTAAAATATATGTTTAAATTGAATACATAATGATTTATATTTTAATTCTGATAAAAACCGATCAAAACAATAGAATGGGCTTACGAAACATATCTCATTGTGTCCGGAATGGGGGTATTTAACTAGGCGCGACAGTCGTTGGACTCGATTTAGAGTTAGAATTGATAAATAATTAAATATGGAAATAAATATTAATAAAATAATAAAAAATCTATTAAACCCTAATCCCCCAAGAAACGCAGCCACCATCCCTCGTTTCATCATCCAAAATTATCCCGATTTAATCCCCCAAATTTTCCAAATCTAGTGCGCAATAAAATAGGAAACCAAAACAAAAATCATTGAGATTTCCATGCTCTTCCATTCTGTATGGGTATGATGATCTCTGGTCTCGTGGTTAGGGAGAAAATTGGGTTCGAAGTTGACCTGTTCGTGGTGGTTTTGGATGGCCGTCGGAGCACCGATCTCGACACGACTCAAGGGGTGGCGGCGCGCCTCAAGCCCTCCTGCGTGGCACCTTCAGATCGTCCTCCGACATCTCGAACGACGAGCAAGGATCAACCATAGGTTGTGAGCAAGTTACGGTTTCCAGGGGTCTGAACTTGTAAAGGAGGATTAAGGTTGTTATTTTATTTTATTTAATAAAAATAGCATTGTTTTGAAAATAAAAATAGCATTGTTTTGAAAATAAAAGTAGCACTATTTTTGGAAATAAAAATAGCATTATTTTTGAAAATAAAAATAGCATTGTGATTTTTAATTTAGAAAAACATTAGTTTAAAAATCAATTTTTTATATGAAAAGCATTGGTTTGAAAACGTGATTTTTAAGTATATATATTATTTATAAAAATGTGAATCTTTATAGAAATAGCACAGAATAAAAATGGGAATTTATATAAATAACATTGATTTTTAAATGTATTTTTTTATCGAAATGACATTGTATAGAAAATAGGATTTTTAATAAATATGTATAGCAGTATAAAAATGGTATTTTTATACATATATAGCTTAGTGTAAAAATGTAATTTTTAATAATATATAGCGTCGAGAAAAATGTGTTTTTTGTATGGAATAGGAGTTATAAAAATGTAATTTTTATATAGATAACTTTGTTTTAAAGTGATATTTTTAATTTATATACCGATGGATAAAAATATGATTTTTATATATGTAATAGTGTTATAAAAATGTGAGTTATATACATATATATATATATATATATATATATGGCTTTGAATAACAATTTGATTTTTAAAACAAATGAAGAGTTATTAAAAATGTGATTTTTAATTTAAACTGCGTGAAACAGATTACGTTGGAATTATGGCGAAGAATACAACGCGCTGGAGCAAATCCCAAAAACTGTCCAATAAGGACTGACGTAGTGGAAGCCCAAGGTAAGAACTTCTTCTCACTCTAATTTTGTTTATAGTTAATATATACTAGGATGCAGACGGTGCTTATGAGAACTCGACACCTTTGATTGAAACCATGGATGTTTAGTTGTTTGTTTTGAATGATTTATGTGACGGCCGGGAATTTCGCTCGATCCTAATCAGTCGTTAAACCGATCTAGACCGTTCGAAACCGCTGATCGTTTGAGAACAGGACAAAACAGAACGCAGACGGAAGAACATTTCATTGCTATTAAAACAATTCCATCGGATACAAGAATATACAGAGTATAATTGAATAAATTACATTCAGTAAATATCAGAGATTACAATAAATTACATAGCAGCGAAAAATAATACTAAGCACAACTGAAGGTGGTATACGGATACAGAGCTTTCCGGATATCATTCCAGCTGTAAACCAGGATCCTGTGAATACAAATCTGCAAAACCAAAACAACTAGCTGCCCGTGCGGAAAATAGGGGCACCCAGAGTTTAGGTTAAAACAATAAACTCCAGGTCAGTCATGTGACTGGTGTGAGAACTAAAACAGTTATTAATATTGGTTTTAAAGTTAGGTAAATCAAGGGACCACGCCGTATAACACGGAACGGGTTTCCTCCGAAGGATACCAGTGCATAGAACAAACAGCACAATGCTAAATAAAGAAAAATGAAGCTGTTATAAGACCCAGGTCCCATCACACAATGCAACGCCAGCCGGAGGATAGGGTTTTCCCTTATAACAGCCAAAGCATGCTTGATATGTTTAAAACACATTATTTGATACTATTATAGGTATATAGTGTCAAAACAATTTCAATCATAAATATAAATCATAGACGGCATAGCATCCCATGCTACTATGTCGCCATACTAGGCTCTAGAAATAAAGCCGAAATATCTCGTATTGGAAATTGGATTTCCGTCATGAGTCGAGGCAAGGGGCAAGCTCCTCTCCGCGCTCGAGACACTCTAGCTAATGTCTCAGGACTACACACTCTGGGCAATCCTGGATCGGTTGGGCCGGTCCTTTCTTACGTTTGAGGATTGGCAATTCCTGAAGACACGTTTCCCGGTCCTTACAGACCTATAATCGAGGTGCCTCATTCCAACAACCACAAAGGTGAAAAGTATATAAATGTCAGGGCTGGTAAGTCACTTACACCACCAAAGCTAGAAAGAAGCGTAGTGTTCTCCCTGCAGTCCGTATCCCGTTTTTAACTCATACCGAGGTGTGAGGCTCGCGAATCCACGCTATACACATAGCTACGCCACAAAGGCCGTGCTTTGATCATCAACCACAAGATTTTTCTTTTCAACAGAAGCCTTGATCTATGCAACTCAGCGTGCTACATAGGCAATTCATGCCGTGCGATTGATATCTATCGATATATTACCTCTAAGCTCGTACGTCTCAGAGAAGGGCGTTAAGCAAGAGAATAAATTCTCCGCCGCCAAACAGATATATATTTAACAGAAATCAATCAGCACAGAATAAAATCCAATGTCAGACACACAATCCATTTACAAGTTCGTTCTGGGTCTGAACGAAACCGGAGGCACTTTCCTCGCATATCCATCCATCTCCAATACGTCTGGACGACCACAAACTATTTCCATCCTCTTGGGTGTACAACCCGATCAGGATCGTCAGTAATTATCCAAACGATGTGAAGACTTCCGGCCTTCGACCACCGTCTTCATCTTCGACATATCGTCGAATCGGTTATTCAGGATGGGTATAAACCCGGACTTTCCGGACAACCCGCGTATATTAAAAACAAATGTTACACAAACACAACGAATGCCTCATTCCAATTCAGAATATTCTTAGGGAAAGGTTCCCATTAATTTTATCCAAGATAAATTCTTTAAAATTTATCCTTTAATCTTCCTTTGGATGTCATCTCAAACCAAATTATGGTTTTCCAAACTAGTCGAGATTAGCGAACCACACCGAAGTGATTATTTATTTTATTTCCCAATCCCAACCTATTCATCCCATGAAGCAAAACTGGTAATACTCCATATCTAACACCATGGTGTTATCGGTAAAATTAATTACCATTTCACGTTCAAATCTAATTAAAGATTTAACTATCGCTTTGGAGCAAAACTGGTGATACTCCATTCTCGCTCATTTTCTAAAGTTGATAATTTAAATTATCAATCCACATTTCAATTTAATTGAAGATCCATTAAAACTCCTTTTACTGGGTTAAAGAACTAGTGTCATTTAAAACACAGTTCACGATAAACCCAAATCACATTCTATTTATTATCGGGTTAAAGAACTAGTGTTATTTAAAACACAGTTCACGATAAACCCAAATCAATTCTATTTAAAATTCATTTCAAATCCTATTTATTTATTTAAAAATAAATGGGTTTTCATTTTAGCTCAAAACTAGTTCATTTCGATAAAAATCTATTTTTATCCTTTCAAATATGGAGTTTTTCATCCCAATTTTTCCCAAATCATTTCTTATGATTTTACACAAATTATTACTATTTTTAATAATTTTATCAAGGCCCGTACAGTCGATTTCCATCAACGGCCATCGAACTGCATTTACAGCGACCTTTTTCAAATTTGATTCGGACGTATCTCCAAATCCAACCGTTAGATTTCAAATTTCTAATATTCGTTAGAAAGATCTTTTCGATACGAACCCAACGGTTCTGATTTTAGGAGAATCCGACAGTCGGATCTCCCGTAATGTCCGTTTGAAATAAATGGTCGAAATTCACGAACTACCGCGGCGCGGCGCGTTCTATTCAGGCCATTATATTATATATAATATATATTTCGTCGATTTCTATTTAAAATCAAATTATATAAATAGTTGTGAATTCGTTTCAAAAACATTTTCAACTTCCATTTCAATTCAAATCAAAATTGAATCTTTCGTTATAAATTAGTTTTAAAATTCATTTCTATTCAATTCAAATTTTCAATTCAATTTGAATTCAATTCAATTCAATTCAAATTCATTTTATATTCAATTCAATTCAAATTGGTTTTATATTCAATTCAATTCAAATTGGTTTTCTATTCGATTCAATTCAAATTGGTTTCCTATTCGATTCAATTCAAATTGGTTTTCTATTCGATTCAATTCAAATTGGTTTTCTATTCGATTCAATTCAAATTCGTGTTCTATTCAATTCAATTCAAATTGGATTTCTATTCGATTCAATTCAAATTGGTTCTCTATTCAATTCAATTCAAATTGGTTTTCTATTCGATTCAATTAAAATTGGTTTCCTATTCGATTCAATTCAAATTGGTTTTCTATTCAATTTAATTCAAATTGGTTTTCTATTCGATTCAATTCAAATTGGTTTTCTATTCGATTCAATTCAAATTCGTGTTTTATTCAAATCAAATTCATTTCGTTTTCTATTCAAATCAAATTCATTTTGTTTTCTATTTGAATCAAATTCATTTCGTTTTCTATTTGAATCAAATTCATTTCGTTTTCTATTTGAATCAAATTCATTTCGTTTTCTATTTGAATCAAATTCATTTCGTTTTCAAATATTTCGTTTCAAATATTTTTATTTCAAATATTTCGTTTTCAAATATTTCGTTTAACACATATTTCGTTTTCAAATATTTCGTTTTCAAATATTTCGTTTTCAAATACTTCGTTTCAAATATTTCGTTCAACACATGACTAATCTCAACGGATGAGTACAGTCAACACATGAACCGTTATATTATATTGATAAAGATGTAAATTTTATTATTAAAATATTTCGTTCAACACATGACTAATCTCAACGGATGAGTACAGTCAACACATGAACCTTTATATTATATTGATAAAGATGTAAATTTTATTATTAAAATATTTCGTTCAACACATGACTAATCTCAACGGATGAGTACAGTCAACACATGAACCTTTATATTATATTGATAAAGATGTAAATTTTATTATTAAAATATTCTTTATTTTCTAAATTGGAATGAGGCCCTATCAATTACCATATAAAGTTAATTATATGGATTTTCATACATCACACGTATATAATGGCATTGAAAAATAATCAACCATTAACCAAGGTGCACTACACTGTATAAGCATCAAATATAGATATCTAACGCTTATAACAGCCTGTCAATCAATCGATCGACATATTTAATCAATCAGGATGAGTGGACTTCAAATTTCATCCCAACACCCGTGTGGGGTTTCAAATCAACAAACACAGGTTTTTATTCGTGCAATTGGGTGATGTGTAAAATTTATCAACCCAATCAATGTCCTTCAAATAGGTGTACATAAACAAACCGTCCGGTTTGTAAATGAATATTTATTTATTCACATTCACGTTAAAAATTATATTTTTAACGATAAATTATTTTATTTTAATACATGAATTATTATTCAGTTCATTTGCAAAATAAAAATGATATTTTTATTTTTCTAACATATTTTAGAAAATTTCGGCGGCATAACGACACGATACTAGAAACGGGACGAGGCCTAGCTTTATCTCCGGTCTAGTGAAGGCCCACGCCATTCACACATCAATCAAATCCATTCCTATCATGTAAAAATTATATTTTTAATTCTCTACATAAACAAAAATCATATTTTTACATCTTCTATATTGTAAAGATTATATTTTTATTTTAAAGACCATTTTAAATGTTCAAAATTCGCTAAAATTGCCAAAATAAAAATTTTAAACTGGCTCGCATTTCCGGGTTATTACAATTTATTTGTGTGAATTTGGTTTGGGATGTGAACGGAATTGATTGAATTTAGTTTGTGTACGACACGAGCTAGTATTAGGCGGGGGATAAGGCTTGACCTGTAATAACCCGGAAAATCTGATCCAGTTTAAAAATTTTATTTTGGCAATTTTAGCGAAGTTTGAATATTTAAAATAGATTATTTTAAATAATATCGACGAGAAATTTATTTTGAATATAATTAGAACGTATATATAATATACGTCGTCGTTAGAATATAAATAATTATTTATAATTATAAAAGGAATTGAAAATGGCGCGGTAGTTCGATAATTTGATTTCAAACTTCAAGTGAATGTACCGGGTGCAAAACAATACGGATTTTAGTGAAACCAAAAACATTAGGATCTAATTGGTAATATCTTTCCAACAAATCCGAAAAATCAAGATTTCATAGCGGGAATCAAAAGATATGTCCAGTGGAAAATTCTGAATAGTCGCTATGGAATTTAGGCCATTAAAAATGGACATTTTGCAAATGACCTCGGATCTCGACGAAACCAGTTTTGTTGGGTCCGCAGTGTCAAATTATTGCTAGATTCCAAATTTCATAATTTTCTGAATCAGTATGTGAGCGTGGCGAAGGAAAACGCGTTTGACCAGTTTTAGTTGATTTTAATCGACTGGAAAATGGCCATTTTTCTAACGGTCTCAAAATTCGACGACACTAGTTTTGTTGGGACCGTATCGTCAATACGAAGCTAGAAAATATTTTTCTTGAATTTTTCGTGTTCGTATGTGGCCCCGGTAATTTGAAAGGTACGTTTAAAATTCAATATAATTATTTAAATGTAAATGCAACGGAAACTGATCGAAACAGTCGATTCAGCTTGCGGTACATATCCCATTGTGTTCGGAATGGGGGTGAAACGCTATGGGCGATAGGCGGTGGACCTCGTTTAGAGGTCGTATGTAAAAGTCAACTTTTTTTGAATTAAATAATTAAATATGAATATAATATAAACATTTTCCATTTAAACCCCCTTCCCTATTCTTTTCTTCCCCGTCAGTTTTTGCAAATAAAAAAAAAGGGGCTCGTTCGAATCCTCCACCGCTCAGGCGATTCCCCCCATCCCGTCGTCGCTGCCTGACGTCGCAACCTCCGGCCTCAACCGCACCTCCTCCCTGACCTTCTCCGCTCTTCTCTCTCTCCTCTTCCATCTTATTAAACCCGTTTCCCCTAAACTGCCACGAGACCCCCAAAACCCGGCGCTACATCACCTTAGACGACGGCCGCCAGTTGATTGGACCATCCCGCCTCCTGCTCGACACCCACCTCACCTAAGCCGCCATCCCCAACCCCTCCCAAAACGATGTAAGCCTTCTTTTTTATTTTATTTTATTTCTTTTATTTTAAATAATGTGTTTGGTTATAGGAAAATATAAAATCAGTTTTTATATGAAATAGCGAATAAGGATGAGATGGTTATAATTAAAAAATTAGATTTTTATATATACTATAGCGAAGATGAGATTTTTAACACCGTAAAGATGAGATTTTTAACACCGTAAAGATGAGATTTTTAACACCGTAAAGATGAGATTTTTAACACCGTAAAGATGAGATTTTTAACACCGTAAAGATTTGATTTTTAACACCGTAAAGATTTGATTTTTAACACCTTAAAGAAGTGATTTTATTTAAACGGAAAAAATATAGAAAGATAAGATTTTCGAATAAGTAAAAATATGATTTTTATATACTGAACATCGAAGTAAAAATATGATTTTTATATACTGAACATCGAAGTAAAAATATGATTTTTATATACTGAACATCGAAGTAAAAATATTTTTTTTATATACTGAACATCGAAGTAAAAATATGATTTTTATATACTGAACATCGAAGTAAAAATATGATTTTTATATACTGAACATCGAAGTAAAAATATGATTTTTATATACTGAACATCGAAGTAAAAATATGATTTTTATATACTGAACATCGAAGTAAAAATATGATTTTTATATACTGAACATCGAAGTAAAAATATGATTTTTATATACTGAACATCGAAGTAAAAATATGATTTTTATATACTGAACATCGAAGTAAAAATATGATTTTTATATACTGAACATCGAAGTAAAAATATGATTTTTATATACTGAACATCGAAGTAAAAATATGGTTTTTATATACTGAACATCGAAGTAAAAATATGGTTTTTATATACTGAACATCGAAGTAAAAATATGGTTTTTATAAACTGAACATCGAAGTAAAAATATGGTTTTTATATACTGAACATCGAAGTAAAAATATGGTTTTTATATACTGAACATCGAAGTAAAAATATGTTTTTTATATACTGAACATCGAAGTAAAAATATGATTTTTATATACTGAACATCGAAGTAAAAATATGATTTTTATATACTGAACATCGAAGTAAAAATATGATTTTTATATACTGAACATCGAAGTAAAAATATGATTTTTATATACTGAACATCGAAGTAAAAATATGATTTTTATATACTGAACATCGAAGTAAAAATATGTTTTTTATATACTGAACATCGAAGTAAAAATATGATTTTTATATACTGAACATCGAAGTAAAAATATGATTTTTATATACTGAACATTGAAGTAAAAATATGTTTTTTATATACTGAACATCGAAGTAAAAATATGATTTTTATATACTGAACATCGAAGTAAAAATATGATTTTTATATACTGAACATCGAAGTAAAAATATGATTTTTATATACTGAACATCGTTTTATATACTGAACATCGAAGTAAAAATATGATTTTTATATACTGAACATTGAAGTAAAAATATGTTTTTTATATACTGAACATCGAAGTAAAAATATGATTTTTATATACTGAGTAAAAATATGATTTTTATATACTGAACATCGAAGTAAAAATATGATTTTTATATACTGAACATCGAAGTAAAAATATGATTTTTAAATTAAAAGTGAACAAATAAAAATGTGATTTTTATTTTAAAGACATCAAAATATAAAAATGTGTGATTTTTATATATGTAGTGACTACGGACAACGAAAGCGACAAAAGGCGAGAATGGCGAAGGTTTCTATCAATGAAGTGCCGTGGAGCTAGGATAGCTATCTGTGAGAATTTCTCACCTTTCAATTTCTTTTTCTAGTTATATATATACTAGGATGCAGACGGTGCTTAGTAGCACCCGACACAATCGTCCACAGACCATGGACTTGTTTGTTTGGTTGCATAGATTAGTTGGATATTTGATTTGAATTTGGTTGTTTGGTGAATTTGATTGATGTGTGAATGGAGTGGGCCTTCACTAGACCGGGGATAAGGCTAGGCCTTGTCCCGTTTCTAGTATCGTGCCGTTATGCCGCCGAAATTTTCTAAAATAAGTTAGATAAATAAAAATATCATTTTATTTAAAGAATGAACTGAATAGAAATTCATATGTTGGAATAAAATGTTTTATCGTTAAAAATATAATTTTTAACGTGAATGTGAATAAATAAATATTCATTTACAAACCAGACGGTTTGTTTATGTACACCTATTTGAAGGACATTGATTGGGTCGATAAATTTTACACATCGCCCAACTGCACAAATAAAATCTGTGTTTGATTGTTTGAAACCCCACACGCATGTTGGGATGAAATTTGAAGTTCACTCATCCTGATTGATTAAATATGTCGATCGATTGATTGACAGGCTGTTATAAGCGTTAGATATCTATATTTGATGCTTATACAGTGTAGTGCACTTTGGTTGATGGTTGATTATTTTTCAATGCTTTTATATACGTGTGATGTATGAAAACCCATATAATTAATGTTATATGGTGATTGATTGGGCCTCATTTAAATTTAGAAAATAAAGAATATTATAAAATAAAAGTTCATGTGTTGACAGTACTTATCCATTGAGATTGGTCATGTGTTGAACGAAATATTTTAGTAATAAAATTTACATCTTTATCAATATAAAATAAAAGTTCATGTGTTGACAGTACTCATCCATTGAGATTGGTCATGTGTTGAACGAAATATTTTAGTAATAAAATTTACATCTTTATCAATATAAAATAAAGGTTCATGTGTTGACAGTACTCATCCATTGAGATTGGTCATGTGTTGAACGAAATACTTTGATAATAACAACCATTTTGAAAAAGAAATATTTGAAATAGAATATTTGAAAATAGAAATTTATGAAGCCGTGTTGATTAGATTGACGCCATTTTGACGTAAACAATATTTATATCGATTTTATTCATTTTGAAATGAATTGAATTGAAAACGATTTCAAAATGAATTGAATTGAAAACGATTTCAAAATGAATTGAATTGAAAACGATTTCAAAATGAATTGAATTGAAAACGATTTCAAAATGAATTGAATTGAAAACGATTTCAAAATGAATTGAATTGAAAACAATTTCGAAATGAATTGAATTGAAAACGATTTCGAAACGAATTTAATTGAAAACGATTTCGAAATGAATTGAATTGAAAACGAATTCAAATTGAATTGAAAGCGAATTGAAATGAATTCAAATTGAATTGAAATTTGAATAGAAATGAATTTTAAAACGAATTTATAAAGAAGAATTCAATTTTGATTTGAATTGAAAAGGAAGTTGAAATTGCTTTTGAAACGAATTTAAAACTATTCATATAATTCGTTTTAAATATAAATCGACGAAATATATATTATATATATAATATAATGGCCTGAATAGAACGCGCCGCGCCGCGGCAGTTCGTGAATTTCGACCATTTATTTCAAGCGGACATTACGGGAGATCCGACCGTCGGATTCTCCTAAAACCGGAATCGTTGGGTTCGTATCGAAAAGAGATTTCTAATGAATATTATAAATTTGAAATCTAACGGTTGGATTTGGAATTATGTCCAAATCAAATTTGAAAAAGGTCGCTGTAAGTGCAGTTCGATGGCCATTGATGGAAATCGACTGTACAGGCCTTGATAAAATTATTAAAAATAGTAATAATTTGTGTAAAATCATAAGAAATGATTTGTGAAGATTTGGGATGAAAAACTCCATATTTGAAAGGATAAAAATAGATTTTTATCGAAATGAACTAGTTTTGAACTAGAATTATAATTCTATTTATTTTTAAATAAATAAATTGAATTCGAAAAGGGTTTTAAAAATAACCAAAATTTCCAATGATTGCATTGGAGTGGATTTGAATCGAAATTGTCTTCGGAATATTTCGATGTTGGAATTCGGGATTATACAGATGTTGTTATGGAAATTTGAAAGATGTAGATATTTATATCGTTATTTCCAATACGGCATTTGTTAATCGTAGAATTTGATATTGAATATAAGCCGATATATTTTCTATTCAGAGCCTTATATTGAATATCAAATGTGATTTGGGTTTGTCGTGAATGGTGTCTTCACTAACACTGTTCTTGAACCCAGTTGAGAAAAGATTAAATCTTTTTATTTAGATTTAATGAAGTGTACCAATTAAATAATATTTAATTGGAATTGAATTGATATTGATTTTTTGGTTTATCGTGAACAGTGTTTTAAACAACACTCGTTCTTTAACCCGATAATTAATGAATGTGATTTTGGGTTTATCGTGAACTGTGTTTTTAAATGACACGGATTCTTTAACCCAGTCAACGATTAAAACTAAGTGGAGTTTTAATGAATCTTTAATTAGATTGAAATGATCGAGAATGGAGTATCACCAGTTTTGCTCCAGACGATAGTTAAATCTTTAATTAGATTTGAACGTGAAATGGTAATTGAATTTACCGATAACACCGTGGTGTTAGATATGAAGTACTACCAGTTTTACTTTATGGGATGAATAGGTTGGGATTGGGAAATTAAAACAAATGATTACTTCGGTAAGGTTCGCTAATCCCGACTAGTTTTGAATTGATATTCAGAAATAGATTAAAGAATAAATTCAAGAAATTTATCTTGGATAAAATTATTGGGAACCTTTCCCTATGAATGTGAAATCAGAAACTAACTGTCGGTTAGCTAAGCAGAATGGTTTTCTGGATATTGATCTGATGTTGGTTTCGGCCTTCGGGGTTAATATTTGGGGAATTATTCTCTTGATTAATTTACGGTTAGTGACTGATGAATTGGAATGAGGCATATGTTGTGTTTGTGTAACACTTATTTAAAGTATACGCGAGTTATTCGGAAAGACCGGGTTTATCCCATTCTGAATAACTGCTACGACGTTAAGTCGAAGATGAAGACGGTGGTCGAAGACCGGAAGTCTTCACGTCGTTTGGGTGATTACTGATGATCTTGATTGGGCTGTACACCCAAGAAGATGGAAACAGTTAGTGATCGTCCAGACGTACTTGGAGATCGATGGATATGCGGGGTACTAGGTGCCTCCGGTTTCGTTCAGCCCCAGAATGGACTTGTAAATGGACTGTGTGTCTGACATTGGATTTTAGTTCGTGTGATTGATCTCTATTAAATATATATCTGTTTGGCGGCAGAGAATTTATTCTCTTGCTTAACGCCCTTCTCTGAGACGTACGAGCTCAGGGGTTATATATTGATGGATATCAATCGCATGGAGTGAATTGCCTGTGTGGCATGCCTAAGTGGCAATTGATCGAGGCTTCTGTTGAAAAGCAAAGTCTTGTGGTGATGATCAAAGCACGGCCCTTTGTGGCGTAGCTTTGTGTAGCGTTTACTTCGCGAGTTTCACACTCGGTATGAACCAAAAACGGGAGACGGACCTCAGGGAGGGCTTGCGTTTCTTTCTAGCTAAAAAGTGGCGTCAGTGGTTTTACACGCCCTGACGAGTTTGACTTATGTGGTTGTTGCTGTTGCAAGGCGCCTCGGATTGATCGGTCGTTCTCGAACCGATGGAGTCATTTGATGGCTCGTTTGCGCCCCAAAGGGAGGGGAGACGTATTGTTCAGGCATAATAATCCACATCGGTGGACCGGCCCTGACGATCCAGGGGGCAGTTGCGGCTGTTCCTGAGACATGGTAGGCTAGATTGTCTCGAATCGGTTTAGGACTATCTTTTGCCTCGGTTCATAGACGGAAATCCAATTTCCAAATAAGTGATATTTGCGGTTTTAATTGTAGAACTAGTATGGCGACATGATATATGGTACCCATGCCGCCTATGATTGATACTTATGATTTGAAGTTGTTTTATACACTATGCACTTATAGTAGTATCAAATGATTTGTTTTAAACGTATCAAGCATTCTTTGGCTGTTATAAGGGAAAACCCTATCCCCCGGCTTGCGTTGCATTGTGTGATAGGACCTGGGTCTTATAACAGCTTCATTTTTCTCTATTTTAGCATTGCGCTGTTTGTTTCATGCACTGGTATTCTTGGGAGGAAACCTGTTCCGTGTTATACGGCGTGGTCCCTTGATTTACCTAACTTTAAAAATAAAGATTAACTGTTTTAGTTCTCACACCAGTCACATGACTGACCTGAAGTTTATTGTTTTAACCTAAACTCTGGGTGCCCCTATTTTCGACACGGGCAGCTAGTAGTTTTGGTTTTGCAGATTTATATTCACAGGAACCTGGTTTACAGCTGGAATGATATCCGGAAAGCTTTGTATCCGTATATCTCCTTCTAGTTGAGTATTGTATTATTTTCCGCTGCTATGTATTTAAATGTAATTTAAATCTCTGATATTTCTGTGTAATATTGATTCATTTATACTCTGTATATTCTTGTAATCTGATGCATTGTTGTAATATACAATGAAATATTCTTCTGTATGCGTTCTATTTTGTCATGTTCTCAAACGATAGGGCGTTTCGAACGGTCTGGGACGGTTTAGCGACTGGTTCGGACCGAGCGAAATTCCCTCTCGTCACAGTTGGTATCAGAGCTTTGGTTTACAAAGCAGAGAACAAGGCACATTAGAACCGTACGAAAGAATTCATCATATATTGGGTTAGTAATATCCAATGAGAATGACTCGTTAGAGATAGGATCAGTAGTATCCTAGAACGAGTGTAAAGAGTATATTTTTAAAAATGAAAACAAATTTTGTTTAGAAAATTTAAATCAATTATTCGTATTTGATTATTTATTTATATTGATTTTGGACAGTTCAGTATATAAAGAATTTGCATATACGCCTTGCAAACGTATATTCAAAATTTTAATATATTGGATAGATATAGCATCGCACTCTAGTCGCCCGAAGATGATATTGATGATAGCGATCGCATCATCAACATTTATGTTCGAGTTTCGAAGGTGTGATTTTCTATATATTTCCATTAGATTGGTGTGAGAACCAAAACTAATATAGCTAGAATACATTGTTGTGATTTGGCATCAAAACGTGATTTTCTTTATAGATATCAAAGTTATGAATTTCAAATGGTAATTCGCTAATTGATTGATGTTTGTGTTGGTTGTTTATTGGTTTGATAATTTGAACCATCATGCCTAATTGAACCAAATATTGAATTATATTGAAATTGGTTGCATTTGCTTGCATATACATATACTTACATTGAACAGGTCATAGCAAGGAGGCTAGAGCCGAAGAATAAAATTTGTTTGCCCGACAAATAGGTATATGTTTACTACATAATTTAGTGTTTTGTTTGGGTGATAATGATTTTATGAGCCTATTGGCTAGCCGCTTGGCTTTTTCTTTTTCTTTTTGAGATCTGAAGGACCGGGGAAGCTATTTGAAATTCCCCGATGCTCCCGGTGCAGGGGAGGTTATGGCGAAATTTTTCGAAAATTTAGGGTGTTAGCCAAATTTTTGAAATTTTTGAAAATTCTCAGAAACTAAAGAGTTGGAGAATGCAAGCCAGATCGAACGTAGAGCCGAATAATCAAACCACTTTCGACTTTGTTCCTTTTCGGGGACGAAAAGTTTTAAGTGGGGGAGATTGTAATAACCCGGAAAATCTGAGCCAGTTTAAAATTTTTATTTTGGCAATTTTAGCGAAGTTTGAATATTTAAAATAGATTATTTTAAATAATATCGACGAGAAATTTATTTTGAATATAATTAGAACGTATATATTATATACGTCGTCGTTAGAATATAAATAATTATTTATAATTATAAAAGGAATTGAAAATGGCGCGGTAGTTCGATAATTTGATTTCAAACTTCAAGTGAATGTACCGGGTGCAAAACAATCCGGATTTTAGTGAAACCAAAAACATTAGGATCTAATTGGTAATATCTTTCCAACGAATCCGAAAAATCAAGATTTCATAGCGGGAATCAAAAGATATGTCCAGTGGAAAATTCTGAAAAGTCGCAATGGAATTTAGGCCCTTAAAAATGGACATTTTGCAAATGACCTCGGATCTCGACGAAACCAGTTTTGTTGGGTCCGCAGTGTCAAATTATTGCTAGATTCCAAATTTCATAATTTTCTGAATCAGTATGTGAGCGTGGCGAAGGAAAACGCGTTTGACCAGTTTTAGTTTATTTTGATCGACTGGAAAATGGCCATTTTTCTAACTGTCTCAGAATTCGACGAAACTAGTTTTGTTAGGACCGTATCGTCAATACGAAGCTAGAAAATATTTTTCTGGAATTTTTCGTGTTCGTATGTGGCCCCGGTAATTTGAAAGGTACGTTTAAAATTCAATATAATGATTTAAATGTAAATGCAACGGAAACTGATCGAAACAGTCGATTCAGCTTGCGGTACATATCCCATTGTGTTCGGAATGGGGGTGAAACGCTATGGGCGACAGGCGGTGGACCTCGTTTAGAGGTCGTATGTAAAAGTCAACTTTTTTTGAATTAAATAATTAAATATGAATATAATATAAACATTTTCCATTTAAACCCCCTTCCCTATTCTTTTCTTCCCCGTCAGTTTTTGCAAATGAAAAAAAAGGGGCTCGTTCGAATCCTCCACCGCTCAGGCGATTCCCCCCATCCCGCCGTCGCTGCCTGACGTCGCAACCTCCGGCCTCAACCGCACCTCCTCCCTGACCTTCTCCGCTCTTCTCTCTCTCCTCTTCCATCTTCTTAAACCCGTTTCCCCCAAACTGCCGCGAGACCCCCAAAACCCGGCGCCACATCACCTTAGACGACCGCCGCCAGTTGATTGGACCACCCCGCCTCCTGCTCGACACCCACCTCACCTAAGCCGCCATCCCCAACCCCTCCCAAAACGATGTAAGCCTTCTTTTTTATTTTATTTTATTTCTTTTATTTTATTTAATGTGTTTGGTTATAGGAAAATATAAAATCAGTTTTTATATGAAATAGCGAATAAGGCTGAGATGGTTATAAATAAAAAATTAGATTTTTATATATACTATAGCGAAGATGAGATTTTTAACACCGTAAAGATGAGATTTTTAACACCGTAAAGATGAGATTTTTAACACCGTAAAGATGAGGTTAAAAAAGATGAGATTTTTAACACCGTAAAGATTTGATTTTTAACACCGTAAAGATTTGATTTTTAACACCTTAAAGAAGTGATTTTATTTATACGGAAAAAATATAGAAAGATAAGATTTTCGAATAAGTAAAAATATGATTTTTATATACTGAACATCGAAGTAAAAATATGATTTTTATATACTGAACATCGAAGTAAAAATATGATTTTTATATACTGAACATCGAAGTAAAAATATGTTTTTTATATACTGAACATCGAAGTAAAAATATGATTTTTATATACTGAACATCGAAGTAAAAATATGATTTTTATATACTGAACATCGAAGTAAAAATATGATTTTTATATACTGAACATCGAAGTAAAAATATGATTTTTATATACTGAACATCGAAGTAAAAATATGATTTTTATATACTGAACATCGAAGTAAAAATATGATTTTTATATACTGAATATCGAAGTAAAAATATGTTTTTTATATACTGAACATCGAAGTAAGAATATGATTTTTATATACTGAACATTGAAGTAAAAATATGTTTTTTATATACTGAACATCGAAGTAAAAATATGATTTTTATATACTGAACATCGAAGTAAAAATATGATTTTTATATACTGAACATCGAAGTAAAAATATGATTTTTATATACTGAACATCGAAGTAAAAATATGATTTTTAAATTAAAAGTGAACAAATAAAAATGTGATTTTTATTTTAAAGACATCAAAATATAAAAATGTGTGATTTTTATATATGTAGTGACTACGGACAACGAAAGCGACAAAAGGCGAGAATGGCGAAGGTTTCTATCAATGAAGTGCCGTGGAGCTAGGATAGCTATCTGTGAGAATTTCTCACCTTTCAATTTCTTTTTCTAGTTATATATATACTAGGATGCAGACGGTGCTTAGTAGCACCCGACACAATCGTCCACAGACCATGGACTTGTTTGTTTGGTTGCATAGATTAGTTGGATATTTGATTTGAATTTGGTTGTTTGGTGAATTTGATTGATGTGTGAATGGCGTGGGCCTTCACTAGACCGGGGATAAGGCTAGGCCTTGTCCCGTTTCTAGTATCGTGCCGTTATGCCGCCGAAATTTTCTAAAATAAGTTAGATAAATAAAAATATCATTTTATTTAAAGAATGAACTGAATAGAAATTCATATGTAGGAATAAAATGTTTTATCGTTAAAAATATAATTTTTAACGTGAATGTGAATAAATAAATATTCATTTACAAACCAGACGGTTTGTTTATGTACACCTATTTGAAGGACGTTGATTGGGTCGATAAATTTTACACATCGCCCAACTGCACAAATAAAATCTGTGTTTGATTGTTTGAAACCCCACACGGGTGTTAGGATGAAATTTGAAGTTCACTCATCCTGATTGATTAAATACGTCGATCGATTGATTGACAGGCTGTTATAAGCGTTAGATATCTATATTTGATGCTTATACAGTGTAGTGCACTTTGGTTGATGGTTGATTATTTTTCAATGCTATTATATACGTGTGATGTATGAAAACCCATATAATTAATGTTATATGGTGATTGATTGGGGCTCATTCAAATTTAGAAAATAAAGAATATTATAAAATAAAAGTTCATGTGTTGACAGTACTCATCCATTGAGATTGGTCATGTGTTGAACGAAATATTTTAGTAATAAAATTTACATCTTTATCAATATAAAATAAAAGTTCATGTGTTGACAGTACTCATCCATTGAGATTGGTCATGTGTGGAACGAAATATTTTAGTAATAAAATTTACATCTTTATCAATATAAAATAAAGGTTCATGTGTTGACAGTACTCATCCATTGAGATTGGTCATGTGTTGAACGAAATATTTTGATAATAACAACCATTTTGAAAAAGAAATATTTGAAATAGAATATTTGAAAATAGAAATTTATGAAGCCGTGTTGATTAGATTGACGCCATTTTGACGTAAACGATATTTATATCGATTTTATTCATTTTGAAATGAATTGAATTGAAAACGATTTCAAAATGAATTGAATTGAAAACGATTTCAAAATGAATTGAATTGAAAACGATTTCAAAATGAATTGAATTGAAAACGATTTCGAAATGAATTGAATTGAAAACGATTTCGAAATGAATTGAATTGAAAACGATTTCAAAACGAATTGAATTGAAAACGATTTCGAAATGAATTGAATTGAAAACGAATTCAAATTGAATTGAAAGCGAATTGAAATGAATTCAAATTGAATTGAAATGAATTTAAATTGAATTGAAATTTGAATAGAAATGAATTTTAAAACGAATTTATAAAGAAGAATTCAATTTTGATTTGAATTGAAAAGGAATTTGAAATTGCTTTTGAAATGAATTTAAAACTATTCATATAATTCGTTTTAAATAGAAATCGACGAAATATATATTATATATATAATATAATGGCCTGAATAGAACGCGCCGCGCCGCGGCAGTTCGTGAATTTCGACCATTTATTTCAAGCGGACATTACGGGAGATCCGACCGTCGGATTCTCCTAAAACCGGAACCGTTGGGTTCGTATCGAAAAGAGATTTCTAATGAATATTATAAATTTGAAATCTAACGGTTGGATTTGGAATTATGTCCAAATCAAATTTGAAAAAGGTCGCTGTAAGTGCAGTTCGATGGCCATTGATGGAAATCGACTGTACAGGCCTTGATAAAATTATTAAAAATAGTAATAATTTGTGTAAAATCATAAGAAATGATTTGTGAAGATTTGGGATGAAAAACTCCATATTTGAAAGGATAAAAATAGATTTTTATCGAAATGAACTAGTTTTGAACTAGAATTATAATTCTATTTATTTTTAAATAAATAAATTGAATTCGAAAAGGGTTTTAAAAATAACCAAAATTTCCAATGATTGCATTGGAGTGGATTTGAATCGAAATTGTCTTCGGAATATTTCGATGTTGGAATTCGGGATTATACAGATGTTGTTATGGAAATTTGAAAGATGTAGATATTTATATCGTTATTTCCAATACGGCATTTGTTAATCGTAGAATTTGATATTGAATATAAGCCGATATATTTTCTATTCAGAGCCTTATATTGAATATCAAATGTGATTTGGGTTTGTCGTGAATGGTGTCTTCACTAACACTGTTCTTGAACCTAGTTGAGAAAAGATTAAATCTTTTTATTTAGATTTAATGAAGTGTACCAATTAAATAATATTTAATGGGAATTGAATTGATATTGATTTTTTGGTTTATCGTGAACAGTGTTTTAAACAACACTCGTTCTTTAACCCGATAATTAATGAATGTGATTTTGGGTTTATCGTGAACTGTGTTTTTAAATGACACGGACTCTTTAACCCAGTCAACGATTAAAACTAAGTGGAGTTTTAATGAATCCTTAATTAGATTGAAATGATCGAGAATGGAGTATCACCAGTTTTGCTCCAGACGATAGTTAAATCTTTAATTAGATTTGAACGTGAAATGGTAATTGAATTTACCGATAACACCGTGGTGTTAGATATGAAGTACTACCAGTTTTACTTTATGGGATGAATAGGTTGGGATTGGGAAATTAAAACAAATGATTACTTCGGTAAGGTTCGCTAATCCCGACTAGTTTTGAATTGATATTCAGAAATAGATTAAAGAATAAATTCAAGAAATTTATCTTGGATAAAATTAATGGGAACCTTTCCCTATGAATGTGAAATCAGAAACTAACTGTCGGTTAGCTAAGCAGAATGGTTTTCTGGATATTGATCTGATGTTGGTTTCGGCCTTCGGGGTTAATATTTGGGGAATTATTCTCTTGATTAATTTACGGTTAGTGACTGATGAATTGGAATGAGGCGTATGTTGTGTTTGTGTAACACTTATTTAAAGTATATGCGAGTTATTCGGAAAGACCGGGTTTATCCCATTCTGAATAACTGCTACGACGTTAAGTCGAAGATGAAGACGGTGGTCGAAGACCGGAAGTCTTCACGTCGTTTGGGTGATTACTGATGATCTTGATTGGGCTGTACACCCAAGAAGATGGAAACAGTTAGTGATCGTCCAGACGTACTTGGAGATCGATGGATATGCGGGGTACTAGGTGCCTCCGGTTTCGTTCAGCCCCATAATGGACTTGTAAATGGACTGTGTGTCTGACATTGGATTTTAGTCCGTGTGATTGATCTCTATTAAATATATATCTGTTTGGCGGCGGAGAATTTATTCTCTTGCTTAACGCCCTTCTCTGAGACGTACGAGCTCAGGGATTATATATTGATGGATATCAATCGCATGGAGTGAATTGCCTGTGTGGCATGCCTAAGTGGCAATTGATCGAGGCTTCTGTTGAAAAGCGAAGTCTTGTGGTGATGATCAAAGCACGACCCTTTGTGGCGTAGCTTTGTGTAGCGTTTACTTCGCGAGTTTCACACTCGGTATGAACCAAAAACGGGAGACGGACCTCAGGGAGGGCTTGCGTTTCTTTCTAGCTAAAAAGTGGCGTCAGTGGTTTTACACGCCCTGACGAGTTTGACTTATGTGGTTGTTGCTGTTGCGAGGCACCTCGGATTGATCGGTCGTTCTCGAACCGATGGAGTCATTTGATGGCTCGTTTGCGCCCCAAAGGGCGGGGAGACGTATTGTTCAGGCATAATAATCCACATCGGTGGACCGGCCCTGACGATCCAGGGGGCAGTTGCGGCTGTTCCTGAGACATGGTAGGCTAGATTGTCTCGAATCGGTTGAGGACTATCTTTTGCCTCGGTTCATAGACGGAAATCCAATTTCCAAATACGTGACACTTGCGGTTTTAATTGTAGAACAAGTATGGCGACATGATATATGGTACCCATGCCGCCTATGATTGATACTTATGATTTGAAGTTGTTTTAGACACTATGCACTTATAGTAGTTTCAAATGATTTGTTTTAAACGTATCAAGCATTCTTTGGCTGTTATAAGGGAAAACCCTATCCCCCGGCTTGCGTTGCATTGTGTGATAGGACCTGGGTCTTATAACAGCTTCATTTTTCTCTATTTTAGCATTGCGCTGTTTGTTTCATGCACTGGTATTCTTGGGAGGAAACCCGTTCCGTGTTATATGGCGTGGTCCCTTGATTTACCTAACTTTAAAAATAAAGATTAACTGTTTTAGTTCTCACACCAGTCACATGACTGACCTGGAGTTTATTGTTTTAACCTAAACTCTGGGTGCCCCTATTTTCGACACGGGCGGCTAGTAGTTTTGGTTTTGCAGATTTATATTCACAGGAACCTGGTTTACAGTTGGAATGATATCCGGAAAGCTTTGTATCCGTATATCTCCTTCTAGTTGAGTATTGTATTATTTTCCGCTGCTATGTATTTAAATGTAATTTAAATCTCTGATATTTCTGTGTAATATTGATTCATTTATACTCTGTATATTCTTGTAATCTGATGCATTGTTGTAATATACAATGAAATGTTCTTCTGTATGCGTTCTATTTTGTCATGTTCTCAAACGATAGGGCGTTTCGAACGGTGTGGGTCGGTTTAGCGACTGGTTCGGACCGAGCGAAATTCCTTCTCGTCACATGACCTTATCCCGGTTCTAGTATCATGTCGTTATGCTACCAAAATTTTCTAAAAATGTTAGAATAATAAAAATATCATTTTTATTGTATAAATGAACTATACAAAATATTCATATGTCGAATAAAATATTTTATCGTCAAAAATATAATTTTTAACGTATATATGAAAGTCATAAAATTCTCCTGAAATGAAAATAAATAATCATTTACAAATCGGACGATTTGTTTATGTACACCAATTTGACTGACATTGATTGGAATGATATATTTTACACAACGCCTAACTGCACAAATAAAATCTGTGTGTGTTGATTGAAACCCCACACAGATATTGGGATGATATTTGACATACACTAATCCAAATTGTTTAGTTGTATGTCAATCGATTGGTTGACAGACTGTTGTATGCATTAGTTATTTATATTAATGCTTATGCAGCTGTGTAGTGCGCTCTGGATGATGGTTGATTGTTTATCATTGTGGTTGTCTACATAGGTTGTATGAAATCCATATAAATAAATTATATGGCAATTGTCTGTGTCTGATTCCAATTCAGAAAGAACGAATATTTTAAAGTAACGAATATTTTAAAATAAGGAATATTTTAAAATAATATTCAGTAAAAGATCAAAATATGATTTTGATGTCCAATTTTGCATGGACACAAAAATATTGAAATATATGAAGCCGTTTTGATTAGATATGCGTCATTTTGATGCGAACGATATTTATATCGATTTTATTCATTTTTATAATGAATATCGAAAAGGAAATGATTTCAAAATCTGATATTTTGGAAATATTATCATTTTAAAATTAATGATATATAATATTCAATTTTGATTTAAAATTGAAAATGAAGTTGGAATCGTCTTTAAACCGTATTCAAAACGATTTATAAAATACGTTTTAATGGAAATCGACGAAATATGTAATATATATATTATATATATTTAATGGCCCGAATAGAACGCGCCGCGCCGCGACCATTCACGAATTTCGACCATTGATTTCGAATTGACATTACGGGAGACCCGACCGTCGGATTCTCCTAAAACCAAAACCATTAGGTTCGTATCGAAAGGAGCTTTACAACAAATACAAGAGATTTAAAATCTAATGGTTAGATTTGGACTTATGTCCAAATCAAATTTGGAAAAAGTCATTATGGATGCAGTACGGTGGCTGTTATTAGAAACCGACTATACGGGCCTTGATAAAATTATTAAAAATATCAATAATTTGTGTAAAATCATAATAAATGATTTGGATGAAAATATCCATGTTTGGAAGGATATTTTTTTTTATCAAAATGAACTAGTTATTATCTACAAATAAAAATCCAATATGTTTAAATAAATAAATTGGATTTGAAATGGTTTTAAAATAACCAGGATATTTCCAATAATTAAATTGGAACAGTTTGGGATGGAAATAATCTTCGGAATATTTCAGTATTGGTTTGCGTGATTATACGAATATTGTTATGGAAATTTAGAAGATGCAGATATCATTATTCCCAATACGATATAATTTGGTTTCAAAATTTGATACTGAATATAAGCCAATATAATTTCTATTCAGAGCCTTGTATTTAATAAATAAATTGAGTTTTCGGTTTGTCGCGAAAGGTGTCTTCATTAACACTGTTCTTAAACCCAGTTGAGAAAAGATTAAATCTTTTAATTAAGATTTAATGAAGTTTACCAATTAATTAATATTTAACTGGAATTGAGTTGAAATTGGATTTTGGGTTTGTTGTGAATGGTGTCTTCATTATCACTGTTCTTAAACCCAGTTGAGAAAAGAATAAATCTTTTAAATAAGATTTAGAAAAGTTTTACCAATTAATTAACATTTAATTGGAATTGGAATGGAATGTGAATTGGGTTTATTGTCAACTGTGTTTTTAAAGACATTCGTTCTTTAACCCGATTAACAGTGAAATGTGATTTGGATTATATAAATCTTTTTTTAAGATTTATTGGAAATTTAATAAAATAAATTGGAATGGAATGGAATTCGATTTGGTAATAATCGAAGTGAGCTTCTGTGGAGGAAGACCGTTACTATATATGGAATTTCAAAGGCTTTTCCATTATTCCATTTATATTATTTGTTGGATACAGAAGTTTATATCAATTATATATATATATTGATCTGTTTTCCGTGAAGATTACACATTTAATGGAATGTGATTTTGGGTTTATCATGAACTGTGTTTTAAATGACATTCGTTCTTTAACCCAGTTAAAGACATTATTTATTTTCGTCAAGTTGAATAATCATTGAGAAATGATTTTCGAGATTAATACTGAATTAGAGTTTTAATGAATCTTTAATTAGATTGGAATGAGAATGAGATAAATAAATTTATCGAATTCATGAAATGATCGAGAATGGAGTATCACCAGTTTTACTCCAGGCGATAGTTAAATCTTTAAATAGATTTAAACATGGAATGATAATTAATTTTTACCGATAACACTGTGGTGTTAGATATGGAGTGTTACTAGTTTTGCTACATAGGATGAATAGGTTTGGGCTAGGAAATATAATAAATGATTACTTCGGTAAGGTTCGCTAATCGCGACTAGTTTGGAAAACCTTAATTTGGTTTAAATTATGGAAAGAATATTTGAATAAAAGAATATTCTAGATTGGAATGAGGCGTCTGTTGTGTTCTTATAGCACTTGATTATAAAATACGCCAGTTATTCGGAAAGACCGGGTTTATGCCCATTCTGAATAACTGATTCGACGATGAAGACAGTGGTTGAAGACCGGAGGTCTTCACATCGTTTGGATGATTACTGACGTCTTGATTGGGCTGTACGCCCAAGATGAGGTAATAAGTGGTGATCGTCCAGACGTACTTGGAGATTGACGAATATGCGAGGCCCTCTCTCCTATGCTGGACATATGGGACGAGGAAAAAGGTGACTCTGGTTTCGTTCAGACCTAGAATGAACTTGCAAATGAATGTGTGTCTGACATTGAATTTTATTCTGTGTTAATTAATCTCTATTTAATATATATCTGTTTGGTGGCGGGGAATTTATTCTCTTGCTTAACACCCTTCTCTGATACATACGAGCTCAGAGGTTATATATTGATATACATCAGTCGCATAGCACGAATTGCCTGTGTGGCATGCTGAGATGCAAATGATCAAGGCTCTTGTTAAAAAGCAGAGTCTTGGGGTTGATGATCAAAGCACGGCTTTAAGTAGCATTCGCGAGCCTCACACCCCAGTGTGAACCAAAAACAGGAGAGGACTGCAGGGAGGACATGCGTTTCTTTCTAGCTCGGAGTGGTGTCATGGTATGGAGCCTAAACATTTTTACTTATGTGGATGATGGAAAGCGAGGCGCCTCGGATATATTGGTCACAACGAGGCCGATGGATGGATACGGTCTACATACTGACTAGACATACGCCCCGTAGGGTGGGGAAATGTATTGTTCAGTAATTACCAATCCTCAAACGTAAGAGAGGACCGGCGCTGAAGATCCAAGGTGCAGTTGTGACTGATCCTGAGACATGGGCAAGATTGTCTCGAATTCGGTAAGGACGATCCCTTTCCTTGCTTCATGATGGAATTCCAACTTCCAATATGACATTGTGCATTTTTAATTGTAGAACTAGTATGGTGACATGATATATGGTGCCTATGCCGTCTATGATTGATACATTTATATTTGAAGTTGATTTCTTCACTTACAGTAATAATAAAAGATGAAATTTCATGTATCAAACATTATTTGGCTATTATAAGGTAGAAATCTATCCTCGTCTTGCGTTGCATTGTGTGATGGGACCTGAGTCTTATAATAGCTTCATTTTTCTTCATTAACGCTGCGCTGTTTGTTTATGCACTAGTATTCTTGGGGTTAAATCCCGTTCCGTGTGATACGGCGTGGTCCCTTGATTTACCTTACTTTAAAACCAAGTTAATAATTGTTTTAGTTCTCACACCAGACACCTGACTGACCTGGAGTTTATTGTTTTAACCTAAACTTTGGGTGCCCCTATTTTCCACACGGGCAGCTAGTAGTTAGGTTTTTGCAGATATTTCTTTTCCATGATTTACAGCTGGAGTTATATTCGGAAAGCTCTATATCCATGTATTTCTTTCAGTTGTGTTATGTATTATTTTTCCGCTGCTTTGTGGTTTAAATCTCTGATATTTATCAAATGTATATTATTTAGTCATACTCTATTATATTCTTATACTCTGATGTAGTTGTTGTAACAATCAATGAAATGTTCTTTTATTTGCGTTCTGATTTGTCGTGTTCTCAACTCAATCCTGGCTTTCCCGTAAGGGCGAGTTTGGGTCGTCTCAATTGGTATCAGAGCTTTGGTTTACAGAGCTCGAGAATAAGACACATTAGGACTGAACGAAAGAATTCATTAGAGATTAGGTTAGTAATATCCAATAAGGATGACTAGTTAGAGATGGGATCAGTGGTATCCTAGAACGAGTGTAAAGAGTGTTGTTTTTAAATATAAAAAAGAACACAAATTTTGTTTCAAAATTTTAAACCATATTATACTTATTTGAATACTTATTTTGTATTGAATTTAGACAATCAAGTATATGAAGATTTTGAATATACGTCTGATCCACGTGTATATGAAGCCTCAAATATACTGGATAGATACAGAATCACACTCTGGTCGCCTATGCATGATTCTGATGATGAAGTATACCATCACCAGTATTTATGTTCAAGTTTCGAAAGTGGGATATCTATATATTTTCAATTGATTGGTGTGAGAAACAAAACTAGATAGGGTTATTTGTAATTTGGCATTGAAATATGATTTTTGAATATATTAAAGTTGTACATTTGAAAAGCTATTCAATTAATTGATTGCTGGTTGTGTTGTTTGATTATTAGTTTAACTAATAAAATTATTGAATTGAATTGAAAATAGATTGGGATTGCATATGTGTACATGCATATATATATATATATATATATATATATATATATATATATGTGTGTGTGTGTGTGTGTGAACAAGTCATAGCATATAAGCTAAGCAGAGGAATAAAATTGTATACCCGACAAATAGGTACATGTTTATTAATTTATTGGGTTTTAATGATTTTATGAGCTGATTGGCTAGCCGCTTGGCCTTTTCTTTTTCTTTTGGATTGGTGAGGGTCATGTGAGGCAAGTAGCGGTTTTAAAGATCTCCCAGTACAAAGGAGGTTATGGTGAAATTTTCCGAAAATTTAGGGTGTTAGCCAATGTGACGATCGGGAATTTCGCTCGGTCCGAACCAGTCGCTAAACCGACCCAGACCGTTCGAAACGCCCTATCGTTTGAGAACAGGACAAAATAGAACACAAACAAAAGAACATTTCATTGTATATTACAACAATGCATCAGATTACAAGAATATACAGAGTATAAATGAATAAATTACATTCAACAAATATCAGAGATTACAATAAATTACATAGCAGAGGAAAAATATATAAAACACAACTAGAAGTGATACACGGATACAGAGCTTTCCGAGCATCGTTCCAGCTGTATCTCAGGACCCTGCGAATATAAATCTGCAAAACCAAAACTACTAGCTGCCCGTACAGAAAATAGGGGCACCCAGAGTTTAGGTTAAAACAATAAAATCCAGGTCAGTCATGGGACTGGTGTGAGAACTAAAACAGTTATTTAAAACTTTATTTTTAAAGTTAGGTAAATCAAGGGACCACGCCGTATAACACGGAACGGGTTTCCTCCCAAGAATACTAGTGCATATAACAAAACAGCGCAATGCTCTTTGGAAAAATGAAGCTATTATAAGACCCAGGTCCCATCACACAATGCAACGCAAGCCGGAGGATAGGGTTTTCGCTTATAATAGCCAAACATGCTTGGTACGTTTTAAAAACAAATCATTTGATACTATAATAAGTGTATAGTGTCAAAACAATTTCAATCATAAATATCAATCATAGACGGCATGGGTACCATATATCATGTCGCCATACTAGTTCTACAATTAAAACCGCAAAACACGTATTGGAAATTGGATTCCATCATGAGTCGAGGCAAGGGGCAAGCTCCTCTCCGCGTTCGAGACACTCTAGCAAATGTCCCAGGACCCCACTTTGATCCTTGGAATCGGCTGGGCCGGTCCTCTCTTACTTTTGAGGATTAGTTATTCCTGAACACACGTTTCCCGGTCCTTACAGACCTATATCCGAGGCGCCTCGTATCTAACAACCACACAGGTGAAAAGTATATAAATGTCAGGGCTGGTAGGTCACTGACTCCACCCTAGCTAGAAAGAAACGTCGTGCTCTCCCAGCGGTCCATCTCCCGTTTTTGACTCATACCGAGGTGTGAGGCTCGCGAATTCACGTTATACACAAAGCTATGCCACACAGGCCGTGCTTTGATCATCAACCACAAGACTTTGCTTTTCAACAGAAGCCTTGATCAATTGCCACTTACGCATGCCACACTGGCAATTCACTCCATGCGACTGATGTCCATCGATATACAACCCCTGAGCTCGTACGTCTCAGAGAAGGGCGTTAAGCAAGAGAATAAATTCTCCGCCACCAAACAGATGTATATTTAATAGAGATCAATCAACACAGAACAAAATCCAATGTCAGACACACAATCCATTTACAAGTTCGTTCTGGGTCTGAACGAAACCGGAGGCACTTTCCTCGCATATCCATCCATCTCAAAGTACGTCTGGACGATCACCAACTGATTCCCTCATCCTGGGTGTACAGCCCAATCAAGATCATCAGTAATCACCCAAACGATGTGAAGACTTCCGGTCTTCAACCACCGTCTTCATCTTCGACATTTCGTCGAATCGATTATTCAGAATGGGTATAAACCCGGCCTTTCTGAATAACCCACGTATATAATAAACGAATGTTACACAAACACAACAAACACCTCATTCCAATTCAGAATATTCTTTTATTCACAAAAACACATTCTTAGGGAAATGTTCCCATTAATTTTATCCAAGATAAATTCTTCTAAATTTATTCTATAATCTTCCTTTGGATATCATTTCAAACTAGTCGGGATTAGCGAACCACACCGAAGTAATTATTTATTTTATTTCCCAATCCCAACCTATATATCCATGGAGCAAAACTGGTAATACTCCATATCTAACACCACGGTGTTATCGGTAAAATTAATTACCATTTCACGTTCAAATCTAATTAAAGATTTAACTATCGCTTTGGAGCAAAACTGGTGGTACTCCATTCTCGATCACCTTTCAGATTTGATAATTTAAATTATCAATTCACATTTTTAATCTAATTAAAGATTCATTAAAACTCCACTTAGTTTTAATCTTTTCAAAAATCAACATCTTGCCTTTAACTGGGTTAAAGAACCAATGTCATCTAAAACACGATTCACGATAAACCCAAATCACATTCTATTATTAATTGGGTTAAAGAACAGGTGTTGTTCAAAACACCGCTCACGATAAACCTAAAAATCAATTCAAATTCAATTTCAATTAAATATTATTTAATTGACACACTTCATTAAATCTAAATAGAAAGATTTAATCTTTTTCCCTATTGGGCTTAAGAACAGTGTTAATGAAGGCACCATTCATGACAAACCCAAATCACATTTGATATTAAATACAAGGCTCTGAATAGAAAATATACCGGCTTATATTCAATATCAAATTATGAAACCAACAATATTGTATTGGAAATAACGATATAAAATATATCTTTCAAATTCCCATAACAATATCTGTACAGTCACGAAATCCAACATCGAAATATTCCGAAGATAATTTCGATTCAACTCCAGTCCAATTCACATATTGGGAATATTGATTATTTTTAATAATTTTATCAAGGCCCGTACAGTCGATTTCCATCAACGGCCATCGAACTGCACTTACAACGACCTTTTCGAATTTGATTTGAACATAATTCCAAATCCAACCGTTAGATTTCAAATTTCTAATATTCATTGGAAAGCTCTTTTCGATACGAACCCAACGGTTCCGGTTTTAGGAGAATCCGATGGTCGGATCTCCCGCAACGTCAATTCGAAGTCAATGGTCGAAATTCACGAACTGCCGCGGCGCGGCGCGTTCTATTCAAGCCATTATATATATAATATATATATATTATATATATTTCGTCGATTTCCTTTTAAAACGTATTTTATAAATCGTTTTAACTTCGTTTTCAAAACCACTTCAACTCTATATTCAATTTCAAATCAAAATTGGATATTTCATATCATTACTATATAAATGATAATATTTTCAAAATGTTATATTTTGAAATCACTTCTTTTCTATATTCATTATAAAAATGAATATAATCGATAAAAATATCGTTCACGTCAAAATAGCGCAACTCTAATCAACACGGCTTTATATATTTCAATAAATTCGTTATCCTATTCAACAAATGAATATTTATTCTATTCAACACATGAATCTATATTTCTTCCAACACCTGACTAATCTCAACGCATGAGTACTGTCAACACATCACTATTTTTGTTATGTAAAATATTTTATAAAACTATGGTATCTATCATTTGATTTTTAATTAGACTTCTACTGGGAAGTAATTCTAATTTTAAATATGATAAGGATGTAATTTTTATTATTTAAAATATTTTACTCAACACACGAATATTTTCAACACATGAACATCGTCAACACATGACTATTTTTATATGCAACACATGAATTTTCTTTTATAATATTCATTGTTGTCCCGACCCACTCAATCACCATATAACGTTGATTATATGGATTCCATACAATACATGTATATAATAGCATTGATAAACAATCAACCATCAACCAAAGTGCACTACACTGTATAAGCATCAAATATAAATATCTAACGCTTATAACAGCCTGTCAATCAATCGATCAACATATTTAATCAATCAGGATGAGTGAACTTCAAATTCAACCCAACACCCGTGTGGGGTTTCAAACAATCAAACACAGATTTTATTTGTGCAGTTGGGCGATGTGTAAAATTTATCAACCCAATCAATGTCAGTCAAATCAGTGTACATAAACAAACCGTCCGGTTTGTAAATGAATATTTTATTTATTCACTTCACGTTAAAAATTATATTTTTAACGATAAAACATTTTATTCAGTTCATTCTTTAAATAAAATGATATTTTTATTTTTCTAACTTATTTTAGAAAATTTCGGCGGCATAACGGCACGATACTAGAAACGGGACAAGGCCTAGCCTTATCCCCGGTCTAGTGAAGGCCCACGCCATTCACACATCAATCAAGTCCATTCATTTCACCAAACCATTCAATTCAAACCAAATAGTCTAACTAATTTGCAATCAAACAAACAAGTCCATGGTCTGTGGACGATTGTGTCGGGTGCTACTAAGCACCGTCTGCATCCTAGTATATATATATAACTAGAAAATGAAACTGAAAGGTGAGAAATTCTCACCGATAGCTATCCTAACTCCACGGCACTTCTAATGCAGGAAATCTTCACTGTTCTCGTCTCTTATCACTTTCTTCGCCCGTATTCTCTACATATGTAAAAATCGAATTTTTACTTCGCTATTCAATATATAAAAATCACATTTTTACCTTGCTATTCAATTTATAAAAATCACATTTTTACTTCGATGTTAAATATATAAAAATCATATTTTTACTTCGATGTTCAATATATAAAAATCATATTTTTATTCTAATGGTAACCTTATAAAGATCGCATCTTTACCCAAATGAAGACATCATAAAAATCTTGTTTTTCCTTGATTAAAAATATCATCTTTTCTAATTAAAAATGTCAACTTTCATGTTATAAAAATATAACTCTTCATCGTATAAAGATATAGCCTTTTCGATATGAAAAATATCGCCTTTTCCATATGCAAAATATCGCCTTTTCTATTTTAAAAATCTCGCCTTTTCTAATTTAAAAATCTCGCCTTTTCTAATTTAAAAATCTCGTCTTTTACATACTAAAAATCTCGCCTTTTACTTTAACTCGTATAACAAAAAAACTGAAAATAAAAGAAATTAAATTCGGATTTAATAATAAAACTAAATGGAAATAAATTAAAACTCACATTCATTGAGGGGATTGGGTCTTTGCCGCTGGTGGGGGAGAGAACGGCGCTCGTGGGAGGTGGAGCAGGTGGCGCTGGCGGTGAGGGGAGGCTGCGGTTGTCGAGGTGCGGCCTAGGGATGGGGCGCGGCTTATCTCCTCGATTCGGAGGGGGTTTGGGGGTTCTTGGGCTCACGCGAGGGGGAAGGCTGACGAGTGGAGGGTTGCGGCGACTTCGAGGGTGGCGGGGGAAGGGCAACGTCGATTGGGTTTTTTTTTTATTTCTTTTTCTTTCTAAAAAGTGACAGGGAAGAAGTGAGGGGAGAGAGAGAGTGGAGAGAGTTATATATATTATTTAATTATTTTAATTTTAAAAAGCAACTTTTATTTTCGACTTTGAAACGAGACCCACCGCCTGTCGTCCATAGCTAATTACCCCCATTCCGAACACAACGGGATACGTGTCGTAGGCTGATTTGATTGTTACAATCAGTTTCCGTTGAATTTACATTCAAATCACTATATTGAATTTTTGATGTACATTTCAAATTACCGGGGCCACATACTAACTTTATAAATTGCAGAAAAATATTTTCTAGCTTCGTATTGACGATACGGTCCTAACAAAACTAGTTTCGTCGAATTCTGAGACCGTTTGAAAAATGGCCATTTTCCAGTCGATTAAAATCAACTGAAACTGGTCAAACGCGTTTTCCTTTACCACACTCACATACTGATTCGAAAAATTATGAAATTTTGAATCTAGCAATAATTTGACATCACGGACCCAACAAAACTGGTTTCGTCGAAATCCGAGGTCATTTGCAAAATGTCCATTTTTAAGGGCCTGAATTCCATAGCGACTATTCAGAATTTTCAACTGGACATATCTTTTGATTCCCGCTATGAAATTTGGATTATTCGGATTCGCTGGAAAGATATTACCAATTAGATCCTAATGTTTTTGGTTTCACTAAAATCCGGATTGTTTTGCACCCGGTACATTCAATTGAAGTTTGAAATTGAATTATCGAACTACCGCGCCATTTTCAATTCTATTTGTAATTATATATAAATATTTATATTCTAACGACGACGTATATAATATATACGTTCGAATTATATTCAAATTAAATTTCTCGTTGATTTTATTTGAAATAATCAATTTTAAATAATCAAAATTCGCTAAAATTGCCAAAATAAAAAATTTAAACTGGCCCAGATTTTCCGGGTTATTACAGCCAAATTTTTGAAAAATTAGAAAATTCTAAGAAACTGAAAAGTTGAAGAATGAAAGTTGAGTTAGTTGGTTAAACAACTTTCAGCTCCGTTCCTCTTCGAGGACGAAAAGATTTTAAGTGGGGGAGATTGTAACAACCCGGATTTTCAGAACCAATTTAAAATTTTTATTTGACAATTTTATTGGATTTTGAATATTTAAAATGATTTATTTTAAATAATAACGACTAAAAATTTATTTTGACCGAAGTTAGAACGTATAAATTTATTTTAATTAGAAAAACGAGTCTGAAATGGTGCGGTAGTTTAAAAATTCAATTTCTAATTTTAAATGAATATACAGAATTCAATATAAGTCAGAACTGGACGAAACAAGAAATATTTGAATCTGTTTAATTATATCTTTCTAAAGAAGGTTAAAAACTGAGATTTCATAATATAAATTGAAAGTTATGTCTAGTTTAAAATTCAAAATAGTCGCTATGGAATTTATATATATTTTAAATATATATATAGCCCTTTGAAATAGCCATTTTTCAAACGGTCTCCAAATTCGATGAAATTAGTTTTGTTAGGACTGTATCGTCAAAACATAACTAGATTTATTTTTCTGAAATTTTTGGAGTTAGTATGTGGACCCAGTAAATTAAAATGTACATTTAAATTGAATATATAATGATTTATATTTTAATTCTGATAAAAACTGATCGAAACGATAGAATGGGATTACGAAACATATCCCATTGTGTTCCGAATGTGGGTATCTAGCTACGAGCGACAGTTGTTGGACCCGATTTGGAGTTAGAATTGATAAACAATTAAATTTGGAAACAAATATTAGTAAAATTATACAAAAAATCTATTAACTTTAATCGCCCAGGAAACGCAGTCGCCATCCCTCATTTGATCATCCAAAATTGTCCCGATTTAATCCCCCAAATTCTCCAAATCTAGTGCGCAATAAAATAGGAAATCAAAACAAATCATTGAGATTTCCATGCTCTTCCATTCCGTATGGGTAGGATGATCTATGGTCTCGTGGTTAGGGAGAAAATTGGGTTCGAAGTTGACCGGTTCGTGGGGGTTTTGGGTGGCCATCGGAGCACACCGAGCTCAACGCGACTCAAGGGTGTGGCGGCGCGCCCCAAGCCCTCCAGTGTGGCACCTTTAGATCGTCCTCCGACATCTCGAACGACGAGCAAGGATCAACCCTAGGTTGTGAGTAAGTTACGGTTTCCAGGGGTCTGAACGTGTAAAGGAGGATTAAGGTAGTTTATTCTATTTTATTTTATTTAATAAAAATAGCATTATTTTGATAATAAAAATAGAATTGTTTTGAAAATAAAAATAGAATTATTTTTGGAAATAAAAATAGCATTATTTTTGAAAATAAAAATAGCACTTTGATTTTTAATTTAGAAAAGCATTAGTTTAAAAATCAAATTTTTATATGAAAAGGATTAGTTTAAAAATGTGATTTCTAAGTATATATATCGTTTACAAAAATGTGAATCTGTATAGAAATAGCATATAATAAAAATGGGATTTTATATAAACAACATTGATTTTTAAATGTATTTTTTTATAGAAATGACATTGTATAGAAAATTTGATTTTTAATAAATATGTATAGCAGTATAAAAATGGGATTTTTATACATATATAGCTTAGTGTAAAAATGTAATTTTTAATCATATATAGCATAGGCAAAAATGTGATTTTTATATGGAATAGAAGTTATAAAAATGTAATTTTTATATAGATAACTTTGTTTAAAAATGAGATTTTTAATTTATATAACGATGGATAAAAATATGATTTTTATATATGTAATAGCGTTATAAAAATGTGAGTTATATATATATATATATCTTTAAATAAAAATGTGATTTTTAAAATATATAAGGAGTTATTAAAAAATGTGATTTTAAATATAAAATGCGTGAAACAGATTACGTTGGAATCACGATGAATAATACAACGCGCTGGAGCAAATCCCAAAAACCGTCCAATAAGGGCTGACGGAGTGGAAACCCAAGGTGAGAACTTCTTCTCACTCTAATTTTGTTTACAGTTAAATATATACTAGGATGCAAACGGTGCTTAGTAGCACCCGACATCTTTGATTGAAACCATGGATGTTTGGTTGTTTGTTTTGATTGATTTATTTGTGTGAATTTGGTTTGGGATGTGAATGGAATTGATTGAATTTGGTTTGTGTATGGCGCGAGCCAGTATTAGGCGAGGGATAAGGCTAGATCTTATTCTGGTTCTAATATCGTGTCGTTATGCTGGCAAATTTTTCTAAAAATGTTAGAACAATAAAAATATCATTTTTATTGTATAAATGAACTGTATAAAATATTCATTGGTTGAATAAAATATTTTATCGTTAAAAATATAATTTTTAACGTATATGTGAAAGACAAAAAATTTCCTGAAATGAAAATAAATATTCATTTACATATCGGACAATGATTTTATGTACACCCACCTGACTGACATTAATTGGGATGATATATTTTACACACCGTCCAACTACACAAATAAAATCTGTGTGTGTTGATTGAAACCCCACACGGGTATTGGGATGAAATTTGACATACGCTAATCCCAATTGTTTAGTTTTATGTCAATCTGTTGGTTGATAGACTGTTGTAAGCGTTAATTATTTATATTTAATGCTTATGCAGCTATGTAGTGCACTCTGGATGATGGCTGATTGTTTATCATTGTTGTTGTGTACATATATTGTATGAAATCCATATAAATAACATTATATGGTAATTGTCTGTGTTTGATTCGAATTCAGAAAGAACGAATATTTTAAAATAACTAATCTTTTAAAATAATATTCAGTAAAAGATCAAAATATGATTTTGATGTCCGATTTTGGACGAACATGAAAATATTGAAATATATGAAGCCGTGTTGAATAGATATGCGCCATTTTGACGCATACGATATTTATATCGATTTTATTCATTTTTATAATGAATATCGAAATGGAAATGATTTCAAAATCTGATATTTTGGAAATATTATCATTTTAATATTATAATGATATAATATTCAGTTTTGATTTAAAATTGAAAATGAAGTTGGAATCATTTTTAAACCACAATTAAAATGATTTATAAAATATATTTTAAGTGGAAATCGATGAAATATAATATATATATATATACATATATATATTATATATTTAATGGCCTGAATAGAACGCGCCGCGCCGCAACCGTTCCCGAATTTCGAACAGTGACTTCAAATTGACATTACGGGAGATCCGACCATCGGATTCTCCTAAAACCAGAACCGTTGGCTTCGTATTGAAAGGAGCTTTCCAAAGAATATAAGAGATTTGAAATCTAATAGTTGGATTTGGACTTATGTCCAAATCAAATTTTGATAAGGTCTCTATAGATGCAGTTCGGTGGCCGTTATTGGAAACCGACTGTACGGGCCTTGAAAAAATTATTGAAAATATCAATAATTTGTGTAAAATCATAATAAATTATTTGGAAAGAATTTTGATGAAAAACTCCACATTTGGAAGGACAAAAATATATTTTTATCAAAATGAACTAGTTATTAACTAGAAATAAAAATCCAATATGTTTAAATAAATAAATTGGATTTGAAATGGTTTTAAAATAACCAGGATTTTTCCAATGAATAAATTGGAATGGTTTGGAATAGAAATAATCTTCGGAATATTTCGGTATTGGTTTCCATGATTATACGGATACTGTTATGGAAATTTAGAAGATACAGATATCGTTATTCCCAATACAATATCTGTTGGTTTTAGAATTTGATATTGAATATAAGCCGATATAATTTCTATTCAGAGCCTTGTATTTAATAAATAAATTGGATTTTGGGTTTATCATGAACGGTGTCTTCATTAACACTGTTCTTAAACCCAATTGAGAAAAGATTAAATCTTTTTATTAAGATTTAATGAAGTTTACCAACTAATTAATATTTAATTGGAATTAAGTTGAAATTGGATTTTGGGTTTGTCGTGAATGGTGTCTTCATTAACACTGTTATTAAACCCAATTGAGAAAAGAATAAATCTTTTAAATAAGATTCAGAGAAATTTTACCAATTAATGAACATTTAATTGGAATTAGAATGGAATGTGAATTGGGTTTATTGTGAACGGTGTTTTTAAAGACATTCATTCTTTAACCCGATTAACAGTGAAATGTGATTTGGAATATATAAATCGTTTATTAAGTTTTATTGGAAATCTCCAAAGTAAAGTTTTCCAATTTAATAAAATAAATTGGAATGGAATTCGATTTGGTAATAATCGAAGTGAGCTTCTGTGGAGGAAGACCGTTACTATATATTGAATTTAAAAGGCTTTACCGTTATTCCATTTATAATATTGGTTGGATACTGAAGTTTATATCAATTATACATATTAATATGTTTTCCGTGAAGATTCCATAATTAATGGAATGTGATTTTGGGTTTATCTTGAACTGTGTTTTAAATGACATTCGTTCTTTAACCTAGTTAAAGACAGGACTTATTTTCCTCAAGTTGAATAATCATTGAGAAATGATTTTAGAGATTAAAACTGAATTGGAGTTTTAATGAAATCTTTAACTAGATTGGAATGAGAACGAGATAAATAAATTTATCGAATTCATGAAATGATCGAGAATGGAGTATCACCAATTTTACTCTAGGCGATAGATAATCTTTAAAAACATTTAAACCTGAAATGGTAATTAATTTTTATCGATACCACTGTGGTGTAGATATGGAGTATTACCAGTTTTGCTCCATAGGATGAATAGGTTGGGATTAAGAAATATAATAAATGATTATTTCGGTTTGGTTCACTAATCCCGACTAGTTTGCAAAACCTTAATTTGGTTTAAATTATGAAAATAATATTTGAATATAAGAATATTCTAGACTGAAATCAGGTGGCTGTTGTCTTTTTATAGCACTTGATTATAAAATACGCGAGTTATTCAGAAAGACCGGGTTTATGCCCATTCTGAATAACTGATTCAACGATATGTCGACGTTGAAGACGGTGGTTGAAGACCGGAGGTCTTCACATCGTTTGGATGATTACTGATGTCATGATTGGGTTGTACACCCAAGACGAGGTAATAAGTGGTGATTGTAACACCCCGAATTTCGGTTAATGCTAAAATTCACAAATTAAAGAATAACTAATCCCAGATGTGGGAATTAGGGGAAACGGGCTGCGTCATTGCGTTCGTCTCGGAAAAATACGCGAAATAGAGTCCGAGTTTGCGTAAAACGGGTACCGTATGAAAGAGATATGGACGAACGAAGTTAGGCAGAAAAACCAGAAACAGGCTAGAAATGCACTGGCGCACTTGTGAAGTGCGCCAGTACAAAAATGCACTGGCGCACTTATGAAGTGCGCCAGTACAAAAATACACTGGCGCACTTGGGAAGTGCGCCCGTGCCGAGCCAGGAAACCTGCACAGTTTCTAGAGAGTTCTGTGGTTGGGTGCACCAGTTTGGGGTTTGGGCTTGGTCTTAGGGGTGGTTTCTGGAAGATGCCGAAATCTAAGGGTCCTAATCTAATTTAGGGTTAATCTAAGGGCCTAAAACACTCACCTAATCTATAAATACACCCTAATACTACCCTAATTCATACTAAAAATAGAAATGATGGCCTCATGCCGCCAAAATCAAACTTAAGAGGAGCCTCCACTAGTTTATGAAGGAAGTTGCAAGCTAATCAACCTCTAATCATCTTCTTCTTCATATTTAGCAACTAGTTCTACTTCATAAGTTTGCTAACCTTGGTTTTGGTGAGTTCCTATGCCTTTAGCAAGTAATTGCTAAACTAATTAGGATAGGATATTAGGAGGCTATGGATGTAAATGTGGATTATGCAAGTGGTGGTTGTCATATGTTATAAGTTCATATGTAAACTTGCCTCTTTTTATGATATGATGTGTTATGTAAGATCATATGCAAGTTTTATGCAAGTTCTTATGCAAAATCATATGCAAGTTAGTCTCTTTTTATGATATGCATAACATATGCAAGTTTGCCTTTGTGATATGACATGATATATGCAAGTTCAGGTGCAAGTTAGTCTCTTTTTATGATATGCATAACATATGCAAGTTTGCCTTTGTGATATGACATGATATATGCAAGTTCATGTGCAAGTTAGTCTCTTTTTATGATATGCATAACATGTGCAAGTTGGCCTTTGTGATATGTCATGATATGCAAGTTTATATGCAAGATTCATGTGCAAGTTAGCCTCTTTCTATGATGTGCATAACATATGCAAGTTTGCCATTGTGATATGACATGGTATGCAAGTTCATATGCAAGTTTTATGCAAGTCATAAGCAAGTTCATATGCAAGTTTTATGCAAGTTCATATGCAAGTTTTATGCAAGTTCGTATGCAAGTTTTATGCAAGTTCATATGCAAGTTCATATGCAAGTTTGTCTCTTTTTATGATGTGCATAACATATGCAAAGTTGTCCCTATGTATGACGTGTTATGTAAACGAATTACGTGGGAAACGATGGGGTTAATATGCATGATTATAAAAAGGCGTAAAGTTGTTATGATTAAGCATAACATAAAATGAATGGACATAATTGGGAATTTACCTATTAAGTTAGGTCTACCCACATTATGGAGTTGGGAATTTACCTATTAAGTTAGGTCTACCCATACTATGGAATTGGGAATTTAACTATTGAGTTAGGTCTACCCATATTCTTAAAAATGTGTAATTAATTAGGGGTAATTAATTATGGGGGTGATTAATTAGGTGTAATTAATCAACTAAGACACGAGGATGGACCCTTTTGTAGCGGAAGTCTGCCCGGAACCGACCGGCCATCCAGCGGCTACAAATGATTGGCCCAATGTGAGAGGTCTTAGAAATAAATTAAATACGTGATTAAGGTAAAGACACGAGGTTAGACCCTTTTATGACAGAAGTCTGCCCGGAACCAACCGGCATATCCAGCGGTCATAAAAAGATGGTCTAATGTGAGAGGTCTTTATGAGGTCATGATCTTAATTAATTAATTAAGAAACACTTAACCATATTTGCATGTAGAGGGACATGAGGTGTTAAGTGGATGCCTTGGGTGGCATATGGAAATCTAGTGGGTTGCCTTGGGTGGCAATAGAAAATACGATTAGAATACTTAACCAAGTGGAAACATGTAATTAAACATGATTAAAGGGTTAAGTGGGATGCACTAGAAAAAGGGACAAGCTTAGGTGGGTAGCTTGTGGGGGCCCATTTCAACCAGTAACCCATATGTATCTTATTGGGCTCGACCCATGTCGAGGACGGGACACGCGTACTGGGCTTGACTATAAGAGGCCAAAACGGGTTAGCGGTGGCAACGCAAGTCCAACGGGTTTCATATGCGTGTGTGGACCCGGGCTGGTAGGTAAGACGTTGTTGCATCGTGTAGGTATAAGCCGTGCACCGTTGGTTGTATCGGGTTGCCACTTTGGGGAGTGATACACCCCACTGTGGGGCCAGCACGGGTATCTACGGTAGGGAGCCGATCGCTTGGGAGTAGTGGGTACACCTAGTGGAGATAGGGGCAGACGGCACCTATGTAGTCAGCTAGGGGTATACGAAACTACCGGGTAAATTTTCTAAGTCCTTGGGAGGGATCAACCTTTAAGTAGGAATGACTGGTGTGGTGCAGTGTAGTAATTATCCTTGGGTGGGTAAATGCGTCTTATCGTTATCTTAGTTCACTCTAAGTCTGATTGGCTACTGAGTGTAGTCATTTATCCCCAGTCACACCGTACCAAGTTATATCATATCCTTATTACTTTAATGATTACATTGTTAAAGTTATAGGACTCGCTCAGACTTATGTCTGACCCCGTTGTTTTTATCTTTTTCCCAACCCTCAGGTTCTCAGAGTGGGCCCAGCACGAGTGGGCTTTGATCAGGCTGCTTTTATTTCTCTCTTGGAGCTTGGACCCTAGATGTAGAGCTCAGTTTACCCTTTTCTTTTATGGCTATCAGTTCATGTATCGGGATTATGTATTTTTATTTAGCAGGATGGATATTTGTACTTGACTTCTATTATGGTTCTGTGATGTAACCAGACATGTTTTATTTTCCGCTGCTAATGAAATGATGTTTTAAATTTTCAAAGTATTACTTATATCTGTCTTGCTGTAATTACTCTGTTCTATATTCACTCAAATACTCCACCGATGTTATGGCATTCCCTTAAAGAGTGACTATTGCGGGCGTGGGGTGTTACACGTGGTATCAGAGCAAAGGTTACCGAACAGATAAAATTTTTAGAAAACTATTTTTCTAAAACCATTTTTGGAAAAGATATTTTCAAAAACATGTCTTTAAAGAGAAAAGTTTTGAAAGAAAAGCATAATCCCCGATAGCCATATCTTTATCTTTCGAATTCTTCGTTTTGAATCTTTCCTTTTTCGTTTCAGCATGGCTGAGGATCTTAACTTTCCGGAGGGTGTGACGATACCAGTATGGTATAGGAGATTGATGGAGGCCAGGGCCACCACTGCGGGTCCAGCAAATGTTCCTCCACCAACCATAGCACCCGATCTTCCTCCTCCCCCTCCTCCTCGCACAGATACTTTTGCTAAGACTTATAAGGAATTCAAAGCTATGGGAGGAAAACCTTTTCAAGGATCTGAAACTTTTGTGGAGGCTAGAGATTGGCTTAAAGAGGTGGAAGAATTGATAGATATCTTTGAGATGGAAGAAGGAAAGAAAGTCAAGTTGGCTGCTTGGTTAATGAAGGGAGAGGCCTCATTCTGGTGGGAGGTCACCAATGGAGAACGCCCCGTTGACTCTTGGGCGGATTTTAGGCAAAGATTTGTGGCAAAATTTCTCTCAAGGGCGGAGGAAAACTTGTATATGGAAAGATTCTTGACTCTAAAGCAAGGAAATCTCTCAGTGAAGGAATATGTCAATAAGTTTAATCAATTGGCAAGGTTTGGCCTAGACATGGTGAATACACCGGAGAAGAAGGCTTTGAGGTTCGTGAAAGGCTTGAATGAACCGATGCATGGGTTGGCTATGACTCATATCCCTATGGGGGCCACCTTTGAGAAGCTAGTTGACATGGCACTCATGCATGAAGAAGAGAAGGGTCCCAATGCTAATAAGGCACCCGAGAAGAAGGGAGATCAAAAGAGACCTCAGCAGCAAAACAAAGGGGGAAAAGGCAACGGTGGCAAGGGGAAGAAGAAGTGCTTCAATTGTGGGATACCAGGCCACATAAGCAAAGATTGTAGAAAGAAGAAGAAGACTGGTTGCTTTCACTGTGGCGAAGCAGGGCATCTAGTGAAGGATTGCCCTAAGAAGGGGCAAAGGACGGGATCTACCTCAGGAGGACAGGTGCAAGCTCTAACGGCACCGGGTCAGGCTAGGGGGCAAGTACAGGCTCTCGCGGTTCCACCAATTCAGGAAAGAGGTAGAACTATTTCCGTTGAAAGTCTGGTTTTTCTATTTGATCATCCTGTCCGTACATTGTTTGATTCAGGCGCATCGCATTCGTTTATCTCATCATCATTAGTTGAGTCACTGCACTTAGACACCAGTCTTGTAGATGATCCCTTGGTTGTTTCAAACCCAATTGGGGGCTCCACTTATTTGTCCATGATATGTTTGGGTTTGAAGATTTCTATACTTAGCATTGAGTTTAGATGTGATGCTTTTGTTTTGGGCTTCACGGGCTATGGGTTGATTTTGGGCATGGACTGGTTATCCAGTAATGGTGCTGTTCTTGATTGCGAAAGGAGAGTTGTTAGGCTCATGACCCGCTTGGGTAACACTCTCGAGATCTCTTGTAATCCCATGGATTCTGTTATGTTAAGTTATCTTGAATCGCTTGACTCTTCGGTCGAGAATTTGCAATCTGTTAGAGTGGTCCGGGAATACTCGGATGTGTTTGAGGAGGTGAAGGGCTTACCTCCGAAGCGGGAGATTGACTTCCGAATATATCTGGTGGATAATGCTAAACCTGTATCTTTAACAGTGCGCCACATGGCTCCTCGTGAGAGGAGGGAACTCCATAAGCAAGTAGGGGAGTTGCTTGAGAAGGGGTTCATAAGACGAAGTATATCGGAGTGGGGTGCTCCAGTAGTTTTTGCTACGAAGGCGGATGGGTCCCTCAGACTTTGTGTAAACTATAGAGAACTCAACAAGCTCAAAAAGAAGAATAGACACCCATTGCCGAGGATAGATGATCTTTTCGATCAGTTGGTTGGCGCTTCAGTATTTTCTCAGTTGGACTTAGCTACGGGGTTTCATCAGTTGAGGGTGGTTGAGGATAGCATAGACAAGACTGCCTTTAGGACTCCGGATGGTTTCTCTGAGTGGCTGGTGATGCCATTTGGGTTGACGAACGCCCCTGCATACTTTGTTGATTTGATGAGTAGGGTGTTCAGGGAGTTCCTTAATAAATTCGTGGTGGTCTTTGTGGATGATATCTTAGTATTTTCTAAGAGTGAAGAAGAGCATGCCCTACATCTTGGGGAGGTGTTGAAGACTCTTCGAGCACATAGCCTTAAGGCTAAATTCTCTAAATGTCACTTCTGGAGGAAGGAAGTGCGGTTCTTGGGGCACGTGGTCTCCAAGGAAGGGATAGCTGTGGATCCCGCGAAGGTAGTATCAATTCAGGATTGGAATGTTCCGAAGAATGCTACCGAAGTAAGAAGTTTTTTGGGGTTGGCGGGTTATTATAGGAAGTTTATCAAAGACTTCGCGAAGATATCAGCCCCATTAACCCGCTTAACGAAGAAGAATCTTTTTTTCGCATGGGACGTAGATTGTGATGATGCGTTCCGACGGTTAAAGAGAGATTTAACCACTGCTCCAGTTTTAGTGTTGCCAGATGGGAGCAAGCCATTTGTTGTCTATACCGATGCTTGTGGGACAGGACTGGGCGCAGTCTTAATGCAAGAGGGAAGGGTAATAGCCTATGGTGGAAGGCAGTTGAGAGTGCATGAGAAAAATTACCCTACCCATGATTTAGAGTTGGCCGCTATTGTTTTTGCGCTTAAGATTTGGCGCCATTATCTTCTTGGTGAGAGATTCGAATTGTTCACTGACCACAAATCATTGAAGTACTTGTTTTCTCAGAAGGATTTGAATTTGAGACAGCAAAGGTGGATGGAGTTCTTAGCATCCTATGATTTCGAGATAGCGTATACCCCTGGCAAGGGTAACGTGGTGGCGGACGCCTTGAGCAGAAAAAGGTTGTCCTTGAGTCCATTGTTCGTGGAACAACGAAGCTTGGAATTTATCTCGATGTTTGATTTCAGACCTTCCATTGATTATGTACCCGGTTTGCTAGCTTCCTTGGAGGTTAGACCTACTCTTTTGGGGCGGATTGGAGAAGCACAGAGGGACGACCCACAGTTGGTTGAGTTGGTGGAGAAGCTCATAAGGGGGGAGTCGTCCAGCCATTTGAGTAGGTACACCCTAGACGATAGGGGGTGCTTTCGTAGAGACGGTAGACTTTGTGTACCGCAAGACGAGGGTTTGAGGAAGGTTATTCTTGATGATGCACACCGTTCTAGGATGACCATTCATCCCGGTGGGGACAAGATGTACCAAGACATGAAGAGGGTTTTCTTCTGGGCCGGTATGAAGAAAGATGTGGCTGAGTATGTCGCTCGATGCTTGGTGTGCCAACAGGTGAAGGCGGAGCAAAAGAAACCTGGTGGGTTGCTTCACCCATTGGAAGTTCCGCAATGGAAGTGGGATAGCGTCTCGATGGATTTTATTGACGGGTTACCCAGATCAAGAAAGGGTAATACGGGAATTTGGGTTGTAGTAGACAGACTTACTAAAAGCGCCCATTTCATACCTGTAAAGAGCAAGAGGACGGCTCCATGGCTAGCTTCAGTATATCTTCGAGAGATAGTTCGATTGCATGGGGTACCATCTAGCATAGTGATTGATCGAGATCCTATCTTCACTAGCGAGTTCTGGAGAAGCTTGCAAGAAGCAGTGGGGACTCAATAATGTCTGAGCACCGCATATCATCCTCAGACGGACGGCCAGACTGAGAGGGTGAATCGTGTCCTAGAAGCCCTTTTGAGGCTTTGTATCTTGGATTTTGGAGGTACATGGGAAGAGCATCTTCCATTGGTGGAGTTCGCATATAATAATAGCTTTCAGTCCAGTATTGGTATGGCTCCTTTCGAAGCTCTTTATGGAAGGCCTTGTCGATCATCTGCATGTTGGTGGGAATCTACGGATAAGATCTTGCTTGGGCCTGATATGGTTAGGGAGACTTCTAAGAAGATTGACTTGATTCGAAGGAGGATGAAAGCAGCGCAGGATAGGCAAAAATCTTATGCGGACAAGAGAAGGACGGATCTTGAATTTGAAGTTGGGGACATGGTCTTTGTCAAAGTGTCTCCGTTACGAAATGTGGTTCGCTTTGGATCTGTTGGGAAGTTAGCACCAAGGTTCGTAGGGCCATTTCCCATTAAGGAAAGAATTGGACGGATGGCATATAGAGTGGAGTTGCCCGACAGACTTAGTGGTGTACATGATGTATTCCATGTGTCCCATTTGAGGAAGTGCTTACATGAGAACGTAGAGGTGGTAGAGCCGAGCTTGCTTAAAGAAGTGGAAGTGGAGCGTGATGCGACTATTCGACGAGCTCCTACTCGCATCCTTGGGTCAGAGACTAGGAAATTGAGGAATCGAGAGGTTCAACTAGTCAAAGTACAATGGGGAGAAGACGAGGGCAACGCTACTTGGGAGACGGAAGCGAAGATGCGTTCATTGTACCCATTCCTTTTTGAGGGTATGTCTTTTAACTTCTCCTTTATCGTCTGACTAGTACTTATCTTATCTTTAGTATGTCCTCTCATTAAGTACCTTTGACCTTTAGATAGGGTAAACCTATGGTTGAAACATGTGTTTGAGACATGTTATGTTTGATGGATGCATGTGGATGCAAGTGGTTGCTAGTGGTTGCTCGTGGATGCATATATACACACTCTAGGCACTAAATCGGCTCAATCACTTCATATTGCATATTGCATAAAATTGTGTGTAGGAAGCTATATTTATGGATGTATAATGATTGTGTTATCATATGGATGATGCATTTTGGTGAATGATTGAGCACTCATGTAGATATTGTATGTGTCGATAGGGTTCTCTCGCATACATAATGGATGCATGGCACTATCATGGTTTGCATATGTTCATACATTAAATAGGGAACATATACACACACTTTTTGCATATGCTCATACATCATTAGAAACTATTTTAAGGACAATGGATGCCCGTGTTTGATGGATTGAGTAGATGGTTGTTTGGATGGTAGGATATGCATTCTCCTTAGCTTAGAGATTTCGGGGACGAAATCCTTTAAGGAGGGGAGAATGTAACACCCCGAATTTCGGTTAATGCTAAAATTCACAAATTAAAGAATAACTAATCCCAGATGTGGGAATTAGGGGAAACGGGCTGCGTCATTGCGTTCGTCTCGGAAAAATACGCGAAATAGAGTCCGAGTTTGCGTAAAATGGGTACCGTATGAAAGAGATATGGATGAACGAAGTTAGGCAGAAAAACCAGAAACAGGCCAGAAATGCACTGGCGCACTTGTGAAGTGCGCCAGTACAAAAATGCACTGGCGCACTTCTGAAGTGCGCCAGTACAAAAATACACTGGCGCACTTGGGAAGTGCGCCCGTGCCGAGCCAGGAAACCTGCATAGTTTCTAGAGAGTTCTGTGGTTGGGTGCACCAGTTTGGGGTTTGGGCTTGGTCTTAGGGCTGGTTTCTGGAAGGTGCCGAAATCTAAGGGTCCTAATCTAATTTAGGGTTAATCTAAGGGCCTAAAACACTCACCTAATCTATAAATACACCCTAATTCATACTAAAAATAGAAATGATGGCCTCATGCCGCCAAAATCAAACTTAAGAGGAGCCTCCACTAGTTTATGAAGGAAGTTGCAAGCTAATCAACCTCTAATCATCATCTTCTTCATATTTAGCAACTAGTTCTACTTCATAAGTTTGCTAATCTTGGTTTTGGTGAGTTCCTATGCCTTTACCAAGTAATTGCTAAACTAATTAGGATAGGATATTAGGAGGCTATGGATGTAAATGTGGATTATGCAAGTTGTGGTTGTTATATGTTATAAGTTCATATGTAAACTTGCCTCTTTTTATGATATGATGTGTTATGTAAGATCATATGCAAGTTTTATGCAAGTTCTTATGCAAAATCATATGCAAGTTAGTCTCTTTTTATGATATGCATAACATATGCAAGTTTGCCTTTGTGATATGACATGATATATGCAAGTTCACGTGCAAGTTAGTCTCTTTTTATGATATGCATAACATATGCAAGTTTGCCTTTGTGATATGACATGATATATGCAAGTTCATGTGCAAGTTAGTCTCTTTTTATGATATGCATAACATGTGCAAGTTTGCCTTTGTGATATGTCATGATATGCAAGTTTATATGCAAGATTCATGTGCAAGTTAGCCTCTTTCTATGATGTGCATAACATATGCAAGTTTGCCTTTGTTATATGACATGGTATGCAAGTTCATATGCAAGTTTTATGCAAGTTCATATGCAAGTTTTATGCAAGTTCATATGCAAGTTTTATGCAAGTTCATATGCAAGTTTTATGCAAGTTCATATGCAAGTTTTATGCAAGTTTATATGCAAGTTCATATGCAAGTTTGTCTCTTTTTATGATGTGCATAACATATGCGAAGTTGTCCCTATGTATGACGTGTTATGTAAACGAATTACGTGGGAAACGATGGGGTTAATATGCATGATTATAAAAAGGCGTAAAGTTGTTATGATTAAGCATAACATAAAATGAATGGACATAATTGGGAATTTACCTATTAAGTTAGGTCTACCCACATTATGGAGTTGGGAATTTACCTATTAAGTTAGGTCTACCCATACTATGGAATTGGGAATTTACCTATTGAGTTAGGTCTACCCATATTCTTAAAAATGTGTAATTAATTAGGGGTAATTAATTATGGGGGTGATTAATTAGGTGTAATTAATCAACTAAGACACGAGGTTGGACCCTTTTGTAGCGGAAGTCTGCCCAGAACCGACCGGCCATCCAGCGGCTACAAATGATTGGCCCAATGTGAGAGGTCTTAGAAATAAATTAAATACGTGATTAAGGTAAAGACACGAGGTTAGACCCTTTTATGACAGAAGTCTGCCCGGAACCAACCGGCATATCCAGCGGTCATAAAAAGATGGTCTAATGTGAGAGGTCTTTATGAGGTCATGATCTTAATTAATTAATTAAGAAACACTTAACCATATTAGCATGTAGAGGGACATGAGGGGTTAAGTGGGTGCCTTGCGTGGCATATGGAAATCTAGTGGGTTGCCTTGGGTGGCAATAGAAAATACGATTAGAATACTTAACCAAGTGGAAACATGTAATTAAACATGATTAAAGGGTTAAGTGGGATGCACTAGAAAAAGGGACAAGCTTAGGTGGGTAGCTTGTGGGGGCCCATTTCAACCAGTAACCCATATGTATCTTATTGGGCTCGACCCATGTCGAGGACGGGACACGCGTACTGGGCTTGACTATAAGAGGCCAAAACGGGTTAGCGGTGGCAACGCAAGTCCAACGGGTTTCATATGCGTGTGTGGGCCCGGGCTGGTAGGTAAGACGTTGTTGCATCGTGTAGGTATAAGCCGTGCACCGTTGGTTGTATCGGGTTGCCACTTTGGGGAGTGATACACCCCACTGTGGGGCCAGCACGGGTATCTACGGTAGGGAGCCGATCGCTTGGGAGTAGTGGGTACACCTAGTGGAGATAGGGGCAGACGGCACCTATGTAGTCAGCTAGGGGTATACGAAACTACCGGGTAAATTTTCTAAGTCCTTGGGAGGGATCAACCTTTGAGTAGGAATGACTGGTGTGGTGCAGTGTAGTAATTATCCTTGGGTGGGTAAATGCGTCTTATCGTTATCTTAGTTCACTCTAAGTCTGATTGGCTACTGAGTGTAGTCATTTATCCCCAGTCACACCGTACCAAGTTATATCATATCCTTATTACTTTAATGATTACATTGTTAAAGTTATAGGACTCGCTCAGACTTATGTCTGACCCCGTTGTTTTTATCTTTTTCCCAACCCTCAGGTTCTCAGAGTGGGCCCAGCACGAGTGGGCTTTGATCAGGCTGCTTTTATTTCTCTCTTGGAGCTTGGACCCTAGATGTAGAGCTCAGTTTACCCTTTTCTTTTATGGCTATCAGTTCATGTATCGGGATTATGTATTTTTATTTAGCAGGATGGATATTTGTACTTGACTTCTATTATGGTTCTGTGATGTAACCAGACATGTTTTATTTTCCGCTGCAAATGAAATGATGTTTTAAATTTTCAAAGTGTTACTTATATCTGTCTTGTTGTAATTACTGTGTTCTATATTCACTCAAATACTCCACCGATGTTATGGCATTCCCTTAAAGAGTGACCATAGCGGGCATGGGTTGTTACAGTGATCGTCCAGACGTACTTGGAGATCGACGAATATGCGAGGGCCTCTCTCCTGTATTGGACATATGGGATGAGGAATAAAGTTCCTCCGGTTTCGTTTAGACCCAGAATGAACTTGTAAAGGAAAGTATGTCTGACATTGGAATTTATTCTATGTTGATTGATCTCTATTAAATATATATCTGTTTGGTGGCGGGGAATTTATTCTCTTTCTTAGCAGCCTTCTCTCAGACGTATGAGCTCAAAAGTTATATATTGATAGACATCAGTTTCATGGCGTGAATTGCCTGTGTGGCATGCTGATATGCAAATGATTAAGGCTTCTGTTGAAAAGCAGAGTCTTGTGGTTGATGATCAAAGCATGGCTTTAAATAGCATAGCTTTGTGTTTAGCGTTAATTCGTGAGCCTCACACCCTGGTGTGAACCGGAAAAGTGAGAAGACTGCAGGAAGACATGCGTTTCTTTCTAGCTAGGAGTGGTGTCATGGTATGGAGCCCAGACATTTTTACTTATGTGGTTGATGGAAAGCGAGGCGTCTCGGATATATCGGTCACTATGGTGCCGATGGATGGATATGGTCGACATACGGACCAAACTTACGCCCCATAGGGCGGGGAAACGTATTGTTCAGGAATTACCAATCCTCAAACGTAAGAGAGGATCGGCCCTAAAGATCCAAGGTGCAGTTGCGACTGATCCTGAGACATGGGCAAGATTGTCTTGAATTCGGTAAGGACGATCCATTGCCTTGGTTCATGATGGAAATCCAACTTCCATTATGACATTGTACGGTTTAAATTGTAGAACTAGTATGGAGACATGATATATGGTACCCATGCCGCCTATGATTGATACATTTATATTTGAAGTTTATTTCTTCACTTATAGTAATAATAAAAGATGAAATTTCATGTATCAAACATTATTTGGCTATCATAAGGTAAAACTCTATCCTTCGGCTTGCGTTGCATTATGTGATGGGACCTGAGTTTTATAATAGCTTCATTTTTCTTCTTTTGAATTGCGTTGTTTGTTTATGCATTGGTATTCTTGGGGTTAAAACCCATTCCATGTTATACGGCGTGGTCCCTTGATTTACCTTAATTTAAAACCAATTTAATAATTGTTTTAGTTCTCACACCAGTCACATGACTTACCAAGAGTTTATTGTTTTAACCTATACTCTGGGTGCCCTATTTTCCACACGAGCAGCTAGTAGTTGGGTTTTTGTAGATATTTCTTTTCCAGGATCCTGGATTTATAGCTAGAGTTATATTCAGAAAGCTCTGTGTCTGTGTATTTCTTTTATAGTGTTATGTATTATTTTTCCACTGCTTTGTAATTTAAATCTCTGATATTTATCAAATGTATATTATTTATTCATACTTTGTTATATTCTTGTACTCTGATGTGATTGTTGTAATAAGCAATAAAATGTTCTTCTCTTTGCGTTCTGATTTGTCTTGTTCTCAACTCAATCCCGGATTTCCCGTAAGGGTGAGTATGGGTCATCTCAGATGCTAGCTAGCTTCATTGGTGAGCCGATCTGTATTGATTCTAACATTGTTTCTAAGAGATAATTAGATATGTTAGATGTAACGACCCAGATTTCCCCTGCCACTTTAATTTGAATATTTATTTTTGTTTAAATATTTTAATTGGAATATTTATGGTTTTTTAATATTTAATTCGAAGTTTAAACGTTATATATTTATTTAAAACGAGCTCGTAATGGCGCTGTAGTTCGTAATATTCAGTTTTGAACTTCGATGGAGGATACAGGATTCGATATGAATCGGAATATTGTGTAGCGAGAAACATTAGAATCGAATTGATGATAATTTTTTAATGAAAGAGAAAAATCGGGATTTTGGTTTAAAAATTGTTAGTTGTGTCCACTTCAATTTTTAAAATAGTCGCTATGGAAATCGTTAATAAACGATAAGTTTATTTAATAAATTTAATGACGTTTTCTATATAAATTTTCGCTATCGGTTGACTTAAACTGGTTAATGCGGAACTATAATTCGATATTGACCAAATAAGAAGTGTTACATTATCCGGGCATATCTTTCGATAACAATTTATTTACTTTTGAATTTAATAGTGTTGGTATTTTATTTAATAATTTAATGATGTTATTTTAGGCTATTTATTTAGATACAAACCCTACTTATATGTGGATAGGCAGGTAACATAACATCGGGGCCTCATGTAAAAACAGTTTAACATACGTAGCAGTATGTATCGTCTTATGGTGAATATAAAATACGCAAAGGTACGCGTAACCAATCACTGATAACATAGGATAATTCGGTATGAAATGGATAACGATAATCAAACGATAATCAAACATGTAGAAATTCCAATGGATAAACAAGATCTAAATTAGGCAATAAAACAGACATGAACTTGGCAACAAGAATTTACAGCACTAATATCATTAAACTAAATAGAAATGAAAAGAAAAACTGAGAAACAATGAACTGGAAATTGCAAGAAAACGTAGAAATTAAAGGAAAAACTGAAATGAAAGGGTACTGGATAGAGAAAAATATAAAGAAAGATTGAAACAGTCGCTTCACATGCATGTACCCCAGTACCAAATCGTTTGCCAACCAAATCCAATCACTTTTTGCTGACGTGAATTTTTCATAGAATAGTGTCAAATAAATAAAGAGTAAAAAAATCCACAACTTAGGCAATGAACAGCTAAAATAATTTAAAAATCAGATATTATCGTTGTATTTAGGTGTTTCCATAAATAATTTAAAAATCTAGAAGAATGCTTCCATCTCACATTCTCCTATATAGTATACAAATAAAAACCGCTTGGCGCTTATGGAAATCGGATTTCCAACTATGACAAGGTGTGGGACCACCTTTCGATGACGTATCTCTAGAGGCCAATACACCTGGGTTCAACAAGAACGTCTTGCAACTCAGCCCTCACATGACCGACCACTTATTTCTCTTGAGTGTATCGAGTGTATATCACCAATCACTACAACAAAAATACCATATTACAACTTTAATTTTACAACGGTGGTAAAATCACCGTTGTAATAAATGTTTTTTTACAACTTTTTTCCAGAAAAGTTGTAATAAACTTATTTTTAACAACTGTGTTGTTTTGACAGTTGTAATAAAAGCCTATCACAACTTTTATTTTTGACTGTTGTAATATATGACTACACTACAACAAAAATACCATATTAGTAATTAATAAAAATTCGATAATTAATAAAAATATTAATACTCAATAACTATTGTTTAATAATAATAATAAATAGTTTATTTGAAAATATGTAATAACTAATATTAATAATTTCTTTTCGCTATATAATAATTAATAAATAATAATTATGTATTATTATTAGAAATTAAAAATAAATAAATAAAAATTAGTTTTTAGTAATGAATAATTAATTTTAGTAATCAATAAATAAGAAGTACGAATCACTAATTAAGAAGTAATAATTAAATAATTACTTTTAAATATTTTAATAAAAATTTCAAACAACTTATATAATATTCTGTTACATTTTTTCATAAAATAAAAAAAATCATAAGATTGAACAAAATCTGTAAATAGGTCATGCGCCTCTAGAAATAATTCCAGTCGTCGCCATTTAGCTGTTGGTGTTCTCGGACTAACCATCCAATCTTGACTATCATTTTGGCCACTGCGTTGCGGCACGGGTTCGGGAGTATCGCCCCCGAATTTTTTTTTATGCCTTTTTCTCTTGAAAATAAAAAATCATCATTAAATAATAATAACAACAACTAATAATTAATTAAAATAATAAATATTAATAATTAACTTAAAATATGAAATAATTCATCTTAATAATTAGTAATTAATGTTAATTAAAAATTAATAATCAGTTATTAAATTAATTCAAAGTCCCAAAATAAAAGTTGTAATAGAAGTTCTTTTACAAACTTTTATGTTTGCCACTTGTAGCAGACGCTAATTTTTAACTTTTCTTGCCAGCTGTATTCCCTTTTCAATGTTTCACATGGCTCCAAACCAAATTTCGTTGGCTCCAAAAACCAAAATTTTGGCTCCAGATCTGCTATTCGCGTAAAATCACCACTCTCCCCTCTAATCCCGTCTCATCTACACCAAACCCGAACCCGATAAGAACCATAACTTCGCACCAAGCTTAGAAATTACAGGATCCCTTCTAAGCGCCGCAACGAAAGATGGCTTCAGATCTGTAGCACACACCTTCCCTATGATCGGATTTTGGCAGAATATTTTCTTGCCCATCAAATCCAAAAGATAAGTCTTTTACTTTAATTACTCTTATAAATCTGCACTTTTATTTTACTTTTAGTGGTATCCGTTGTCATTGGGTTATAGGGTAGCAACCTTTGGACCTGGAACGCCAATTTGTTTGCGTTGAATCCTTGTCTGCTCACGGAATCGAGATCTGATCGAAAGGTATGTTTTTAATTTCTCCTTTATATATTCATTTTTCTGAAGTTGAAATTTGTAGTGCTGTGAATAATATAAGCGTGGATTTTTTGGCCTGCTTTGAATTTTATGAGTAAGAAAAAAATCCAAATATACTTGTACTGCAAAATTTCCACATCCAAATAGAACAGTTTCAATGGAACCTGAAAGGACACAGTGCATCTTAATACATATATGAGAACCGCATTTCCGTTCTTTTCTGATCAAATTCAAGCGACATCAAAGAAAGTGAGACATGTATTTGACTATTTAAATCTAAATGGCATTGATGATAGTTTGAATAACTCAAGTACATGGAACATAAATCCTCATCTACCTATACGCTACCCTTATTTTGTGATTTTGCCAAAATATTGCAGGTGATAGTATCAGTCAACCTCTGTTGGCAAAGAGACAAGCAGAAGACAGTCCGATTGTTCATATAGGAAAATGATAGAATTCTCATGTTTCTGCACAATTTTGCAATGACCGTCCGTTGCTTATTTGTGTGTGCACAGGGGTATATTTGTAGCAGCAACTCCTAAACGATTTGATCAATTAGCACTTTGAATTCATCAGCTTTGTAGTCGCTCCTAACTTGTTGATGCTGAAATAGTTGGAGTGGCAGTTGCTGAGAATTTGAAAGGTACTTCCTCAGTTCTTGCTTTGTAGCCGCTCCTAGATCTTGTAGCATGTTGAGCATTCTCTTGAGGTTCAGATGTTGGACAAGCACTTGTAGCTAAGTGTTTTGGTCACAGTTTTAAAAAACTTTGGGAAAACAATCTAAAAAAACTTATGGAATTATAATGTAGCAATCCAAAGAAGCATTTTCAGCGGCATCGAATGGGGAAACCTCAAATCCAATTTAAGTCATGGTACATTTTTAAACGAGTGATATGAAGTATGCATTGAAACTACACCGAATAAAAAATAGTAGATATTGGGATCTGCTTCTATTAGAAAAGAATGAGGTTAGGGGGATCAGCCAAATGTAAATGTAGTACTGAACGGTAACATAAGCTTAAAACTAACGCTTGGCTCATGAATGAGCATATAGGACACAAGTTGTAGGAATAAACCAGTAAAAGTTTAGCCCCTTGATCGGCAAATAGGCGCATGATTTTTCAATCCCCTCGATTTACTAAGGTTTCATATCTTTCTCTTCTTTTTTCGTTTCAATGTTGGAATCGTTAAGTTTAAATGTTAAAACATTAGGATTTGTCATGTTTGTGAGCTTTGCAACTGTTGTGATTTTGTATTTGCTTTTAATGCTTTCTCAGGAAGAAAATTTTAAGTACTGTTAACTGGCTAGTAGGAAAATCCATTGAGCTCAAGAGAAATCCTCGACCTACAGTGGAACAGGTTTGTTCTTTTTTCTAACAACAGACATATTATTATGCAACAGGTTTGATCACTGCAGTGAACTTGAACCAAAAAGATAAATGGCGTAAAGATTTTGTTGCCTTCGACTAGTGTACTCTCGTAGGATATGCATTTTTTGTGTGGATAACTTGTGCTTGTACTAAGTTGCTTTGTAACGGTCAAGTATGTAATAATGCACGAAATGTTGTCTAAAACTTATTACTTGTAATACTGAATATTTGAGTATTTTAATAAATTAGTTTGCAAATAATTGTAATATCTGATTTGCTTATGGAGTATTGCTATGTTTAGTGTACTGTTCTTTTCAATTGCAAAAGGTGTATTTTTTTTTAAAATCCAAATGTCAATCACAACGGTGCATAATTATTGTAGTAGATATTATTACAACGGTGCATAACTGTTGTAATAAAGTTTATTACAACGGTGGAAAAAGTTGTAAAATATACATATTACAACGGTGTTGCAACAGTGTAAAAAAGTTGTAAAAGATTTTAGTCTATTACAACTTCTTAATACACGACGGTTTGCCCACCGTTGTAAAATGTATATTACAACGGTGTTCCACCGTTGTAATAGGGTCATTTTGTTGTAGTGAATGGTTGTGTAAGGAAACCATTCCCGAATGGTCAGAATCGATAGATTGAGAAACAAAAGGAATTTCTCTAGATAGGTGATGCTACATCCTAATGGGAGCAACCCATACAGCCATGTTGCTTGCCCGATTTTTGTCATTTCCTGGGTGTGAGACTTGAGGCTACGTTATCTTCTAGAACACCTGTCCACCATTCACTTTGAATGCCACATTGTCAAATCCGTGATCACATATTGATTATACAAATACACATTGGGTGTAAAATAAAGAGAAGTTACCTTCTCCACACCAACTTGGTATATTCGTAATTATTAACGGCGTGACCGTTGGAAATACTCTGTCAGACATTTGTTTATACAAGTTGTCCAGGGACTGGACAAACCGAAGGCACTATTCAAAAATAACCCTTGTATATCGCTGTCTTCAATTTTCAAAATCTCTGGCGTGCGACGTATAATCAAATCAAAGTGAAATATTTATTTCGGCCTCTTTGAAATGATTAACGAACATTTTTCTTTTTAAATTACAAATCTAACAAGATTATAATCTAATCTGCACATATAATTACAGTCAAACCAAACAGTATAAGATCATCTGGTCTTTATCTGGTTATTTTGATCATCTTTTCAAAACGGCCAATTTTAGTGTGTGCGTTGCACACGGTTTTCTTTTCATTTTTGTTCTCCACCTTAAAAATGAATATTTTACCTTATTTTTCTTTAGACAATATTTCTCATCACTCCTTAATCTGATCATTTCTAAATGAAGGATAATTTACTTTACAACCTTTACGCTCTGTACTTTTCTCGTCAAATTTCCCTTTGATTTCATATACTCAATTTAGTTCTTCTTCTTTCTACACTAGTAAAGTTCCTCTTTTTATCAATCTAAGCACAATAAAATATTATTCATAATTCATATTTTATAAAATATAGAACCGTGCTCGACAAGTTACTTGTATCAGGGAATACGGTTTAAAGCTGACAAATCTAGCGTATGTATGACATACAATTCCTCTTTATCTTATTTGTTCCAAATTTAAATATTTCATTAGAAAACAGATTCTAAATTAAATTATACAATAAATTTAAAATTCCAGTGTCTGTGCTAATTCTCGACTTTTGTTAAAACAATATCTGGTCTTTCATACTCGATCGACTTTCTTTTGTTAACTTTACAGTTGTAAATATTTCATTAGAAAATCATTTCCAATGCTTATTTTAAATTAAATTAATAATTAAATTTAAAATTTCAGTTTCTGTATTTAAATTTCAAATCTCGACAAAAACTGCGTTTGTATCCTGATTCACTTCTTCTTTCTGGATTTGTTAATTTAAATAAAATTCTATTTATATTTAAATATTTATTTTTCCCATTAAATCATTATTGTATTTAAAAAGTAATTTAAAATTTATGTATATTCAAAAACCTGGTTTAAAAGTTAAAAATAGTAAAGTACCACATTGGGTAAAGTACCACATTGAAAACACACGCGCGCCCTTTGCCAAATCACACGAACCCATGTTTTTAGTTTGCCCGATCACTTTGCTACTTTGCCAAAGTACCATATTACAAATCCAAGTAAATTCCCTTGCCAGATCACCCTCTTTCCCCATCACCTGTACACGCACTCATGTACACATGCACCGCCCAAGTTCCGACGAACTCGCCTCCGCTCCAATTGCCACGAACGCCATTACCACCTGAGATTGCTCACGACAAGTTGCCATTACCCAAAACCTCCTCCTTCTGAAAAACACCTTCTCCACCGTTACAACATGAAAGACTATTTCCAGACTGACTAAAAAAAACTCGACGCCACCCCTACTCCGACCACTGGAGATCCTGCTACCCCCATCACGTTGAAGCCCAGCCTCGTACGCCCCTCCCTACCAAAACCCAGACCACTCAAACCAGCGTGGACCCCACAAGACGCGCCCAAAACCCATGAACCCAACAGCAGACTAAAACCTAAATCTACCTCGTCCTCATCATCCCCTCGTTTGAAAAATAATTTAGTATTTTTCCTAGCATACTGGGACCCATATGAAGCTTCACCTTCGACCACACCACCTCCGATCAGCTGGATGGTCGAAATTTGCCCCAGGTACCAATTTTGACCATCCCAGGATTTCCCATGATTTAGGTATTTAAAAATCATGATTTTACATTTAAAAATCATGTTTTTGATCCTTGATTGCATTTGTAAACTCCAACCAAGGTTTCATGAAGTTTGAAAATCAAATTTGATTTTTTTTGAACAGAGAGTACTACTGTGTTCTTGCCTTTCAACAGTATTGTGGATTTTTGCAAGGTTTATTTTATTTTAGACACTTGACGGATTATGTACAGAGTTTAAAAGTAGTATGAGACCTTATTTCTAATCCCACTAACCCAGGTTTGCTGATCCATTTAGCTTTGTAGGATTCAAACAAAAATAACAGTGTCTGGAAAACAATATCAGACAATGCTCCTTGTCAATACTATGATACTTAAGTATTTATTAACCATCCATGATTTCTACATCATACCACCCCAGCAAGACATACAAGATATAATACTTGAACAAACATAACACAATCATCCAGGTTCAACTTATAGTTTCACACAGCAAGAAAAAAAATGCAGGAATTTTCAAAACAGAAAATTTAAAAATAGGTTTACTTACCTTACTCTCTTGAAAGTTGAAACCCTTAGCATATTATCTTTTACTGATCAAATATAAGTGCTGGTATGGTGTGTGTAAGTGTGTGTGCTCAAGCCTTTATATCGTGGTAGAGAACTATAAAATATGTGCATAAAAACTATTTTCAGATTTTTGTTTTTGACAACTCAAAAAAATCTTTTCTTGCTATCAAATCAATGCAACACCTCCAATGTTCACATGGCTTAGTTCAGCCAAATCTTCACTCTAAAACCCCTATGCACATGGCCTCTTTCCCTATAGTTTTCTATGATATATCACCCATAAATGCTAATGTACTCCCTATGATTTTTCACAATCTTTCTCTCCTTGGTTTACACAAATCATAGCATCATTCTCTTGTACCATACAAGCTCAGTTTCACATGTTTATTTTCCTCATATAAAAATGTTGATTTAACATATAATATAAACTACATTACCTTGGCCTCCAAGGTATGAAATTGCATCGGAGCCAAATTCATCCGACACAGAAAATCAACAATGAAAGAAGGAAAGGGGGGATGTCTCGCACATTGCACATCGGATGGGAGATTGCCATGTAACCATCCAGGGGATTATGAGATCTCTCAGTTTCTTCAGGGATGAGGACATCGTCAAATGGAATATTGTGCTCTGTGTTAAATGCTGTAGTCATTTAAGGGAGATGTTGGACTTTTCTTCTTCTGGATGGTTCCTCGAAATCCCCGCACCTAGGAGCACGCCAGGAGCTAGCGGAATGGGCACCGGTTCAACTAGCTCGACTGCTATTGGAGGAACAGATTGCGGATCCATCGATCGATCTCTAGGGTCACTGTCAAAAGTAGGTCCTGACTGACACAAAGACTCTGAAGAATTGTCCACTCTAATGGAAAATGGTATCTCTCCACCAGACTCTTGCTTCCGGGTATCAAGCGTTATGACCATTTACCTATGAAGAACCTGTGGCATAAAAATAAAAGAAAAAGCACAAAATAAGAGACAGAGTCAGGACTTTCTACAAGCATGGCCCTAGAAAACCTGAGTCATAAGTGATATGATCTAAGTTTTGTGTAAATTGATATCCCTTACATCGCCCTTTTTAGCATTGTCACGTGCCTTAGGGTTCAAAGATACTTCGACTCACAAAATGCTTGGAAAAGGCGGGAATATTTTGTAATACCATCAAAATCAGGAATTCGTTACCAACGGGTCTTGCCCAAAGGGTGGAAGTCTTACTTGGGGAACCGCACCGCCGCTCACTCCAACGGTCTAACGCGGAAGACCTCCGTCGATTAGGTCAAATTAAACCCTAGACTATAATAAAAAGAGGGGAGACCCTGTGCAAGAATGGTGTTTCGATATAAAGAATGATTCATACCTAAAAAGATGATTTTGGGTGGAAGTGATGATCGCTAATCGTCTTTCTTTCCGGAATGGTAGATTAACCCCCATAGAGATTAAAAGTAAAAAGAAAAAAGTAAATGGGATTTTACTTTTGTAACAGGAAAGAAGAGCAGCTATTCCAATTCAGCCAATGTGATTGGACCAAGTGGATGTGTAAAGAAGTTGGAGAGTTGGAGACCAATTGATAAGACAAGAAGACGGGGAGGCGTCATCATTATCTGAACTTATTAATAATTTTGAAGCGATTGATGGGATTTAATGCAGTTTGCAATGTCTACTGAATAAATGTTAATGTAACCAATGAGACAACCAGCATATAGGGTCTGATTTGAGATATATGACAACAAAGTATGCTTCTCACTAAATGAATCATGCTTTGGGGGGAAAGTGTTGATGGGCCTTTCGGACCGCCCATCTAAGCATAACAACGTGGTAGATCCATATTCAGAATCCTCGAAGCAAATGGGTTGGAGAAGTCCGTCATCTTAGTCCACTTCGCCCGTAGAGCGCGGCCCAGGTGGAGCTTGAGACGATCAAGCCTGATCGATCACAATATGTTCATTTGATGCCCGGGAAGCCAGCCTAAAGAATAGCTCATTTCAGATCTTCTTTCTCAAACCTCTTAAGCCAAATGAATCACAACAAGTTTCGTGCCAGATATTTGGAAAAGAATACCGATTCTCCAGCGAATGCTAATTCATTCAGCCACAACTATCCTTCTGGATCTAATAACACGTGTGGATAACGACCAAGTATTGCATCACCTATAAATACCTATGTTTCAATTCAGAGAAAAAAGGAGGAATTTTTTTGTAATCATTCTAATAGATCATAAAAAAATAACATATAAAGTGGACGTAGGCACCGTCTTTGCCAAACCACTATAAAAACTTTGTGTGTGGTCCTTTTTATTCTGTGCGTTGTTTATTGTTAGCAATCTTCACTTATTCTCTGCAAAATTCTTCTCTTTCGGTGTTGAACCAATTTTTGGTATAAACAATCACCAACGGAAAAAGTCAAATCTCTTCTTCTAGAATCTGCATAACTCTTCTATGGGCTCTGAGCAGTTTACAGTCGCTTCTTAATGAAATCGACCTTATCCGAAGCTTCACGAATCAGATCTGGACCCAATACGAGTTGATTACCAGGTTCCACCCAACATGCAGGAGATCTACATGGTCAACCATACAATGCTTCGAATAGGGACAATCCCAAGCTCGCTTGGTAGCTGTTGTTATATGAAAATTCCGCCAAATGCAAGTGCTCTTCCCACGACCCGCCAAAATCAAGAATATATGCCCGCAATAAATCTTTCAATATACGATTCACCCTCTTAGTTTGGCCATCTGTTTGGGGGTGATTTGCTGAACTAAGATTTAACTTTGTTCCCAATTCTTCCTGGAATGTTTCCCAGAATTTACTAGCGAATATCGGATCATGATCACTAATAATACTACTAGGAACTCCATGTAGTTTAGCGATCTCTTTGAAATAAATCTGCGCCGGACTCTAAGCATAACTATTTGATCTGACAGGTATAAAATGGGCGGTCTTCGTGAAACGATCTACGATCACCTAAATATTGTCATTTCCTTTCTTGCTTCTGGGCAAACCATATATGACCTCCATGGAGATTTTATCCCACTTCCAATTTGGAATGTACAACGGTTGCAACAATCCGGCAAGTTTATGTTGATCGCTTTTGACTTGTTGGCAAGTAGAACACCGGCTAACATATACAGAAATGTCCCTTTTCATGGATCTCCACTAGAAAATGCGCTTGATATCATTATACATTTTACTCACTCCTGGATGGATACTAAGCTTAGATTTGTGACACTCATCTAGTACTTCCCTTCTGAGCTCAAGAATATTCAAAACACAAATTTGCCTTTTAACCTCATAACTCCCTTGTTATCTATCCGAAAACTTGAAGTTTTGCCTTTCAGAACTCTTTTACTGATACTCCGAATGAAGTGATCATATTTCTGAAGATCGGTGATTTTATCAATCAATGAAGGCATAATAATAAGATTGGCGATGATCGCGTTCATTCTGCTAAGTGCATCAGCCACAACATTGGCTTTCCCTGGAGTGTACAAAATATCTAGATTGTACGCTGCATGAAATTCTAACCAACGCTGCTGCCTCAAACTAAAATCCTTCTGGGTGAACAAATATTTCAATGACTTATGATCTGTATATAATTCAAACTTCTCACCCAAAAGTTAGTGCCTCCATATTTTCAAAGCAAACACAATGGCTAACAACTCAAGATTGTTTGTTGCATATATCTTCTCATGCGGCTTCAACTAACGGCTAGCATAAGCAACTACTTGGCCTCTTTGCATTAATACCGCACCAGCTCCGTCAAGAGAAGAATCAATATAGACCGTCAAATCTTGATTGCCATCAATAATTGTTAATACTGGAGCAGTGGTCAACCTTAATTTCATCTCTTGGAAAGTTGCCTCACATTCTGGAGTCCAATTAAATCTTGCGTGCTTCTTTGTAAGCTTTGTTAATGAACTGGATATCCTCGAAAAATCTTTAACGAATTTCCGATAATAACTAGCCGATGCAAGAAAACTTTAGACTTCTGTGGGTATATAGGCTGTCTCCAATCTTGAATAGCTGTTATTTTGCTTGGAGCCACTAAAATTCCTTCCTTCGATACTACATGACCAAGGAACTTCACTTCTTCATGCCAGAATATGCATTTAGAAAATTTGGCTTTTAAAACATTCTTTCTCAGAATCTCCAACACTTGTTCTAAATGTTTCTCATGCTCGCTAGTTGACTTAGAGAAGATTAAAATGTCGTCAATGAAAACCAGCACGAATTTATTCAACACATCGCGTAATACTCTGTTCATTTGATCGACAAAATAAGCTGGAATGCTACATATGCCGAACGACATTACTAACAACTCATAGAATAAGTCTGGAGCTCTGAAAGTTGTTAAAGGAACACATTCTTCGGTAATCCATAGTTGATGGAAACCTGTAGCTAGCTCCATTCTTGAAAATACATGTGCTCCATTTAACTGATCCAATAAATCATCTATGCAGGGTAATGCGTATTTTTCCTTGAGCGTCTGCTTGTTGTGGTCTCGGTAATCAACACACAATCAGAGAGTACCGTCTGAGTTTGGAACAAACACTGCTACTGCTCCCCAGTTAGAGAAGCTAGGTCTGATCTTCGATAGCAATTGTCGAGTTTGATCGCCCAATTCTTCTTTCTCTTTTAATGTCATTCTCCGAATAGAGTGCACAACTGGCCTTGCATTCGGAACTAGATGGATCTTGAAATCAATTTCTCTCCGCGGAGGTAAGTTATCAACTTCTTCAAACACATCTGCATAGTTTTTGACGAGAGGAATATTTTCGATCAATGTGGGAGAAATTTGTAGAGCCGACCAAAATTATTTTCTATTTGAACCTGCGCCTTCAAATGGTATAACAATATTTGTCAGTTGCATTCTAACTTTGACAACTCTTTCATCACATTTAACTTCATATTTAGTTAACCAATCCAGCCCAAGAATGATATCGAACTCAGAAAGATTCATGACGATCAGATTAAAAGTAAACAGGTAAGAAGATAAGAGACAGGCACTCTATAATACCAACTAAGAATGAGGGAACCACCTATCAGATTATGAACTTTAATCGATTCCTTAAGATTCCTCAGTCTTAATTTCAATTTATTAACCACATTACTTGAAATAAAGCTTTGTGACGCGCCCGTATCAAATAATACTTTTACTGGAATATTGTGGACAGTAAGGGTGCCTTCCAAAACATCTGGCCTGCCCTGACTAGCTGAGGGTACTGGAGTTTCTGCCACTTCATTTAAATGAGCTACTTCAGACTTCTTTAGTAGCAAGAAATCCCTTGCAACATGACCTTCCTGGTGGCACTTATGGCATTTCCTTTTAATATGAGATCTCTTTTGCTTCTTGATGGATTTAGATTCACCATTTCCTTGTTTCTTTAGAGATCTGCAATTCATCGATAAATTTCCTTGCTTATTGCAGTTAAAGCATGAGGCAGTCGTTAATGTTTCTTCCTTACTTGTTTAAGGTTCCTGACTTTCCTCAGGCTTTGTACTTGCCTCAGGGCTATCAGTTTCAAACTTCCTTTTGTTGCTAGAGCCGCCTTCCTCTTCATCTTCCAAATCACCTTGTTTATCAAGATTCTCATAGCGACAAGCCATTTCTATCATCTTAGAAAAAGGAAGATTCACATAACTCTACTTTCGTATTTTCTTTGAAGTCCATTAATAAACCTCAGATTCTTCCTTAAAGGATCCTGAATTAGCTGCGGGCCAAAATGAGAAAGTTCATTGAATTTATTCTAGTACTCCCGAATTGTCATATCTCCTGGTTTCAGATGGTAGAATTCATCATACAGCTCCTTAGTTGCTTCTGGAGGAATAAATATTTCCTTAAAAATTTCTTTAAATCTATCGCAGGTAATATTACCTTCTGGATTATCCATAGTAACAGTTTCCCACCAGGTTAAAGCTTCGTCTTTGAGTGCCCAAGATGCCAGTAATCATCATCTCTCAGCTTTAAGCCTTGAAAAATTCTCTCAGAAGAACGCATCCAGGCTTGTGCTGCAATAATAGATTCTTTCCCATGAATGGTACTCCATCCAAATTTCGATACTTCTTTGCTAGAGCTTCTAGATCTGGTTCTGACTATGAGAGCATGATTGGCTCATTAGATTGTTGAACCATAGAATTACTTCTTCTGTTTCTGCCAATCATTTTTTTCTATGTCTGCAAATAGCAGACAAAGTGTCAGGCTAATAGAAAAGATATTGTATAGCATAGAGACATATATTTAAATGTAAATGCATCTATTAGGGTGTATTTCATTCTGCTATACTCATTCTAGGACATTACTTATCCTTTCTATAATAAGTTATTCGTATTAGAATACTAATGATTCTATTTCTGACGAGTTCGTTAATATGTTATATTCAAGAACTAAGATTAACCAAAGCTATGATACCAGCTGTGATAATCCCAAACCCCTGTGACACGGAAGCAAGGATAATCAATGGAATATAACACATAAACAATAATAGCAGAAGAGAAATATAGAATTACACCAGATAATGTACACCAAATTTCACTAGAAATAATATAAACATCAGAGTTACAAAGCATACAGGATCATACTTAGTACAAAATATGGTTTCAGCTTAATATACAATGTCTACAACGGAATCAAACATAATATACATAACAGTATTGAAACATTAAAATAGAAATGATAAAGGACCATCATCAGCTTCCACAGCTTCCATCCATAGCCAAAATGAACTAAGCTAAAACCTGAATACAAGGCTTCCCATGTAGAAAATAGGGGCACCCGAGTTTGCAAAAAGAAACAAACTACAAGTCCGTCATGGGACCGGTATGAGAAATCTTACTTAACCTATTTAATAATAAGGTCAATCACAGGACCACGATACTAACGCCGAACGGCTTTACTCTATTGGATTGTGAAACACCCCACCTCCGTTAGGGTCACTCTCAAAGGGAATGCCCTAATTTTGGTGGAGGTTTATAAGTATAAGTCACAGATATACAAGACAGATATAAAAACACATATTTGTAAACAGCAGAAAAGTGGTAACTTTTATTTCATAAAAGCAAATACGTGTTACAACAACATCACCATAATTGTCTTACATCCTTTCCAAAATCATAACATAACAATTTCATAATCTGTCTTGATTACATTATTTAAAGAAGCATAAATAAAACATAGATAAACTGCAAAAGCCCCATAGAGTTTGTCCAAAGCCATAGTTTCAAGAGAAAAGGACCAAGCAATACATTTCTCTTCTTCAAGCTGGATGTTAAGACCGGTCAAGCTGCAGTGTTCCCTCCCTGTGGACCTGGGGGGGGGGGAAACGGAAGAAAAGAAGACGAAAGAAAAGTAGAGTCAGACAGAAAGCCTGAGTAAGTCTAGTACTATTTTGTCTATGAATAAAGAACTGGGTATGATAAGTATAAACAAGAAGTGGGAAAGCACTATAAACTTGGTTAAGTTGTCTAGGGTCGAATATGCTATCGTACCCCATGTTAATCTCTGAACCCATATGAACTAGTTTCCAATTGGCACCCCATAATCAGGGTGATGTGATCCATTCAATGATGATCGGCTCCTACTCGCATAGTTACATGTGTCTTACGGCCCCCCCGATGTTGTAGTTACCTATGCTGGTCCCACAATGGGGTGTATCAAGTCCCATGGCGGCGGCCCGACACAACCTTAGAATGCACAGGTATGCTACTGGTGCCCAGTGCTTTATTTTTCTGCGCCGGAGTGTGTGCACGCCCGCACCCCGTTAGAACCTACACTGCTACACCACCGCCGTCGATTTGACCTCTTACAATCAGCCCAGTAATCGTGCCCCACCCTGCCTAGTTTCAGGATATCTTGATACACCTTCTAGGGTTACTGCTGAAAAGGGTCCCCCGTTACTAGGTTTTCTATCTCTAGCCAACATGCTAAGTTGGTTAAGTGTTTTCTAACCTAACCCCCACCAGTCCATTTAGTTTAGCATGTTCCATTTTGATTAAGTCTTTAGTTCACTTAATCCTAACAATCTTGACTCAGCCTTAATTGTCTTATTAAAGCCTTGACCTCTCACATTAGACAGGTGTTGTTGTGGCTGCCTGTTGCCGGTTGGTTCCGGGCAGTCTTACGCCACAACTCAGTCTAACCTCGGGTCCTTATTGGGCTCCATGTTTAACCTCCCACATTGGATAGGTATTGTTGTGACTACTGGACAGCCGGGCGGTTCCGGGCAGGTTTACATCACAACTCAATCCAACCTCGGGTTAAACACATCGTATGTTCTACATTTACATATTTTGTCTTTCTTCTTTATTTTCTTATATGTAAATATTTGCGGCCCATTATTAAGTTAATGGTGTAAAGGTTACACCAATCATGGGCCCAACCCATAATTGAATTTGGGCCCTTCTATTTTATATTTTCATTCATTAGTAATTTTAACCCAACGTTATTTTCCCCCGTTTAACACGTCCGTTTATTATATATATATGTTGGGCTTAGCCTTTTAAAGCCCAACTTAGTCATGCGAAAAGGGGAGGCTTAAAGCGTGATTACTTACACAAAAAGGGGAATGTGAACGCATGAACTTGCAATATGACGTTGGAAATACAAAATAGAAACTGGTGTACTTGCATAGTAGTGACATATACTTTGGTCATAAAGCATAAGTGACATGAATCAAACCATGTAAACTTGTAGTTAAGTTAAGAATATTACTATCGACACATAGGCTTAACTACAACATAAACCTATATTTTTATTCAGGCATAATGTCAAACATAAGCAAATCATGTTCATAAGACTACTACATGTTTACAAAGGTGCCTACTTTTGTGACTAATACAAAAGTATAGTTAAATTTGTTCACATAACCATGGCATAAATATTTCTAACATGAAATCATGATTTTTACTTTAGTCATTCAAACTTGCATAAAGGGATTTTGAATCTAACCTAGCTATGTACCACATATGTCATCATATAATTCTTGTAAACAATATAGACTTAACATGGATTTCAATTATGCCAAAATCAATCATAGCCTAGTCATATTCATAAGTTTGCAAATAGGTTTTCTAGTACAAAAGCATGTCTTAATACATAAATCATGGTGCCAGAATTTCAACATAGTTTCATATGAACTATAACAACCAAACTTGTTCCAATTACGTACAAAATGATTTATGTACAAAAATATACATCATGATGGCATAGTAGCAAAACCCCAAACTTGCATGAGATTCAATTAAACAACTACATACATGTAGCTTCAACAAGGATTACATAATTTGTGAATATTCCAAACGTATACTTGCATAAAACTACCGCATGTAGTTTTTTATAATGAATAACATAATTCGAGAATATCCAAACGTATACAATATTCCAAATCGATAAGAATCATAGTAACGCACAAATTATGAATTATTTATCACCACAATCAAGTATACAAACCAACACAGTTATTTGTTCATACCAAAATAATACTCTACTTACAATGGTGTGGCGAATTCTCCAATTTAGGGATTTGGAGACGCGATTCCTTGTTGATTTGATTTGTTTAGGTTGCTTTATGCTTTTGAATTTGCCTCCTAATCCTCTCTCCAATTGGTGGCTACTCTTAGTCGTTCCTCAGCAACATGGCGGCTTTGTTCTTATTTTTGAATGAATAGATTAGGGTTGAGTCTAGGGTCATTTTTATAGGGGTAATGAACTGATTAGGACCATTGATGTTGCTTGGATTAATCGTAGCCATTCATCCTAAGGAGAGACCAATTAGAGCCTGCCACCTAGCCCTAATGACAAAGCAGACTGCAGAAAATCGGCCAAAATAGAATAGGCTAGCCAGGTTGGGCTGGGTTCGACCTGGCTCTGGACCAGGTCGATAGCCCTGTCGACAGCCCTGTCGACAGCCCTGTCGACCTGGTTAGACCAGGTCGACAGCCCAGTCGACCTGGGTGCGTTAGGCGGGTGTTTTTCCGCCCTGGCCCATTGGGCCCGATTTTGGAATTTTAAACCGTTTTATTCTGTTCGAATTTTAAATTTAATTCAGAAACTTCCGAAGGCCATGTCTTCTTCATACGGACTCCGTTTTTCGAAAACTCGGACTCTATTTCACGTATTTTTCCGAGACGAACGCAATGGCGTATCCCGTTTCCCTTAGTTCTTTGATTTCAAATTAATTATACTTTAATTTGTTAATTTCACAGTTATAGAATTTGCGGGGTGTTACATTCTCCCCCACTTAAAAGGATTTCGTCCCCGAAATCTTCAAGTTAGGAGGAATGTATATCCTAACATCCAATCATCCATCTACTCATCCATCAAACACGAGCATCCATTGTCCTTAAAAGACTTCTAATGCTTCATGATCATATGTGAAGTGTGTGTGTACATGTACTTATCTAATGCAAAATCAGGCGGTCTACTGATTCAGTTGACCTCCTTAATGCGAATTATGTAAGTGCCATGAATCCATTATGTATGCAAATTTTCCTATTCTTGATTCTACATGAGTGCACAATCATTCAATACAAACGCAGCATCCACGAGACAACACATTAAAGTTCAACCACATACGAATGCAAACATATATGCATATGCAATATGAAGTGACTGAGCCGATCTAAAACCTAGATTATGTGTGTATATGCAACCACGAGCAACCACTAGCAATCACTTGCAACCACTTGCAACCATCATCCATAACATGTTTCAATTACATGTTTCCATCCAAAGGGTTTCTACCTAAAAGATAAGATAGATAAAAGCGCAACTTAAGGAAAAGGAAAGATCAAGGATGTACCCTCGAACAGAAAAGGGTAGGCAGTGCGTATTCTAGCTTCAGTTTCCCAAGTCGCGTCTCCCTCGGCGTCGCTCCACTGAACTTTGACGAGCTTGACTTCGCGGTTGCGTAGCTTCTTCACTTCCGTTCCTAATATGCGGGTTGGAACTTTTCTTATGGTTGCTTCGCGTTCCACTTCGGCCTCTTCGAGGATATTTGGCTCTACCACCTCGGCTGACTCATGTAGACATTTTTCGGAGATGTGAAACGTGAAAAACGTTGTGGACTCCAGCCAACTTCTCGGGTAGCTCTAATCTATAGGCCATTTTCCCAATTTTCTCGATGATAGGGAATGGCCCTACGAACCTTGGTGCTAGCTTTCCTGTGGTTCCAAAACGAACAACGTTTCTTAGTGGTGATACCTTGAGAAAAACTCTGTCTCCAACCTCAAATTCAAGGTCGGTCCTTCTCTTGTCGGCATAGGACTTTTGTCTGTCTTGGGCCGTCTTCATCCTTCTTCGTATTAAGTCTACTTTCTCTGAAGTCTCTCGGATCATATCTGGTCCAAGTATGAGCTTATCAGTAGACTCCCACCAACAAGTGGGCGATCGGCACGGTCTTCCATATAAAGCTTCGAAGGGCGCCATTCCGATGGTTGCTTGATAGCTGTTGTTGTAGGAAAATTCCACCAAAGGAAGGTGGTCTTCCCATGTCCCTCCGAAGTCGAGGACGCATAGCCTTAAAAGGTCTTCCAAAACTCTGTTCACTCTCTCTGTTTGGCCGTCGGTTTGGGGATGATAGGCTGTGCTCAAGCATAACTGCGTTCCTACTGCTTCTTGCAGACTCCGCCAAAACTCACTGGTGAAGATGGGGTCTCGGTCACTAACAATGCTAGATGGTATTCCATGGAGTCGAACGATTTCCTTAAGGTAAAGTGATGCTAGGGATGAGGCAGTTCTCTTACTTTTGACAGGTAAAAAGTGGGCGCTTTTAGTAAGCATATCCACTATTACCCAAATGCTAGTGTTGCCTCTCCTAGACCTAGGCAGCCCATCGATGAAGTCCATTGAGATGCTATCCCACTTCCACTGCGGGACCTCCAGAGGATGTAGCAGTCCGCCATGCTTTTTCTGTTCCGCCTTAACCTGTTGGCACACCATACACTTAGAAACGAACTCTGCTACATCCTTTTTCATGCCGTTCCAGAAGAAAGTCCTTTTTATATCTTTGTACATTTTATCTCCGCCTGGATGTATCGTCATCTTGGAGTGATGTGCTTCCTCGAGAACCTTCTTTATTAAATCTTTTGTCTGTGGGACGCATAGTCTTCCGTCTCGCCTTAGCAAACCCTTATCGTCGATGGAGTATCTGTTGAGGTGACTTGAAGTCTCACCCCTAATTAGCCTATCAATTATTTCCACAAGTTGAGGGTCTTCGCGTTGTGCTGTCCCTAGTGAATCTATTAATGTTGGGCGCACTTCGAGAGATGCTAGTAAGCCTGGTACGAAATCGGAGGAAGGCCTAAAGTCGAAGCTGGCTATAAACTCTAGGCTTTGTCTTTCAACAAACAACGGGCTTAGGGTCAATTTCTTTCGGCTCAATGCGTCTGCCACTACGTTGCCTTTGCCCGGAGTATAGGAGATTTCGAAATCGTACGAGGCAAGAAACTCCATCCATCTTTGTTGCCTCAAGTTAAGATCCTTCTGCGAGAAAAGATATTTCAACGATTTATGGTCAGTGTAAAGTTCGAACTTCTCACCTAGGAGATAGTGTCGCCAAGACTTGAGTGCAAAGACGATGGCGGCTAACTCAAGATCATGGGTTGGGTAGTTCTTTTCGTGCACTTTCAACTGCCTTCCGCCATAAGCTACTACCCTTCCTTCTTGCATTAAGACGGCGCCTAGCCCTGTCCCACATGCATCCGTATAAACATTAAACATCTTGCTCCCATCTGGCAGCGTCAAAACTGGGGCTGTTGTGAGAGCCCTTTTCAGTCGTTGGAAAGCAAACTCGCAATCCAAGTCCCAATTAAACACTAGATTCTTCTTGGTTAATTTCGTGAGCGGAGCTGAGATTTTCGCAAAATCCCTTATGAATTTTCGATAGAAACCCGCTAGTCCTAGAAAGCTTCGGACCTCAGTTGCATTCCTTGGTGTCTTCCAATCCTGTACCGCCACTACCTTAGCAGGGTCCACTGCTAACCCTTGTTTGGATACTATGTGCCCAAGGAACCTCACCTCTTCTCTCCAAAAGTGGCATTTGGAGAATTTGGCTTTTAGTTGATGGACTCGCAAAGTTTCCATGATTGCCCTTAAGTGCTGAGCATGTTCCTCTTCACTCTTTGAGAAGATAAGGATATCATCTACGAAGACCACTACGAATTTGTTGAGGAAATCTCTAAATACCCTACTCATCAGGTCCACGAAGTAAGCAGGTGCATTTGTCAAGCCGAAAGGCATGACAAGCCATTCAAAGAAGCCGTCTGGGGTTCTGAACGCCGTTTTATCGATGCTATCTTCAGCCACCCTTAGCTGATGAAAACCGGTTGCTAAATCGAGTTGGGAGAAAACAGACGCTCCTACAAGCTGGTCAAATAAATCGTCAATTCTAGGGAGAGGGTGCCTATTCTTTTTCGTTAGCTTGTTGAGCTCCCTATAGTCAACACATAGACGGAGCGAACCATCCGCCTTTGTAGCGAACACCACTGGAGCGCCCCATTCTGAAATGCTCCTCCTAATGAACCCCTTCTCTAGAAGCTCTTTAATCTGTTTACTGAGCTCTTTCCTTTCTCGTGGAGCCATGTGTCTAACGGGCAACGCAACGGGCTTTGCATTATCTACAAGATATATGCGGAAGTCTATTTCCCGCTTCGGAGGCAAGCCCTTCACCTCTTCGAAGACATCCGGATATTCCCGGACCACTCTAACTGATTGCAAATTTTCAACAGAGGCATCTAGCGATTCAAGATAACTAAGCATAACCGCATACGAGGGATTACAAGAAATTTCCAAAGTATTACCGAGCTGGGTTAGGAGCCTAACAACCCTTTTCTCACAATCAAGGATGGCCCCATTACTGGATAGCCAATCCATACCCAAAATCAAACCATAACCCGAAAAGCCCAAAACAAAGGCACTACATTGAAATTCTACACTTAGAATAGAAATTTTCAATCCCAACCAGATCATAGACAAATGAGCTGGGCCCTCAATTGGGTTTGAAACAATTAAGGGGTCCTCTACCATACTAGTTTTTAGGTGCAGTGATTCTACTAAAGCAGACGAGATAAAGGAGTGTGATGCGCCAGAGTCAAATAAAGTGCGAACGGGGTGATCATAAAGATAAACTATACTTTCTACAGAAGTATTTATACCTCGCTGTTGCAGAGGTGGCGCTTCCAGCACATGAACCTGTGCCCCTGGGGTGGATCCAGCCCTCTGCCCCTGTCCTCGTTTCTTTGGGCAGTCCTTAGCCCTGTGGCCTGTCTCACCGTAAGAAAAGCACCCACCATTCTCCTTGGCCTTCTTTTTCCGGAAGTCCTTAACTAAGTGCCCCACTTTGCCACAGAAATTGCACTTCCTCTTCTCTTTGTTGCCTTTCCCGCCCTTCTTAAAGTCTGTCTTCTTAGGCTGCAAACCTTCTTTCTTCCCTTGAGAGCTTTCTGCCTTTGTCTCCTTCTTGCCCTTATCCTCTTCATTCAGCAATGCCATTTGCACCAATCTTTCATACGTGGCTCCCATGGGTATATGGGTCATGGCCAAACTGTGTAATGGCTCATTCAACCCTTTGACGAAACGGAGAGCCTTCTTGTGCGGGGGGTTGACTAGGTCAAGCCCAAACCTAGCCAGCTCATCGAACTGATTCACATACTCTCTGACTGTCTTGTCCCCTTGCTTAAGAAATAAGAATTTTTCCAACTGCAAACTTCTTTCCGCATCTGAGAGAAATTTAGTCTCAAACCTTGCCCTAAAGTCCTCCCATGTCTCCACTGGTCTTTCAGCATTAGTGACTTCCCACCAGTAGGAAGCCTCGCCCTTCAATAGCCACACTGCCAATTGTACTTTTTGTCTATCCTCTACCTCAAAGATGATAAATAGGTCCTCCGTTTCTTTCATCCAATTTCTAGCTGCCACGAAGGACTCAGTTCCATGGAAATCCTTTCCTCCCACAGCTTTAAAATCTTTACATAGCTTAGCAAACGTGTTTCCCCGTGGAGGAGGTGGAGGAAAAGGTGCCGCTGCAGCTGGATGATTTCCGGCAGCTGGGGGAGGAGGAATGGTAGGACCTGGCTGAGTGGCTCTTGCTTCTAAGAACCGTCTAAACCAACCAGGTATTGGCACCCCTTCCGGCAAGTTAAGATCTTCGGACATGCTGAAACAAAAAGGATAGATTCAAAACGAAGGATAAGAGATAGTACCTATGGCTTTGGGGGGGTGGACTTTGCCTTTTTAAAATAAAATAATATTTTTCTTTTAAAAATGCTTCTTTAAATTTCCTTTTTGAAAATAATTTTTCAAAACTTTTTATCTTATCTGGTAAACCTATGCTCTGATACCAAGTGAAACACCCCACCTCCGTTAGGGTCACTCTCAAAGGGAATGCCCTAATTTTGGTGGAGGTTTATAAGTATAAGTCACAGATATACAAGACAGATATAAGAACACATATTTGTAAACAGCGGAAAATCAACAAACTTTTATTTCATGAAAGCAAATACGTGCTACAACAACATCACCATAATTGTCTTACATCTTTTCCAAAACATAACATAACACTTTCATAATCTATCTTGATTACATTATTTAAAGAAGCATAAATAAAACATAGATAAACTGCAAAAGCCCCATAGAGTTTGTCCAAAGCCATAGTTTCAAGAGAAAAGGACCAAGCAATACATTTCTCTTCTTCAAGCTGGATGTTAAGACCGGTCAAGCTGCAGTGTTCCCTCCCTATGGAACTGGGGGGGGGGGGAACAGAAGAAAAGAAGACGAAAGAAAAGTAGAGTCAGACATAAAGCCTGAGTATGTCTAGTGCTATTTTGTCTATGAATAAAGAACTGGGTATGATAAGTATAAACAAGAAGTGGGAAAGCACTATAAACTTGGTTAAGTTGTCTAGGGTCGAATATGCTATCGTACCCCATGTTAATCTCTGAACCCATATGAACTAGTTTCCAATTGGCACCCCATAATCAGGGTGATGTGATCCATTCAATGATGATCGGCTCCTACTCGCATAGTTACATGTGTCTTACGGCCCCCCCGATGTTGTAGTTACCTATGCTGGTCCCACCATGGGGTGTATCAAGTCCCATGGCGGCGGCCCGACACAACCTTAGAATGCACAGTTATGCTACTGGTGCCCAGTGCTTTATTTTTCTGTGCCGGAGTGTGTGCACGCCCGCACCCCGTTAGAACCTACACTGCTACACCACCGCCGTCGATTTGACCTCTTACAATCAGCCCAGTAATCGTGCCCCACCCTGCCTAGTTTCAGGGTATCCTGATACACCTTCTAGGGTTACTGCTGAAAAGGGTCCCCCGTTACTAGGTTTTCTATCTCTAGCCAACATGCTAAGTTGGTTAAGTGTTTTCTAACCTAACCCCCACCAGTCCGTTTAGTTTAGCATGTTCCATTTTGATTAAGTCTTTAGTTCACTTAATCCTAACAATCCTGACTCAGCCTTAATTGTCTTATTAAAGCCTTGACCTCTCACATTAGACAGGTGTTGTTGTGGCTACCTGTTGCCGGTTGGTTCCGGGCAGTCTTACACCACAACTCAGTCTAACCTCGGGTCCTTATTGGGCTCCATGTTTAACCTCCCACATTGGATAGGTATTGTTGTGACTACTGGACAGCCGGGCGGTTCCGGGCAGGTTTACATCACAACTCAATCCAACCTCGGGTTAAACACATCGTATGTTCTACATTTACATATTTTGTCTTTCTTCTTTATTTTCTTATATGTAAATATTTGCGGCCCAATATTAAGTTAATGGTGTAAAGGTTACACCAATCATGGTCCCAACCCATACTTGAATTTGGGTCCTTCTATTTTATATTTTCATTCATTAGTAATTTTAACCCAACGTTATTTTCCCCCGTTTAACACGTCCGTTTATTATATATATATGTTGGGCTTAGCCTTTTAAAGCCCAACTTAGCCATGCGAAAAGGGGAGGCTTAAAGCGTGATTACTTACACAAAAAGGGGAATGTGAACGCATGAACTTGCAATATGACGTTGGAAATACAAAATAGAAACTGTTGTACTTGCATAGTAGTGACATATACTTTGGTCATAAAGCATAAGTGACATGAATCAAACCATGTAAACTTGTAGTTAAGTTAAGAATATTACTATCGACACATAGGCTTAACTACAACATAAACCTATATTTTTATTCAGGCATAATGTCAAACATAAGCAAATCATGTTCATAAGACTACTACATGTTTACAAAGGTGCCTACTTTTGTGACTAATACAAAAGTATAGTTAAATTTGTTCACATAACCATGGCATAAATATTTCTAACATGAAATCATGACTTTTACTTTAGTCATGCAAACTTGCAAAAAGGGATTTTGAATCTAACCTAGCTATGTACCACATATGTCATCATATAATTCTTGTAAACAATATAGACTTAACATGGATTTCAATTATGCCAAAATCAATCATAGCCTAGTCATATTCATAAGTTTGCAAATAGGTTTTCTAGTACAAAAGCATGTCTTAATACATAAATCATGGTGCCAGAATTTCAACATAGTTTCATATGAACTATAACAACCAAACTTGTTCCAATTACGTACAAAATGATTTATGTACAAAAATATACATCATGATGGCATAGTAGCAAAACCCCAAACTTGCATGAGTTTCAATTAAACAACTACATACATGTAGCTTCAACGAGGATTACATAATTTGCGAATATTCCAAACGTATACTTGCATAAAACTACCGCATGTAGTTTTTTATAATGAATAACATAATTCGAGAATATCCAAACGTATACAATATTCCAAATCGATAAGAATCATAGTAACGCACAAATTATGAATTATTTATCACCACAATCAAGTATACAAACCAACACAGTTATTTGTTCATACCAAAATAATACTCTACTTACAATGGTGTGGCGAATTCTCCAATATAGGGATTTGGAGATGCGATTCCTTGTTGATTTGATTTGTTTAGGTTGCTTTATGCTTTAGAATTTGCCTCCTAATCCTCTCTCCAATTGGTGGCTACTCTTAGTCGTTCCTCAGCAACATGGCGGCTTTGTTCTTATTTTTGAATGAATAGATTAGGGTTGAGTCTAGGGTCATTTTTATAGGGGTAATGAACTGATTAGGACCATTGATGTTGCTTGGATTGATCGTAGCCATTCATCCTAAGGAGAGACCAATTAGAGCCTGCCACCTAGCCATAATGACAAAGCAGACTGCAGAAAATTGGCCAACATAGAATAGGCTAGCCAGGTTGGGCTGGGTTCGACCTGGCTCTAGACCAGGTCGACAGCCCTGTCGACCTGGTTAGACCAGGTCGACAGCCCAGTCGACCTGGGTGCGTTAGGCGGGTGTTTTTCCGCCCTGGCCCATTGGGCCCGATTTTGGAATTTTAAACTGTTTTATTCTGTTCGAATTTTAAATTTAATTCAGAAACTTCCAAAGGCCATGACTTCTTCATACGGACTCCGTTTTTCGAAAATTCGGACTCTATTTCGCGTATTTTTCCGAGACGAACGCAATGGCGTATCCCGTTTCCCTTAGTTCTTTGATTTCAAATTAATTATACTTTAATTTGTTAATTTCACAGTTATAGAATTTGCGGGGTGTTACAGATTGTCAGTGCCTGAAACAAAATAAATCATTTAAAGAATGCAGTGCTTTCTAGAAAAAAAAATTAAGCCATTATAAGACTCAAGTCCCATCACACAATGCAACCCAAACCAAAGGATAGAGTTTTGCCTTATAATGGCCAAAATATGCTTGATATGTATAGATCAAAACATTAGATATTATTATTAGTGCATATATGTTTTAAAACACTTTCAATCATAATGTATCAATCATAGATGACATGGGTACCATATATCATGTCGCCATATATAGGTTTACAATCAAAACCGCACAATGTCATATTGGAAGTTGGATTTCCATCATGAACCAAGGCAAGGGATCGTCCTTACCGAATTCGAGACTCTCTAGCTCGAGCCTCAGGGAAAGTACTCAGTTAAGCCCTTGGAGTAGCAGTGCCGGTCCACACATATGTTAGTTGATTAGTAATTCCTTAATAATACGTTTCCCCTTCCTATGGGGCGTAAATATGGTCAGTATGTCGACCATATCCATCCATGGTCCCCGTAGTGACCGGTATATCTGAGGTACCTCACTTTCCGTCATCCATATAAGTAAAAATGTCTGGGCTCCATACCATGACACCACTTCTAGCTAGAAAGAAACGCATGTCCTCCCTGCCATCCTTCTCCCATTTCTGGTTCACACCGAGGTGTGAGGCTCGCGAATTAGCGCTATACACAAAGCTATGCTATTTAAAGTCGTACTTTGATCATCAACCACAAGGCTTTGCTTTTCAAAAAAAGCCTTGATCACTGCATCTCTGCATGCCACATTGACATTCCACACCATGTGACTGATGTCTATCAATATATAACCTCTATGCTCGTACGTCTTAGAGAAGGGTGTTAAGCAAGAGAATAAATTCTCTGCCACCAAACAAATATATATTTAATAGAGATCAATCAAAGAAGAATAAAATCCAATGTCAGACACATATCCATTTTCAAGTTTGTTTGGGTCTTAATGAAACCGAAGGCGCCTTATTCCTCGTTCCATATGTCCAATACGGAAGAGAGGCCCTCGCCTATCCGGATAATCCACAAGTACGTCCAAACCACTACCACTATAACCTCATCAAGAGAGCTACCCATATCTAAGGCATCAGTAGTAATCCATACGATGTGAAGATCACCAATCTTGCACCATCTTCATATTTTTGACTTTTAATCATCGATCAATTATTTGAAATGAGAATTAACTCGGTCTTTTCAAATAATTCACGTGTATATTGAATTCAAATCAATTCTTTTCCTGGTTAAATCATTTGACATTCACGTTTTTAATTCAATATAATAATTTCATGTCAAACACATTTAACCATCAGAATATCTAATAAACCAAGTAAAATCGGTTTATTTCCGTATCGTTTATAATATTTTATAACGATTTATCGCTACTTTTTTTATATAAAAATAGTCCATTTTAATTAAATGACGCTTCAGGTCATAACGCGACCCTGGCGCTGTTTTTCTTCAGATTTGAATTACACATTTCTTGAAATCTAACCGTTGGATCTTAATAAATTTTATATCGTTGGAAAGATCTTTTCAAAGCATACCCAGCGGTTCCAGTTTTAGGGAAATCCGACGGTTGGATCTCTCGGTATATTCATTTAAAGTTACAATTCCAAAACACGAACTGTTGTGCATGATTCGTTTAATTTTAATTTTAACACATATATATATATATATATATATATATATATGAATATGAATGTAATTCGTTCTGGCGCTGTTTTTATTCATATTTGAATTAAAAATTTTACGTAATCTAACTATTGGATCTTAACAAATTTTATATTGTTGTTAAAATATTTCCAAAGCAGACCCAATAGTTTCAGTTTCGGGGAAATCGGATGGTCGGATTTCTCGTTATGATCGTTTAAAGTCACGATTCCATAACCCGAACTACTGCTGCGTGATTCATTTAATTTATATATATATATATGTATGTATATGTATATATATATATATAATTCATTCGACGATTTCCAAACAGTTTTTACTTCAAAAATTTGGCTAACGCCTTTAAATTTCGGAAAAATTCGCCGTAACCTCCTTTGTACAAAGAGGGGTTTGGAAATTTATTGGGCCATAATAGGCAACCAATAAATCCAGAATAAGCATACATAATTTTTAGTGAACTATTCTAAGCCCAAGGGAGAGTGTAAAAATCATTACTCCGGAGAATAAATTCTCGTCACCTTGTCCAGTATTGGAAAATAAATAATCCATGTGCCATATCTAATAACTATAGAGACGCGATTATTGTCAACTCTAGACCCCTATGGGGTTTTTATTAAATCTGATAATTTACAATTATATTTTATTTATTCTATATTAGTCCATAATCCGTTCTACATGTAATACATACATCGCCATACAAGTGTCTCACTTGTACGGTAATTCCAACCTCGTCACATAAGCTCCAAATACTTATGTGGTATATGATAGAGTATATTATTTTCATGAAGTATGCCATATAGTGTAGTTCAAAATTAATTGTTGCTATCCTATGGCAACATTTATAATCTCACATAGAACAACCATCACTCCGCATCCAACGGCATTCACAGGAGTTTATATAATAATAAAATTGTGCAGCCAACTCATTAAGGCTTATCTATTTGTCGAGCACACAAATAAATTATTTATTCAATAGATAATCCATTTTCCTGTTCAGCATATGTATATATATGCATATCTACGCTAAAAATAATAATTTTAGCAAACAAGTATTTATTTTCATATATGGTTATTTTTAACACTTTATATTCATGTTAAAAATAATATTTTCGATGAAAAAACGTTCATTTCAATACATATTTATTTTTAACACTTATGTACATGATAAAAATAATATTTTTGGCAAACAAAAATATATTCCAAGACATGACTATTTTATTTAGTTCATATATATGTTAAAAATAATATTTATAGCAAATAAATATCTGTTTCAACACAGGGTCATTTTCAACACTTCATACTTGTGATAAAAATGATATTTTTAGCTAATAAAAATATGTTTCAACAAAAATTTATTTTTATTATTGATTAGCATGTTAAAAATAATATTTTTGGTGAACAAAAATATATTTCAACATATGACTATTTTATTTAGTTCATACTTACAATAAAAATGTTATTTTTATTCTTCAAACAATTTATTTCAAACATGAATATCTTATATACTTCATACATACAATAAAAATGTTATATTTATTGTTCAAACAATTTATTTCAAACATGAATATTTTATATACTTCATACATACAATAAAAATGTTATTTTTATGGTTCAAACAATTTATTTCAAACATGAATATTTTATATACTTCATACATACAATAAAAAATTATTTTTATTGTTCAAACAATTTATTTCGAACATGAATATTTTTCAATGCATGAATATTTCAGAAAATTTCGGCATTATAACGACAGGGTATTTAACACCGGCACCGTGTCTAGCACGGCTCCTATGCTATCTTAGGCCTTGCGGCAATACAATGGTTTCATTTCAATGATTTCCACAATATCATTCATTTTCACAACACAATGAATATACCGCAAATGCAACCAATTTTGTTGCAACCACAATCAATCATTCACAATCACAATCCAAAAAATTTATATTGTCCACGGTCTGTGGACGAGGGGAGTATATATATATGTATATAAATATATTTCATTTCCAATTCAATTACATTCAATGCATATCTGATTTATACAACGTATATATAACTTATACATCGCATATATAATTTATACAATGCTTGTATATGAGATATACAACGCTTACATATTTTATACATCACTTATATAATTTATACAACGTGTATCCATTCTAATTTGAATTTAGAAATCTCACATTGGGTTCCACTCCTTCTAAAATTGTAGAGAGCACCAAATGCGTTCTATCCTCTTCTGGAATGTAGTGTACGATGTCACGGTCCAAATGTCCCTTGTTTCACTGGATTTCGATAACGTACGAAAAAGATATGATTTTTATAAATAAATCGAACTTTGCAACGCTTTAAAATGTTATAAACTATTTAAATTAACTAAAGCTGTTATCTTCCACTTCGGTTCAAAACTAGGGTTCGATTTATCTCTAAATCCGTTGCACTTGGTGTTGATCAGATGGTATGACGTCGTCGGCCTTGGAGAGGGCTTCCCAGTGCTGTGCACCTCGTTTAGATCGACGGCGGGTCAGAGGAGATATCAGGCAGCGAACGGCATGGGTTTGGTGGCGCGACTCTCGAGGTACATGCAACGTCAATGGGCGAGACTGGTATGGATTTGGAGCTAAGGAAATCTTCTACAAAATCCTCCAAAGAAGGGAACGATTTTATTGCATAGATCTAGAGTTAAAGAGGAGGGAAGGATGGAACTCGAGCCATCGTTCAATTTAGGGTTTCGGTTATTTTATCTGGAACGAATATAACGAATGTTGGATTTTGATTGGGCCATATATATATTCAAATTATATAATTTATTTAATTCCAAAAATATTTGTTTCTCCATACGAACTCCAAATCAAGCCCAACGACTATCGCCACTAGCTAAATACCCTCATTCCAAACACAATGGAATATGTTTCGTAAGCCTATTCGATTGTTTCAGTCAGTTATTCTTCAAATTAAAATATATAACATTCAATTTTTGATTTGATCGTACATTTTAATTTGCCGGGGCCACATACTAATTCCACAAATTCTCGAAAAATAAATCTAGCAATGTTTGGATGATGCGGTCCCAACAAAACTGATTTCATTCAATTTGGAGACCGTTTGAAAAATGGCCTTTTTTTGGTCGATCCAATTTGCACTATATTTGCAAAACACGTTTTCCTTTGCCACGCTCACATAATAATTCCAGAAATTATGGAATTTTAAACCTAGCAATAAATTGACATTCCGGATCCAACCAAAGTGGTTTCGTCGAAAACGGAGGTCGTTTGCAAAAGGGCTATTTTTAAGGGCTTTATTATTATTTAAAAATGGAATTTTTTAAATTCTAACCAAATTTCTGTTAAAATTACTCGAACTAAAATTTTTAAGTTGGTTCTGATTTTTCGGGTTATTGCAAAGAGTATCTGTAAAATGGCGACTACTTGATTGCCCATACAAATTTGGGCACCCAAAAGTTTAGGGTAAAACAAAAACAAAATAGACTCTGGGTCAGTCATGGGATTGGTGTGAGTAAACTTCAATCATTTGGTTTAACTTTTAAAACTCCTTTTAAAAGAAAATGATAATGGTAAGACCGATCCAAACGTAAACACGGATGGTTTTTATCTTACGATAACCTAAAACATCCTTCTGATATTATAATAGTGTTTAATACAAGTGAATATTAATCTAGCAGAACGCTTTCATTTCACGTTCTACATATATAATATACAATCAAAACCACGAGCTCTTATTGGGGAATGGATTTCCAACAATGATAAGGTATGGCACCACCTTCTGATCAGTGTACACTATAGGAGATACATTGGAGTTCAACAAGAACATCTGGCAACTCAGCCACACATGACCAACCATTCATTTCGCTAGAATGTTCCGAATATATTGTCACCTTACGGTTGGTATACCTACATAACCGTTCCTAGGAGATACAAAATTTAAAAAGTAACAAATATGAATATTCTCTAGATGGTGACAATATACCCCAATTGGATGCGACCCACTTAGCCATGCTGCCTGTCCGATTTTTGTCATTTCCTGTTTGATGAGACTTGAGGTCATAACGTATCTTTGATAGATTACACCTTCATTTACTTTGAATGCCACATCGTCATACCCTCCAAATCACGAATTGATTTCCCTTAAAATACAATGGGTACAAAGTTAAGAGAAACGAAATCCTCCGCCACCAACGTAAATATGTTTGAAGAGATCAACTTATGTGATCTATTAGATATACTATATCAGACATTTATCCATACAAGTTGTCCTCGGACTGGATGAACCAAAGACACTATTACGTAAATCCATCTTAGGCAATTTCTACCTAGGATTTTCTAGAACAACACTTGTACAAATTTCGTCTTCAAGTATCTTCATATTTGATTCGCAACGCTAATGCTATACGGAGTGGTTTTCAGATAATATATCTGATCCCAGTCTCTCCGTATTGACAATGGAAACATGGTCAAAAAATTTGATTGTCGGTAATTTAACTATCAAGGGAAACCATCCATACAAACAACGGTCTAATTTCCAAACGGAAATTTATATCGATCTACCATAAATCAACACTGAGCCCCTTTAATTTAATTTATCATTAATTCAATCATTTCCCAATTTCTCTTAAACCACTTCCCAATTTCTCTTAAATGAAGCCGCCAACCCCAGTATTTGAACCTATGTGCAAGCTTCACCAGCTAGTCACGTCTACTCCCACTTTTCATCCTCCATGCACCATAGTTTCACAAAATCTGCCGTGCTCCACAAATCCACCCCTCCCTTACATGCCATTTTCAACTCCACGTATATACGTCATCTTCCTTCTCCACTATGGTTTCAGACCGACTCGCACCACCATAATAAAAGCACCAAACACTCTGGACCCCAAATCCAACCACATAACCTTCCTACCATTTCTGCTCTTATTTCCCAGCAAACACTAATGCCATGAAAACCAACAAAAATAGGTACGAGCATGAACTCTTGCATCCAGGATCTCAATGCATTTCGTTTTATGTATTTTAGTGGAGTATAGGTTTAGTTTTTGAATTTAGAACACCATAAAACTCACAGCGTCGTTCTTCCCTGAAGAAAAAACAGGAGATGCGGGGTACTCGTGAGTTAAACATATATACATGGAGAAACTTAATGCTTAAGTAGTAGCTGCCGCAAAAATGTAGAGTAGGTATACTATTTACATAGGTCTGCATGGTTCAGTTTAATCATAGGGTTGTATGACTGTACCATTTGATTTCCTTAAGTGCTAAGTTTTAACTTAATATAGGGTAGTCTACATCAAGAAAAGAGTGTACGAAGCTTAGGGGTTAAGCAATAAATGTGTGTGTGTGTGTGTGTGTGTATATATATATATTCAAAGTTTAGCATACCCATTACATAAAACCCCATTTATTTTACGGACTGTTATCGACCAAAATAAAAATACTTTAACAACACGGAATTTCACTCTATCCGAATCGATCATAAACCGACCAAGATGGTTCGAAACCCCTGATTCTTTTGAGAACATGACAAATCAGAATGCAAACAGAAGAACATTTCATTGTTAATTACAACAATTCCATCAGAGTACAAGAATATACGGAGTACGAATAAATGTTACACATCAGAAAATATCAGAGATTCAAATTACATTATATAGCAACTGAAAAATAATACAAAACACAACTGAAAGTAATACACGGATACAGGGCTTTCCGAGTATCGTTCCAGCTGTAAACCAGGATCCTGTGAATATGAATCTGCAAAACCAAAACTACTAGCTGCCCATGTCGAAAAAAGGGGCGCCTAGAGTTTAGGTTAAAACTGTAATAACCCATATTTTAATAACAAGATATAACACAAAACAAGGCAGAATTAAATAATAAAATCTGAATCAAAGGAAACGGGCTATGCCATTGCGTTCGTCTCGGAAAAACATGCGAAATAGAGTCCGAGTTTTCGAAAATCGGAGTCCGTATGACCCGATTAAGGCCCAACAAAGTTTTCAGAAAATTTCTAAATAAAAACAGATTTTCAAATTCAAATCTAAGCTTGGAAATTGGGCCAGGTGGGCCAAGGCGGGCAAATTCCCGCCACAGTACCCAAGTCGACAGCCCTGTCGACTTGGGAGTCGACTGGGTCTGACCAGGTCGATAGCCCTGTCGACTTGGCTCAGACGCCCAGTCCTGCCTAGTGCACCATCTTGAGAATGTGTTGAGCTAGAGGGCCAGATTCGATTTGGAGGGCTGAAATGAGAACTAGGGTTTAATCCTACGGTCTAAATCACTAGCCTAATCTATAAATAAGACCCTAACTTACCCTAAATCTTCATTAATCTATCCTACAACTAAACTCTGGCAAAACTAATCCCCTCATGGCCTCCACTCTCTTCATAAATTCCTAAATCAATTTTCAAGAGATTCTTATGCATACAAGTGTATTTAGGCTTGTATGATCCTCGTTAGCTTGCATTAAAGTCTTGTTTCTCTATTGGCATCATAAAGGAGGAGTCTTGATCAAGTTTGCTTGCATTTTGGGGTTTTAATTAGTTACATAAGGGATTTCTTACATTTGCTATACTCATTTGAGTCTTCATAGCATTGTAAGCCTATTTCTACCCTTGTATTTTAACTATGAAGTTAATATGTTATGTTTCAAGTTTGAGTTTGGGGATAATCATGATATGTGCTTTGATCTTATGATTTTGTGCATAAGAGTACTCTATGCATGTTAGTAAAGTCATTACCTTGGCTTTATGCATAGAAAGATATGAGCTTTGGTTGGAAATGTTGCATAATGCAACTTTGAAACTCTCATAACCCTTGCTTTAACATGCATACAATGTTATGTGCATGTTACTAGCCCTTATCTCATGCTATCTATGGCCATGTTCCACCTATTTGCCAAGTTTGATGCTATGCATGCATATGAACCTTATGTAAGTTGAAACCATGTTATGCATGCATATGAACACTATGCAAGTTAAAATGATGTTATGCATGTTTATGAATATTTTGCAAGTTGATAACATGATATGCAAGTTTATGATCACATATTTGTCTCATGCCACCATGTTTAACTTGTGGCTCCAACCCCTCTATGTCATGATTATGCCATGTTTCCCTCCTTCTATCCTTTATGCCCTATTGCGATATGTAAGCGATGGGATTGCGTTTGGGATTGGGTAAACTTAAAAGACATAAAAACATAAGCTTGGGAATTTACCTATTAAGTTAGGTCTACCCATTGGGAATTTACCTATTAAGTTAGGTCTACCCAATTGCTTGAAAACTTGTAAGGTGATGGACATGACACTTAGAAAACATGAGAGTGGCCATGAGGTTGGGTTGAGCTTGTAGCATAAACCTACCCGGAACCGACCGGCTTAACTAGTGGCTACAAGCAATAAGACCCAATGTGAGTAGTTGGTCATGTCGCACGTAATACCCGAGGTTAGACTAAGTTGTGGTGTAAACCTACCCGGACCCGCCCGGCCTAACTAGTAACCACAATAAGGTCTAATGTGAGAGGTTAGGTGCATTAAATTAATTAATGCCACATGGTAGGGTTAATTCATGGACCGCTTGAATACTTAACCAATTAAACACGATGGGTTGGTAGGGTTAAGTCATGAACCTTGGGTACACTTAACCAACTTGGTACTTAGATGAGTTGGGTTAACCACGTTTAACCCATTAAGGAAACCCTAGTTACGTGGTCCTTTGCACCAATAACCCTCTTGGATGTATCATGATACCCTAGGGACTAGGCTAGGGTGGGGCACGATTACTGGGATGACATGTAAGCGACTAAAACGACGGCTGTGTAGGTGCGCCGGTGTAGGTTCAGGCGGGCCATGGTCGTGCACATGGTCCGGAGTTGAAAAAGCAGGCACGGGCACCAGTAGGTTTAAACTGTGCGTGCTTGGTTTGTGTCAGGGGTTAACACCCTAGGACTTGATACACCCTAGGGTGGACCTAGCACAGTTTAGCTGCACTTCGTGGTTGGGCCGTATGACACCGACACTTGACGAGTTAGGCTGTAGGGAGCCGATCGACTAGACCGTACTAGTTGGGCCTTGATTTAGGTCATTCATGATGGTGGGCCAAACTTGGGCCTGGGGATCACCTCTTGTTTACACTTGACATGACTTGTGATACTAGTACACTTGGTGCAAACCTCAATCTTGTTATGCGGTACCACATTTGATCTATCATGTTGACTTCTTACCATGCCAGTTATCATCCTATGACACATCCTTGTTTATATATACTGTTAACTTTACTAGTTGTTGTACAATAGTAGATAGGACTTACCAGTCTTTTGACTGACCCGTTTTCTTTCGCCTCTTTTCTTTCGTTCCCCCCCAGGTTTGCAGGGCGGGAATACCAGCACTTAGCTTGGATCTTAGTTGCTTTTCTTGGATAGCTCATGTATGCTTTGGACTTGAGCTTGCTATGGTTTTCTACTTGGGGATAGCTACTTTATGTTTTCCTTTCCAGTTTCCAGTTTTATGTTTCTAGACTTTGTTTATGGAAAATAATGATCAAGTACTGTGTTGTAACTTTACTTATGGTTTTGATATGCTAGTTTTTATTCGCTGCTATAATTACTCTTTTTTTTTTTTACTTATATGTTCTGTCTTGTGATATCTGCATGCATGATTACCTGATTTAAACGCCCCTCCAAAGTTAGTGTCCTTGCAAGAGTGGCACTGGCGGAGGTGGGGTGTTACATTTGGTATCAGAGCCTAAGGTTTACGAGATTGGAGCAAAAAAGGGTTTTAAAGTTACTTTTAAAAGCTATTTTCAAAACCAATTAAGTATTTTCCAAAGAAAAGTCTAGTTTATTTTGAAAGGCTATCCCCCAAGAGCCATAAGCACTATCCTTCGTTTCCTCGTTCTAAATCTATCTTTTCCTTTTTCAGCATGGCCGATCTCAATCTTCCTGAGGGAGTCACCATTCCCGGATGGTTCCGGAGGTACTTGGAAGCTATGGCCAATAATCCAGGTCCAGCAACCACTCCCACTATCACCGAGGTTCCACCTCCTCCTCCTCCTCAGCAACCACAAGCCGATTTCGCCAAGGTTTGCAAGGATTTCAAGGCCATGGGTGGCAAAAAATTTATTGGGACAGAGACTTTCGTGGAAGCAAGAAATTGGTTGAAGGAGACCGAAGATCTTTTTGCCATCTTTGATATAGAGGACCATAGAAAGGTTCTGTTGGCGGTTTGGCTACTAAAGGAGGAAGCTTCTTATTGGTGGGAGGTCACCAATGCTACAAGGCCCGTAGAAACCTGGGCCGACTTTAGGGCAAGGTTTGGGCTTAAGTTTCTATCATCTGCAGAGGCAAATTTGCAACAAGAGAAGTTCATAGATTTGAAGCAAGGAGACATGACAGTGAGGGAGTACGTGAATGAGTTTAACAAGCTCGCCCGATTTGGTTTGGATATGATTAATACTCCCCAGAAGAAGGCTTTGCGCTTTGCACGAGGGTTGAATGAGCCACTACAAGGTTTAGCCCTATCTCATATACCTATGGGGGCCACTTTCGAAGGTCTAGTAGACATGGCATTGCTTCAAGGAGACGATAAGAATGGCAAGAAGGAAGTGAAGGCTAATGAGACCCAAGCCAAGAAGACAGACTCCAAGTGGGGAGGAAATCAGAGCAATCAGAACGACAAAAACAACAAGAATAACAAGGGCAACAAGGCTAAGGCAAAGGACCCAAGAAAATTCCACTACTGTGGGAATGTAGGGCACATAGCTAAAGACTGTAAGAAAAGGAAGTCGGGCGAATGCTTTCATTGTGGAGAGACCGGACATTTTAGCAAGGATTGCCCCAAGAAGCAAGGGCAGAATCAGCGTGCAGGACCTTCTGGAGGGCAAGTGCATGCTCTCAACGCCGCTCCAGTTCAGGATCGAGGTAGCATTTCTGTAGAAAGTCTTGTTTATATTTCTGATTATCCTGTTCGCGCCTTATTTGATTCTGGCGCATCGCATAGTTTTATTTCTTCTGACATTGTTGAAAGTTTGCACCTAAGTACTAGCTTAGTTGAGGATCCCGTTTGTGTTTCAAATCCAATTGGGGGTTCCGCCCATCTATCTATGATTTGTGTGGATTTGAAGATTTCTAGGGTTAATCTTGGGCATGGATTAGTTGTCCAGTTATGGAGCCATTCTCGATTGTGAACATAGGGTGGTGAGGCTCATGACCCGCCTCGGTAATACCCTAGAAATTTCTTGTAACCCTAGAGGTCCCGTCATGTTATGCTATCTTGAATCTCTCGACTCGTCCATCGATGATCTGCAATCTGTAAGGGTGGTCTGAGACTATCCTGATGTCTTTGAAGAAGTTAAGGGGTTACCCCCTAAACGAGAGATAGATTTCCGCATTTATCTAGTCGATAATGCCAAGCCAGTATCATTGCCTGTTAGGCACATGGCCCCTCGTGAGAGAAGGGAGCTCAGTAAGCAAATCAAGGAGCTACTTGAGAAGGGTTTTATTAGACGAAGCATTTCCGAATGGGGTGCTCCGGTGGTATTCGCTACTAAGGCGGATGGTTCGCTTCATCTATGTGTTGATTATCGAGAGTTGAACAAGCTGACAAAGAAGAATAGGCACCCGTTACCGAGGATTGTTGATCTCTTTGACAAGCTTGTAGGTGCTTCTATTTTCTCTCAGCTCGATCTAGCCACCGGATTCCATCAGCTTAGAGTAGCTGAGGATAGCATTGATAAAACTGCGTTTAGGACTCCGGATGGATTCTTTGAATGGCTTGTCATGCCATTCGGATTGACTAATGCACCCGCCTACTTCGTAGACTTGATGAGTTGGGTGTTCAGGGAGTTCCTCAACAAGTTTGTTGTTGTCTTCGTGGATGATATTCTGATCTTCTCAAAGGACGAGGAAGAACATGCCAGACATCTTAAGGAAGTGATGGATACGCTTAGAGCGCATCAGTTGAAAGCCAAGTTCTCCAAATGTCATTTCTGGAGAAGGGAAGTTCGGTTTCTTGGACATATAGTTTCTAAGCAAGGCATAGCGGTGGATCCCGCGAAAGTGGTTGTGGTTCAAGATTGGAAGACTCCTAGGAATGCGACCGAAGTAAGAAGCTTTCTCGGTTTGGCGGTCTACTATAGGAAGTTCATCAGAGACTTCACTAAGATTTCGGCCCATCTCACTAAGTTGACGAAGAAGAACTTAGTCTTTGCATGGGACTTGGAGTGTGAGCTTGCTTTTCAAAAGCTCAAAAGAGCCCTTACCTCAGCTCCAGTTTTGGCATTACCCGATAGTGGTAAGATGTTTACCGTGTACACAGATGCATGTGGCACGGGGTTAGGAGCTATTCTGATGCAAGAGGGAAGAGTGATATGTTATGGGGGTAGGCAACTTAAAGTTCATGAGAAGAACTATCCCACTCATGATTTGGAGTTAGCGGCTATCGTCTTTGCACTCAAATCCTGGCGCCACTATCTTCTAGGCAAAAGGTTTGAGTTGTATATTGATCACAAGTCACTCAAATACCTCTTCTCGCAAAAAGATCTGAATCTAAGGCAGCAAAGGTGGATGGAATTTTTGGCATCTTATGACTTCGAGATAGCTTATAACCCTGGCAAGGGTAATGTTGTGGCGGATGCACTAAGCAGAAGGAGATTGACTTTAAGGCCCTTGTTCATTGAGATGAAGAACTTGGAATTCTTGGCAACCTTTGATTTCACGACGGCTATTGAGTTGATGACGGGTTCATTAGCATCCCTTGAGCTTAGACCCACACTTCTTGATCAAGTTGGGGCTTCGCAGAAGGAAGACCCACAGATAGTGGAGATCATGGGTAGGTTGATTCGTGGTGAGACGTCTAGTCACCTTGCTAGATATACTATTGATGACAAGGGTTGGCTAAGGCGTGATGGAAGACTCTGCGTGCCACAAGTGGGAGACCTGGTACATAAAGTTCTCGAAGAAGCACATCACTCAAAGATGAGTATACATCCTGGTGGAGATGTATAGGGATATGAAGCGCATTTTCTTTTGGCCTGGAATGAAGAAGGATGTGGCAGATTATGTTTCAAAGTGCATGGTGTGCCAACAAGTGAAAGCTGAGTCAAAGAAACCAGGTGGGCTATTACATCCATTGGAGGTCCCGCAATGGAAGTGGGAGAGCATCTCTATGGAATTTGTGGATGGATTGCCTAGATCAAGAAAAGGGAATTCGAGCATATGGGTCATCGTTGATCGACTTACGAAGAGTGCTCACTTTATCCCGGTAAAGAGCAAAAGGACGGCATCATGGCTGGCATCTGTTTACCTTCGAGAAATAGTGAGACTGCATGGGGTTCCTTCTAGCATAGTCAGTGATCGTGACCCAATCTTCACTAGCCAATTCTGGAACAGTTTGCAGGAAGCAATGGGTACGCAATTGAATCTGAGTACAGCTTATCACCCCCAGATGGATGGCCAAATCGAAAGGGTGAATAGAGTGCTAGAAGATCTCTTGAGGCTTTGTGTTCTCGACTTCGGTGGTACTTGGGAAGACCACCTTCCTCTTGTAGAATTTGCTTATAATAATAGCTATCAAGCCAGCATAGGGATGGCACCATTTGAAGCTTTATATGGAAGGCCGTGTAGGTCACCATCTTGTTGGTGGGAGACAACAGATAAGCTGGTACTCGGGCCCGATATGATATGATATACATCTGAGAAGGTTGAATTGGTGAGAAGACGGATGAAAGCGGCCCAAGATAGACAAAAATCCTATGCTGATAAGCGAAGGACAGATTTGGAGTTTGAAGTTGGAGACATGGTTTTCGTAAAGGTTTCTCCTTTGCGTAATGTGGTTCGCTTCGGAGCAATTGGGAAGCTGGCACCCAGATTCGTAGGACCCTTCTCTATCATAGAGAGAATTGGGAAGATGGCTTATAAAGTGCAATTGCCCGAGAAGCTGTCCGGAGTGCATAACGTCTTTCATGTCTCGCATCTCCGAAAGTGCCTACATGAGTCCGCTGAGGTGGTTGAACCTAGCATTCTTGAAGACGTGGAAGTAGAAAAAGAGGAAACCTTGAGGAGAGCTCCGATTCGTATCTTGGGAACGGAGATCAGAAAGCTAAGGAATCGAGAGGTCAAATTGGTGAGAGTTCAGTGGAGTGAAGCCGAGGAGGATGCAACTTGGGAGACAGAGGAGAAGATGCTTAGGCTTTATCCATTCCTTTTTGAGGGTACATTCTCGACCTCTTTTCCCTCTTTGGCATATCTTTCTTTTGCTATCCATGTTTATCCTGTTTATCTTGTAACTTCGTCATGAGAACCTTAGGTAGAAACCCCTTGGATGAAACATGTATTTGAAACATGTTATGCTTGATGGTTGCAAGTGGTTGCAAGTGTTTGCAAGTGGATACTCGTGGATGCATGATACACATTAGGCACTAAGATCGGCTCACACACCTTCATATTGCATATGCATGAGTGCTTATACTTATTCGTGGCTGAAACTTGTTGTGCTATCTCATGAATGTTGCATATGGATGAATGTTATGTGCACTCATGTAGAAATTATAAAATTAGGCTACGAATTTGCATACATATGGACGCATTTCACTAGCATACATTGCATTAAGGAGGTGTACTGAATCAGTAACCGCCTGATTTTCGCATTAGATAAGTACATATACACACACCTTTGCATATGATCATACAACATTTAGAAATTGTTAAGGACAATGGTTACTCGTGGATGATGTGGTGAGTAGATGGACGATGGATGGTAGGACACATACTTCCTAACTTAGAGATTTCGGGGACGAAATCCTTTAAGGTGGGGAGAATGTAATAACCTGTATTTTAATAACAAGATATAACACAAAACAAGGCAGAATTAAATAATAAAATATGAATCAAGGGAAACGGGCTATGCCATTGCGTTCGTCTCGGAAAAACATGCGAAATAGAGTCCGAGTTTTCGAAAATCGGAGTCCGTATGACCCGATTAAGGCCCAACAAAGTTTTCAGAAAATTTCTACATAAAAACAGATTTTCAAATTCAAATCTAAGCTTGGAAATTGGGCCAGGTGGGCCAAGGCGGAAAATTCCCGCCACAGTACCCAAGTCGACAGCCCTGTCGACTTGGGAGTCGACTGGGTCTGACCAGGTCGACAGCCCTGTCGACTTGGCCGTCGACTTGGCTCAGACGCCCAGTCCTGCCTGGTGCACCATCTTGAGAATGTGTTGAGCTAGAGGGCCAGATTCGATTTGGAGGGCTGAAATGAGAACTAGGGTTTAATCCTACGGTCTAAATCACTAGCCTAATATATAAATAAGACCCTAACCTACACTAAATCTTCATTAATCTATCCTACAACCAAACTATAGCAAAATCAATCCCCTAATGGCCTCCACTCTCTTCATAAATTCCTAAAACAATTTTCAAGAGATTCTCATGCATACAAGTGTATTTAAGCTTGTATGATCCTCTTTAGCTTGCATTAAAGTCTTGTTTCTCTATTGGCATCATAAAGGAGGAGTCTTGATCAAGTTTGCTTGCATTTTGGGGTTTTAATTAGTTACATAAGGGATTTCTTACATTTGCTATACTCATTTGAGTCTTCATAGCATTGTAAGCCTATTTCTACCCTTGTATTTTAACTATGAAGTTAATATGTTATGTTTCAAGTTTGAGTTTGGGGATAATCATGATATGTGCTTTGATCTTATGATTTTATGCATAAGAGTACTCTATGCATGTTAGTAAAGTCATTACCTTGGCTTTATGCATAGAAAGATATGAGCTTTGGTTGGAAATGTTGCATAATGCAACTTTGAAACTCTCATAACCCTTGCATTAACATGCATACAATGTTATGTGCATGTTATTAGCCCTTATCTCATGCTATCTATGGCCATGTTCCACCTATTTGCCAAGTTTGATGCTATGCATGCATATGAACCTTATGTAAGTTGAAACCATGTTATGCATGCATATGAACACTATGCAAGTTAAAATGATGTTATGCATTCTTATGAATATTTTGCAAGTTGATAACATGATATGCAAGTTTATGATCACATATTTGTCTCATGCCACCATGTTTAACTTGTGTCTCCAACCCCTCTATGTCATGATTATGCCATGTTTCCCTCCTTCTATCCTTTATGCCCTATTGCGATATGTAAGCGATGGGATTGCGTTTGGGATTGGGTAAACTTAAAAGACATAAAAACATAAGCTTGGGAATTTACCTATTAAGTTAGGTCTACCCATTGGGAATTTACCTATTAAGTTAGGTCTACCCAATTGCTTGAAAACTTGTAAGGTGATGGACATGACACTTAGAAAACATGAGAGTGGCCAACTCGAGGTTGGGTTGAGCTTGTAGAATAAACCTACCCGGAACCGACCGGCTTAACTAGTGGCTACAAGCAATAAGACCCAATGTGAGTAGTTGGTTATGTCGCACGTAAGACCCGAGGTTAGACTAAGTTGTGGTGTAAACCTACCCGGACCCGCCCGGCCTAACTAGTAACCACAACTAGGTCTAATGTGAGAGGTTAGGTGCATTAAATTAATTAATGCCACATGGTAGGGTTAAGTCATGGACCGCTTGAATACTTAACTAATTAAACACGATGGGTTGGTAGGGTTAAGTCATGAACCTTGGGTACACTTAACCAACTTGGTACTTAGATGAGTTGGGTTAACCACGTTTAACCCATTAAGGAAACCCTAGTTACGTGGTCCTTTGCACCAGTAACCCTCTTGGATGTATCATGATACCCTAGGGACTAGGCTAGGGTGGGGCACGATTACTGGGATGACATGTAAGCGACTAAAACGACGGCTGTGTAGGTGCGCCGGTGTAGGTTCAGGCTGGCCATGGTCATGCACATGGTCCGGAGTTGAAAAAGCAGGCACGGGCACCAGTAGGTTTAAACTGTGCGTGCTTGGTTTGTGTCAGGGGTTGACACCCTAGGACTTGATACACCCTAGGGTGGACCTAGCACAGTTTAGCTACACTTCGTGGTTGGGCCGTATGACACCGACACTTGACGAGTTAGGCTGTAGGGAGCCGATCGACTAGACCGTACTAGTTGGGCCTTGATTTAGGTCATTCATGATGGTGGGCCAAACTTGGGCCTGGGGATCACCTCTTGTTTACACTTGACACGACTTGTGATACTAGTACACTTGGTGCAAACCTCAATCTTGTTATGCGGTACCACATTTGATCTATCTTGTTGACTTCTTACCATGCCAGTTATCATCCTATGACACATCCTTGTTTATATATACTGTTAACTTTACTAGTTGATGTACAATAGTAGATAGGACTTACCAGTCTTTTGACTGACCCGTTTTCTTTCGCCTCTTTTCTTTCGTTCCCCCCCCCCCCCAGGTTTGCAGGGCGGGAATACCAGCACTTAGCTTGGATCTTAGCTGCTTTTCTTGGATAGCTCATGTATGCTTTGGACTTGAGCTTGCTATGGTTTTCTACTTGGGGATAGCTACTTTATGTTTTCCTTTCCAGTTTCCAGTTTTATGTTTATGGAAAATAATGATCAAGTACTGTGTTGTAACTTTACTTATGGTTTTGATATGCTAGTTTTTATTTGCTGCTATACTTACTCTTTTTTTTTTACTTATATGTTCTGTCTTGTGATATCCGCATGCATGATTACCTGATTTAAACGCCCCTCCAAAGTTAGTGTCCTCGCAAGAGTGGCACTGGCGGAGGTGGGGTGTTACAAAAACAATAAAATCCCGGTCAGTCATGTGACTGGTGTGAGAACTAAAATCTTTATTTTAAAGTTAGGTGAATCAAGGGACCATGCCATATAACACGGAACGGGTTTCCTCCCAGGAATACCAGTGCATAAAACAACAACGCAATGCTAAATAAAGAACAATGAAGCTATTATAAGACCCGGGTCCCATCACATAATGCAACACAAGCCGGAGGATAGGGTTTTAACCTTATAATAGCCAAAGAATGCTTGATACGCTAAATTTCATCTTTTATTAATACTAGATGTGTATAGTGTCAAAACAATTTCAATCATAAGTATCAATCATAGACGGCACAAGGGCCCCATACCACTATATCGCCATATAGAGGTATACAGTCAAAACCGCACGATGTCATATTTGGAAATTGGATTTCCATCTGTGAACTGAGGCAAGGGATTATCCTCACTGCTTCGATACTGTCTAGCCCGAATCTCAGGCAAGTACTCAGTCATTCCTTTGGATCGTCAGGGCCGGTCCACCGATGTGGATTAAAATGCCTGAACACTGCGTTTCCCCTCCCTTTAGGGCGTAAATGAGTCCTATGACTCCATCAGCTCCACATAGTCACTGATATATCCGAGGCGCCTCGCAATCCAACAACCACACAGGTGAAAATAATATAAATGTCAGGGCTGGTAGGTCACTGACACCACCCTAGCTAGAAGGAAACGCATGCCCTCCCTGATGTCCTCTCCCGTTTCTGGTTCACAACCGGGGTGTGAGGCTCGCGAATTAAAGCTACACAAAGCTATGCCACACAGGCGGTGCTTTGATCATCAACCACAAGACTTTTCTTTTCGATAGAAGGCTTGATCATTTGCATCTCAGCATGCCACACAGACAATTCATGCTCTGCAACCGATCTCAATCACACAAAATAAAATCTGATGTCAGACACACATCCATTTACAAGTCCGTTATGGGTCTGAACGAAACCGGAGGAACCTTATTCCTCGCATATCCATCGATCTCCAAGTACGTCTGGACGATCCCCAACTGATTCCCTCCTCTTGGGTGTACAACCCAATCAAGATCATCAGTAATTATCCAAACGATGTGAAGACCTCCAGTCTTCGACCACCGTCTTCATCCTCGACACCTCGTCGAATCAGTTATTCAGAATGGGATAAACCCGGTCTTTCTGAATAACTTGCGTATATAATAAACAAGTGTTACACATACACAACATACGCCTCATTCCAATTCAGAATATTCTTTTATTCAAATATTCTTATACTTTGGGATAGGTTCCCATTAATTTTTTCAAAGATAAATTCTTTAAATTTATTCTTTAATCTTCTTTTGAATATCAATTCAAACCAGATTATGGTTTATCCAAACTAGTCGGTATTAATGAACCTTACCGAAGTAATTATTTGTTTTAAATTTCACAATTTGAACCTATTGATCCCATGAAGTAAAACTGGTAATACTTCATATCTAACACCATGGTGTTATCAGTAAATTCAATTACTGTTTCACGTTCAAATCTAATTAAAGATTTAACTATCGCCTGGAGCAAAACTGGTGACACTCCATCCTCGATCATTTCAGTCTAATTAAAGATTCATTAAAACTCCACTTGGTTTTAATCTCCCAAAAATCAATATTAATGATTATTTAACTTGGGAAATCATATCCTGTCTTTAATTGGGTTAAAGAACCAGTGTCATTTAAAACAAGGTTCACGATAAACCCAAAATCACATTTTTATTCCATCAGCCTTTTACCATAAATTAGCAAGTGAACAATTCCCTAAGTATTAACCCCGAAGGCCGAAACCAACATCAGATCAATACCCAAGAAACCATTCAACTTAACTAATCTCCAGTTAGTTTCTGATTTTCTTAATTCCGTTGGGTCTAAGAACGGTATTATTAAAAATACCTTTCACGACAACCCAAATCACATTCCATTAACGATGGAATATTCATGGAAAACAAATTGATATATATAATCGATATAAACTTTCATATCCGACTAACAATATAAATGGAATAACAGCAAAGCCTTGTAAATTCCATATATATTAGTAGTCATTATCCACAGAAATTCACTTCGATTATTACCAAATCGAATTCCATTCCACTTTATTTTATTAAATTGGAAAACTTTACTTTGGAAAATCTCCTTTAAATCTTAACAAAAGATTTATAAATTCCAAATCACATTTCACTGTAAATCGGGTTAAAGAACGAATGTCGTTAAAACACAGTTCACAACAAACTCAATTCATATCCCATTAATTATTGGGTTAAAGAACAAGTGTTATTTTAAACACCATTCATGACAAACCCAAATTCCATTTGATATTAAAAACAAGGCTCCGAATAGAAAATATATCGGCTTATATTCAATATCAAATACTATAACCAACAAATATTGTATTGGAAATAACGATATAAATATATCTTTCAAATTTCCATAACAATATCTGTATAATCACGAAATTCAATATCGAAATATTCCAAAGACAATTTTGATTCAAATCCATTCCAATTCAATTATTGGAAATTCTGGTTACTTTTAAAACCCTTTCAAATCCAATTTACTTATTTCAAAAATAAATGGATTATAATTCTAGTTCAAAACTGGTTCATTTCGATAAAAATCTATTTTTATCTTTTCAAATATGGAATTTTTCATCCCAATTCTTTCCAAATCATTTCTTATGATTTTACACTAATTATTGATATTTTTAATAATTTTATCAAGGCCCGTACAGCCGATTTCCATAAACGGCCATCGAACTGCACTTATAGCGACCTTTTCCAAATTTGATTTGGACATAATTCCAAATCCAGCCATTAGATTTCAAATCTCTAATATTCGTTAGAAAGCTCTTTTCGATACGAACCCAACGGTTCCGGTTTTAGGAGGATCCAACGGTCGGATCTCCCGTAATGTCCATTTGAAGACAATGGTCGAAATTCGCGAACTGTCGCAGCGTGGCGCGTTGTATTCAGGCCATTATATATTTCGTCGATTTCCTTTCAAAACGGATTTTATAAATCGTTTTAAATTCGTTTTCAAAATGATTTCAACTTCATATTCAATTTTAAATCAAAATTGAATATTCCATATAATTAATATATAAATGATAATATTTTCAAAATATTAGATTTTGAAATCACTTCCTTTTCTATATTCATTACAAAAACGAGTAAAATCGATATAAATATCGTTCGCGTCTAGGCGCAAATCTAATCAGCACGGTTTTATATATTTCAATAACTTCGTTATTCTATTCAACAAATGGATATTTTCTTCAACACATGAATATATATTTTATTCAACACATGAATATTTATTCTATTCAACACATGAATTTTCTTTTATGATATTCTTTATTTTCCAAATTGGAATGAGGCCCAATCAATTACCATATAATGTTAATTATATGGATCCCATACAATGCATGTATATAATAGCAATGATAAATAATCAACCATCATCCAGAGTGCACCACACAACTGCATAAGCATTAAATATAAATAATTAACGCTTACACAGTTTTTCAACCAAACAACTAAATAATTGGGATTAGTGTACGCCAAATATCATCCCAACACCCATGTGGGGTTTCAAATCAATAAACACAAATTTTTATTTGTGCAGTTGGGCGATGTGTAAAATTTATCGTCCCAATCAATGTCAATCAAATGGGTGTACATAAACAAATCGTCCGATTTGTTTATAAATATTTATTTTATATACACGTTAAAAATTATATTTTTAACTATAAAATATTTATTCAATCCACATCACACAATCAACTTTCACAACACATCAATTAAACAAACAAGTCATCCATGGTCTGTGGACAACGGGTGTCGGGTGCTGCTAAGCACCGTCTGCATCCTAGTATATATTTCGAACTAGAAATTAAAATAAAAGTGAGGAGTTCTCACCTTGGAGATCCACTCCATCATTTTTACTTCTGAATTTCTGAACCGTTTGGATTTGCCCAAAATCCCAATGCGACCTTTTCACGCTGTTCACAGTAAAAATCACATTTTTACTTATACTTCATATATTTTTACAACCCTCCTTCCTGTATAAAATTTATATTTTTATATTTCTACCTCTTATTTAAAGATCGAATTTTTATTTCGACGCTATAAAAATCACATTTTTATTCTTCTCTTTATATAAAAATCATATTTTTATTTTCTACATTATATAAAAATTATATTTTTATTCTCTCTATAATATAAAAATCATATTTGTGTTTCGCTACTAGATAATAAAAATCATATTTTTATTTCTCCACATAAATAAAAATTATATTTTCATTTCATTACCGATATAAAAATCATATTTTTATTCTCTACATCATATAAAATTATATTTTTATTCTCTACATCATATAAAAATTATATTTTTTATATTCCTAATATGTATACATAAACCATATCTTTATTTTGCTATGATAACATTATAAAAAATCATATCTTTTTTGCTTTTGAAAATCAAATCTTTTATATGTTAAAAATCAAATCTTTTTCTATTTAAAAATCCAATCTTTATCTTATTAAAAATTATAACTTTCTATCATTAAAAAACTAAACTTTCTATATATATATAAATTCTAACTTTCTTTACATTAAAATCATCATTTTACCTTTCAGTTTTATATATGTAAATAATTAAAGAAACTGAAATAAATAAAATTTACCTTTGTTTTGAGGGGGGTTCACCATCGGAATTGAGCTGAGGAAGGGCGCGCCGGAGTGCTACAGACGGAGGGGGAGGTCGCGGTTGCTGCTTTAGGGTTGAGGGGGTGTCGTGGGTTCGGGTGCTTCGACTGCAGGTTTTTGTGGTTCGTGAGCGGATAAGGCGGAGGAGAAGGATGTCGAGGGGATAGAGGAGGGGGGTCTGGTTGCAGCAGTGCTCCGCCTGGGGTAGCGGCGGTGAGATCCAGGGAGGGAGGAGCGGTTTTATCTTTTCTCGATTTTTGAAAAAGTGACGGGGAGGGGAGGGATTGACTGAATGAGGGAGAAAGGTTGGGGGTATGTATAATTCAATTATTATATATATATATATTTATTTCAAAAAGTAACTTTTTATTTTGACCTCCAAACGAAGCCCACCGACTATCATCCATAGCTAACTACCCCCATTCTAAACACAATGGGATATGTATCGCAAGCCAATTCGGCTGCCTCGATCAGTTTCCGTCAAAATCAAAATATAGTTCTATATATTGAATTTGAACGCACATTTCAATTTACTGGGCCACATACAGACTCTAAAAATTCCCAAAAAAAAATTTCTAGCTTCGTATTGACGATACGGTTCTAACAAAACTAATTTCATCAAATTCTGAGACCAATTGAAAAATGGCTATTTTCTGGTCGATCGAAAGTGACTGAAACTGTCAAAACACGTTTCACTCCGCCATGCTCACATATTGATTCAGAAAATATCAAATTTTGGAATCTAGCAATAACTTGACATCCATGATCCAACAAAAGTGGTTTCATCGAAAACGGAGGTCGTTTGCAAAATTTCCATTTTTAAAGGCCAAAATTCCATAGCGACTATTTGAATTTTCAACTGGGCATAACTTTTTATTCCCGCTATGAAATTTCAATTTTTCGGATTCATTGGAAAGATATTCTCAAATAGATTCTAATATTTTTGGTTTCGCTAAAGTCCGGTTTATTTTGAATCCTGTACATTCATTTGAACTTTGAAATCGAATTTTCAAACTACCGCGTCATTTCCAATTCCTTTTATAATTTAAAATAATTATTTATATACTAATCCCGATTCAAATAAATATATACATTCTAATTCTATTCAAAATAAATTTCTCTTCGTAATTGTTTAAAATAATTCACTTTAAATATTAAAAATTCATTAAAATTACCAACATAAAATTTTTAAATTGGCTCGGATTTCCGGGTTATTACAAATACCATCGCACACAGCAGTGTGCCATGATCACAACTATATAATAAAATAGGCAAGTTAACTTATTCTGTGAAACCCCAAAATGCTGATTTAGGGTGCAAAATATGTTAAACGAAAAAAAAAGATTATTTTCCAAAATAAAAATTTGAGAAAAATTCTATAAATTAAATTAAAAATATGTCTTAAAAATCTTATCCAAATTCGAAACCAATATTCAATTAATAAATCGTTATGGTTTATAAACGATTCCATAACGACTTTCCGAAAATTTGATTTGGACAAACTTACAATCTATTATGAGAAATCGCCATTTTTCTCTTCCATTAGAAAAATATAATCAATTAGATTTGAAAGTTTCTTGTTTCACAGAGTTTCGAATTAAAACGGATTATGTATATTCAATTGAAGTTCAAGACTCAATATTACGAACTACAGTGACGTTACGAGTTCGATTATAATTATATTATAATTAGTACATTCAAATGTTGTTAAATTAATATATTCGATATGACAACTCAAATATAAACTCGATTAAATAACATAAATTATCCGATTCACACAATATTATCAGTTCTGCTATTTCTGACTATTTTGGAAACTAAATTTATTATCCCATTATTATTTATGTTAATTAAATAATCAAAATTATTTAACTCAAGTTATTGTTATCGCCAAATCGATATTTTTAATAATTAAATTAATTAATTATTCAATGACAAATAATACGGGATGTTACTTTCCTTCCCCCTTAAAAGAATTTCGTCCCCGAAATTACTAAGGTGGGAAAAATGTTATAAACCTACTAACTAGGTTTAAAAATTATCCGTTATACTTCTTAACTTTTGCTTTAAATTAACCAGTTAATTCCAGTTAAATTATTAAATCATTCATATTAGCAAAAAGTTTCAAAAATTCTGAAAATTTCCTAACACCTAAAATTTCAAAAAAATTCACCAGCGTCTCCTTTGCACGGCTCAATCGGTACAGTTATAACTTGCTTCTCTATGCCTTCTCCAATCCAAAAGAAAATCAAACAGCCAAGCGGCTCATAAAAATCCCATGCTCCAAAATAATATAAACTTGTACCTTTTTGTCGGGCATACCATTAATTTCTCGTATTTACTTCAACTCGATATCAGCTCAACATATATTTGTCCATTTCAATTGATCTTTAATCAATTTATCCTCCAATCAAATCATTCGCTTATACCCAAGCCAAATTCCGTTTCAACTCCAGTTCCAATTTCAATTCAAAAACCCTTAGCTTATCAATCCAATTTCATTCAAGATTATCTCCAATCCAATATTTATTTAACTTAGTTTAAGTTAAATTCTAATCTATTTATTCACTTATTATTATTATTATTCCAATTTAATTTTCTTCATAATTTAAATTTCAAAATTCAAATTGCTAGGTTTTATTTCAAACCAGTTTGCAATCATATATATTAATACATAACAATAACAATTCAAAACTTTTGAACTTTTAAACGACTTGTTTTCTCAAAACAATTCAAAACAAAATCTTTAGTAATAATCCATCACTTAGAATTAAAAAAAGGACATTGATGGTGTGGCCGTCATCATCATAATTATTTTCCAGTGATCGAAGTGAGTTCAATACTATATTACTTCAAAATTTATTTTTAAAACACTTCCATTTTGAAATTACTTTAAAATACTCTTTTTAGTACTTGAAAAGCATTTCCAAATCACCAAGGATCTGAAAATCCCCATATATTTAATCCAAAATTCATTTACAAACAACTTCCCCAATTTCTGTGACTTTATTTCCAAATCTATGTAAAATTCAGATTTAATTCATCTGATTTACATATAATACCTATACGAATTCTGATTGGTTATTTATAACCATCTCAATTATAATCTTATTTGATTATAATAATAACCAACACATCCAATATATATTATAATATCAAGATATATACTTCTTTATATATATATATATATCAAAATATAATTTTGGGTAAAATTACTCCATTTACCCTCTTTTCAAAACATATTGTGTCGGTTCAACGTATTCAAGTGTTTACAAACTCTTATCGATACAGTGGATCAAATTGATCGACCAGAATTCATAACCCACTCAACTAATAAATCTCCACAATATAAAACCATTTTTTTAATTAATCTACAAATATGCTCTCTCGTATATATACATCAAACTAAATCTAAGGCAGTACTAACTCCATCTATATCGAATTATGCCACCGAGCTAAGGTAATAACTTAAACTTTAGCTCTAATACCACTATAACAACCCAAAGATTTTCGACTCCGAAAATTGGCATAAATCCAATGCCGACCATTCAAGCATCGGAAATTCCAGATCATAAATAGAAAGAAGTTAGAGGGTGAGAAATAAAAAGAAAGCAAATTAGAATAAAAGAAGGAGAAGAATACAATAAGACAAAATCAGAGTAAACACAAATCTCACAGTGGAACGAATAAAGATATAATATATAATAAATTTGAAATATAAACTGTATTTGTACTTACATATATCCTCTGAGTGCATCACATAAATATCACAGTGGAAATAACTATATATATACCACTGAAGCCTCCTGCTCCAAGCTCCTCCAAGAGTATCTGTAAAATCCCGACTACTTGATTTCCCATACAAATTTGGGCAACCAAGAGTTTAGGGTAAAACAAAAAAAATTAGACTCTGGGTCAGTCACGGGACTAGCGTGATTAAACTTCAATCATTTAGTTTAACTTTTAAAACTCCTTTTAAAAGAAAATGATAATCGTAAGACCGATCCACACATAAACAAGGATGGTTATTATCTTACGATAACCCAAAACATCCTTCAAAAATAATACATTTCTGATATTATAATAGTGTTTAATACAAGTAAATAGTAATCTAGCAAAATGCTTTCATCTCACATTCTACATATATAATATACAATCAAAACGTTAGCTCTTATTGGGGAATGGATTTCCAGCTATGATAAGGTATGGAACCACCTTACGACCAATGTACTCTAGAGGAGATACACTGGGGTTCAACAAGAACATCTTGCAACTCAGCCACGCACGACCAACTATTCATTTCGCTTGAATGTTCCAAATATATTGTCACCTTATGGTTGGTATACCAACATAACCGTTCCTGGAAGATACATAATTTAAAGAAGTAGTAGTATGAATATTCTCTAGATGGTGACAATATACCCTAGTTGGCTGCGACCCACATAGCCATGCTGCCTATCCAAATGGAAATTTATATTGATCAACCATAAATCAACACTGATCCCCTTTAATTTAATTTATCATTAATTCAATCATTTCCCAATGTCTCTTAAATCACTTCCAAATTTATCTTAAATCACTTTACCCAAATATTTCCACAACTCGTTTTAGCCTCTCACGATCTTCGGAATTTTTTTTCCATATATTCACAATTACTTGTTCCACGTATCTCGAAAATATACGTTATTAACATTGGAAAACAATTCCATATTTTATTCGCGCATCACTTTTCTTTCATTTCCATCAGTCCCTAACCGTAAATTAGTAAGAGAACAATTCTGTAACGACTCGGTCTTTTTGCCCAGTTTCGCTGGTAATTAAACCAACTTAAACCGTTCATAAAGACGGATTGTTAGGGGTACCTACTCATTTGCACAAAATAAAAATAACTTTTCCATTATCATTACAATAATATTACATCAGAGTTATGGGAGAAACATCAGAGTACATCGATTACAAAGCGGGAGAGATACTAAACTCAGCGGAAGAATATGCATGCTCCATGATATAATAGCTCCAGCTAAACCAGCATCTTGCTCCAACCAACTCCAAGTTTAAACTGTAAACCAAACTACTAGGATGCCCGTGCAAAAAAATTGAGTACCCAGAGTTTAGGTGTAGGAACAATAAACTCCAGGTTAGTCGTGGGACTAATGTGAGAACTCAAAGAAGTAGTTATTTAGGATTCATTTTAAAGTTAGGTAATTCAACGGAGCACGCCGCTATCGCGGAACGGGTTTACTCCATTTGAGTACCCGTACATGGAAATGCGCAATGACTTTTGAAAAATGAAACTAACATAAGGTCTCACGGCTCACACACAATGCAAACGCACACATAGTCGAGGTTTCTCCTTATGTAGTCAAAAATGCTTGATACGTGAAAATCCTCTTTCAATACTATAATATAGTGTGAAAAATCCTTTCGAAAGTAAATGTATCAATCTTAGCCAACACAGGTACCATATACTATACTGATGTATTGTATATAGCTAAAATGGTGCGGGCTTGTAGCGGAGATTGGGTCTCCAACAATGACCAGGCAAAGGAACTTCCTTCCGAACCGAATTTTGAACACCTCTAGAGGGATGTCCGAGGATCAACTGATGCTCCTCATTCCAACACAAGGTTGGGTTACCTCTGTAACTAGGTAACTTAGAGTATGCATGAGTATGTCATATCCCGGTCATTACCGACCTTTCCGAGCGCGCGCCAACAACAACCACAAAAGAAAATGCTTTTAAAATATAGGTTAATACCTGGACTCCATACCATACTACATCTTTTATCTAGAAGGAGACAAAACCCCATAACCCTGCTGCATATCTTCCTATTTTGGACATTTACCGGGGTGTGAGGCTTACCGAGGTCCCGATATACACAAAGCTACGCTTAAATAAGCCAAGCTTTGGTCATCCATAGCTCATCACATAACTTAAGTATGCCATATTGTCCATTCACAACGCATCACTGATTTATATCAATATATAACCTCTAAGCTCATACGTCTTAGAGAAGGGTGTTAAGCAAGAGAATAAATTCTCCGCCACCAAACATATATATATATATATATATATACATAATAGAGATCAGTGCTACGCAGTAAATTACAATGTCAAACACACAATCCATACAAGTCCGTTCTGGGTCTGAACCAAACCACAATCCAGAATTCCTACACATACATTCGGGCTTCTTGCCACTTAGCTGATATAAAATCCATCTGCAGATGGAAGCCAACCATTCGAGACATTCAGCAAGTCGTCCTTATGATATGAAGGGTCCTGGTCTTCAATGATGTCTTCAATTTCTCCAACTGCTCCACAACGTCGTATTGTTACTTGGAATGGTTTTCAGACATACATCTGATCCCGGTCTTTCCAAATAATAAGCGTAATTAAAAAATACAATTACGGAACACACAGGCTTTCAACTAAATCTCCTTCCATCTTGAATTTTGTTAAATTAAACTTCTTTATATCCATTCTCAAATTATAATAAAATCCACATTTAACCTTTCTTCAAAAACACACCCTTTAAATCAAAGATCATTTAGCCTTAAAACCTAATTTAACTTTCCATTTCATAACTCATTATCAAAACCCAGTTTCCTTTGAGAATCCTTACCCCACATTTCAACCGTAGTTTCCAATTAAATAGGTTTCCCAACATTCAATTCTGTAATCTTAACAAAAAGATTATACTTCCTTCCTAATTTCTTAATTTTAATTTCCTCAAGTAAAAGATTTGATTAAGTCTCCAAATTACAATATAAATTTCCATAACTCAATCTCACTTGGTTTCAAGAATGATATTATTAAAGAAATGATTCACGACAAAACCCAAATCAATTGATGTTGAACATAAGTTAAACAGAAATCGTATCTACGTATATTCGATATCAATTCTCATAATCAACGAATACTATAAGTGGAATAACGATATAATAATAATATCTTCCAAATTCCTCAAATAATATACGTTAACACCACAGAATTTAATATCAAATATCCGAAGATTTTTTCTATCCAACTTATCTCAATCAGATTGAGAAACCCTTATCTTAATTAGAAGATTTATCCAACTCTTTGATATTAGATCTGGATAGAAATATCATCCACTTATACTTATTATCAATCTCTGTATCCAACTCACACTATATGTGGAATAACGGTGAAATACCATTTAAATTCCTCAAATAGTAAGAGTCATAATCTATCGGATTAAGATCAAACATCCGAAGATTTACTCCAACCATATCCAATTACTGAAAATTGAAAACCCCATTTTTAATATTAAATAAATCAATTTAAATTCCATATAAAATATTTCCAATACTTTCATCTTTAAAAACATTTCACCAATCATTTATAAATGATTACTTATAGTTCGGAAAACAGTTTGCAGGTTATAAACTTCAAAATAGATTGTTTTAAAAGAAAGAGTTACCATAGTGTTTCAAAAGCTTTACAAAACAGTTATCTAAACTGTTTTGATTAAAATATCTTTTTTCTTAGCCAAAAACTTAAAATTTACAATTCAAAACACTTTTACATAATTTATAATGATTTCACAAATTTTTTCCATATTTTTAAAGCATTTAAAACATCTGTTTATAGTTATGATCGACTACTGCTCTTACAACGAACTTTTCCAAATGTTTTTTAAATATAACTTGAAAATTATTACTCAAAATAAAAATATGCTTTCACTCATCTTAAAGCTCTTGTTAATGGAAATCAAATTTTTTCCGTTTCATGGAAATCCAATTTAGATTGCAAAAGTTATAAGCATTTAAAGTTTGCATCTAAAATACACAAATTGCCGCTGTGCGGCAAGCTCTATTTTGACCATAATAACCATTATTCTGCGATACTTCAAAATACCTTATAAAACCATTATATTCTTACATAACCCTTCTAAATCATTTAAATTTACTTTCCAAAATATTTTGGATCTAAAATTCAACTTTTATTTTACACTTAATAAAATATTAAATTAAAATCTAATTTATTTTTAAATTCGAAAAAACTTCACATTAACCATCCTATTCGTCGGATCAGTTAGGGATAGCTAAGGAGAGCAGGAAACTATATTTCCAAACCCAAGCTAGACACTATCCTCTCTGTCATCCTAGAACGTTTAGGTATTTATTTATTTATTTATTTAAAGAAACTTTATCAATATACATGAATTCATACATATGGTCTTTTCCAATTATTAACATTCAATTTCAATAATAATATTGCTTCTAATTACGAAGGAGATTTGCCGATCACCAGTGTGATACCATAATTGTTGTGTCATAGTGTGTGCGAAACAACATCAACAACCATTATAAACATCAATAGCAACCATCATCAGCATAATTAAACCATAACTGTGCACAAGCGTTATAACACTAACGCTTAATAGTGTGTGTATTCTAAACTACGCATCCATCATCCACCACAACAAACATCAATCATCATTAACCATTATAATTCATCACTATATTTAAATTAGTCTAACTACTGATTAAATATATAAACCATGGTTAAAGAATTCTCACCGAACAGCTTTCCAAATTTCCCTTTAGGCGATCCTAGCTGAGCGAACCGTCTTACAGTATTTCGGCGCACCGTTTTCTTCACCAAAATATACATACATATATGGTATACTATATATTAACCTCTCTCTTTATAAGGGAAGGAGGATGACGAAGAACTTTGGCAAGGTCGTGGCGGAAAAGGGGAAGACTTATGCCATGGAAACCATGGCCATAAGCTTAAGAAGAAGAAGGAAGGTAGGAAAAATGAAAATGGATGATAAAAAATGAAGTAAAGAGCTCCTTATATAAGAAAGGAGGAGTAACGAGGTAAAGACACATAAGGGGTCAAGTGGAAGGCATGCATGAAAGGAGGCATGCAAAAATACAAGTGTCTTTACACTTGTCTTAAGGAGAGAAGGTGAACTTTTTGTAGCATTTCCCCTTAAATGCTATGAAAACTAAAGGCAACACTTAATTCTAGTGTAACTAATTCATGTTATAGTTTGACAAATCCGATCAAATGACAAATAGTATTAATTAATCCAAACTTATTAAAATTCATTCTCATCTGTTAAATTTAAAATTCAAATAAAATCTATTATATAACTAATAAAAATTATTAAATATACTTAGCCATATATATTTATGTCTAAATCAAATTTAAATTTAAATTGAGTAATAAAAATTCCAATTTTAAATTGGTTAAAAATTCTGGATCGTTACACATTCCCTTAATATCAATCACGAATGCCGAAACCAACATCAGATCGACACTTAGAAAGTCGTTCAACTTAACTAGTCTCCAGTGAGTTTCTAATTTCCTTAATCCCCTTTCTTAATTTCTTATCAAATTATTGCTTACGCATCTCCTGGATTAAGTTTAGCAATCCACTTCATTAACGATTATCATTTGATTATAACGATAACATTATAATCTCTGTTTCAAAAACATTTAACATCAAAATATAACTTTATACATTAATTTTAATAAATAAATAATAAGATAAATAAATCTTGATAAAAATCGGAAAGTAAATATTACTTTCCTGAATTCAATATGATCGAATTTCAACTTATAACTCCTTTTCTAATAATCTATATTCAATTAACATTCCGATCTTCGTGATAAACTCACCGTTTCAGGTCAACTTGGTTTCTAAATTCATTTTTGAATTTATCACTTCCAACATTTAACAATTTCCTTTTATCACCATTTCAATTTGCAAACCGTTTTCTTTTAATCTTTATTCACTTAAAATGTGGCTATTAATTCTTTACAGAAAATCTGGACTTGTTATATCCAATAAATCTTGATTTAAATAGTAAATACCAATTATAGGTTAAAATTCCATCTATCGGGCTATTTATAAATTCGTATTCCTATTTCACTTCATGAACTCTGTTTATAAGTCAATTTCTCATTTATTATATACCAAGTTTATAAATTAATCTCATTTACACTTTCGATTATAAATTGATTGTTTCCAAATCAAATATTGATTATTTTGCCAAATTCTAGATTATATAAGATATAATTCATAAAATTAAATTATATTCACAACATTCGACACCGTTAAATTCAGATTACAAATCCTTATGTATTTGTTTCAATTCTCTTTACATTTCGAACATTGAAATAATTTCATTGTTTTCTTTCTAAACGATTTCCCATTTCTTTTTAAATAAATTAATTTTTAAAATTTATATTTCCAAACTATTTAATAATAACCATTATGCCTGATTTATAAATATTGTTATAAATCAAACTACTTGTTTAAATACAATCAAAAACAAGTTAATATATCCTAGCCCCATCAAGATTAAATTTCTATTAGTTAAAATAATAAATAATAGATTTTCCTTTTAAACTCTAATTCTTTTCCAATATATTCAAATATATTTTACGGTATTTAAATACCAATTATTTCAGGTTAATGTTATTCAAACATCACAACCACACAATATTCAACCATAGATTGTTCGTCAAATCTTATAATAATATATGTAAAAAATATTATAATTATTGAGGAATCCAATTGAATTCCTCCAACCTGTTTCCCTTCATCCACAGATGTTGATTAATATAAATAACAATAATTTCATATCAAATAAATAGAATCAATATTTAAGCAACGTCTTACATATACAACATTATCTATATTTTCAACCAATTAATTAGCAAATCATCCAAACAACCATCACACACAATATTCAATCATTTTTATCAATATTAAATAATGTTTATAAAATTATAAAACTGGACATAGTTAGTGAGTTTACTCACCTTGGTCCTTTACCGTTAAATAACGATAAATGGTCGATGATTCGAATCATGTGTTTTAATCTTCCATAGTATCTAACGAGCTCCAAATGACTCCAAACTAGCTTCACTGTGTAGTCTACGATCATACGATCCCAACGGATCTTGTTTTTTTGAATTCTGATTACAAATGAATAAGATATTTAGTTCACAAGTTTTTCTACATTATTTTAATTAAAATTAAACAATTTATTATTCCCTTTCTGGACCTTACCATATTCAGCCCATCTCCTTAGCCCACTTGCTTCCCGTTTTCCACAAAAGAACTTAGAACACCGCCCGTTTTCCTACAATTCCACGTTGCTTTTCCCTTCTTCATTTTTTTATATGGCCCAAGTCCCATCTACACCCAACCCATTAAAACGATGCCACCCTCCTTCCTAATTATAAACTCACTCCTGTAACAATCGAAGCATAGAAAACAATTGCCATGGTTGAACCCTCCTATCGCTATCCCTTCTTCATTTCGCAAATATAAATCAAGATATATATACCGTAACCTTCTCGCAACTCCTCTATATTTTGAACATGTACAACTAAAATATGCCCTGTATCATTCCCATTGTCCACTCTCTATTCGCCACTGACCTGGCGCCATCCCCAAATGAAGCCTCCAACCCCAGTATTTGAACCTATGTGCAAGCTCCACCAGCCAGTCACCTCTACTCCCACTTTTCATCCTCCACGCACCATGTTTTCACAAAATCTGCCATGCTCCACAAATCTACCCCTTCCTTACATGCCATTTTCAACTCCACGTATATACATCATCTTCCTTTTTCACCATGGTTTCAGACAGACTCGCACACCATTGACATGACCCGAACTTCCCCAGTCTCCGAAGAGAAGAGAAAGAACGGATTGAGTTGAGAACACGAAAAATCAGGACACAAATAGAAGAACATTTCATTTCTTATTACAACAATTCACATCAGAGTACAAGAATATATAGAGTATGAATAAATATTATACATCAGAGAAATATCAGAGATTTAAATTACAATGCAGCGGAAAATAATACAAAACACAACTAAAAGAGATAAACGGATACAGAGCTTTCTGAATATCATTACAGCTGTAAACCAGGATCCTGTGAATATAAATCCGTAAAACCAAAACTACTAGCTGCCTGTGTGAAAAATAGGGGCACCCAGAGTTTAGTATAAAACAATAAACTCCAGGTCAGTCATATGACTGGTGTGAGAACTAAAATAATTAGTGAATCTTTATTTTTAAAGTTAGGTAAATCAAGGGACCACGTCGTATTACATGGAACGGGTTTCCTCCAAAGAATATTAGTGCATAAAACAAACAGTGCAATTCTAAATAAAGAACAAGAAGCTATTATAAGACCCCACGTCCCATAACACAATGCAACATAAACCTGAGGATAAGGTTTTACCTTATAATAGCCAAATATTGCTTGATACGCGAAATTTAATCTGTTATTATTACTATAAGTGAAGAAATCAAGTTTAGATATAAATGTATCAATCATAGGCGGCATAGTGCCCCATCCCACTATGTCGCCATACCAGGCTCTACAAATAAAATAGAAATGTCACGTATTGGAAATTGGAATCCATCATGAGTTGAGGTAAGAGATGTACTCCTCGCCGATTCGAGGCACTCTAGCAAATGCCTCAAGATCTCCCGCAGTAGACCCTTGGATCCTCTAAGGCCGGTCCACACTTACGTTAGTGGATTGGCAATTCCTGAACACACGTTTCCTGGTTCTACAGGACCTATATCCATCAGCTCCCGCAGTAGCCGATATATCTGAGGCGCCTCGCAATCCAACAACCACATAGGTAAAAATATAACAACGATGTCAGGGCTAGTAAAACGCTGACACCACCGATAGCTAGAAAGAAATGTCATGTTCTCCCTACATTCCCGTATCCCCTTTTTGACTCATACTGAGGTGTGAGGCCCGCGAATTAATGTTATACACAAAGCTATGTTGTATTAAAGCCATGCTTTGATCATCAACCACAAGACTCTTCTTTTCAACAGAAGCATTGATCGTTTGCATCTCAGCATGCCACAGAGGCAATTCACGCCATGCGACCGATATCTATCGATGTATAACCTCTGAGCTCGTACATCTCAGGGAAGGGCGTTAAGCAAGAGAAAAAATTCTCCGCCGCCAAACAGATATATTTTTAATAGAAATCAATCAACACAAAATAAAATCCAATGTCAGACACACATCCATTTACAAGTTTGTTCTGGGTCTGAACGAAACCAGGGGCACCTTATTCCTCGTCCCATATGTCCAATACAGGAGAGAGGCCCTCGCAAATCCATCGACCTCCAAGTACGTCTGGACGATCACCACTTATTACCTCGTCTTGGTTGTACAACCCAATCAAGCCATCAGTAATCATCCAAACGATGTGAAGACCTCCGGTCTTTAACCACCGTTTTCGTCTCGAATTATCGTCGAATCAGTTATTCAGAATGGGTATAAACCCGGCCTTTCCGAATAACTCGCGTATATAATAAACAAGTGCTATAAAAACACAACATACGCCTCATTCCAATTCTAAATATTCTTTTATTCAAATATTCACATTCTTTGGGAATGGTTCCAATTAATTATATCAAAGATAAATTCTTTAAATTTATTCTTTAATCTTCCTTTGGATATCATTTCAAACCATGTTATGGTTTTCCAAACTAATTGGGATTAGAGAACCACAAAGAAGTAATCATTTATTTTATTTCCCAATCCCAACCTATTCATCCCATAGAGCAAAACTGGTAATACTCCATATCTAACACCATGGTGTTATCGGTAAATATTAATTACCATTTCCCGTTCAAATCTAATTAAAGATTTAACTATCGCTAGGAGCAAAACTGGCGATACTCCATTCTCGATCATTTCCCAAATTTGGTAATTTAAATTATCAATTTCCATTTCAATCTAATTAAAGATTCATTAAAACTCCATGTATTTTTAATCTTCCGAAAAATCAATATTAATGATTATTTAACTTTGGAAACACAAACATGTCGCGTCGACAATCTACAATGTACTATTGATTTCTGCCTGTATATAACCTCTGAGCTCGTGTGTCTCAGAGAAGAGTGTTAAGCAAGACAATAAATTCTCCACCGCCAAACAGATATATATCTAGCAGAGGTCGACCATACAGTTCGAAATACAATGACAGACATGTAATCCTTCCTTTAACTGGGTTAAAGAACTAATATCATTTAAAACACAGTTCACGATAAACCCAAATCACATTCCATTAATTACGGAATCTTCACGGAAAAACAAATCAATATATAATCGATATCAATTTCCGTATCTGACTAATAATATAAATGGAATAATGGAAAAGCCTTTTAAATTCCATATGTATTAACAGTCTTCCTCCCCAGAATTTCACTTAGATTATTATCAAATCGAATTGCATTCAATTACAATTTAATATATTAAACTGGAAAACTTTACTTTGGAAAATTTCTGTTAAATCTTAATAAAAAGATTTATAAATTCCAAATCACATCTCAAGGTAAATCGGGTTAAAGAATGAATTTCTTTAAAAACACAGTTCACAATAAACCCAATTCACATTCCATTTTTATTCATGTAATGACCCGTATTCTACATGTCATAGGATCGTAGGATATTTATTTCTTTCCCATATGAAGTTGTATGGTCATGTAACTTTGGGAAACATCTATTAGAGTCATTTTCCATGTCCATGATTTTTGTCGATTTTTAAATGACCATTTTGCCCCTAGTTGGTACTGTTTTCGCCATAACTTTTGATTGGAAAGGAATTTTGACCTGAAACCACTTCCATTTGATTCGTTTGATAGTTTCTCTTTCCGTAGAGTGGTCATAATAGCCAAACGGACTTACCGTTTGGGAGATATGGCTGAAATAAGGTTTGGAGGGTGAAAAACTGCTTAACCGGGCCAAATCGAGTGATTAGTGAGTAGGCCCATAACCCATTTCGGGATTAGGGTTATGGGAGGGCTGAAATGAGATGGAGAGTCATTACATTTCAGTTTTCTAGCCTCCACTTATCACCAAGGATCCCTAAAAATGGCCTCCTACCTCTAAATCACCTCCAAATCATCTTTTGGTTAAGGATTTGGCTTAGCAACCCCTAATCAAGGAAGATCTTCACCAAAGCAACAAAAGAGCTGCTGTTTGGCATTGAGATTCACATCAAATCAGAGAATTATTTCAGATCTTAGTTTGTTTTATGGCTAAGGTGAGTGATTTGCTTAGTTTTGCACTAATTATGGCTAATTAGGGGTGATTAGTGTTAATCAGCGAATTTAAACATGATAAAATTCTGGAAAAATGTTTATAAAATTCGGAATGATATTTTAAACCTCTGTTATAAATTTGATTCCATTTGGTTAAGTTTTGCTAATCATATCATTGGTTTCACCTAAACATGCTTAGGGAGAAATATGGGGTTTTGGGTATGTTTGATCCATTTTAACCTATTATATTGATGTGAATGATATTTGTGGTTGATTATGCATGTTGCTATGACTATATGGTATGCTTTGTGATTGTTTAGAAGTGTTAGATTGGTCGAAAACGCCGTCGAATGGCGTGAAAACAGTCGCAGGAAACATACGGGAAATGACCCAGAATCCGGGTCGGATCGGTGAAGGGGAGCGCGACTCGATCCGTTCCAGCATAGGCGTCACGATCCGTTTGAAGGAGTTGGTCACGACTTAGCTAGGCGGCACGATCCGGTAGTAGAAGCACGATCCGAACCAACTAGTATTTCCGATCCGAACCAACTAGTATTTCCGATCCGAACCAGAGAAGGATGGGGAGCTCACGAGTCGATGGTACTAGGGCGAGACGACCCGACCCGATCAGAAGATACGACCCGACCCGGACGAAGCTAACCGATCCGATCCGACGTGGTGACACCGATCCGAACCAGGAAGAGAAACCACGAGCTGGAGGACCACGACCCGATCCGACGCAGGAGGCGCGATCCGATCCGAGTAATTAAGGCCGACCCGATCCGATGAAGAGTGTGAAGGCTGATCCGATCCGATTCGATGGTGATGACCAATAACCCAAGATGCAAAGGTAGTCCAAATGGAAGTAAGAGCTCAGGATCCCGGAACCAGTTGGGAACCAATGAGTTCACTTCATGGTTGGACTTTGCTGCGGGACGTGTGCTAAGGAGTTGTCGACGTTCATAACTTCGATTCACCACTAAGAATGATGGGCTACTTATCAGTGCAGTAGGGTCATTATGACCTGAGGGGCAAAGTGATGGTAGCAAGACTACGTTATCAGTGCAGTAGGGTCATTATGACCTGAGGGGCAAGGTGATGCGTAGTAAGACTATGAGCCAGCGCAGTTGGGGTGAATAACTCCGTGGGGCAAGTGGACATAGTAAGGATTAGTAAGGCTATGAGCCAGTGCAGTGGGGTTCTTGTGACTCCATGGGGCAAAGTGGACACAGCAAATGATTAGTGGCTACGTTATCAGTGCAATGAAGCCATTTATGACTTCATGGGGCAAAGTGATCGTAGCAAGGTATGTGGGTGATCGAAGTGGTGAATATCGTATTCTTTATGCACTGAGTGAGAGATGTGAGGATGGATGCTATGTTTGATTGTTTGCAATCCCTATGACATGCACACCTCCCCCACCTCCGTATCTTTATGTTGTTTGATATGATACCTCAGAGTGTTGTACAGTATGTAGTGCTAACTCTTTGGTTGCAGGTCCAGGTTCAGGTATGTTTTAGTCTACCTGTTATTGTTCACTTTAGATGCTTATCGCTCATACCAGGCTTTATGTCTGACCCAGAGTTTTATGTCTCCTCTTATTACTCTGGGTGCTCACACGAGTAGACTAGAGACAAGTTAGCTGGTGATGTGCGAGTAGCTGATTCGGAGGCGGGCAGCAGGCTTCCACGTATTATATATATACATTCACATTCTCCCTGTGTCGTTGGTGGTCGCTACTTGGGCATTAGTAGTGTAAATCCTTTATCTTGTTTTGCTTTGAGACAGTTTGAATGTTGTAATAAGCTGTATTCTGAATTTCCGCTGCTATGATGTTTAGTTCTGATTTCCAGCTTATGCACTGTCTCTCCTGTTTTATGTCAAGTATGTTACTATTATATTTTGTTCTATGCGCTGTGAGACATTCTACATGTTCTTTGTATGTTCATTTCCTTCTTTCTTTTCCTTCTGGCGACCCGTTCCGTGCTAACTGGACATGTGTACAGCGCACTTTTGGAGTAAATGTCGGTTGGTGCGGGGCGGGCCGTCACACTTGGTATCAGAGCTCTAGGTTGCGTAGTTAACCTAGGGAAAGACACTAGGGAGAGTTAGTACGTATACGAGAGCGCGTATTTGTGATTACTTTGGTTTTCAAAAGCTATGTATATATATACTATTAGTAGTATAAGAATGAAGTTGCACTGCACAAGTACCACTATGGGGTCGTTAATCGTTTCCCTTTTTCAGATTGACGATGAGCCGACATGTTAGAGGTACCGGTAGAGGGGCCAATAATGGGAATGCCGCAGACATGAGGGCGATGTTTACCAACCTCATGAGAGACATGCTTAGAGAAGTGCAAGGGGCAGTTCCCAATCCCGGAGTTGGTGATGGCCCAGTAGTGCAGGCGCCTATGGTCGATTTTTCCAAGTTGTGCAAGGATTACACTAATCTTGGTGGGAAGCTGTTCCACGGAACGGAGTCGGCCACGGATGTTCAAGATTGGATGGATAGGTGTGATCGTATCTTTGATGACATGGGTCTCGAGGATGCGATGAAGAGAAGGCTAGCGTCTCGTCAGCTGCAAGGGCGAGCGATGAATTGGTGGAATGCTATTAGAACAGCTACTCCAGAGGACCAGGTTACTTGGGTTCAGTTCAAGGCTCGTTTTAGCGAGAAGTTCATTCCAGCTGCCCAGAAGTCAGTATTGTTTAAGAGGTTCTTGGAACTGAAGCAGAATGGGAGGGCAGTTTCTGATTATATTGCTGAGTTCGACACTTTGTCGAAGTATGGACTGTCTCTTATCGATACTCCTGAGAAGAAGAATGAGAAGTTCATTACTGGTTTGGATGGGTACTTGGGGGAAGGACTTATCAACCACATCGATGAAACTTTTGAATCGATCGTGGGGAAAGCTTTGAGATCAAAGAGTCTTTACCCTAAGTGAAAGACTGAGGCTGCACCTGCAGAAGGGCCAAAGCCGCAAGCGGGCGGTGGAGGCAAGAATAACTCTCAGAATAAGAGGAAGCAGGACCAATCTAAAGGTGGCCAGAAAAAGAGCAAGAAGGATGTTGAGTGCTTCAGCTGTGGAAAGAAGGGCCATTATGCTAAAGAATGTCGGGCCAAGCCAGCGGAAAGGAAGTGCTACAACTGTGGTCAAGTTGGACATCAGAAAGATAAGTGTCCGCAACCTCTTAAGGAGAAGCAGATTGTGAAAGCATATGCTCTTGATGCTATTCCTTCTTCGTCGAATGCCCCAACTGCGGCGGATAAAGGAAAGAATGTTGTTATTCAAGGTATGCTTTCTATTTATGATATACCAGTTCGAGTTTTGTTTGATACTGGGGCTTCCCGTTCCTTCATATCTAATGACCTGGTAGATAGGTTGGGACTGGAACCCGAGATAGTCGATAGACCATTAGTTGTGACGAACCCGATTGGTGGTTCGACTAGCCTTAGTATGATTTGCAGGAATTTGGTCTTATCGAGTCATGGATGTATGTTTGTATGTGATTGCTTTGTTTTGGGTTTACTGGGTATGGCATTATATTGGGAGTCGATTGGCTCCAAAGATACGGGGTGGTGGTAGACTGTGAGGGCTTTTTGGTGACAGTGAGGGCGGATGATGGGCGGAGGGTAGTGTTTGGTAGTCTACCTAGTGATGGGGTTATGGCTAGTTTTGTAAATTCCCTCGACATCCCGCAGGATGAGTTGTCAGATGTGCCCGTGGTTGGCCAGTATCCGGACGTCTTCGAGGAGGTGACCGGGCTTCCACCACACCGAGAGATTGAGTTCCGTATTGATTTAGTGAAAGATGCCAGACCTATAGTGATGTCACTTCGTCGTATGGCACCAAAGGAGCAGCGAGAGCTCGGGGTGCAAGTCAGCAATATTTTGAAGATGGCACTGATTAGAAGGAGTGTCTCCGAGTGGGGAGCACCAGTTGTATTTGCCACTAAGGCAGATGGTTCCCTTCGTTTGTGTGTGGACTATCGCGAGTTGAATAAGGTGACGAGGAAGAATAAGTATCCTCTACCGCGGATAGATGATTTGTTTGATCAGCTGGAAGGAGCAAGAGTGTTCTCCCCGTTGGACCTCGCGACAGGATTTCATCAGCTAAGAGTGGCGGATGAGAGTGTTCCGAAAACGGCATTTAGGACGCCGTCTGGATTTTATTAGTGGTTAGTCATGCCATTTGGGTTGACCAATGCACCAGCCTACTTTGTGGATCTTATGAATCGAGTATTCAGAGATCAGTTGAATAAGTTTGTTCTTGTGTTCGTGGATGATATCCTTGTTTATTCAAGGACAGAGGAGGAACACAAGGGGCACTTGAGGATAGTGATGGAGGTGTTGAGAAAACACCAATTGAAAGTGAAATTCTCTAAATGTCATTTTTGGAGAAGGGAAGTAAGATTCTTGGGTCATGTTGTTTCAGAGTGTGGTATTGCCATGGACCCTGCGAAGGTGGCTACGTTACAAGATTGGCCTACGCCCAAGAATGCTACAGATGTAAGAAGTTTCTTGGGATTAGCTGGATATTATCGTAAGTTTATCCAGGACTTCTCCAAGATAGCAGCACCGTTGACTCAGTTGACTAAGAAGAATTAGTCCTTCGTCTGGGACGGAGTGTGTGAGGATGCCTTCAAAAGTCTAAAGGAGAGGTTGACGCGTGCGCCAGTGTTAGTCATTCCTAAAGGGAATGAAGAGATGACGGTATACACGGATGCTTGTGGTACCGGACTCGGTGCAGTATTGATGCAAGGAGGTAGGGTTGTAGCTTATGCTAGTCGACAGCTAAAGCCGCATGAGAAGAAGTATCCTACCCATGATTTGGAATTGGCAGCGATTGTATTTGCGCTGAAGATGTGGAGACATTACCTCTTGGGAGAAAGATTTGAGATGTTTACCGATCATAAATCGTTAAAGTATCTCTTCTCTCAGAAAGATCTGAATCTCCGTCAGCAGAGATGGTTAGAGTTCTTGGCTTTGTATGATTTTGATATCGCGTATACACCTGGAAAGGGTAATGCAGTAGCCGATGCCTTGAGTAGGAGACATGCCAGCTTAGGGGCAATGTTTCTTGAATGGAAGCAACTGGAGTATATCGCGGGGTTTGATTTCAGACCAAGGTGCGAATTGGATCCAGTTATGCTAGCTAGTTTGACGATCAGACCCACTTTGATAGAGCGGATTGGTTCTAGTCAGAGGGACGATCCTAATCTACTAGAAATCATCTCCAAGTTAGAGATGGGTATCGAGGAGGAGATGAGTGTGTATGGGCTTGATCGAGATGGATGGCTTCGGAAAAATGGAAGACTAGTTGTGCCCAACGTGAATGGTTTGAGAGATGAAGTGCTTAGAGAATGTCATCACTCAAAACTGACTATGCATCCCGGTGGTAATAAAATGTATCGAGACATGAAGCGAACCTACTACTGGGAAGGGATGAAAAGAGACATTGGGAAATTTATATCCAAATGCATGAATTGTCAGGTAGTTAAAGCTGAGCAAAAGAAGCCTAGTTGGTTGTTGCAACCATTAGAAATTCCCGAATGGAAATGGGAGCAAGTCTCGATGGATTTCATCGATGGTTTACCAAGGACTAGATCGGGATATGATAGCATTTGGGTAATTGTGGATCGATTGACTAAGAGCGCAAGATTTATACTAGTCAAATCGACCAGAACGGCAGCCAAGTTGGCAGAATTGTATATGAAGTGGGTAGTGAGATTTCATGGAGTACCCAAAAGCATTGTGAGTGACCGGGACCCGTTGTTCACTAGTGGGTTTTGGAAGAGCTTACAAGAGGCTCTAGGGTCAGGATTACATCACAGTACCGCATATCACCCTCAGACCGACGGTCAGACGGAGAGGGTGAATCGTATATTGGAAGATCTCTTGAGAGCATGTATATTGGATTTTTGTGGATCATGGGATGATCATTTGCATCTAGTGGAGTTTTCATATAATAATAGCTTCAATCCAGTATCGGTATGGCTCCATATGAAGCTTTGTACGAAAGACCGTGCAACTCACCATCATGTTGGATAGAGACTGGCGAGAAGTTTGTGCTTGGACCAGATGTGGTGAGAGAAACTTCCAATAAGATCAAGATCATTCAGCAACGAATGAAAGCTGCTCAGGATTGGCATAAGAGTTATGCTGATAAGAGGAGAAGAGATTTGAAATTCTCCGTAGGTGACTTGTTGTTTGTCAAGATCTCTCCGTTGAAGAGTGTGATGCGATTTGGTAAGAGAGGCAAGTTGGCACCAAGGTTTTTTGGCCCGTTCCCTGTTCTTGAATTAGTCGGGAATTTGGCGTATAGAGTTGGCTTACTAGAGAAAATGGCGGGAGTTCACAATGTGTTTCAAGTTTCCCAACTAAGGAAGTTCGTTCACGACTCAGATATGGCTATTTCACCTGATCAGTTAGAGGACTTCGAGGTAGAACCTGAGGCGGTTGGGAACCGCAAGCCGATTCGTATTGTGGGGCACGATACGAAACAACTTCGAAGGAAGGCGGTGAAGCTAGTCAAAGTTCAGTGGGGCGAGAACGAGAATGATTGTACTTGGGAGACAGAGGAGAGCATTAGGAAGGCATATCCAGAACTCTTTGCCTGGTAAGATTTACTTCGTAATTTAGTTTTTCCGCATGCTAGGATAGACTTGTTTAGCTTGTTTTGCATGTTTGATTGTTGCTTTATGGTTGATAGGCATGCGGGAACCTTTGTGTATGTTTTGATTAAGGAATTTCGGGGGCGAAATTTCTTAAGGGGGGGAGAGTGTAATGACCCGTATTCTACATGTCATAGGATCGTAGGATATTTATTTCTTTCCCATATGAAGTTGTATGGTCATGTAACTTTGGGAAACATCTATTAGAGTCATTTTCCATGTCCATGATTTTTGTCGATTTTTAAATGACCATTTTGCCCCTAGTTGGTACTGTTTTGGCCATAACTTTTGATTGGAAAGGAATTTTGACCTGAAACCACTTTCATTTGATTCGTTTGATAGTTTCTCTTTCCGTAGAGTGGTCATAATAGCCAAACGGACTTACTGTTTGGGAGATATGGCTGAAATAAGGTTTGGAGGGTGAAAAACTGCTTAACCGGGCCAAATCGGGTGATTAGTGAGTAGGCCCATAACCCATTTCGGGATTAGGGTTATGGGAGGGCTGAAATGAGATGGAGAGTCATTCCATTTCAGTTTTCTAGCCTCCACTTATCACCAAGGATACCTAAAAATGGCCTCCTACCTCTAAATCACCTCCAAATCATCTTTTGGTTAAGGATTTGGCTTAGCAACCCCTAATCAAGGAAGATCTTCACCAAAGCAACAAAGGAGCTGCTGTTTGGCATTGAGATTCACATCAAATCAGAGAATTATTTCAGATCTTAGTTTGTTTTGTGGCTAAGGTGAGTGATTTGCTTAGTTTTGCACTAATTATGGCTAATTAGGGGTGATTATTGTTAATCAGCGAATTTAAACATGATAAAATTCTGGAAAAATGTTTATAAAATTCGAAATGATATTTTAAACCTCTGTTAGAAATTTGGTTCCATTTGGTTAAGTTTTGCTAATCATATCATTGGTTTCACCTAAACATGCTTAGGGAGAAATATGGGGTTTTGGGTATGTTTGATCCATTTTAACCTATTATATTGATGTGAATGATGTTTGTGGTTGATTATGCATGTTGCTATGACTATATGGTATGCTTTGTGATTGTTTAGAAGTGTTAGATTGGTCGAAAACGCCGTCGAATGGCGTGAAAACAGTCGCAGGAAACATACGGGAAATGACCCAGAATCCGGATCGGATCGGTGAAGGGGAGCGCGACTCGTTCCGTTCCAGCATAGGCGTCACGATCCGTTTGAAGGAGTTGGTCACGACTTAGCTAGGCGGCACGATCCGGTAGTAGAAGCACGATCCGAACCAACTAGTATTTCCGATCCGAACCAACTAGTATTTCTGATCCGAACCAGAGAAGGATGGGGAGCTCACGAGTCGATGGTACTAGGGCGAGACGACCCGACCCGATCAGAAGATACGACCCGACCCGAACGAAGCCACCCGATCCGATCCGATGTGGTGACACCGATCCGAACCAGGAAGAGAAACCACGAGCTGGAGGACCACGACCCGATCCGACGCAGGAGGCGCGATCCGATCCGAGTAATTAAGGCCGACCCGATCCGATGAAGAGTGTGAAGGCTGATCCGATCCGATTCGATGGTGATGACCAATAACCCGAGATGCAAAGGTAGTCCAAATGGAAGTTAGAGCTAAGGATCCCGGAACCAGTTGGGAACCAGTGAGTTCACTTCATGGTTGGACTTTGCTGCGGGACGTATGCTAAGGAGTTGTCGACGTTCATAACTTCGATTCACCACTAAGAATGATGGGCTACTTATCAGTGCAGTAGGGTCATTATGACCTGAGGGGCAAAGTGATGGTAGCAAGACTACGTTATCAGTGCAGTAAGGTCATTATGACCTGAGGGGCAAGGTGATGCGTAGTAAGACTATGAGCCGGCGCAGATGGGGTGAATAACTCCGTGGGGCAAGTGGACATAGTAAGGATTAGTAAGGCTATGAGCCAGTGCAGTGGGGTTCTTGTGACTCCATTGGGCAAAGTGGACATAGCAAATGATTAGTGGCTACGTTATCAGTGCAATGAAGCCATTTATGACTTCATAGGGCAAAGTGATCGTAGCAAGGTATGTGGGTGATCGAAGTGGTGAATATCGTATGCTTTATGCACTGAGTGAGAGATGTGAGGATGGATGCTATGTTTGATTGTTTGCCATCCCTATGACATGCACACCTCCCCCACCTCCGTATCTTTATGTTGTTTGATATGATACCTTAGAGTGTTGTACAGTATGTAGTGCTAACTCTTTGGTTGCAGGTCCAGGTTCAGGTAGGTTTTAGTCTACCTGTTATTGTTCACTTTAGATGCTTATCGCTCATACCAGGCTTTATGTCTGATCCAGAGTTTTATGTCTCCTCTTATTACTCTGGGTGCTCACACGAGCAGACTAGAGACAGGTTAGCTGGTGATGTGCGAGTAGCTGATTCGGAGGCGGGCAGGAGGCTTCCACGTATTATATATATACATTCACATTCTCCCGGTGTCGTTGCTGGTCGCTACTTGGGCATTAGTAGTGTACCTCCTTTATCTTGTTTTGCTTTGAGACAGTTTGAATGTTGTAATAAGCTGTATTCTGAATTTCCGCTGCTATGATGTTTAGTTCTGATTTCCAGCTTATGCACTGTCTCTCCTGTTTTATGTCAAGTATGTTACTATTATATTTTGTTCTATGCGCTGTGAGACATTCTACAGGTTCTTTGTATGTTCATTTCCTTCTTTCTTTTCCTTCTGGCGACCCGTTCCGTGCTAACTGGACATGTGTACAGCGCACTTTTGGAGTAAATGTCGGTTGGTGCGGGGCGGGCCGTCACAATTCAGGTTAAAGAACAAGTGTTATTTAAAACACCATTCACGATAAACCCAAAAACAAATTTCAATTCGATTCCAATTAAATATTAATTAATTGTAACTTTATTAAATCTCAATAAAAAGATTTAATCTTTTCTCAACTAGGTTTAAGAACAGTGTCATTTAAAACATAGCTCACAATAAACCGAAAATCCAATTTGATACTAAATACAAGGCTCTGAATAGAAAATATATCGGCTTATATTCAATATCAAATTCTAAAACCAATAAATATCGTATTAGAATAACGATATATATATCTTACAAATTCCTCCACAATATCCGTACAATCATGGAATCCAATATCGAAATATTCCGAAGATAATTTCAATTCAAATCCATCCAATTTATATATTGGAATTTCTGGTTATTTTTAAAAACATTTCAAATCCAATTTACTTATTTAAAAATATTTGGGCTAGAATTCTAGTCGATAACTAGTTCATTTCGATAAAAATATATTTTTATCTTTTCAAATATGGAATTTTTCATCCCAATTCTTTCCAAATCATTTATTATGATTTTAACCAAATTATTGATATTTTTTTATAATTTTATCAAGGCCCGTACAGTCGATTTCCATAAACGATCATCGAACTACACTTACAGCGATCTTTTCCAAATTTGATTGGGACATGATTCCAAATCCAACCGTTAGATTTCAAATCTCTTGTATTTGTTGAAAAGCTCTTTTCGATACGAACCCAACGGTTCTGCCTTTAGGAGAATCCAACGTCAGATCTCCTGTAACTTCAGTTCGAAGTCAATGGTCGAAATTCGCGAACTGCCGCGGCGTGACGCGTTCTATTCAGGCCATTAGATATATATAATATATTTATATTATATATATTTCGTCGATTTCCATTTAAAAACGTATTTTTATAAATCGTTTTAAATTCGTTTTCAAAACGATTTCAACTTCATATTCAATTTCAATAAAATTGAATATTCCATATCATCGATATATAAATGATAGTACTTTCAAAACAATAGGTTTTGAAATCAATTCCTTTTCGATATTCATTATAAAAATGAATAAAATCGATATAAATACCGTGCACGTCAAAATGGCGTTAATCTAATCAACACGGCTTTATATATTTAAATATTTTCGTGTTCATCCCAAATCGGACATCAAAATTATATTTTGATCCATTACAAAATATTATTTTAAAATATTTGTTATTTTAAATATTCATTCTTTCTGAACTGGAATAAGACACAGTCAATTACCATATAATTTGATTTATATAGATTTCATACAACACATGTACTCAACAACAATCAAACACAATCAACCATCATCCAAAGTGCATTCTACACTGCATAAGCATTAAATATAAATATTCAACGCTTACACAACTTGTCAACCAATTGATTGACATACAACTAAATATTGGGATTAGTGTATGTCCAATATCATCCCAATACCCGTGTGGGGTTTCAATCAACAAATAATGAATTTTATTTTTGCAGTTGGGCGATGTGTAAAATTTATCATCCCAATCAATATCAATCAAATGTGTGTACATAAAAAAATTGTCTGATTTGTTTATGAATATTTATTTTATTAATATACAGGTTAAAAATTATATTTTTAACTACAAAATATTTTTTTTAACATATGAATATTTTATACAGTCCATTTCACATCACAAACAATTTCCACAACACAATCAAAAAAACAAACAAGTCGTCCATGGTCTGTGGACGACGGGTGTAGGGTGCTACTAAGCACCGTCTACATCCTAGTATATATTTTAACAAGAAAATGAAATTAACGTGAGAAGTTTTCACCTTTGGGATCCACTCCGCCATTCTTTATGGGACGGTTTGAATTCCGTTTGGATTTCAATTTGTTCCATCGTCATCAGTTTCACGCAGTTGACATTAAAAATCACATTTTTGACAATTCAGTTTTCTATATAAAAAATCATATTTTTACATCGCTACTTCATTACAAAAATTATATTTTTACAAAGCTGTTTCTATGGAAAAGATTAAAATTTTATATCACTATATGTATATAAAAGATTATATTTTTCACATCGCTAAAAGCTAGATTTTTACATCGCTTAAAATTAGATTTTTACATCGCTAAAAATTAGAATTTTACATCGCTTAAAATTAGATTTTTACATCGCTAAAAATTAGAATTTAAATCGCTTTCTAGATAGTGAAAATTATATTTTCATTTCAAATCTAATGAATAAAAATCATATTTTTTTATCTCGCTTTATATATATATATATATCGTATTTTTTTTCAAATCTTTATAGATAAAAATCATATTTTTACCTAACTAAAAGTCAATCCTTTATATATTTTGTTAGCCTGCTTTGTGACCAGGCTACCCAAAGCAAAGGGCTTGAATATGAACATGAATTGATCAGCAATCGCTAGGTTGAAATGGCGGGATAACATCACTCTCCAGGCGTTGAAAGCATCATCAGAAGACACTGGGCAGTCTGGTCAAAATCGCAACATCAGTATAAGCTGGCCCAAAACCCCTATCAAACTACCTCATTTGGATCTAGACACATCAAATACTTGTAGCCCTCTGAATTAGCTTCAAGTAGAGCTTTCGTTTAGTCCAATCGGCCTTACGGTATGAAAGATACGTCTGTTTCCGTGAATGCATGCAGAAATACGGAAAAACCTGCATTTTATCTTTTTTGAAGATCGGATCGCGACCACCCTCTGGGGTCGGATCGTGACCACCTCCTGGGGTCGGATTGTGACCACCCCTTTGGGTCGGATCATGACCACCCCTTAGGGTCGGATCGTGACCACCCCTTGTGGTCGGATCGTGACCACCCCCTGGGGTCGGATCGTGACCACCCCATGGGGTCGGATCGTGACCATGACCCGGCCTGACCATCACCATCACCAGCTCACCACTCCGGCTCACAAACCATGACCACAAACCGATCCGATCCTCGAGGACGTGGCGAAGCTCCTGATTAAGTCCATCACGATCCGAGATGCATGGATCTCGCGACACCTGTGCACAACTATCATATTGACCAATTCTTCATCAAGCCTCGATCCGATCCGATATTCTCGGGATTTGCGCCATGTGTGATTGCGATCTGCCTGACAGAATCAGCTATAAATAGCCCAGAGATTGGCATTTTCAAGGGACTTTTGGCATCTCCTTGTCCATGGCTTCCATGGCTAACACTTCTCCCTGAATAACTATCATCTTCCTCAATAAAAATGAATTCAGAGAGAATATTCATTGTAATTTTAATCTATGAACGAAATGAGAAAATATAAAGTGGACGTAGGCTCGTTAACGCCAAACCACTATAAAAATCCTGTTGTCTTGCTTTTTCTCTTATTTTTTAGTTATTTCTTCATATCCTATGCTCTGAATCAGAACAATTTGGGTGTTAGAGCCAAATTTTGATCTAACATTTTGGTGCTTTCACTGAGAATTGAATTCTCAGCCTATCAGATTGCTATTCTACTATTTGGATTTGAAAGATCGAAGAAAACAGTCAGCATTCCGACCATTTTTGAAGACTTCGTTGATTTTCTCAAATTAGAACTTCATGCCGCCGAAAGAAGCTAAGGATACACAAACTTCATAAGCAAACGAGGTTGGTGAAGAAGGTGCGTAGGAGCAGGTTGGAGCAGGTGCTCGGTTCGCGGTTCGCTGCTCGCTGGGGGCGTCACGAACCGGTTCGCGACTCGCGGAACAACCTCCACAACCCGAGCCCGAAGAGCTGTCACGAACCGCCCGGAGGGACCTTCACGACCCGACCTGGTGCATGATCCCCGACCAGATCCGAAGACGTCGATTAATTGACGATCCGAGCCATGAACCAGACGAAAGTAGCGAACCGCGACCCAGAAAAGTGGTGACGAATAAGGGTCGCGACCCGATCCGCTGACGCCCCCACCCGTTCAGTATCCCAGACCCGCTGACGGCCTCGCCTTCGGCTCGGAGCACGGCCTCGCCTTCGGCACGGAGAATGGCTCATCTTCAGCTCAACATATATGTTGGCCAACAGCATTCATCAAAAGCTTGTCAATGAAGAATAAACGGATTGTCAAAGAATTTGACAACTGAATGGCGATGACTGGAATTCCTCCAGAAGCCATGACCTCTATCTACCAGTGTTATTGAATGTGAGGAGTTGTTGAAAAGATTCGACACGCTGGCTATGGCATTATACAAAATAATGATGGTCTCATAACAGCCTCCTCTTTTAGAGTTCCGATGGTGTATTGATTTGCCCAATGCAACTGATGTTTTTCATGAACGGGTAGTGATCACCTAGTTTACATGACTTAAACCTATCCTACAGGCAAAATCCCAGATGACATTGACATAGAACAATCTGGACACTATTATGCAGATGACTCAGAAGATGCCAATGACCAAAATTCTCAATGGTGGGATACCCGATGGAAAATAAGGATCCTAGCACTACAAAGTTACCCTCCACCTGAATGGCATGGTGTAAGACATGTGTCCTGTAGTTCACTCCCTTAAAGGCTTAGCTAACATTTGCAATGCCTATTTGTCGTCAACCGCATCGAGGAAGACTGATTTCCATAGAATAAAGGGTAGATCAATGTACTTTGGTGCCCAGAGTTAGGTACCAATTGAACCACCATAGGCCACGATTGGGCATATGGATCCTTGCCCGGATGATAGCAACTTGACTACTCACCAGGCATCATATGACTTTGGTCAAGAGATGGGAGTTTGAGATCAAAGTAAATATGAATCAACCATTAGCTCTCTACTTCTTCCTTTAATTGTGACAGAACACATGAACATTACTTGAAGCCTCACAAGCAATGCTTTCATGTTCAAGCTTATCTAATCAAGGTCCAGACAAACCAGCTCCAACGGAATTCAGAGCCTGCATTGCACCCTAGTGCCTATTGCTAAATATCCCAACCGAAGATGGAGTGGAAATTGTCTACGGTGGCCAACTTATTGGAGAGGGTGACTATTCAGCTGGAATGACCATGCTATGCAACAAAGATGGCGTGAAACCCAAAGATGCTTCCCCTCTAGATGAAATGGAGTGTGAAGGAGGTATCAATATTGTGAATAAAGGGAGCATTGCAAAAGGAATTGCCCGATGATCTGCCCGAAGATATAGATCCCATAGAGGATGAAGATTCAGGATGCAGGAGTGCGACATCTAACGTAGCAACTGCCCAAAGTTGGAAAAGCTTGCTTAAAGCTCATTCATTGTTTCGACAAAGCTCCGCCACTATTGACATTCACCTGATTGTGATACACATTGATTAGATACTACGACCGGTCCTACAGCAACCTGAGGCTTTTGGAAGACAGCTCGAATGGGACATAGAGCTGAACCAGTTTGATCTCAATTTCATCCTAAAGAAGTCGATACGAGGACAAGCATTAGTCAACTTCATCGCTAAATGTACCACTCCTGAAGAGGATGTGGAAGATGTAGAAGATGCACCTAGAAGATGTAATCAGATAGTGCAAAGAATGATTGACTGTCCGACGTCGGTGTCTTATTAATAACTCCTAAAGGGCGGTCAATTTACGCCTTACGGTTGAAATTCTCCGCTACTAACAACGGCTCCGAAGACGACAGCCTGATTATCGAATTTAAACTCGTTAAGGAGTTGGGAATAGTGGCATTGAACATATTTTATGACTTTCATATTGTTGTTCGCCAGGCTCGAAAGGAATTCCAGACGAAGGAACCACCACTCGCAGCTTACCTAGAACCGGAAGAAGGGTTGTTGGATGTATTAGAACGTTACAACATATCTCATGTCCTGCGAGCAGAAGATCAGAAGGCGGATAATCTGACCAAGTTAGAAGGGTCCGACAATCTAGAAAAGATAGAGATGATCCCCATCAAGACACTATGAAATGCAACCATTGATCAGATGGAAGTTGATCTAGCATTAGAAACCGGACCCGGTCGAGAGTCGGGGACAACCCCATGATCGTTATGCATCCAACAATAAGAAGCGAAAGACGTTCCATCGTCCGTTATGCATAAAGAATTCATCGCCCTGAATGATTTGTCGAAATTACTAGCCGGCTTCCCTCTAGATGGGAGATGTCCATGAATGAAACTTCTGATGAATAACATTTTGGTGTAAGAAAGTGAAGATTCACATTTCCACTCCCCTCATCGACTATCTGCTAAGTAACTCATTCCCCGTACACTGGGGGCAACTGGAGATTTGAGCATGAATCAATCGAGATTAAATCATCCAATTCAAAGCTGACATATCAGGAGTTTGCACGGCCGATTGCCTTATTCTTGCCTGAAGAGTAGCAAATTGAGTATTTAAAACGCTTACGCCCGAATGCTAATTGATCGTCTACACTCCAATTCTTGCCCCAATATGGAATTGAAGGCGTATCAGCAAATTTGTAAGATATGATTATCTCACCAGCTACATTATCCTATTTCTTAGCACCAATGCGACGATGTGCTACCATTAGCGATACAGTCATGACTTCCTGACACTCTATCCTTACCCTCGGCATAGGGGGGCAAAGAGGCGATTCAAAAAGATATGCGACCTCATCACTCGTTTATAGTGCCTACCTAGCCGCCTTTGCCATCTCAAGACCCCGATCAAGGTCTATTCATTTTTTTGGGACTGCCGCCCTCATGATAGTTTGAAAAGATACCCCTCATCAACTAAAGGACTTTAGCAGCCCTTTATTGGCAGAAATAGGGCGAAGCAAAATGGACCTGCAATGCCATTTTTCGCTCAAAATGATACTCATTTCTTTAACAGGATTATTCTCTAACCATGACTCTTATATTTGCATGCTTTATGAGTTATTGATGTAATTAACTCAGATGAATTAATATGTGGATGGTATAGGTACCCCGGATTTTATGCCAATCAAATATCTAACACCCACATATGGAATTATGGAACAAAACCATAACGAGCTCGACCGAACTGCTCGTTTACAAAGCCACACCCTCTGTTTGAGAAAAGGTGTATAGCTCAAGGCGGATCCGAGATGACCAACCAATCCTTGGCTCACACGTGGCAGACCTCAAAATAATTGCGCATTAACTTTAGCATTTCAAAGAAGGAATCCGATTCCAGATGGATGCAGTTTGACCGCCTACGTGACTCGATCCTATGCTCGACGCCACTAGATTACATGAATTCAAATAAAGGAGGCAACACTGCCCTTTGATATGCTCACTTTTCAATCACGCAATTTACTCGTGCATGCCTCTTGGGTTATTGACATGACTAACTCAAGCAATATGAATGATGCAGGTACCCAAAGTCTGGTGCCAACAAATCCTCCCACGGATGGATCGGAGGAACCCAAAGCCTTGGCGAATATTTTCTGATAAACTCTAATCCTCGGAGCTTGGATAGGAGTATAAATCTAGGATGAGTGTGATGGGCACGCCATGATTGAAGGCCACTCGATCCTTAACTCTAACTCTCAAGATTCGAGAGAGAGTATAAAGGAAGCGAAGATGACGTCCGCAAGGCGTGATGATGCACCATGATAAGAACAGCATTGAAAGCACTCTAACCTTGGCGATCGCCAGGAGAGTATAAAAGCGTCTATGATTAAGTGCTGAGAAAGAGCTCTTACCCCGCTGAAGGATCGGGGAGCGACAGAACAGCTGAGCTCGAACTCTAACCTTGGCGACCGCCAGGAGAGTATAAAAGCGTCTATGATTAAGCGCTGAGAAAGATCTCTAACCCTGCTGAAGGATCATGGAGCGACAGAAAAGCTGAGCTCGAACTCTAACCTTGGCAACCACCAGGAGAGTATAAAAGCGTCTACGATTAAGCGCTGAGAAAGGTGCTGGAGACTCAGCGCCCCCAGAACTCCCTCCCCGCTGAAGGATCGGGGAGCTGAATGAAATGCCAATCAAGAACTCCTACCCTGCTTAAGGACCGGGGAGCAGACTGAAAGTTGAGTTCGAACTCCAGAGAGAGTATAAAGGCATAAATTGAAATGCCAATCAAGGGCTCTTATCCCGTCGGAGTGTCGGGGGCCAGACCGAAAGTTGAGCCCGGACCCTCCATGTCCGGACATGGGGGCAAAACAGTTAAGATCATAATCCATCCACAACAAAGTCCTGGCCAGGCACTTAGTAAATGATTGATTGGTGGCATACTTGTACACACGTACTACTTTAGTGCATTTTCATTTACAATTGCATTGACTACTTATAACGCTTCATGACTTATTTGCCCATTTACATTTCAAATGTTTAAATGCGTAACTAATTATGGAATATTCGTAGGTACAAGACAATGCGAAAGAAACAAAATTTTAATTACTAAATGCAGGTTTACAAAAGATAACTATTCAAGAACGCGAGGGCCTCACTCGCAACAATGGCAACATCCTAATGGAAAATGGACAAAGGGTCGCTTCCAGAAGGATGATGCAGGCCCCTTGAAGACCAGAAAGCAAATGCAAAGAGAACGTCCATCTACTGATCTCAACTTACTTCCAGAATGGGAAGCTCAGATAAGGCTGGATATATCCCATGTAATAATTGAACGTGATGCAACCATTTCGTCCCTGACCTTTCCCTTGATGCAAAGACAAAAGGGAGCACTCGAGGCGACTACAATCTGACCCTTCACCGCTTGATTTCTATCCTCGGAGCTTGGATGGGAGACTAGGGCTTAGCATGGGCTGAATACCAACAATTCATTTTTGCACTCAACTCCAGCTCTTGATGCGAGAAGTGAACATGAATGCAGAGAAGACATGAATTCGAAGTGTACTGCTCAACAAAACCCCCTGCGGATAAGGGGCATATGATACGAGCCTTGAGCAGCATAGTTCAATTACTCGATGCCTCCGTTCCCATTCGAGTGACAGAAGCCTGATTGATCTCTACTGCACATGTGGACTTAAGAAGCCCGATGTCGATCTTCACTTATTTCAAGACTTTACGCTGGGGGCATCAATGACAATTTAAAGACTAAGCAACCATCAGCTCAGATCGAACACAAACCAATCAGTAGGCGTGCAACATGCGGCTTCGATTCATAACATCGTGGATGGAAACATTGACAATGGAACAGCTACCTGCAACATCCTAGATGAGAATGCAAGAATTGTAACAAACTCAGGTTATGCACGACCAACTTTAGCTCTAACTCGAATGGATATTCGGGCGATATTCCATACTCAGCTCCAAGCAAGAATGCAAGAATTCGAAGAACAGGAACCCAGTCGGGTCAAATGAATCGAACCACTACCTGGGGGCGATATCGAAGCGGAAGTAAAAAATCAACAAAGACCACCTTGGTAACCTCAGATTCAATGCTGGGGGCACCAGTCATGATATTGACGATATGCTATGTAACACCCCGTAATTTTATAACATTAAAATTCACAAATTAAAGTATACTTAATTTTTAGAAAAGAATTAAGTGAAATGGGTTGCGCAGAGAAATATAAATATATATATATATATTGATATATATATATATATAAATTAAAAATTAAATAAATAAATATGCGAAAAAGTTCAAAACAGCGAATTGGGAGGGGAAATAACCGAACCAGCCCATTTTTGAGGTCGACCCGAGCCTCGCTGGGTCGACTAGTGGTTAATCCAGGGTGTTTGGCTGTCAACCCGTGGGCCGATTCGCTCAAATGCAGATTTTGCATTTGATTGGTTCTCATGGTTCAAGGTTAATCTAATGGTCCTAAATAACTTCCTACACCTATAAATACATCCTAATGCTAACCCTAAACCTAATTAAAATTGGAACCAAAGCCGTTATGCCATCGCCATGGAACTCAGTGTAGCCGCCGCCAACTAAAGAGGAAGATAGCTAATCAATTCAACCTAATTCAAGCTTAGAGCTTCAACAACGAATCAACTAACGTCGCTACAACAATTTTGCATCAAGTTTTATCAATTTTTCATCATTCTTTAACCACGAAAGGCAAGTTCGATTTCTCTAATCAAGATAATTATTAAATTAAGTAAGATTAGATATAATTGTGGATTATATGGATATGATGTGAATTATTGACCGTATGATATGATTACGTTGTTAAATTGTGATGTTATCATACATGTTGTAAATTCTATGATTTTATGTTGTCATCTATGTTGTAAAGTTATGATCTATGTTGTAATTCTACGATTGGCTTACGTGTAATCAAATCATCATGTTGTTTAAATGCTAGTTTGGTTATGTTGATTCATATGATAGATCATATGTATGTATGCAAGATTAGATGTTGATTTAGACATAAATCACATGCAAGTTAGTAAATATTATGACGTCTATTTCAGATCAAAAGTTAGGCTATGATATGCTTAAGTTACATGCCAAATCTGTACATGCTAGTTTGTATATTTAGAGGTAAATTTACACCATTGTTATGTTGCATAAATCACATATGCAAGTTTCTATAAAAATATGAGTTTGGAATATGAATCATGTTATGCAAGTTTTTGGTTATTGCCTATGTAAGTTTTGTGATGAAAATCTTGTTCATAACATGTAGGTTCATACTTTTAGGCCTATGTTTAGATCGATGATTTTATGCAGGTTATGTGGTAAATTCTCATATGCAAGTTAGGCCTATTTTGTATGTTATGTGAATATGTGGTGTTTTTCCCTTTTCCATGTGTTAGACTATTTCTTAGTCTATCATATATTCTATGCGAATGGACGCCGCGGGGGTTATGGGTAAAAATATTGATTATGTTAATAAATGTGAATTGGCATGTAATAGCCTTAAAAGAGGCATATATGTAAAGTGAAATATTAATTGGTAAAGTGATATATGGACATAATTAATGTGAATTATGGTCATAGAGATAATTGGAATTTTATTAACATATTTGATTAGGAATAATTAATCCAAATATGGGATGAAAATATTATGTTAATAAATGTGAATTGGAATGTAAATGAGTCATATATGTAAATTAAATTGAATTTGAATAGGGATATTAAATAGTGAGATAAAAGGCCTTTAATGGCATATAATAAATTTGTGACGAAATTGGTATAATTTTGCATACCATAAATGGATGGACATAATTGAGTCAATTATGGACATCTTTAAATTTGGAATTAATTGATAATTTGAATAGGGAAAATAATTCAAATTGAGGTAAAGGATTATAAGTGATAATCAATGCTTAGGATACGAGGTTGGACTCATTTGTGACGTAAAACTGCCCGGACCCGCCCGACAAATCCAGTAGTCACAAATGGAAGCCCAATCTGAGAGGTCCTAGGCCCAAATTAAAAGCGTAATAGTTGTAAAGACACGAGGTTAGGATCTTTTATGATGTAATACTGCCCGGACCCGCCCGACAAATCCAGCTGCCATAAATGTCAGTCTAATGTGAGAGGTCTTTATAAGGTTACAGCCTTAATGAATTAAGAAATACTTAACCAAATAAGCATGTATTGGGACCTGAGGGGGTTAAGTGGGTGCCTTGGGTGGCATGAGGAATCTAGTGGGTGACATATGGATTTCATGAGAAATACGATTAGAAAAATGGAGTAATTTGAATATAAACAATTATGACATGTAATTCAAATTATTGGATAAAATAGGTATTGACACCTATGAAGGGAAAGGTTTTAATTAATTGATTAACTAATTAAAAATGGACATGGTAAATGAAATGGACTACTTAACCAAATCTGATCCCTAGGGATTGTAAGAACTTAAGTTTAAGTTGGGGGTTAAGTAAACTGGGTTATACGGAATGAGTGGGTTAAGTAAATCTTGGGTAGGTGGGTAATATTAGTATGTATAAGCCCACAAACTTAACCGTAAATTAAATATGTCTGAACCAGTGAGAGGGTTAAGTAAATCTTGGGTAGGTGGGTAATATTTGTGTATATAGGCCCACAGACTTAACCAATACAACCTGTTAATTAAACAAAAGGGTGAGACTAGGTTAAATTAGAAAACACTTAACCAAATTTATACATGTAAGTGGACATGGGGTTAAGTGGGATGTATTAGAGGGGACCAAGCCTAGGTGGGAAGCTTGGTGGGGGCCCTTTTCAGTCCAGTAGCCCATTAAGTTTCTTTGTGAGCTTGACCCAAGTCGAGGATGGGACAGGCCTACTGGGCCTGATTGTTAGAGGCCAAAATGGGTTAGCGGTGGCAACGCAAGTCCAACGGGGTCATGTGCGTGCGTGGGCCCGGGCTGGTAGGTAAGACGTTGTTGCATCGTGTAGGCATAAGCCGTGCATTCCTTGCGTAGTATAAGGTTGCCATATTGGGTAGTGATACACCCCATTGTGGGACCTGCACGGGTATCTACGAGTTAGGGAGCCGATCGAATGGGGCAGGGTAGTGGGTACATCTAGTGGAGATAGGAGCAGATGACACCAATGTAGTCAGCTAGGGGTACACGAAGCTACCATTATTAATTAATCATTAAAGGGGTACACCTAGTGGAGATAGGAGCAGGCGGCACCTACGACGTCAGCTAGGAGTACATGGAATTACCATTGAAGGGGTACATCTAGTGGGGATAGTGGGTACATCTAGTAGTACACGAAGCTATCATCATTCTATTTAGTCAAGAGGGATCATGTTTCTAGAGTGACCAGTATGGGTGCAGTTAGTGTTAGTACAGTGCAGTACGGTACAGTACGGTAGAGTATAGTAATTACCCTATATTGATTAGGAAGCGCCTTTAACGTTACCTTTGCTCATCCTATTATTTTTGGTTGCTTGGTCTTGCCACTAATTCACAGTCATTTCCTTATTTAACAAGCTTATGTCTTATCCTAGTTACTTTGATAATTATATTGTTGGAGTTATCGGACTTGCCAGACTTTATGTCTGACCCCCTTTGTTTCCACCTCTTTTCTTCCTTTTCCCCCCCAAGTTCTTAGGGTGGGAAGCTTGATTTGGATCTCTTTGGGAGCACTTGGATTTGGATTGCTGAAGTAAAGCTCAACCTATCTCTTTTATGGCTATTTATGGGATTATGCTTTTTATATTATGTACTCTGATTTTGTCAAGATGGATATTATGTACTTGAATTTAGTCTTTGGGTTTTGGTGATGTAACCAAACATATTTACCTTCCGTTGCAATAAATAAAGTTTTAAATTTTCAAATACTATTTCATATCTGTCTTGTTGTGATTTTCTGTCCTATATTCACTTAAAACGCTCCATAGAAGTTAATGCATTCCCTTTGTTAGTGACATTAATGGACATGGGGTGTTACACGTGGTATCAGAGCTGAAGGTTACCAGAACAGATAAGATATTTTGAGAAACTATTTTTTAAAAGCATTTTTATAAAGAATACTTTCAAATATATGTTTGTAGAAGAGTATTTTTGAAAGAAAGGTTTGTTTTAAAAACATAATCCCCAAGAGCCATATATCTTTCCTTCGATTCTCCGTTTTGAATCTCTTCCTCTTTCTATTTTTGAATTTCCCCCTCCGCGCATAGATGCTTTTTCTAAGATAAATAGGGACTTCCATACGAAGGACGAAAAACCACTTCAAGGGACTTAGACGTTTGTCGGGCTAGAAATTAGTTCAAGGAAGTGGAGGGCTTGTTGATACCTTTAAGGTAGACGATGGGAGGAAGGTTCAAATAGCTGTTGGTTAATGAAGGAAGAAACCTCATCTTGTTGGAAGGTCACGAATGGGGAATGTGAACAAGAAGGCTAGTAGTTATCCTTTTGGAGAAATAGGACAACTTATTAGGATTGTCCAAAGAGGCAAGGGCAAAGTACATGATCTTCTGGAGGGTAGTTATATTCCCTCACGGCTGGTATACCTGATAGGGGTAGGACCGTCCAGGTAGAAATTTGGTTTCCTTTATCATCCTGTTCGAACTTTGTTTGATTCTGGCGCTTCATACTCGTTAGTATCTGCTTCGTTAGTTGAAAACACTACATCTAAATACTACTCTAGTTAAGGATCCCATCCTAGTCTCAAATCTTTTTGGTGGTTCGGCTCATCCTTCAATGGTTTGTCGGGATTTGAGAGTGTAATGACCCGTATTCTACACATCATAGGATTGTAGAATATTTATTTCTTTCCCATGTGAAGTCGTATGGTCATGTAACTTTGGGAAACATCCATTAGAGTCATTTCCCATGCTTATGATTTTTGTCAATTTTTAAATGACCATTTTGCCCCTAGTTGGTACTGTTTTGGCCATAACTTTTGATTGGAAAGGAATTTTGACCTGAAACCACTTCCATTGGATTCGTTTGGTGGTTTACGTTTCCGTAGAGTGGTCATAATAGCCAAACGGACTTACCGTTTGGGAGATATCGCTGAAACAAGGTTTGGAGGTTGAAAAACTGCTTAACTTGGCCAAATCGAGTGATTAGTGAGTAGGCCCATAACCCATTTCGGGATTAGGGTTATGGGAAGGCTGAAATGAGATAGAGGATCATTCCATTTCAGTTTTCTAGCCTCCACTTATCACCAAGAATCCCTAAAAATGGCCTCCAACCTCTAAATCACCTCCAAATCATCTATTGGTCAAGGATTAAGCTTAGCAACCCCTAATCAAGGAAGATCTACACCAAATCAACATTGGAGCTGCTGTTTGGCATTGAGATTCACATCAAATCAGAGAATTATTTCAGATCTTAGTTTATTTGTGGCTAAGGTGAGTGATTTGCATAGTTTTACACTAATTATGGCTAGTTAAGGGTAATTAGTGCTAATTAGCGAATTTAAACATGATAAAATTCGGGAAAAATGTTCATAAATTCTTAAATGATGTTTTAGACCTATGATATGAATTTGGGTTAATTTGGTTAAGTTTTGTTAATCCTATCATTAGTTTCACCTAAACATGCTTAAGGGGAAATATGGGGTTTTGGGTATGTTTGATCCATTCTAACGTATCATATTGATGTTTTGGTGTTTTTGGTTGATTATGTATGTTGCTATGACTATATGAAATGCTTTATGATTGGTTTCAATAGTTAGAATGGTCGAAAACGTCGTCCAATGGCGTTAACACTAGCTGGAACAGTTTCAGAAAACAGTGCAGGGTTCGGATCGGATCGGATCGGATATGGGGCTCGGATCGGATATGTTGAACTGAGCAAGGAATCTGATCAGATCGGAACCCAACACTTGGGAAAAGTGGCCAAAAGGAAGGCCACGTTAGCTGAACTGGGATCGGATCGGATTAGGGAGTAGGGATCGGAGCAGATAGAGGAGGATGGATCAGATCGAAGCGCGTGGAGGATGACGAGGCGGATCGAAGCGGAAGCAGGGACTGGAGGAGAGGCACCCCGACCCGACACGGAGTGAAGCACCCGACCCGACTCCAGAGGAATACCCGACCCGAACCGCACCAGAAGGAGACTCAACCCGAACAGATGGAGGACACCGACCCGAACCGATGGCTTGAGGAGGAACCCGACCCGACCCAGGATTGACCAATAACCCGAGATGCAAAGGTAGTCCGATATGGGAAGTTAGAGCTCAGGATCCAGTTGGGAACCAATGAGTTCACTTCATGGTTGGACTTTGTTGCAGGACGTGTGCTAAGTAGTTGTCGATGTTCATAACTTCGATTCACCACTAAAAATGAATGATGGCTACTTATCAGTGCAGTAGGGTCATTACGACCTGAGGGGCAAAGTGATGGTAGCAAGACTACGTTATCAGTGCAGTAGGGTCATTATGACCTGAGGGGCAAGGTGATGCGTAGTAAGACTATGAGCCAGTGCAGTGGGGTCATTGTGATTCCATGGGGCAGAGTGGACATAGTAAGGATTAGTAAGGCTATGAGCCAGTGCAGTGGGGTCCTTGTGACTTCATGGGGCAAAGTGGACATAGCAAAGGATTTGTGGCTACGTTATCAGTGCAGTGAATCCATTTACGACTTCATGGGGGAAAGTGATCGTAGCAAGGTATGATTGGCTGATCGAAGTGGTGAATATCGTATGCTTTACGCATTGAGTGAGAGATGTGAGGATGAATGCTATGTATGATTGTTTGCCATCATTATGACATGCACACCTCCCTCACCTCCGTATCTTTACACTATTTGATATGACACCTTAGAATGTTGTACAGTATGTAGTGCTAACTCTTTGGTTGCAGGTCCAGGTTCAGGTATGTTTTAGTCTACCTATTATTATTCACTTTAGATGCTTATCGCTCATACCAAGCTTTATGTCTGACCCAGAGTTTTATGTCCCCTCTTATTACTATGGGTGCTCAAACGAGCAGACTAGAGACAGGTTAGCTGGTGATGCGCGAGTAGCTGATTCGGAGGCGGGCAGGAGGCTTCCACTTATGATATATATATACAAATTCTCCCTGTGTCGTTGGTGGTTGCTACTTGGGCATGAGTAGTGTACCTCCTTTATCTTACTTTTGCTTTGAGACAGTTTGAAAGTTGTAATAAGATGTATTTTGGATTTCCGCTGCTATGATATTTAGTTCTGATTTTCAGCTTATGCACTGTCTCTCCTGTTTTATGTCAAGTATGTTATTATTATATTTTGTTCTATGCGCTATGAGACATTCTACAGATTTTTTGTATGTTCATTTCCTTCTTCCTTTTCCTTCTGACGACCCGTTTCGTGCTAACTGGACATGTGTAAAGAGCACCTTTGGAGAGTAAATGTCGGTTGGTGCGGGGCGGGCCGTCACACTTGGTATCAGAGCTCTAGGTTGCGTAGTTAACCTAGGGAAAGACACCATGGAGAGATAGTAAGTATATGACAGCGCGTATTTGTGATTACTTTGGTTTTCAAAAGCTATGTATATATACTATTAGTAGTATAAGAATGAAGTCGCACTGCACTAGCACCACTATGGGGTCGTTAATCGTTTCCCATTTTCAGATTGACGATGAGCCGAGACACGAGGGGTGCTGGTAGAGGGACCAACCAAGGCAATGCCGCTGACATGAGGGCGATGTTTACTAACCTCATGAGAGACATGCTTAGAGAAGTACAAGGGGCAGTTCCCAATCCCGGAGTTGGTGTTGGCCCAGTAGTGCAGGCGCCTAGGGTCGATTTCGCCAAGTTGTGCAAGGATTACACTAATCTTGGTGGAAAGCCGTTCCACGGAACGGAGTCGGCCACAGATGTTCAAGATTGGATGGGTAGCTTTGACCGTATCTTCGATGACTTGGGTCTTGAGGATGCGATGAAGAGAAGGCTAGCGTCTCGTCAGCTGCAAGGGCGAGCGATGAATTGGTGGAATGCCATTAGAACAGCTACTCCAGAGGATCAGGTTACTTGGTATCAGTTCAAGGCTCGCTTTAGCGAGAAGTTCATTCCAGCTGCCCAGAAGTCAGTGTTGTTTAAGAGGTTCTTGGAACTCAAAGCAGAACGGAAGGGCAGTTTCTGATTATATTGCTGAGTTCGACACTTTGTCGAAATATGGACTGTCTCTCATTGACACTCCTGAGAAGAAGAATGAGAAGTTCATTACTGGTTTGGATGGGTACTTGGGGAAAAGGATTATCAACCACATCGATGAGACTTTTGAATCGATTGTGGGAAAAGCTTTGAGATCAGAGAGTCTTTACCCTAAGTCAAAGACTGAGGCTGCATCTGCAGAAGGGCCAAAGCCGCAAGCAGGCGGTGGTGGCAAGAATAACTCTCAGAATAAGAGGAAGCAGGGCCAATCAAAAGGTGGCCAGAAAAAGAGCAAGAAGGATGTTGAGTGCTTCAGCTGTGGTAAGAAGGGCCATTATGCTAAAGAATGCCGGGCCAAGCCAGCGGAAAGGAAGTGCTACAACTGTGGTCAAGTGGGACATCATAAGGATAAGTGTCCGCAACCTCTTAAGGAGAAGCAGATTGTGAAAGCATATGCTATTGATGCTGTTCCTTCTTCGTCGAATGCCCCAACTGCGGCGGAGAAAGGAAAGAATGTTGTTATTCAAGGTATGCTTTCTATTTATGATGTACCAGTTTGAGTTTTTTTTGATACTGGGGCTTCCCGTTCTTTCATATCTAGTGACCTGGTAGATAGGTTGGGACTGGAACCCGAGATAGTCGATAGACCATTGGTTGTGACGAACCCGATTGGTGGTTCGACTAGCCTTAGTATGATTTGCAGGAATTTGGTCTTATCGAGTCATGGATGTATGTTTGTTTGTGATTGCTTTGTTTTGGGCTTTACTAGGTATGGCATTATATTGGGACTCGATTGGCTCCAAAGATACGGGGTGGTGGTAGACTGTGAGGGCTTTTTGGTGACAGTGAGGGCGGATGATGGGCGGAGGGTAGTGTTTGGTAGCCTACCTAGTGATGGGGTTATGGCTAGTTTTGTAAATTCCCTCGACATCCCGCAGGATGAGTTGTCAGATGTGCCCGTGGTTGGCCAGTATCCGGACGTCTTCGAGGAGGTGACCAGGCTTCCACCACACCGAGAGATTGAGTTCCGTATTGATTTAGTGAAAGATGCCAGTCCTATAGTGATGCCACTTCGTCGTATGGCACCAAGGGAGCAGCGAGAGCTCGGGGTGCAAGTCAGCAATCTTTTGAAGAAGGAATTTATTAGAAGGAGTGTCTCCGAGTTGGGAGCACCAGTTGTGTTTGCCACTAAGGCAGATGGTTCCCTTCGTTTGTGTGTGGACTATCGCGAGTTGAATAAGGTAACGAGGAAGAATAAATATCCTCTACCACGGATAGATGATTTGTTTGATCAGCTGGAAGGAGCTAGAGTGTTCTCCCAGTTGGACCTCGCGACAGGATTTCATCAGCTACGAGTAGCGGATGAGAGTGTTCCGAAAACGGCATTTAGGACGCCGTCTGGATTTTATGAGTGGTTGGTCATGCCATTTAGGCTGACCAATGCACTAGCCTATTTTGTGGATCTTATGAATCGAGTATTTAGGGATCAGTTGAATAAGTTTGTTCTTGTGTTCGTGGATGATATCCTTGTTTACTCAAGGACAGAGGAGGAACACAAGAGACACTTGAGGATAGTGATGGAGGTGTTGAGGAAACACCAATTGAAAGCGAAATTCTCTAAGTGTCATTTTTGGAGAAGGGAAGTAAGATTCTTGGGTCATGTTGTTTCAGAGAATGGTATTGCCATGGACCCTGCGAAGGTGGCTATGGTACAGGATTGGTCTACGCCCAAGAATGCAACGGATGTAAGAAGTTTCTTGGGATTAGCTGGATATTATCGTAAGTTTATCCAGGACTTCTCCAAGATTGCAGCACCGTTGACTCAGTTGACTAAGAAGAATCAGTCCTTCGTCTGGGACGGAGTGTGTGAGGATGCCTTCAAGAGTCTAAAAGAGAGGTTGACGCGTGCGCCAGTGTTAGTCATTCCTAAAGGGAATGAAGAGATGACGGTATACACGGATGCTTGTGGTACCGGACTGGGTGCAGTATTAATGCAAGGAGGTAGGGTTGTAGCTTATGCTAGTCGACAGCTAAAGCTGCATGAGAAGAAGTATCCTACCCATGATTTGGAATTAGCAGCGATTGTGTTTGCGTTGAAGATGTGGAGACACTATCTCTTGGGAGAAAGATTTGAATTGTTTACCAATCATAAATCGTTAAAGTATCTCTTCTCCCAGAAAGATCTAAATCTCCGTCAGCAGAGATGGCTAGAGTTCTTGGCTTCGTATGATTTTGATATTGCATACACACCTGGGAAGTGTAATGCAGTAGCCGATGCCTTGAGTAGGAGACGTGCCAGCTTAGGGGCAATGTTTCTTGAGTGGAAGCAACTAGAGTACATCGCGGGGTTTGATTTCAGACCAAAGTGCGAATTGGATCCAGTCATGCTAGCTAGTTTGACGATCAGACCCACTTTGATAGAGCGGATTTGTTCCAGCCAGAGGGACGATCCTAACCTATTGGAAATCATCTCCAAGTTAGAGATGGGTATTAATGAGGAGATGAGTGTGTATGGGCTTGATCGAGATGGATCGCTTCGGAAGGACGGAAGACTAGTTGTGCCCAACGTGAATGGGTTGAGAGATGAAGTGCTTAGAGAATGTCATCACTCAAAACTGACTATACATCCCGGTGGTAATAAGATGTATCGAGACATGAGACAGACTTACTACTGGGAAGGGATGAAAAGAGACGTTGGGAAGTTTATATCCAAATGCATGAATTGCCAGCTAGTTAAAGCCGAGCAAAAGAAGCCTAGTGGGTTGTTGCAACCATTAGAAATTCCCGAATGGAAATGGGAGCAAGTCTCAATGGATTTCATCGATGGTTTACCAAGGACTAGATCGGGATATGATAGCATTTGGGTAATTGTGGATCGATTGACTAAGAGCGCAAGATTTATACCAGTCAAATCGACCAGGACGGCAGCCAAGTTGGCAGAATTGTATATGAAGTGGGTAGTGAGATTTCATGGAGTACCCAAAAGCATTGTGAGTGACCGAGACCCATTGTTCACTAGTGGGTTTTGGAAGAGCTTACAAGAGGCTCGAGGGTCAAGATTACATCTCAGTACCGCATATCATCCTCAGATCGACGGTCATACGGAGAGGGTGAATCGTATATTGGAAAATCTCTTGAGAGCTTGTATATTGGATTTTGGTGGATCATGGGATGACCATTTGCATCTAGTAGAGTTTGCATATAATAATAGCTACCAATCCAGTATCGGTATGGCTCCATATGAAGCTTTGTACGGAAGACCGTGCAACTCACCATCATGTTGGATAGAGACTGGCGAGAAGTTTGTGCTTGGACCAGATGTGGTGAGGGAAACTTCAGATAAGATTAAGGTCATTCAACAACGAATGAAAGCTGCTCAAGATAGGCAGAAGAGTTATGCCGATAAGAGGAGAAGAGACTTGAAATTCTCCGTTGGTGACTTGGTGTTCGTCAAGATCTCTCCGTTAAAGAGCGTGATTCGATTTGGCAGGAGAGGCAAGTTGGCACCAAGATTTGTTGGCCCATTCCCTGTTCTTGAACTAGTCGGGAATTTGGCATATAGAGTTGGCTTACCAGAGAAAATGGCGGGAGTTCACAATGTATTTCATGTTTCCCAACTAAGGAAGTTCGTTCACGACTCAGATGTGACTATTTCACCTGATCAGTTAGAGGACTTCGAAGTAGAACCCGAAGCGGTTGGGAACCGCAAGCCGATTCGTATTGTGGGGCATGATACGAAGCAACTTCGAAGGAAGGCAGTGAAGCTAGTCAACGTTCAATGGGGGCGAGGACGAGAATGATTGTACTTGGGAGACAGAGAAGGGTATTAGGAAGGCATATCCAGAACTATTTACCTGGTAAGATTTACTTTACGATTTAGTTATTCCGCATGCTAGGATAGACTTATTTTGCTTGTTAGCATGTTTGATTGTTGTTTTATGGTTGATAGGCATGCGGGACCTTTGTGTATGTTTTGATTAGGGAATTTCGGGGGCGAAATTTCTTAAGGGGGGGAGAGTGTAATGACCCGTATTCTACACATCATAGGATTATAGAATATTTATTTCCTTCCCATGTGAAGTCGTATGGTCATGTAACTTTGGGAAACATCCATTAGAGTCATTTCCCATGCTTATGATTTTTGTCGATTTTTAAATGACCATTTTGCCCCTAGTTGGTACTGTTTTGACCATAACTTTTGATTGGAAAGGAATTTTGACCTGAAACCACTTCCATTGGAATCGTTTGGTGGTTTACCTTTCCGTAGAGTGGTCATAATAGCCAAACGGACTTACCGTTTAGGAGATATGGCTAAAACAAGGTTTGGAGGTTGAAAAACTGCTTAACTGGGCCAAATCGAGTGATTAGTGAGTAGGCCCATAACCCATTTCGGAATTAGGGTTATGGGAAGGCCGAAATGAGATAGAGGATCATTCCATTTCAGTTTTGTAGCCTCCACTTATCACCAAGGATCCCTAAAAATGGCCTCCAACCTCTAAATCACCTCCAAATCATCTTTTGGTCAAGGATTAAGCTTAGCAACCCCTAATCAAGGAAGATCTACACCAAATCAACATTGGAGCTGCTGTTTGGCATTGAGATTCACATCAAATCAGAGAATTATTTCAGATCTTAGTTTATTTGTGGCTAAGGTGAGTGATTTGCATAGTTTTATACTAATTACGGCTAGTTAAGGGTAATTAGTGCTAATTAGCGAATTTAAACATGATATAATTCGGGAAAAATGTTCATAAATTCTTAAATGATGTTTTAGACCTCTGGTATGAATTTGGGTTAATTTGGTTAAGTTTTGTTAATCCTATCATTAGTTTCACCTAAACATGCTTAAGGGGAAATATGGGGTTTTGTGTATGTTTGATCCATTCTAACCTATCATATTGATGTTTTGGTGTTTGTGGTTGATTATGTATGTTGCTATGACTGTATGAAATGCTTTATGATTGGTTTCAATAGTTAGAATGGTCGAAAATGTCGTCGAATGGCGTAAACACTAGCTGGAAAAGTTTCAGAAAACAGTGCAGGGTTCGGATCGGATCAGATATGGGGCTCGAATCGGATATGTTGAACTGAGCAAGGAATCTGATCGGATCGGAACCTTACACTTAGGAAAAGTGGCAAAAAGGAAGGCCACTATGACGATCCCAAAATCCGAGGGGCGGTATTAAGGATAATCATTGGGAAATAACACATTAATCATCATGATAGAGTACAGATAATAGCAGAAACAATAAATAGAATAATTTTACATGGATATGACAGCGGAATCACAACATGTAATAACATCAGAATAGCATAGCGTGGGATATAACTTAGTAAATAAAAGGAAAGTGATCAGTCATCATCGCCAGAGGCGGAATACATACATGCAGTGAGACAAAATAAGGGTATCAGTCTACATCGCCGAAGGCGGTACATATACATACAATAAGAAGTACAGAAAGTAAATCAGTCTGCATCGCCAGTGGCAGAATCATAATATAAGTACAGTAATGGCGGAAAATGTCAAAGTCATCTCGGTGAAGTCAGCCTCGCCATGAGCCAAAAATGCACTCTATGTAGCAGTGCAGAGCCAAAAATAACCTATCACCTGTGTACTAGGCTGCCCGTGTGAAAATAAGGGCACCCGCGTTTGCAAAGTGAAACAAACAACGAGTCAGTCATGGGGACTGGTATGAGGAATCTATTTAACAGTTAAACAACAGTAAATAGCAAATCATAGGACCACGCCACTTTCGCGGAACAGGTTTATTCCAGTGATTGCTGGTGCATTTAAAAACAAAGTAAATTCTTTTAAAACAACGCAATGCTTTTTGAAAGAATGAAGCCATTATAAGACTCAGGTCCCATCACACAATGCAACGCAAGCCGGAGGATAGAGTTTTACCTTATAATGGCCAAATATGCTTGATACGTACAAAGCAAAATCAATTGATATTATTACTAGTGCGTATATATTTCAAAAGAGAATAGCATCATAAATATCAATCATAGGCGGCATAGCTACCATCTACTATGTCGCCATACTAGTTCTACAATCAAGTCCGTTATTTCGTATTGGAAATTGGATTTCCGTCATGAGTCGAGGCAAGGGGCAAGCTCCACTCCGCTTCGAGACACTCTAGCAAATGCCTCAGGACTACACACTCTGGGTAACCCCTGGATCCTCCAAGGCCGGTCCTCACTTACGTTAGAGGATTAATTATGTCTGAACACACGTTTCCCGGTCCTTACAGACCTATAATCGAGGCGCCTCGCATTCCAACAACCACAAAGGTGAAAAGTAGATATATATGTCAGGGATGGTAAGTCACTGACACCACCATAGCTAGAAAGAAACGTCATGCCCTCCTTGGGTCCTTATCCCGTTTTTGACTCATACCGAGGTGTGAGGTTCGCAAATATACGAAATACACAAAGCTAGGCCACGTAGACCTTGCTTTTATCATCATCCACAAGACTTTGCTTTGCAACAGAAGCCTTGATCACAACATCTTGGCATGCCACATAGGCAGTCCACTCCATACGATTGATTTCCATCGATATATAACCCCTGAGCTCGTACGTCTCAGAGAAGGGCGTTAAGCAAAAGAATAAATTCTCCGCCGCCAAACAGATATATATTTAATAGAGATCAATCAGTATAGAACAAAATCCAATGTCAGACACACAGTCCATTTACAAGTCCGTTCTGGGTCTGAACGAAACCGGAGGCGTCAAATTCCTCGTATATCCGTCCAATCAACACATACGTTCAGACGGCTACTACTTCCGTCCCCTTCCGGTAGCTACTCCGGTCAGGAACCTCAGTAGCGTCCATCCAACTGATACGAAGATCGTCGGTCTTGAATCGTTTTTGCATTTTTCAATTGGAATCGCTCGATAAATTATTTGAAATGAGAGTTAGCTCGGCCTTTTCAAATAATTCACGTCATTAGAATTAAATCGATTCATTTTATGGTTATATTATTCGACATCCATCTTTCAGTTATTTAGTGTTATTTTCGTGTCAAACACATACAACCATCAAATATCATACAATTCAAGCCCAATTGGTTTATTTTCAATCCATATTGCTTATAATATTTTATAACGATTTTTCGCCATTTTTATTTATTTAAAAAAAATAGCCATATTTAATTAAACGGCGTTTCAGGTCGTGCCGTGGCATTGGCGCTGTTTTTCTCCTAATTTGTTTTACACATATCGGAAAATCTAACCGTTGGATTTCTACAAAGTCTATATCAGTGGTAAGATATTCCCAAAGCGAACCCAACGGTTCCAGTTTCGTGAGAATCCGACGGTCGGATCTTCCACACTAGTCGTTTGAAGTTACGGTTTCAAAATTCGAACTGCAGCGTCGTTATTCGATTTAATTTAATTATATTTATATTTATATATAAATATAAACGATTCTGGCGCTGTTTTTCTTCAGATTTGAATTAAACATTCCGGACAATCCAACCGTTGGATTTTTACAAGGTTGGTGCCGTTGGAAAGATATTTCCAAGGCGAACCCAGCGGTTGCAGTTTCGGGAAAATCCGATGGTCGGATCTCTCGTACTAATCGTTTCAAATTACGATTCCGAAATGCGAACTGCACGGCCTCTATTCCTTTTAATTATATTTATATTTATATATATAAATATAGTTCATTCCATTATTTCAACTATAGTTCATTCTATAATTTCAACTTCGTTTTCACTTCAAATATTTCACTAACGCCTTAATATTTCGAAATTTTTTGCCATAACCTCCTTTGTACGGGGAGGGGTTTGGAAATTTATTGGGCCGTATTAGGTACCCAATAAATCCTAAAAAGCATTCACATATTTATAGTGATATATTCTGGTGTTTACGGGGGAGTATGTACTGATAATCACTCCAGAGAATAAATTCTCGTCACCCCGTTTCCGTGTGGAAATAAATAGTCCATGTGCCGTATCTAATAACTAGAGCGACGTGATTATTGTCAACTCCAGACCCGTGTGGGGTTTTTATTAATCTGGCAATTTATCGTTATAATTTATATAGTCCATATCAGTCATCAGTTCAACCTGTAGTACATAGTCATCGCCATGCAAGCCTCTTGCTTGTATGGTAAATCTTCCACCTCGTCACACAAGCTCCAGTTGCTTATGTGGAATATGATGAAGTATGCCTATCATCAAGAATTATGCCATGTAGTGTAGTTCAAAATTAATTGTTACTATCCTATGGCGTTATTTATTATTTCACACAGAAAAACCAGCACTCCGCATCCAATGGCATTCACAGGAGTTGATATATAAATAAAATTGCGCAGCCAACTCATCAAGGTTTACCTATTTGTCGGGCACGCAAATAATTTCTTTACTCTACAGCTAATCCATTTTTCCTGTTCAACACATGTATATATATGCGGAACAAAGCTAATAATAATATTTCTAGCAAACTATTATTTATTTCAACACGTGTGTATTTTTAACTAAGCGTATACATGATGAAAGAAATATTTTTATCATCAAAAATATTTATTCGACACGTGTGTATTTTTACCTAAGCGTATACATGATGAAAGAAATATTTTTATCATCAAAAATATTTATTCGACACCTGTATGTTTTTAACACTTCATATTTACAATAAAGGTGTAGTTTTTATTGTCTATTCCATTTATTTTTAAAAGATGATAATATTCAACACATGAATTTCAACTCAACGAATGAATTGCAACTCAACACATGAATATTCTATATAGTTTGTATATATATAAAAATGTGATTTTTATCGCTAAAGCCATTTGTTTAAATTCAAATAATATTCAACACATGAATTTCAACTCAACGAATGAATTGCAACTCAACACATGAATATTCTGTATAGTTTGTATATATATATATATATAAAAATGTGATTTTTATCGCTAAAGCCATTTGTTTAAATTCAAATAATATTCAACACATGAATTTTAAATCAACGAATGAATTGCAACTCAACACATGAATATTCTATATAGTATATGTAATTTATATAAAAATGTGATTTTTATCGCTAAAGCCATTTGTTTAAATTCAAATAATATTCAACACATGAATTTCAACTCAACGAATGAATTGCAACTCAACACATGAATATTCTATATAGTATATGTAATTTATTGCAACGAATGAAAATTATTCTAACACATACATATTTCAGAAAATTTCGGCAGCATAACGGCAGGGTAGTTAAAACCGGGACCATCCCTAGTACGGCTCCTCGCTCTACCTTAAAACCTAGCGGTTTTTGACAATGGTGATCATGAATCTAGTTTGCACGCAGGCGGCATGTTTTATTTTCAATTACACAATCCTATTCTATTTTGTTTCAACCATAAGAGGGTATTTTTCAACCACAAAGGTATTTTTCAACCATAATATCAACCACAAACAATTATTCCCAACCATTCGTCATACCATATAACATCACGTCAATCACAAGCAATAAATATCGTCCATGGTCTGTGGATGAGGGGAGTATATATATAATATAATAATTCACTTGCATTTCATCACAATTCAAAGCATATATGTTTCAAACAACGCTTGTATAATTTATACATCGCTAATATAACTTATACAACACATGTACATGAGATATACAATGCGTATATAATTTACACTTCGCTTATATAATTTATACAACGCGATTTCATTCACACAAATAGTTTAGATTCCTCACATTGGTTATTGCAGTGCTAAAAATCGTAGGAAGGTCAGAAAAATCCGCGGCTTCTTCTAGAATGCAGAGAGCCTCCTTGCGGTCACGGTGTCTCCTGTTTCATCGAAATTCGTTAAAGAACGAAAAAGATATTATTTTTCAAAGTTTTGCAACACTTAAAAGTGTTATTTTCATTTCAGAATTTACATCAGTAAATTTTTAAAAACTTCGAAACTAGGTCACAAATTTTCAGTCGATCCGTACCTCGATGCTTCGATCAGACCTTGTTGCGTCAAAGGGCTATGAACCACCTCCAGATCGGCGGTGGTGGCGAAGATTCGGCGACCTGTGCTCGTCGCGGCGGCGCTCTGAAGGTCGCGCCTTTCTCGTCGAATTCCGACGTCGATGGTTGATGTCAGGGGTCGTGGGTTGGTCGGATGTGGAGAGGAGGCGAAGGCGGTCGGAAGTCTTAACTGGCGGAGGCGGTGAAATCGCCTGAGGCGGTCGGAAAAGGGAGGAGAAGCGTGGAGCACTGTGCGTCGTCCAATCGTTCTCTGGCGGCTAGGGTTTCAGAATTTTTTTTTTAATGAAAAATTCCTATTGGTCCATGCTTTATAGGAAATTTTAAATAGTGTTTTTGCAAACGGACTCCTTTTTAAACCCAACGACTGTCGCCCCTAGCTAAATACCCCCATTCCGGACACAATGGGATATGTATCGTTGGCCATTTCGACTGTTACAGTCAGTTATTTTTCAAATTAAAATATAAAACATTCGATATTTAATTTACACATACATTTCAATTTGCCAGGGCTACAAACTGAATCGAAAAATTCCAGAAAAATAAATCTAGCTTTGTTTTGACGATACGGTCCTAACCAAACTAGTTTCGTCGAATTCTGAGCTCGTTTGAAAAACGGCCATTTTTAGGTCGACCTATTTTAACAGAATTTGACCAAACACATTATCTTTTGCCCCGCTCACATACTAGCTTCAGAAATTATGAAATTTGAAACCTCGCAATAATTTGACATCCCGGACCCAACAAAAGTGGTTTCGTCGAATTCCGAGGTCGTATGCAAAATCTCAATTTTCAAGGGCTATATATACTATATAGCGACCTTTCTGAAAATTCATTTGGCCATAACTTTTGATTTCCGTTATGAAATTTCGATTTTTCAGATTCGTTAGAAAGGTATTAATAAACAGATTTAAATATTTTCAGTTTCGTTAAAATCCGTTATATTTTCCACCCAGTACAGTCAGACAAAGTTCGTATTCAAAATTTCAAACTGCCATACCATACCAAATTCTATATTTTATTGAAATATGCTATTTCAATTATTCAAATTTCTTGGTAATAACCTAATTTAAAAATTTTAAACTGGTTCACATTTTCCGGGTTATTACAATCTCCCCCACTTAAAACTTTTCGTCCTCGAAAAGGAAATAACAGTTAAGCAGGAAATAAAATGTAAATGCAAAGTATTGTAAAGGTACCTTGCACCGGAGTTAGTCAGAGATGTCCACTCCGCATTTGGGATAGGCTTGTTTAATGCTTTCCTCAGTCTCCCAAGTACAGTCTCTAGGATCACTAGTCCACTGCACTTTGACTAGATGAATCTTTTTCCTCCTTAGCTCTCTTGTTTCCTTGCCAACTATCTTTAATGGCTCCCTTTTGAGTGCTAATTCTGGAGTTATGTCAATATCATGTTGCGCTGCTTCTTCCACAATAAGGTCGGGATCATGAACATGTTTTCTGAGATGAGATATGTGGAACACATCATGTATACCAGGCAACCAATTAGGTAATGAAACCCTATATGCAAGAGTTCCAATCCGTTCAAGTATAGGAAAGGGACCAATAAATCTCGGTGCCAACTTCCCAGTCTTGCCAAATCTGATTACTCCACGCATTGGAGAAACTCTTAAATAAACATAATCGCCAATGGCAAACGATATATCCCTTCTTCTCGCATCAGCATAACTTTTCTGTCGGCTCTGTGCGGTTTTTAATTGCTTCTTAATGAAATCGACTTTATCCGATGCTTCTCGAATCATATCGGGCCCTAACACAAGTCTGTTGCCAGGTTCTACCCAACATGCGGGAGATCTGCACGGTCTACCGTATAATGCTTCAAATGGAGACATTCCCAAACTTGCTTGATAGCTATTGTTGTAAGAGAATTCGGCTAGATGTAAGTGATCTTCCCATGAGCCTCCAAAATCGATAACGCAAGCCCGTAGTAAATCTTCTAAAATTCTATTCACCCGCTCAGTTTGGCCATCTGTCTGAGGGTGATAAGCGGTGCTTAGATTCAATTTGGTTCCTAATTCTTCCTGGAATGCTTCCCAGAATTTGCTAGTAAATAGGGGATCTCTATCGCTGACTATATTGAGCGGCACTCCATGAAGTTTAACAATTTCTTTGAAGTAAATCTGTGCTAGACTTTGAGCCGTTCTGTTGGATCGGATAGGTATGAAATGGGCAGTCTTCGTGAAGCGATCTACGATTACCCATATACTGTCGTTTCCTTTTCTAGTTCGAGGCAAGCCATCGATGAAGTCCATCGAGATTTGCTCCCACTTCCATCCTGGAATTTCTAAGGGTTGTAATAATCCAGCCAATTTCTGCTGATCACTCTTAACTAGCTGACAAGTGGGGCATCTGCTAACATATAATGAGATATCTCTTTTCATAGCTCTCCACCAGAATGTGCGCTTGATATCGTTATACATTTTGCTCACACCGGGATGGATACTTAATTTGGACTTGTGGCATTCATCAAGTATTTCTCTTCGAAGCTCTGGAAGGTTTGGGATGCAAATTCTGCCCTTTAATCTTAGAACTCCTTTGTCATCGAGTCGGAAACTTGTGGATTCACCTCCTTTGACTCTTTGACTGATTCTTTGAAAAAATTCATCGTCTTTCTGAAGGGTCGAGATCCTGTCTATTAATGAAGACGTGATGACAAAACTGGCGATGATTTCATTCTTTTTGCTGAGCGCATCGGCTACAACATTGGCTTTCCCTGGAGTGTATAGAATTTCAAAATCTTATGCTGCAAGGAATTCTAACCAATGTTGTTGCCTCAAATTTAGAACTTTCTGGGTGAATAGGTACTTCAAGGATTGATGATCGGTAAATAGTTCGAATTTCTCGCCCAGTAAATAATGCCTCCAGATTCTTAAAGCGAACACGATAGCTAATAACTCAAGATCATGAGTTGCATAGTTTCTTTCATGCGGCTTTAGTTGACGACTGGCATAAGCGATCACTTGGCCCTTTTACATTAACACTGCGCCTAGCCCTTTAATAGAAGCATTTGTCCATACAGTCAAGTCTTGGTTACCTTCTATTATGGTCAATACTGGAGCAGTTGTCAATTTCAGTTTCAGCTCCTGAAAAGCTTCTTCGCATTCGGGAGTCCATTTGAATTTCTCATGCTTCTTTGTAAGCTTTGTCAATACACCAGATATCTTTGAAAAATCCTGAACGAATTTCCGATAGTAACTAGCCAATCCAAGGAAACTTCGAACTTCTGTGGGTGTAGTAGGTTGTTTCCAGTTCTGAATCGCTTGCAATTTTGCTTGGGTCTACAGCAATTCTCTCTTTTGATACGACATGGCCTAGGAACTTAACTTCATTCTGCCAGAAGACACACTTAGAAAATTTAGCTTTCAAGACATTTCTCCTTAGAATTTTCAACACTTGTTCTAAATGTTTTGCATGCTCATCTTCCGACTTAGAGTAGATTAAAATGTCATCGATGAAGACTAGAACAAATTTATTCAACACACCTCGGAACACTCTATTCATAAGATCGACGAAGTATGCCGGAGCGTTGCATAAGCCGAACGACATTACTAACCATTCGTAGAATAAATCGGGACCCCTGAAGGTTGTCAAAGGAACACAGTCTTCGGCTATACGCAATTGGTGGAAACCTGTAGCTAGGTCCATTCTGGAGAATATTGTTGCTCCATTTAATTGATCTAACAGATCATCTATTCGGGGCAAAGGATATTTGTTCTTCAGTGTCTGTTTATTGAGATCTCGGTAATCAACACACAGTCTTATAGTACCGTCTGATTTTGGGACAAATACAACTACTGCTCCCCATGCTGAAAAGCTCGGTCTGATTAGACCTTTCCAAAGCAATTCTCGGGTTTGACTACTTAACTCTTCCTTTTCTTTCGGGGCCATTCTTCTAATTGGATGTACTACTGGTCGGGCGTTAGGAATTAGATCTATCCTAAATTCAATTTCTCTTTGCGGCGGTTAGTTTTCTACTTCTTCAAACACATCCGCGTAGTTTTTAACGACCGGTATCTTTTCTATCGAAGGGGGAGTAATTTCTAAAGAAGACCAAAATTCTGTTCTATTAATTTCTGAGCCATGACATGGTATACATATAGGTCCAAGCTTCGTTTTGACTTTAACGATCCTCTCGGCACATGTAACTTCGGCCTTATATTTTGTTAACCATTCCAAACCGAGAATAACATCGAATTCCAACTGATTCATGATTGTTAAGTTGATAGGAAACTTGTAGAAGGAATAGGAGACAGGCACTCTACAGTATGAACTGAGACTAACAGAACCTCCTGTCGGATTTTGAACTTTAATTGGTTCCTTTAGAATTCATTGATTCAATTTTAACTTGTGAACAATTTTACCAGAAATGAAGCTACGTGATGCACCTGTATCAAAAAGTACAGAAACAGGAATATTTTTGATAGTAAGGGTACCTCCCAAGACGTCGGGTTTACCTGATCCATCGGTGATAGCTGGCGGGGTCTTCCCGTCATAGACATGAGCCACCTGTGCATTCTGCTTTAGAGGACAATTCCTGCTATAGTGCCCCTTTTTATGGCAGTTGTAGCATTCGACTGAGTCATTTGCCTTTGGCTTCCTCGGAGCTTTGCATACATTAGAAAAGTGACCTGGCTTCCCGCAATTGTAGCAATTTCCTTTTGGGATCTTTGCAGGTTTATGAGTAGCGGCCGCAGTAATGCTAGATTCGGGTTGATCGGTTGAAGCCTTGCGCTTATTTCCAACTTGGCTTTTGGCGCGGTCTTGGCTAGCAAGCCTCTCATCCATGTCTTCGTAATTGCAAGCCATCTCTACTAGTTCTGTAAAGGAGAGTTTGATGTTGCTTATAGCTCTATCATGGTACTTGCGCTTCAGCCCAAATATGAATCTCTTGTTCTTTGCTTTGTTGGTCGTAATCAGCTCTGGAGCATAGCGCGACAATTGGGTGAACTTATTTAGATAATCCTGAATAGAGAGATCTCCTTGCTGGAGATTAGCAAATTGCTCTCGCATCCTCTCTAGAGCCTGTTCAGGTACAAACTTCTCATTGAACATAGTTTTGAATTGTTCCCAAGTCCTGACAGTACCAGCTGCATCCCCTGAGGTAATAGCATCCCACCACAGCTATGCTTCTTCTTGAAGGAGCCAAATGCCTAGTCGGGCTTTGTTGTTAGTTCCCATACCCATGCCTTCAAAGATTTTCTCACAGGTTTTCAGCCAAGCTATAGACTCGGTCACTATGCCAGTGCCAGTAAAAGGTTTTCCCCCAAGATTTCTGTACCTCTTTGCTAGTTTATCTAGCTCAAAGTCTTCTGGTGCTGGTGGCTGCACAATAGGGCCTTCCACTACTACGGGGATATTCCCCCGTCCTCCTGCTGCCACTCCTCGGCCTCCACGGCCTCCTCTAGCTGCTGCTGCTCGTGTAGCCATCTAAGAGAATACTGTATAAGCAAGAAAAGAGTCAAGCTCAGAGATTTGATAATTTTCATAAATGATAAAGCAAGGGAATACAAGGAAAGATAATGATGATGTACTGATCAAATTGTTTTGCTAATCTGCTTAGCTCATTCTAGGACATTTCTAATCCTATCTCTAATGAGCTACTCGCATTAGAACACTACTGATTCTATTCTGACGAGGTGTTTAATGTGTTAGATCCCGGAACTAAGGTTAACCATAGCTCTGATACCAACTGTGACGATCCCAAAATCCGAGGGGCGGTACTAAGGACAATCATTGGGAAATAACACATTAATCATCATGGCAGAGTACAGATAATAGCAGAAACAATAAATAGAATAATTTTACATGGATATGACAGCGGAATCACAACATGTAATAACATCAGAATAGCATAGCGTGGGATATAACTTAGTAAACAAAAGGAAAGTGATCAGTGATCATCGCCAGAGGCGGAATACATACATGCAGTGAGACAAAATAAGGGTATCAGTCTACATCGCCGAAGGCGGTACATATACATACAATAAGAAGTACAGAAAGTAAATCAGTCTGCATCGCCAGTGGCGGAATCATAATATAAGTACAGTAATGGCGGAAAATGTAAAAGTCATCTCGGTGAAGTCAGCCTCGCCATGAGCCAAAAATGCACTCTATGTAGCAGTGCAGAGCCAAAAACAACCTGTCACCTATGTACTAGGCTGCCCGTGTGAAAATAAGGGCACCCGCGTTTGCAAAGTGAAACAAACAACGAGTCAGTCATGGGGACTGGTATGAGGAATCTATTTAACAGTTAAACAACAGTAAATAGCAAATCATAGGACCACGCCACTTTCGCAGAACGGGTTTATTCCAGTGATTGCTTGTGCATTTAAAAACAAAGTAAATTCTTTTAAAACAACGCAATGCTTTTTGAAAGAATGAAGCCATTATAAGACTCAGGTCCCATCACACAATGCAACGCAAACCGGAGGATAGAGTTTTACCTTATAATGGCCAAATATGCTTGATACGTATAAAGCAAAATCAATTGATATTATTACTAGTGCGTATATGTTTCAAAAGAGAATAGCATCATAAATATCAATCATAGGCGGCATAGCTTCCGTCTACTATGTCGCCATACTAGTTCTACAATCAAGTCCGTTATTTCATATTGGAAATTGGATTTCCTTCATGAGTCGAGGCAAGGGGCAAGCTCCTCTCCGTTCGAGACACTCTAGCAAATGCCTCGGGACTACACACTCTGGGTAACCCCTGGATCCTCCAAGGCCGGTCCTCACTTACGTTAGAGGATTAATTATGCCTGAACACACGTTTCCCGGTCCTTACAGACCTATAATCGAGGCGCCTCGCATTTCAACAACCACAAAGGTGAAAAGTAGATATATATGTCAGGGCTGGTAAGTCACTGACACCACCATAGCTAGAAAGAAACGTCATGCCCTCCTTGGGTCCTTATCCCGTTTTTGACTCATACCGAGGTGTGAGGTTCGCGAATCTACGAAATACACAAAGCTAGGCCACGTAGACCTTGCTTTGTTCATCATCCACAAGACTTTGCTTTGCAACAGAAGCCTTGATCACAACATCTTGGCATGCCACACAGGCAGTCCACTCCATACGATTGATTTCCATCGATATATAACCCCTGAGCTTGTACGTCTCAGAGAAGGGCGTTAAGCAAAAGAATAAATTCTCCGCTGCCAAATAGATATATATTTAATAGAGATCAATCAGTATAGAACAAAATCTAATGTCAGACACATAGTCCATTTACAAGTCTGTTATGGGTCTGAACGAAACCGGAGGCGTCAAATTCCTCGTATATCCGTCCAATCAACACATACGTTCAGACGACTACTACTTCCGTCCCCTTCCGGTAGCTACTCCGGTCAGGAACCTCAGTAGCGTCCATCCAACCGATACGAAGATCGTCAGTCTTGAATCGTCTTTGCATTTTCCAATTCGAATCGCTCGATAAATTATTTGAAATGAGAGTTAGCTCGGCCTTTTCAAATAATTCACGTCATTAGAATTAAATCGATTCATTTTATGGTTATATTATTCGACATCCATCTTTCTGTTATTTAGTGTTATTTTCGTGTCAAACACATACAACCATCAAATATCAAACAATTCAAGCCCAATTGGTTTATTTTCAATCCATATTGCTTATAATATTTTATAATGATTTTTCGCCATTTTTATTTATTTAAAAAATAGCCATATTTAATTAAACGGCGTTTCAGGTCGTGTCGTGGCATTGGCGCTGTTTTTCTCCTAATTTGTTTTACACATATCGGAAAATCTAACCGTTGGATTTCTACAAAGTCTATATCAGTGGGAAGATATTCCCAAAGCGAACCCAACGGTTCCAGTTTCGTGAGAATCCGACGGTCGGATCTTCCACACTAGTCGTTTGAAGTTACGGTTTCAAAATTCGAACTGTAGCGTCGTTATTCGATTTAATTTAATTATATTTATATTTATATATAAATATAAACGATTCTGGCGCTGTTTTTCTTCAGATTTGAATTAAACATTTCGGACAATCCAACCGTTGGATTTTTACAAGGTTGGTGCCGTTGGAAAGATATTTCCAAGGCGAACCCAGCGGTTGCGGTTTCGGGAAAATCCGATGGTCGGATCTCTCGTACTAATCGTTTCAAATTACGATTCCGAAATGCGAACTGCACGGCCTCTATTCCTTTTAATTATATTTATATTTATATATATAAATATAGTTCATTCCATTATTTCAACTATAGTTCATTCTATAATTTCAACTTCGTTTTCACTTCAAATATTTCACTAACGCCTTAATATTTTGAAAAATTTCGCCATAACCTCCTTTGTACGGGGAGGGGTTTGGAAATTTATTGGGCCATATTAGGTACCCAATAAATCCTAAAAAGCATTCACATATTTATAGTGATATATTCTGGTGTTTACGGGGGAGTATGTACTGATAATCACTCCAAAGAATAAATTCTCGTCACCCCGTTTCCGTGTGGAAATAAATAGTCCATGTGCCGTATCTAATAACTAGAGCGACGTGATTATTGTCAACTCCAGACCCGTGTGGGGTTTTTATTAATTTGGCAATTTATCGTTATAATTTATATAGTCCATATCAGTCATCAGTTCAACCTGTAGTACATAGTCATCGCCATGCAAGCCTCTTGCTTGTATGGTAAATCTTCCACCTCGTCACACAAGCTCCAGTTGCTTATGTGGAATATGATGAAGTATGCCTATCATCAAGAAGTATGCCATGTAGTGTAGTTCAAAATTAATTGTTACTATCCTATGGCGTTATTTGTTATTTCACACTGAAAAACCAGCACTCTGCATCCAATGGCATTCACAGGAGTTGATATATAAATAAAATTGCGCAGCCAAATCATCAAGGTTTACCTATTTGTCGGGCACGCAAATAATTTCTTTACTCTACAGCTAATCCATTTTTCCTGTTCAACACATGTATATATATGCAGAACAAAGCTAATAATAATATTTCTAGCAAACTATTATTTATTTCAACACGTGTGTATTTTTAACTAAGCGTATACATGATGAAAGAAATATTTTTATCATCAAAAATATTTATTCGACACGTGTGTATTTTTACCTAAGCGTATACATGATGAAAGAAATATTTTTATCATCAAAAATATTTATTCGACACGTGTATGTTTTTAACACTTCATATTTACAATAAAGGTGTAGTTTTTATTGTCAATTCCATTTATTTTTAAAAGATGATAATATTCAACACATGAATTTCAACTCAATGAATGAATTGCACCATGAATATTCTATATAGTTTGTATATATATAAAAATGTGATTTTTATCGCTAAAGCCATTTGTTTAAATTCAAATAATATTCAACACATGAATTTCAACTCAACGAATGAATTGCAACTCAACACATGAATATTCTGTATAGTTTGTATATATATAAAAATGTGATTTTTATCGCTAAAGCCATTTGTTTAAATTCAAATAATATTCAACACATGAATTTCAACTCAACGAATGAATTGCAACTCCACACATGAATATTCTATATAGTATATGTAATTTATATAAAAATGTGATTTTTATCGCTAAAGCCATTTGTTTAAATTCAAATAATATTCAACACATGAATTTCAACTCAACGAATGAATTGCAACTCAACACATGAATATTCTATATAGTATATGTAATTTATTGTAACGAATGAAAATTATTCTAACACATACATATTTCAGAAAATTTCGGCAGCATAACGGCAGGGTAGTTAAAACCGGGACCGTCCCTAGTACGGCTCCTCGCTCTACCTTAAAACCTCGCGGTTTTTGACAATAGTGATCATGCATCTAGTTCGCACGCAGGCGGCATGTTTTATTTTCAATTACACAATCCTATTCTATTTTGTTTCAACCATAAGAGGGTATTTTTCAACCACAATATCAACCACAAACAATTATTCCCAACCATTCGTCATACCATATAACATCACGTCAATCACAAGCAATAAATATCTTCCATGGTCTGTGGACGAGGGGAGTATATATATATATATATATATATATATAGATATAGATAGATATATAATATAATAATTCACTTGCATTTCATCACAATTCAAAGCATATATGTTTCAAACAACGCTTGTATAATTTATACATCGCTAATATAACTTATACAACACATGTACATGAGGTATACAATGCATATATAATTTACACTTCGCTTATATAATTTATACAACGCGATTTCATTCACACAAATAGTTTAGATTCCTCACATTGGTTATTGCAGTGCTAAAAATCGTAGGAAGGTCAGAAAAATCCGCGGCTTCTTCTAGAATGTAGAGAGCCTCCTTACAGTCATGGTGTCTCCTGTTTCATCGAATTTCATTAAAGAACGAAAAAGATATTATTTTTCAAAGTTTTTCAACACTTAAAAGTGTTATTTTCATTTCAGAATTTACATCAGTAAAGTTTTTAAAAACTTCGAAACTAGGTCACAAATTTTCAGTCGATCCGTACCTCGATGCTTCGATCAGACCTTGATGCGTCAAAGGGCTACAAACCACCTCCAGATCGGCGGTGGTGGCGAAGGATTCGGCGACCTGTGCTCGTCGCGGCGGCGCTCTGAAGGTCGCGCCTTTCTCGTCGAATTCCGACGTCGATGGTTGATGTCAGGGGTCGTGGGTTGGTCGGATGTGGAGAGGAGGCGAAGGCGGTCGGAAGTCTTAACTGGCGGCGGCGGTGAAATCGCCTGAGGCGGTCGGAAAAGGGAGGAGAAGCGTGGAGCACTGTGCGTCGTCCAATCGTTCTCTGGCGGCTAGGGTTTCGGAATTTTTTTTTTAATGAAAAATTCCTATTGGTCCATGCTTTATAGGAAATTTTAAATAGTGTTTTTGCAAACGGACTCCTTTTTAAACCCAACGACTGTCGCCCCCAGCTAAATACCCCCATTCCGTACACAATGGGATATGTCTCGTTGGCCATTTCGACTGTTACAGTCAGTTATTTTTCAAATTAAAATATAAAACATTCGATATTTAATTTACATGTACATTTCAATTTGCCAGGGCCACAAACTGAATCGAAAAATTCCAGAAAAATAAATCTAGCTTTGTTTTGACGATACGGTCCTAACCAAACTAGTTTCGTCGAATTTTGAGCTCGTTTGAAAAACGACCATTTTTAGGTCGACCCATTTTAACAGAATTTGACCAAACACATTATCTTTTGCCCCGCTAACATACTAGCTTCAAAAATTATGAAATTTGAAACCTAGCAATAATTTGACATCCTGGACCCAACAAAAGTGGTTTCGTCGAATTCCGAGGTCGTATGCAAAATCTCAATTTTCAAGGGCTATATATATACTATATAGCGACCTTTCTGAAAATTCATTTGGCCATAACTTTTGATTTCCGTTATGAAATTTCGATTTTTCGGATTCGTTAGAAAGGTATTGATAAACATATTTAAATATTTTCAGTTTCGTTAAAATCCGTTATATTTTCCACCCAGTACAGTCAGACAAAGTTCGTATTCAAAATTTCAAACTGCCATACCATACCAAATTCTATATTTTATTGAAATATGCTATTTCAATTATTCAAATTTCTTGGTAATAACCTAATTTAAAAATTTTAAACTGGTTCACATTTTCCGGGTTATTACAGCCACGTTAGCTGAACTGGGATCGGATCAGATTAGGGAGTAGGGATCGGAGCGGATAGAGGAGGATGGATCGGATCGAAGCCCGTGGAGGATGACGAGGCGGATCGAAATGGAAGCAGGGACTGGAGGAGAGGCACCCCGACCCAACCCGGAGTGAAGCACCCGACCCGACCCCAGAGGAATACCCGACCCGAACCGCACCAGAAGGAGACTCGACCCGAACAGATGGAGGACACCGACCCGAACCGATGGCTTGAGTAGGAACCCGACCCGAACCAGTGTTGACCAATAACCCGAGATGCAAAGGTAGTCCGATATGGGAAGTTAGAGCTCAGGATCCAGTTGGGAACCAATGAGTTCACGTCATGGTTGGACTTTGCTGCGGGACGTGTGCTAAGGAGTTTTCGATGTTCATAACTTCGATTCACCACTAAAAATGAATGATGGCTACTTATCAGTGCAGTAGGGTCATTACGACCTGAGTGGCAAAGTGATGGTAGCAAGACTACGTTATCAGTGCAGTAGGGTCATTATGACCTGAGCGGCAAGTTGATGCGTAGTAAGACTATGAGCCAGTGCAGTGGGGTCATTGTGATTCCATGGGGCAGAGTGGACATAGTAAGGATTAGTAAGGCTATGAGCCAGTGAAGTGGGGTACTTGTGACTCCATGGGGAAAAAGTGGACATAGCAAAGGATTTGTGGCTACGTTATCAGTGCAGTGAAGCCAATTATGACTTCATGGGGCAAAGTGATTGTAGCAAGGTATGATTGGGTGATCGAAGTGGTGAATATCGTATGCTTTACGCACTGAGTGAGAGATGTGAGGATGAATGCTATGTATGATTGTTTGCTATCATTATGACATGCACACCTCCCCCACCTCCGTATCTTTACACTGTTTGATATGGTACCTTAGAGTGTTGTACAGTATGTAGTGCTAACTCTTTGGTTGCAGGTCCAGGTTCAGGTATGTTTTAGTCTACCTGTTATTGTTCACTTTAGATGCTTATCGCTCATACCAGGCTTTATGTCTGACCCAGAGTTTTATGTCCCCTCTTATTACTCTGGGTGCTCACACGAGCAGACTAGAGACAGGTTAGCTGGTGATGCGCGAGTAGCTGATTCGGAGGCGGGCATGAGGCTTCCACGTATGATATATATATACACATTCTCCCTGTGTCGTTGGTGGTCGCTAATTGGGCATTAGTAGTGTACCTCCTTTATCTTACTTTTGCTTTGAGATAGTTTTAAAGTTGTTATAAGCTGTATTTTGGATTTCCGCTGCTATGATATTTAGTTTTGATTTTCAGCTTATGCACTGTCTCTCCTGTTTTATGTCAAGCATGTTATTATTATATTTTGTTCAATGCGCTGTGAGACATTCTACAGGTTTTTTGTATGTTCATTTCCTTCTTCCTTTTCCTTCTGACTACCCGTTCCGTGCTAACTGGACATGTGTACAAAGTACCTTTGGAGAGTAAATGTCGGTTGGTGTGGGGCGGGCCGTCACAGAGAGTGTCGATCTTGGACGTTGGATTTGAATGCAACGCCTTCGTCCTTGGTTTCATGGGCTATAGTTTGATTCTAGGGTTGGATTGGCTACCCAGGCGGGGTGCCATCCTAGATTGTGAAAGGAGGTAGTTAGACTATTGATTCATTATGGAAAGACACTCATATTTCTTGTGACCCTAGGGGTTCAGTGACATTTAGCTGTCTAGAATCTCTTGATGTATCCAACGGTGATTTGGAATCTTTTCGTGTGGTCCGTGAGTATAGTGACGTCTTGGATGAAGTGCGAGGTTTACCTAGCGGCACAAGGTATTCGTGTGTGTCTAGTGGATAATGCAAAGTCAGTTAGGTGATTAGTGATGGTTTTGAAGCAAGACTGGATAGGACAGCCAGAGTCGGTTAAGTGCCCAATTATTTGTTTTGCTAGTATCATCTCACGTAGACTGTCTGAAATCGGAGGAGGTATTCCTTGGGTGCTTGTCTGATATTGGTTTAGGCCTTTGGGGCTTGTGCTTGGGGGATATCGAGTTCGAATAGGATGGCTTGCGTGGGAGATGGATAGTTGCGATGAGTTCACATGGAGAGTATCTCGATAGATTTTGTTGATGGATTACCAAGATCGAGGAAGGGTAATACGAGGATTTGGGTTATAGTAGATAGACTTACTAAGAGCGCCCATTTTATTCCCGTGAAGAATAAGAGGACTGCTCCATGGTTAGCTTCTGTATACATCCGATAGATAGTTCGTTTGCATGGTGTTCCTTCTAGCATAGTAAGCGACCGCGATCCTATCTTCACTAGTGAATTTTGGAGGAGCTTACAAGAAGTGGTAGGGACTCAGTTATGTTTGAGCACCTCATATCATCCTCAGACGGACGGCCAAACCGAGAGGGTGAATCGTATTCTAGAGGACCTTTTGAGGCTATGTATCCTAGACTTTGGAGGTACATGGGAAGAGCATCTTCCATTGGTAGAGTTCGCATATAATAATAGCTTTCAGTCTAGCATTGGCATGTCACCTTTCGAAGCTCTTTATGGATGACCTTGTCGTTCACCTACATGTTGGTGGGAATATACAAATAAGATCTTACTTGGGCCCGATATGATTAGAGAGACTTCGGAGAAGATTGATTTGATTCGAAGAAGGATGAAAGCAGTGCAAGATAGGCAGAAATATTATGCGGATAAGAGGAGGACAGATCTTGAGTTTGAGGTTGGGGACATGGTCTTTATCAAAGTGTCTCCATTACGGAATGTTGTTCGCTTTGGGTCCGTTGGGAAATTAGCATCAAGGTTCGTAGGGCCGTTTCCTATAAAGGAGAAGATTGGTCAGATGGCGTATAGAGGGAAGTTGCCTGAGAGACTTAGTGGTGTACACGAGGTATTCCATGTATCACATTTGAGGAAGTTCTTACACGAGACCACGGAGGTAGTGGAGCCGAGCTTGCTTAGAGAGGTGGAAATAGAGCGTGATGCGACGATTCGACGAGCTCCTACATGCATTCTTGGGTCGGAGATCAAGAAGTTGAGAAATCGAGAGGTCAGACTAGTCAAAGTACACTGGGGAGACGATGAGAGTAATGCTACTTGGGAGACGGAAGAGAAGATGCGTTCATTGTACCCTTTTCTTTTCGAGGGTATGTATTTTAATTTCTCCTTTATCGCTTAGCTTGTGCTTATCTTATCTTTAGTATGTCCTCTCGCTAGTATCTTTGACCTTTAGTTTGGGAAATCCTATGGTTGAAACATGTGTTTGAGACATGTTATGTATGATGGATGCAAAGTGGATGCAAGTGTTTGCTAGTGGTTGCTCGTGGATGCATATACACACACTATTAGGCACCAGATCGGCTCAGTCACTTCATATTGCATATTGCATATATATGGATGTATTTAGTAAAATGGATGTATAATGGTTTTATTATCATATGGTTGCTGCATTCGGGTGGATGGTTGTGCACGCATATAGAATTAATTTGTATCATTAGGAATCTTTTGCATACATATTGGACGCATGGCACTATCATGAATTGCACTAAGGAGGTCGACTGAATAAGTAGACCGCCTAATTTTTCATTAGATATGGACATATACACACACTATGCATATAAACATTAAATCATTAGAAGTCTTTTAAGGACAGTGGATGCTGGTGTTTGATGGTTGAGTAGATGGATGATTAGATGGTAGGATATACATTCTTCTTGACTTGGAGATTTCGGGGACGAAATCCTTTAAGGAGGGGAGAATGTAACACCCCGTAATTTTATAACATTAAAATTCACAAATTAAAGTATACTTAATTTTTAGAAAAGAATTAAGTGAAATGGGTTGCGCAGAGAAATACATGTATACATATATATATTGATATATATATATATATAAAATTAAAAATTAAATAAATAAATATGCGAAAAAGTTCAAAACAGCGAATTGGGAGGGGAAATAACCGAACCGGCCCATTTTTGAGGTCGACCCGAGCCTCGCTGGGTCTACTAGGGGTTAATCCAGGGTGTTTGGCTATCAACCCGTGGGCCGATTCGCTCAAATGCAGATTTTGCATTTGATTGGTTCTCATGGTTCAGGGTTAATCTAATGGTCCTAAATAACTTCCTACACCTATAAATACATCCTGATGCTAACCCTAAACCTAATTAAAATTGGAACCAAAGTCATTATGCCGTCGCCATGGAACTCAGTGTAGCCGCCGCCAACTAAAGAGGAAGATAGCTAATCAATTCAACCTAATTCAAGCTTAGAGCTTCAACAACGAATCAACTAACGTCGCTACAACAATTCTGCATCCAGTTTGATCAATTGTTCATAATTCTTTAACCACGAAAGGCAAGTTCGATTTCTCTAATCAAGATAATTATTAAATTAAGTAAGATTAGATATAATTGTGGATTATATGGATATGATGTGAGTTATTGACCGTATGATATGATTACGTTGTTAAATTGTGATGTTATCATACATGTTGTAAATTCTATGATTTTATGTTGTCATCTATGTTGTAAAGTTATGATCTATGTTGTAATTCTACGATTGGCTTACGTGTAATCAAATCATCATGTTGTTTAAATGCTAGTTTGGTTATGTTGATTCACATGATAGATCATATGTATGTATGCAAGATTAGATGTTGATTTAGACATAAATCACATGCAAGTTAGTAAATATTATGATGTCTATTTTAGATCAAAAGTTAGGCTATGATATGCTTAAGTTACATGCCAAATCTGTACATGCTAGTTTGTATATTTAGAGGTAAATTTACACCATTGTTATGTTGCATAAATCACATATGCAAGTTTATATAAAAATATGAGTTTGGAATATGAATCATGTTATGCAAGTTTTTGGTTATTGCCTATGTAAGTTTTGTGATGAAAATCTTGTTCATAACATGTAGGTTCATACTTTTAGGCCTATGTTTAGATCGATGATTTTATGCAGGTTATGTGGTAAATTCTCATATGCAAGTTAGGCCTATTTTGTATGTTATGTGAATATGTGGTGTTTTTCCCTTTTCCATGTGTTAGACTATTTCTTAGTCTATCATATATTCTATGCGAATGGACGCCGCGGGGGTTATGGGGAAAAATATTGATTATGTTAATAAATGTGAATTGGCATGTAATGGCCTTAAAAGAGGCATATATGTAAAGTGAAATATTAATTGGTAAAGTGATATATGGACATAATTAATGTGAATTATGGTCATAGAGATAATTGGAATTTTATTAACATATTTGATTCGGAATAATTAATCCAAATATGGGATGAAAATATTATGTTAATAAATGTGAATTGGAATGTAAATGAGTCATATATGTAAATTAATTTGAATTTGAATAGGGATATTAAATAGTGAGATAAAAGGACTTTAATGGCATATAATAAATTTGTGATGAAATTGGTATAATTTTGCATACCATAAATGGATGGACATAATTGAGTCAATTATAGACATCGTTAAAATTGGAATTAATTGATAATTTGAATAGGGAAAATATTTCAAATTGAGGTAAAGGATTATAAGTTATAATCAATGCTTAGGACACGAGGTTGGACTCATTTGTGACGTAAAACTGCCCGGACCCGCCCGGCAAATCCAGTAGTCACAAATGGTAGCCCAATCTGAGAGGTCCTAGGCCCAAATTAAAAGCGTAACAGTTGTAAAGACACGAGGTTAGGCTCTTTTATGGTGTAAGACTGCCCGGACCCGCCCGACAAATCCAGCTGCCATAAATGTCAGTCTAATGTGAGAGGTCATTATAAGGTTACGACCTTAATGAATTAAGAAATAATTAACCAGATAAGCATGTAGTGGGACATGAGGGGGTTAAGTGGGTGCCTTGGGTGGCATGAGGAATCTAGTGGGTGACATGTGGATGTCATGAGAAATACGATTAGAAAAATGGAGTAATTTGAATATAAACAATTATGACATGTAATTCAAATTATTGGATAAAATAGTTATTGACACCAATGAAGGGAAAGGTTTTAATTAATTGATTAATTAATTAAAAATGGACATGGTAAATGAAATGGACTACTTAACCAAATCTGATCCCTAGGGATTGTAAGAACTTAAGTTTAAGTTGGGGGTTCAGTAAACTAGGTTATACGGAATGAGTGGGTTAAGTAAATCTTGGGTAGGTGGGTAATATTAGTACGTATAGGCCCACAAACTTAACCGTAAATTAAATATGTCCGAACCAGTGAGAGGGTTAAGTAAATCTTGGGTAGGTGGGTAATATTTGTGTATATAAGCCCACAGACTTAACCAATACAACCTGTTAATTAAACAAAACGGTGAGACTAGTTTAAATTAGAAAACACTTAACCAAATTTATACATGTAAGTGGACATGGGGTTAAGTGGGATGTATTAGAGGGGACCAAGCCTATGTGGGAAGCTTGGTGGGGGCCCTTTTCAGTCCAGTAGCCCATTAAGTATCTTTGTGAGCTCGACCCAAGTCGAGGACGGGACACGCCTACTGGGCCTGATTGTTAGAGGCCAAAATGGGTTAGCGGTGGCAACGCAAGTCCAACGGGGTCATGTGCGTGCGTGTCCCGAGCTGGTAGGTAAGACGTTGTTGCATCGTGTAGGTATAAGCCGTGCATTCCTTGCGTAGTATAAGGTTGCCATATTGGGGAGTGATACACCCCACTGTGGGACCTGCACGGGTATCTACGAGTTAGGGAGCCGATCGAATGGGGCAGGGTAGTGGGTACATCTAGTGGAGATAGGAGCAGACGGCACCTATGTAGTCAGCTAGGGGTACACGAAGCTACCATTATTAATTAATCATTAAAGGGGTACACCTAGTGGAGATAGGAGCAGGCGGCACCTACGACGTCAGCTAGGAGTACATGGAATTACCATTGAAGGGGTACATCTAGTGGGGATAGTGGGTACATCTAGTAGTACACGAAGCTATCATCATTCTATTTACTCAAGAGGGATCATGTTTCTAGAGTGACCAGTATGGGTGCAGTTAGTGTTAGTAGAGTGCAGTACGGTACAGTACGGTAGAGTATAGTAATTACCCTATATTGATTAGGAAGCGCCTTTAACGTTATCTTTGCTCATCCTATTATTTTTGGTTGTTTGGTCTTGCCATTAATTCACAGTCATTTCCTTATTTACCAAGCTTATGTCTTATCCTAGTTACTTTGATAATTATATTGTTGGAGTTATCGGACTTGCTAGACTTTATGTCTGACCCCCTTTGTTTCCACCTCTTTTTTTTCTTTTCCCCCCCAGGTTATTAGGGTGGGAAGCTTGATTTGGATCTCTTTGGGAGCACTTGGATTTGGATTGCTGAAGTAAAGCTCAACCTATCTCTTTTATGGCTATTTATGGGATTATGCTTTTTATATTATGTACTCTGATTTTGTCAAGATGGATATTATGTACTTGACTTTAGTTTTTGGGTTTTGGTGATGTAACCAAACATATTTACCTTCTGTTGCAATAAATAAAGTTTTAAACTTTCAAGTACTATTTCATATCTGTCTTGTTGTGATTTTCTGTCCTATATTCACTTAAAACGCTCCATAAAAGATAATGCATTCCCTTTGTGAGTGACATTAATGGACATGGGGTGTTACACGCAGCAATTCTTTGATGGTAACCTGCTCACCAGTTTGATTCAGCGCCTCTCGAGAGGCGGCACTTCCCAAGATGATATAGATAACGACAGTCGGCCCTTACACGTGTGACGTCAGGATCCCCTGTTATTCCCCCAGACATTAAATTTTCTCTCTAACGAGAGTTGCTTAGAAACTTTGATGAATTCAACCCTGAGGTGGACATACTTCTATGACAAGAAGGTGTTAATGTCGAGATAGAAAATATCAATGCTTTTATGATAAAGGATGGAGCACCATCCGACTCCCGAACTGATAAGGATAAAGAAAAAACCTTGGAAATGAATGATTAGAATGTGCAGTTCTAAAGAGAATCTATATCACTTATCGGGCCCACGATATTGTTTGTCAAGCTCAATTGAACCGATCATGACAAAGATATTCAACAAGACTATGAAGACCATTTTGGATTATCTTGAAGTATGAACGGAGGGGCTCGACTAATCCGCTTACATCTTTGACGAGCCTATTTATCCCCGTGACTGATCCGATAAGAGTGCTAATGTTAGCTAACACCAAATGAGTAAATTCCCGCCTTCTGACTAAAGGGAAGGGATGATATCAAAGAAAATGTGATTCGACCATTCTCATGTACAACTCGAACTCTTGCTGACTCAAGAAGAGCACATGACAACTTGGGTCAACTAGAATTGCTTAACTTGCAACTCAGCTACGTCCTGAATCAACTGCAGAGAGTATAAGAGCTTAAAGACCGTATACCCCATTGAATTAGCTCAACCCGATGATGGGGGCATGAGTACTGACTTTGCTTGTCCTCCGATGGCATTGAGAGCACAAGTTTCGATTCGTAGACTAACTCCAAAGACAATCCTGGCATGGAATAAGATTTAAAACATGTACATTATGCTTCTGGAGTATGACCTGATTCGTTATCCTCGACCAAGCGAGCTAGCTTGCGGGTTAAATGTGAATTTAAAGACTCAAACCACACCGAATAGAAGGTGTAACAAATTCCCCCACTGCCATACGATAGTGACGATCATACAAGCGCTGGTTCACATGATTTCAACTATGTCTCTTACCGATTTTCCTGCGATTATGGAATTATGAAGCGATCCAGAGAGATCGTGGATTCCTTTGACCACAATCCAGAGTGATCATGGCTTCCGGATTCCTTACTGTTACGATTCAATGCGATTTTAATATCATGGGTCAATATCCAGATACTAACTCAAAGATTCGAAGATTCTTACATCACCCTATAATTTGAATAGCTACTTCATACGTTGACTCAAGTGTAAAAGAAAGTTCGACTGTACAATGCACCCTACCTGCGTAGAATAATGATGTTGTTTGGCAAAGACCCAGACGTGTAGAATCATGCCCGGGAACCAACAATCCAGCGTGACTTTTGATGAAAGAATTCGACCTCTTGGCTCGACAAGGTTTAAACAATTACTTGATCGTCTCAAACACTCCTTCCACAGAACTTGGCCTAACTACCTCCCATAGAAGCAATGCAACAATTGGACAAAGCCTTCTCAAGGATAAATGACGTACCAGAAAGATTTAGCTTAACATATTCAAAGCACATCTCACCTGCAATAAGATGTACTTTGGGGGCCAAAATGTTAGCCTGCTTTGTGACTAGGCTACCCAAAGCAAAGGGCTTGAATATGAACATGAATTGATCAGCAATCGCTCGGTTGAAATGGCGGGATAACATCACTCTCCAGGCATTGAAAGCATCATCAGAAGACACTGGGCAGTCTGGTCAAAATCGCAACATCAGTATAAGCTAGCCCAAAACCCCTATCAAACTACCTCATTTGGATCTACACACATCAAATACTTGTAGCCCTCTGAATTAGCTTCAAGTATAGCTTTCGTTTGGTCCAATCGGCCTTACGGTTTGAAAGATACCTCCGTTTCCGTGAACGCATGCAGAAATACGGAAAAACCTGCATTTTGGCATTTTTGAAGATCGGATCGCGACTACCCTCTGGGGTCGGATCGTGACCACCTCCTGGGGTCGGATCGTGAACAACCCTTAGGGTCGGATCGTGACCACCCCCTGGGGTCGGATCGTGACCACCCCCTGGAATCGGATCGTGACCACCCCATGGGGTCGGATCGTGACCATGACCCGGCCTGACCATCACCATCATGACCATCACCAGCTCACCACTCCGGCTCACAAACCGTGACCACGAACCGATCCGATCCCCGAGGACGTGGCGAAGCTCCTGACTAAGTCCATCACGATCTGAGATGCATGGATCTCGCGACACCTGTCCACAACTGTCATATTAACCAATTCTTCATCAAACCTCGATCCGATCCGATATTCTCGGGATTTGCGCCACGTGTGACCGCGATCCTCCTAACAGAATCAGCTATAAATAGCCCAGAGATTGGCATTTTCAAGGGACTTTTGGCATCTCCTTGTAAATGGCTGCCATGGCTAACACTTCTCCATGAATAACTATCATCTTCCTCAATAAAAATCAATGACTTCGGAGAGAATATTCATTGTAATTGTAATCTATGAACGAAATGAGAAAATATAAAGTGGACGTAGGCTCGTTAACGCAGAACCACTATAAAAATCCTGTTGTCTTGCTTTTTCTCTTATTTTTTAGTTATTTCTTCATATCCTATGCTCTGAATCAGAACAATTTGGGTGTTAGAGCCAAATTTCGATCTAACATATTTAAAATTCAAATCTTTATACATTTCAAAATAAAATCTATTTCTATTTCAAAATCAAATCTTTTTCTATTTCAAAGTCAAATCTTTTCCTTATCAAAGATCTAAACTTTTCGCTATCAAAAATCTAAACTTTTCGCTATCAAAAATCTAAACTTTTCTATTAAAAAAAATATAATCCTTATTGAAAAATCACTTCTTTATTTGTATTTCATATAAAGAAAGAAACAACATTTTTATTTGCATTCCATATAAAAATCAGTTATTTCTTTGAAATAAAAATCAGACCTTTCTTTAGCTATTCATATTATAAAATGAAAATAAAAATGAAATAAATGTAAATAACATAAAACTCACCGATTTCGGTGTACCGGAGAGAGGGGGTGGTCAGGTGTGCGCGTCAGAATCAGGGAGGTCATAGGGGAGGTGCGCAGTCGCCTGCGGTAGGCCAAGGGGTCGGTTTTGGGGTGGGTGGTTTAGGGCTTTCCAGAAGGGAGAGAAGAGATAGACAAGGGGGACCAGAGAGGTGGTTGTGGCAGCGCAAGTAGGGGCGCGAGGTAGGCGGAGGCCGGCGGTGATCCCCCCCGAGGCGTCGACGACGAGAGTCAGAGGGGGCGCGATTCCCTTTGCGTTTTTTTATCATCTGTCTGGTTATAAAGAACGACGAGGAGGGAGGGTGTTGACTTGGTAAAAGGGAAAGGAGGTGTGTTTATAATAATTTATATATTTTATTTAATTTGAATTTCAAAAAAAGTAAATTTTCATTTCAACTCTAATTCGAACCCAACGACTGTCACGCCTAGCTATTTACCCCCATTTTGTAAAGACCCGTAACTTCCCCGGTGAGGAAAGCGCGGATAGTTCGATAACAAGCACCAACAGAACGCAGACTCCTCCTGATGCGCGATTCCCCCCTCCTCCTAACGAACGACGCACCCCCACTCCTCCTGCCGCGCGATTCCCGCCTCCTCCTGCCGAACGACGCACCCCCCTCCTCCTACTGCGCAATTCCCCCCTCCTCCTGCCGAACGACGAACCCCCGCCCCCCTCCTCCTGCTGAGCGACACAACCTCCCTACCTCAAACGACGCGCGCGAGCACCTGACGCCCCCTCCTCCTGCTGCGGCCTCTACTTCTTCTTCTTCCTCCTTTGCCACCACAGCGACGATGAAACCCCCCGGCCAACAGTGATGAACCACCCCTCCTCCATTTAGGAAAGTAAGTTTTATTTACTTATCTAATTTTATTTTCAGTTTTTAATTGTGTTTAAAATAAAAAGGTTAGTAGCTAATTAAAAATATTATCTTTATATGAGTAGTGAAATAAAAATCTGATTTTTATTATATATATAATGAAGTAAAAATGTGATTTTTATAGTGATGATAAAAAAATTCAATCTTTGTATATGAAGTAGAAATATAATTTTCATATAGAATGAAGCATCGAAAATATATATGAAGAAGAAATAAAAATATGATTTTTATTTATTAGAATGCAGTGATAAAAATATAATTGTTATTGTGAACAACGTGAAAAGAACTACATAGGAATTTCAAGCAGATTCAACAGTTCGAAAGCAAAGCATGGCGGAGTGGAACCCTCTGTGAGAATTTCTCACTTTTTAATTTTATTTCTAGTTGAAATATATACTATGATGCAGACGGTGTATAATAGCACCCGACACCCGTCGTCCACAGAACATGGACGGCTTGTATGCTTGTTTGTTTGATTTTGATGTGTAGTTGATTGTGTGATGTGATGTGAAATGTAATAAAATATTTATGTAGTTAAAAATATTTTATAGTTGAAAATATAATTTTTAACATGAATGTGAAATAAATAAATATAAACAAATCGGACGATTTGTTTATATACACACATTTGACTGATATTGATTGGGACGATAAATTTTGCACATCACCCAACTGCACAAATAAAATCTGTGCTCGATTGTTTGAAAACCCCACACGGGTATTGGGGTGATATATGACATACACTAATCCCAATAGTTAGTTGTATGTCGATCGATTGATTGACAGACTGTTATAAGCGTTAAATATTTATATTCGATGCTTATCCAGTGTAAAGTGCACTTTGGATGATGGTTGATTATTCATCGTTGTTATTGTATACATGTGTTGTAGAAAATCCATATAATTAACGTTATATGGTAATTGATTGGGCTTCATTCCATATTTGAAAAAGAAATATTTGAAAAAGAAATATTTGAAATAGAATATTTGAAAATAAAAATATATGAAGCCGTGTTGATTAGATTGACGCCATTTTGACATGAACGATATTTATATCGATTTTATTCATTTTATAATGAATATCAAAAGTAATTTCAAAATCTGATATTTTGAAAAGAATTGAAATTCGAATTAAATTGAATAGAAATGAATTCGAATTGAAATTGAATATATGTGAATTCGAATTGAAATTGAATTGAAAACGAACTGAAATTGAATTAGAAATCAATTTGAATTGAAATCGATTTGAAATGAATTTAAAATGAATTTATATTGGAATATTCAATTTTGATTTGAAATTGAATATGAAGTTGAAACCGTTTTGAAACTGAATTTAAAACGATTTATAAACCACGTTTTGAATTGAAATTGACAAAGTATATATATTATATATATAATGTAATGGCCTGAATAGAATGCGCCGCACCGCGGCAGTTCGTGAATTTTGACCACTGACTTCGAACGGATATTGCGGGAGTTCCGACCGCCGGATTCTCCTAAAACTGGAACAGTTGGGTTCGTATCGAAAAGAGCTTTCTAACGAATATTAGAAATTAGAAATCTAACGGTTGGATTTGGAATTATGTCCAAATCAAATTTGGAAAAGGTCGCTGTAAGTGCAGTTCGATGGCCGTTGATGGAAATCGACTGTACGGGCCTTGATAAAATTATTAAAAATTGTAATAATTTGTGTAAAATCATAAGAATTGATTTGGGCAGAATTGGGATGAAAACCTCCATATTTGAAAAGATAAAAATAGATTTTTATCGAACTGAACTAGGTTTGAACTAGAATTATAATTCTATTTATTTTTAAATAAATAAATTGGATTTGAAATGGTTTTGAAAATAACCAGAATTTCCAATAATTATATTGGAATGGATTTGAATAGAAAGTGTCTTTGGAATATTTCGATGTTGGATTTCGTGATGATACAGATATTGTTATGGGAATATGAAAGATATATATATATATATATCGTTATTTCCAATACGATATTTGTTGGTCGTAGAATTTAATATTGAATATAAGCCGGTATATTTCCTATTCAGAGCCTTGTATTTAATATCAAATGTGATTTGGGTTTGTCGTGAATGTTGTCTTTAGTAACACTGTTCTTGATCCCAGTTAAGAAATGATTAAATCTTTTTATTTAGATTTAATGAAGTGCACCAATTAAATAATATTTAATTGGAATTGAATTGATATTGATATTGATTTTTGGGTTTATCGTGAACAGTGTTTTAAATAACACTTGTTCTTTAACCCGATAATTAATGAAAGTGATTTTGGGTTGTTGTGAACGGTATCTTCAACAATACTGTTCTTAGACCCAATGGAGTTAAGAAAATCAGAAACTAACTGGAGATTAGTTGAGTTTAATGGTTTCTGAGGTATTGATCTGATGTTGGTTTCGGCCTCTGGGGTCAATACTTAGGGAACTGCTCACTTGGTAATTTACGGTTAGGGACTGATTGAAATGTGATGTGATTTTGGGTTTATCGTGAACCGTGTTTTAAATGACACTGATTCTTTAACCCAGTCAAAGATTAAAACTAAGTGGAGTTTAAATGAATCTTTAATTAGATTGAAAAGATCGTGAATGGAGTATCACCAGTTTTGCTCCAGGCGATAGTTAAATCTTTAATTAGATTTGAATGTGAAATGGTAATTGAATTTACCGATAACACCGTGGTGTTAGATATGAAGTATTACCAGCTTTACTTCATGGGATGAATAGGTTGGGATTGGGAAATTAAAACAAATGATTACTTCGGTAAGGTTCGCTAATCTCGACTAGTTTGAATTGACTTTCAAAGAATGATGAAAGAATAAATTTAAAGGATTTATCTTTGATAAAATTAATGGGAACCTTTCCCTATGAATGTGAAATTTAGAAACTAACTGTCGGTTAGCTAAGTAGAATAGTTTTCTGGATATTGATCTGATGTTGGTTTCGGCCTTCGGGGTTAATATTTGGGGGATTATTCTCTTGATTAATTTACGGTTAGTGACTGGTGAATTGGAATGAGGCGTATGTTGTGTTTGTGTAACACTTGTTTATTACCTACGCGAGTTATTCGGAAAGACCGGGTTTATCCCATTCTGAATAACTGATACGACGATAAGTCGAAGATGAAGACGGTGGTCGAAGACCGGAGGTCTTCACGTCGTTTGGGTGATTACTGATGTTCTTGATTTGGATGTACACCCAAGAAGATGGAAACAGTTGGTGATTGTCCAGACGTACTTGGAGATCGATGAATATGTGGGGTACTAGGTGCCTCCGGTTTCGTTTAGACCCAGAACGGACTTGTAAATGGACTGTGTGTATGACATTGGATTTCATTCTGTGCGATTGATTTCTATTAAATATATATCTGTTTGACGGCGGAGAATTTATTCTTTTGCTTAACGCCCTTCTTTGAGACGTACGAGCTCAGGGGTTATATACTGATGGATATCAAACGCATAGAGTGAATTGCCTGTGTGGCATGCCTAAGTGGCAAATGATCAAGGCTTATGTTGAAAAGCAAAGTCTTGTAGTTGATGATCAAAGTACGGCCTTTGTGGCGTAGCTTTGTGTAACGTTTATTTCGCGAGTTTCACACCCGGTATGAACCAAAAACGGGAGAGGACGTCAGGGAGGGCATGCGTTTTTTTCTAGCAAGAAGTGGCGTCAGTGGTTTTACACGCCCTGACGATCGGACGATCCAGGTCTGATGGAGTCATTCGTTGGCTCATTTACGCCCCATAGGGAGGGGAAACGCATGTTCAAGGTTTAAGTTTAATCCACATCGGTGGACTGGCCCTGAGGATCCAAGGCTTGACTGAGTAATTGCCTGAGGCTGGGGCTAGAGAGTCTCGAATCGGTAGAGGACTATCTTTTTCCTCGGTTCACAGACGGAAATCCAATTTCCAGATACGTGACATTTGTGGTTTTATTTGTAGAGCATAGTATGGCGACATAGTGGGATGGGGCGCTTATGCCGTCTATGATTGATACTTATGATTTGAAGTTGTTTTGTACACTATGCACTTATAATAGTATCAAATGATTTGTTTTAAACGTATCAAGCATTCTTGGCTATTATAAGATAAAAACCCTATCCTCCGGCTTGCGTTGCATTGTGTGATGGGACCTGGGTCTTATAATAGCTTCATTGTTCTTTATTTAGCATTACGTTGTTGTTTTATGCACTAGTATTTTTAGGAGGAAACCCGTTCCGTGTTACGGCGTGGTCCCTTGATTTACCTAACTTTAAAATAAAGATTTATAACTGTTTTAGTTCTCACACAAGTCCCATGACTGACCTGGAGTTTATTGTTTTAACCTAAACTCTGGGTGCCCCTATTTTGACATGGGAAGCTAGTAGTTTTGGTTTTGCAGATTTATATTCACAGGATCCTGGTTTACAGCTGAAACGATATCCGGAAAGCTTTGTATCCATATATCTCCTTCAGTTGTGTATTGTATTATTTTCCGCTGCTATGTAATTTATTGTAATCTCTGATATTTCTGTGTAATATATATTCATTTATACTTTGTATATTCTTGTATTCTGATGGAATTGTTGTAATATACAATGAAATGTTCTTCCACCTGCGTTCTGTTGTGGCTTGTTCTCGAACTATCCGCGCTTTCCTCACCGGGGAAGTTACGGGTCTTTACACATTTCGAACACAATGGGATATGTCCTGCAAGCCAATTCTATCGCTTCGATCAGTTTTGCTCTAAAATAAAATATAAATCAATATATATTAAATTTTAATGCACATTTTAATTTACCGGGGCCACGTATGGACTCTAAAAATTCCCAACAAGTTATTTCTTGCTTCATATTGACAATACGGTCCTAACAAAACTAATTTCGTCAAATTTGAAGACCGTTTGAAAAATGGCCATTTTCTAGTCAATCCAATTCAATTAAAATCGACAAAACACGTTTTCCTTTGCCATGCTCACATATTGATTTCAAAAATTATGGAAATTGGAATATAGCAATAATTTGACATCCCAGATCCAACAAAAGTGGTTTCATCGAAAACAGAGGTCGTTTGAAAAATGGCTATTTTTAAGGCCTTTGTATATATTAATATATATATATATATATATAAATTCGACAGCGATTATTTTGAATTTTCAACTGGACATAACTTTTTATTCCCGCTATGAATTTTGATTTTCCAGATTTATTGGAAAGATATTTTCCAACAGATTCAAATATTTTTGGTTTCACTAAAATCCGGTTTATTTTTAATCATGTACATTTATTTGAAATTTGAAATCGAATTTTCAAACTACCGCGCCATTTTCAATTCCTTTTATAATTAAAACAAATATTTATATTATAACTTCGATTCAAATAAATATATACATTCTAATTCTGTTTAGAATAAATTTCTCAATGTTATTATTTAAAATAAATCATTTTAAATATTCAAAATTCATTAAAATTGCCAAAATAAAAAATTTAAATTGGTTCTGATTTTCTGGGTTGTCACAATCTCCCCCACTTAAAATGTTTTCGTCCCCGAAAAGGAACGGAGCTGAAAGTTGTTTAACTAATCAACTCAACTTTCAGTTTGGCTTTCATTCATCAACTTTTCAGTTTCTAAGAATTTCTAATTTTTCAAAAATTTGGCTAACACCCTAAATTTTCGAAAAATTTCGCCATAACCTCCTTTGTATGAGAGCATCGGGAAAATTCCCAAACTGCCACACAGACCCTCTCATCTCAAAAAGAAAAAGAAAATGCCAAGCGGCTAGCCAATCAGCTCATAAAATCATTTAAACCCAAGATATATAGTAAACATGTACATATTTGTCGGGCATACAATTTTATTCCTCTTCTCTAGCCTCCTTGCTATGACCTGTTTAATGTATATACATGTGTATGCATGCAATTTCAAACAATTTTCAATTCAGTTCAATATTTGATCAATTTGGCCTAAATTTACCATTCATTCACATATAGGTTTCTACAATTCTATTAGTCAGACTAATAATCAAACAACACAATCATCAATCAATTAGTTGATTATCATTTCAAATTCATAACTTTGGTACATATACAAAAAATCATGTTTTTGATGCCAATTCACAATAATGTATTCTAACTATATTTTCGTTCTCACACCAGTCAATTGGAATCATATAGACATCCCGCTTTCGAAACTCGAACATAAATGATGATGATGCAATTGCTATCATCCGAACCATACCCGGGCGACTAGAGTGTGATTTTATACCTATCCAATATATTAAAACTTCGAATATACGTTTGCAAGGCATATATATAAAATCTTTATATATTGGATTGTCCAAATCAATTTAAAATAAATATTCAAATAGGTATAAAATGGTTTAAATCTTCAAAACAATATTTGTTTTTTATTTTATTTCAAAAATATACTCTTCACACTCGTTCTAGGATGCTACTGATCCCATCTCTAATGAGTCATTCTTATTGGATATTATAATCCAATCTCTGATGAATTCTTTCATTCGGTTCTAATGTGTCTTGTTCTCGAGCCCTGTAAACCAAAGCTCTGATACCAAACTGACACGACCCAAACTTCCCAAGCCTCCGAAGAGAAGGGAATGAATGGACCGAGTTGAGAACACGACAAATTAGGACACAAACAGAAGAACATTTCATTGCTTATTACAACAATTCACATCAGAGTACAAGAATATACAGAGTATGAATAAATATTATACATCAGAGAAATATCAGAGATTTAAATTACAATGGAACGGAAAATAATACAAAACACAAATGAAGGAGATAAACGGATATGGAGCTTTCCGAATATCATTCCAGCTGTAAACCAGGATCCTGTGAATATAAATCTGCAAAACCAAAACTACTAGCTACCCGTGTGAAAAATAGGGGCACCCAGAGTTTGGGTTAAAACAATAAACTCCAGGTCGGTCGTGTGACAGGTGTGAGAACTAAAATAGTTATAAATCTTTGTTTTTAAAGTTAGGTAAATCAAGGGACCACGTCGTATAACCCGAAACGGATTTCCTCCCAAGAATACCAGTGTATAAAACAAACAACGCAATGCTAAATAAAGAACAATGAAGCTATTATAAGACCTAAGTCCCATCACATAATGCAACGCAAGCCGGAGGATAGGGTTTTACCTTATAATAACCAAATAATGCTTGATATGCGAAATTTAATCTTTTGTTATTACTATAAGTGAAGAAATCAACTTCAAATATAAACATATCAATCACAGTTGACATAGTGCCCCATCCCATTATGTTGCCATACTAGGCTCTACAAACAAAAACGAAATGTTACGTATTGGACTTTGGATTTCCGTCATGAGTCGAGGCAAGGGATGTACTCCTCGCCGATTCTAGACACTCTAGAAAATGCCTCAGGATCTCCCGCAATAGACCCTTGGATCCTCCAAGGCAAGTCCACACTTATGTTAGTGGATTGGCAATAACTGAACACACGTTTCCCGGTCCTGAAGGACCTATATCCATCAGCACCCGCAGTAGCCGATATATCCGAGGTGCCTCGCAATCCACCAACCACATAGGTAAAAATATAAAAACGATGTAAGGACTTGTAAAACGCTGACACCACCCATAGCTAGAAAGAAACGTCATGTTCTCCTTGGGTTCCCTTATCCCGTTTTGACTCATACCGACGTGTGAGGCCCGCGAATTAGCGCTATACACAAAGCTATGCTGTATTAAAGCCATGCTTTAATCATCAACCACATGACTCTGCTTTTCAACAGAAGCCTTGATCATTTGCATTTCAGCATGCCACATAGGCAATTCATGCCATGCGACTGATATCTATCGATATATTACCTTTGAGCTTGTACGTCTCAGCGAAGGGCGTTAAGCAAGTGAATAAATTCTCCGCCACCAAACAGATATATATTTAATAGAAATAAATCAACATAGAATAAAATCCAATGTCAGACACACATCCATTTACAAGTTCAAACCGGAGGCACCTTATTCCTCGTCCCATTTATCCAATACAGGAGAGAGGCCCTTGCAAATCCATCGATCTCCAAGTACGTCTGAATGATCACCACTTATTACCTCGTCTTGGGTGTATAGCCCAGTCAAGACATCATTAATCACCCAAATGATGTGAAGACCTCCGGTCTTCAAGCACCGTCTTTATCGTCGACTTATCGTTGAATCAGTTATTCAGAATGGGTATAAACCCTGCCTTTCCGAATAACTTGCGTATATATAAACAAGTGCTATAAAAACACAACATACGCCTCATTCCAATTCTGAATATTCTTTTATTAAAATATTCACTTTCTTTGGGAAAGTTTCCCATTAATTTTATCAAAGATAAATTCTTTTAATTTATTCTTTAATCATCCTTTGGATATCAATTTAAACCATGTTAAGGTTTTCCAAACTAATCGGGATTAGCGAACCACACCGAAGTAATCATTTATTTTATTTCCCAATCCCAACCTATTCATCCCATGGAGCAAAACTGATAATACTCTATATCTAACACCAAGGTGTTATCGGTAAATATTAATTAACATTTCCCGTTCAAATCTAATTAAAGATTTAACTATCGCTAGGACCAAAACCGGCGATACTCCATTCTGGATCATTTCCCAAATTTGATAATTTAAATTATCAATTCCCATTTCAATCTAAATAAAGATTCATCAAAACTCCCAATCTTTCCAAAAATCAATATTAATGATTATTTAATTTTGGAAACACAAGCATGTCGCATCGACAATCTACAATGTACTATTGATTTCCGCCTATATATAGCCCCTGAGCTCGTACGTCTCAGAGAAGGGTGTTAAGCAAGAGAATAAATTCTCCGCCACCAAACAGATATATTTTTAGCAGAGATCAACCATACAGTTCGAAATACAATGATAGACATGTAATTCTGCCTTTAACTGGGTTAAAGAACTGATGTTATTTAAAACACAGTTCACGATAAGCCCAAATCACATTCCATTAATTATGGAATCTTCACGGAAAAACAAATCAATATATAATCGATATCAATTTCCGTATCCGACTAATAATATAAATGGAAAAATGGCAAAGCCTTTTAAATTCCATAGGTATTAACAGTCTTCCTCCACAAAAGTTCGCTTCGCTTATTATCAAATCGAATTCCATTCAATTCCAATTATTAAATTGGAAAACTTTACTTTGAAAATTCCCATTAAATCTTAATAAAAAGATTTATAAATTCCAAATAATATTTCACTGTAAATCGGGTTAAAGAACGTATGTCGTTAAAAACACAGTTCACAATAAACCCAATTCACATTCCATTTTTAATCGGGTTAAAGAACAAGTGTTATTTAAACACCGTTATCAATAAACCCAAAAACAAATTTCAATTCTATTCCAATTAAATATTAATTAATTGGTAACTTCATTTAATCTCAATAAAAAGATTTAATCTTTTCTCAACTGGGTTTAAGAACAGTGTCATTTAAAACACATTTCAAGACAAACCAAAAATCCAATTTGATATTAAATACAAGGCTCTGAATAGAATATACATCGTCTTATATTCAATATCAAATTATGAAACCAATGAATATTGTTTTGGAATAACGATATATATATCTTCCAAATTCCTCCACAAAATCTATATAATCACGGAATCCAATATCGAAATATTCCGAATATAATTTCGATTCAAATCCATTCCAATTCAGATATTGGAAATACTGGTTATTTTTAAAACCATTTCAAATCCAATTTATTTATTTGGACTATAATTCTAGTCGATAACTAGTTCATTTCGATAAAAATATATTTTTATCTTTTCAGATATGGAATTTATCATCCCAATTCTTTCTGAATCATTTATTATGATTTTACACAAATTATTGATATTTTTAATAATTTTATCGAGGCCCATACAGTCTATTTCCATAAACGGTCATCGAACTACACTTACAGCGACCTTTTCCGAATTTGATTTGACATGATTCCAAATCCAATCGTTAGATTTCAAATCTCTTGTATTCGTTGAAAAGCTCTTTTGGATACGAACCCAAGGTTTTGGTTTTAGGAGAATCCGACGGTCGGATCTCCCGTAACGTCAATTCGAAGTCAATGGTCGAAATTCGCGAACTGCCACGGCGCGGCACAATCTATTCAGGCTATTAAATATATATAATATATATTATACATATTTTGTCGATTTCCATTTAAAAACGTATTTTATAAATCATTTTAAATTCGTTTTCAAAATGATTTCAACTTCATATTCAGTTTCAAATCAAAATTGAATATTCCATATCATCGATATATAGATGATAGCATTTTCAAACATTAGATTTTGAAATCAATTCCTTTTCAATATTCATTATAAAAATGAATAAAATCGATATAAATATCGTTCACGTCAAAATGGCGTAAATCTAATCAACACGACTTTATATATTTAAATATTTTCGTGTCCATACCTAATCGGACATCAAAATCATATTTTGATCCATTACTGAATATTATTTTAAAATATCCATTATTTTAAAATATTCGTTATTTTAAAATATTCATTCTTTCTGAAATGGGATCAAACACAGTCAATTACCATATAATTTGATTTGTATGGATTTCTTACAACACATGTACTCTACAACAATCAAACACAGTCAACTATCATCCAGAGTGCATTCTACATAGCATAAGTATTAAATATAAATATTAAACACTTACACAGCTTGTCAACCAATCAATCTACATACAACTAAATATTGGGATTAGTGTATGTCCAATATCATCCCAATATCCGTGGTGGGTTACAGTCAACAAATAATGAATTTTATTTTTGTAGTTGGGCGATGTGCAAAATTTATCGTCCCAATCAATATCAGTCAAATGTGTATACGTAAACAAATCATCCGATATGTTTATGAATATTTATTTTATTCATATACACATTAAAAATTATATTTTTAACTACAAAATATTTTATTTAACACATGAATATTTTATACAGTCCATTTCACATCACAAACATTTTTCACAACATAACCAAATAAACAAACAAGTCGTCCATAGTTTGTGGACGACGGGTGCCGGGTGCTGCTAAGCACTGTCTGCATCATATTATATATTTTAACTAGAAATAAAATTAAAGTGAGAAGTTCTCACCTTTGGGATCCACTTCGCCATTCTTTATTGGACGGTTTGAATTCCGTTTTGATTTCTGTCTGTTTCATCGTTGTGACGGCCCGCCCCGCTCCAACCAACATTTACTCTAAAGGTGTGTTGTACACATGTCAAGTTAGCACGAGACGGTCGCCAAAGAAAGGAAATAAGATGAAGGAACTAACAAAGAAACCTGTAGAATGTCTCGCATCGCATGGAACAAAATATAATAATAACATAATCTTGACATAAAACAGGCGTGACAGTGCATAAGCTGAAAACTAAACCAACATAGCAGCGAAAACACAAATATAGCTTATTACAACTTCCCAAATTACTGTCTCTAAACAAAAGAAAGGTAAATTAGAAGATGCACTACTAATGCCCAAGCAGTGATCTTCAACAACACAGGGAGAATACTATATGTATCATACGTGGAAGCCTCCTGCTCGTCTCTGGATCAGTTACCCGTGCATACCCAGCTAACCTGTCTCTAGTCTGCTCGTAAGAGCATCCATAGTAATAAGAAGAGACATAAAACTCTGGGTTAGACAAAAAGTCTGGTATGAGCGATAAGCAGCAAAACAAAACAATAACAGGTAAAATCCAATCATACCTGAACCTGGACCTGCAACCAAAGAGTTAGCACTACATATTTTACAACACTCTAAGGTGCCACTAACATATGGTGTACAAGCATACGAGGGTGGGGGTGTGCATGTCATAGTGATGGAAAAAATCAAGCATAGCAACCATCCTCACATCTCTCACTCGGTGCTTAAAGTATACGATATCCACTACCTTAGTCACCTATCTATTGGGCCATGACGGAATCCAATCCCGTACAACTATCACTACAAGCCCACTATCCGTCTCTCAGCGATGAACCAAAGTTATGAATACAGACAACCCCATTGCACATGTCCCACAGCAAAGCCCAACCATGAAGTGAACCCATTGTTTCCCAACTGGATCCTGAGCTCTAACTTCCATTTGGACTACCTTTGCATCTCGGGTTATTGGTCATCACCGGATTGGTTCGGATCTCCTCACAGCCATCGGTTCGTTCTTCAGTGTCCCCCATCGATTCGTGCCAAGCTTCTTGGGATCGGATCAGATGACATTCCCCCATCGATTCAGATCGTGGGCACCCATTGGGTTCGGGTCGGATCGTGGTGCTCGCCCTCCATCGGATCGGGTCGTGACTTCGGATCGGATCGGAGCTTCAGGTGCGAGCAGCTCGTGGACTCCTGATCGGTTCGTGATGGTACTCGGAGTCTCCACATGGCGGTTCGGGTCGGAAACAGTCCTCCAGCTCGTGGTCTCCACATTCATGATCTGGTCGGTTCGGATAGGGGGCGATCCGATCCGGTTTCCTGCATATTTTCCTGCAACTTCACAGCGACTGGTTTACGCCACATGACGGCATTTTTGACCATTCTAACTATTCTAAACAATCAAAAAGCATGCCATACAGCCATAGTAACATGTATAAACATCCACAAACAGCAAAACAACAATATGTTATGTCAAAACGGATCAAACATACCTTAAAACCCTTATCTTCCCCTTAAGCATGTTTAACAACAACTAATGATAAGATTAGTAGAAGTGAACCAAATCAACCCAAATTTCTATCAGAGCCTTAAAATTTTATTTTAAAATTTTAAAAAAAAAATCCAGATTTTTATGATGCAAAATTTCGTTAACTACCCTAATTAGCCATAATTGGTGAAAAACAATGCAAATCACTCACCTTAGCCACAAATAAAACCTCAAAACTGAAATAAATCTCTATTTGGTGCTGTCCCCTATGTAACAAAGCAGCTCTAACTTTTCCTTGGTGCTTTCTCTCCTCAATTTGATGTAGCTAAGCCTAATCTTCAATTAGAAAGTGGTTTAGAGGTGTTTTGAAGAGGTTTTGAAAGTGGAGGCCATGGCTATGTTAAGAGGAATGAATAGTGACGGCTGAAAAATGAGAAAAAGGTATTCTCCAAACCCTAACAGTCCTTTTAAACTCCTAATCCCGAAATTCCCCTTTGGGCCTAGCCGTTAATCGCCCGGTTAAGCCCAATTAAGCTGTTTTTCACTATCTGAAACTTGTTTCAGCCATATCTCCCAAACGGTGAGTTCTTTTGGCTAATGTGACCACTCTACGGAATTGTAAACCATCATCCGGATCCAATGGAAGTGGTTTCAAGTCAAAATCCTTTTCAGTCAAAAGTTATGGCCGAAACCAGATCAACTAATGGCAAAACGGTCATTTAAAAATCGGCAAAATTCATGAACATGGGAAATGACCCCAATGGTCGATTCCCAAAGCCACATGACCATACAACTTCATATAAGAAAGAGAGAAATATTCTACAATTCTCCGATGCGTAGAATGCGGGTTGTTACATTCTCCCCTCCTTAAGAAATTTCGCCCCCGAAATTCCCTAACCAAAACACACAAAGGGTTCTGCATGCCTTTTAGCCATAAAACAACAATCAAACATGCAAAACAAGCAAAACAAGTCTATCCTAGCATGCGGAATAACTAAATTGCAAAGTAATTCTTAGCAGGCAAAGAGTTTTGGATAGGACTTTCTTATGTCATTCTCTCACCATCGATTCGCATATCTACCCTAGAGGTAATTTCTAATAGGTTGGGATCGTCCCTCTGACTGGAACCGTTCCACTTAATCTAGATCGATCTAATCGTCAAGCTTATTAGCGTTTCTGAATCCAGTTCACATTTAAGTTTGAAGTCATATCCCATGATATACTCTAGTTGCTTCCATTCCAGAAAAATAGCCTCTAAACTGGCATGTTTCTTACCCAATGCATCAGCTATCGCACCTAGTTTAGTACTATGGCATTCGTCTATACTGTCATCTTCTTAGGTAATCCAACCCTATACGCCAAATTTTCAACTACATTCCAAATGTCCTTTAAAGTCCAACTTTAGTCCTTCCCACATTCGTACTACACATCCGACGTTCATTCACCTCCTAGAGGCAAACTAGACCCATCCAATGAACCTAGGTACTCCACTTATACTCGTACTGCACGTCCAATGTACATTCACCTTCTAAAGGTGAACTAGACTCATCCAATGAATCTAGGTACTCTACCTTCGAGTCCAAGTCCAACTTGAAGCTCCTATATCCGTTGAATCTTCAAGGTCAACGGATGCTCCACAATGCCCAACATACTTCAAGTCTAATGTAAAGTATCTTACGCCCGTCATATCACCATGATCAATGAACTTATACTATTTCCATTCAACAGGATCCTACAGGTGATACTCAAGAGAAGAAAGGTAGGAGCAAACACAACAACCATAACATCCATCAAACAAATCTTATCTATCACCTGCTAAAGCCATGAATACGTCGATACCTGTTTGTTTGGCCCAACCAACATCAATAACTAATGGAAACTCTTCCTCCAAACGGACTACCATACGTCCAACGTACGTTTATCCTCCAAGGATAACTAGATCACGTCCAACGGATCCAAGGTAAGTGGGCGTCCCTAGATACCCCTGCTTTTAGTCCGCCTGAAACACTCAAGTCCCACCCAAGTCTATCCATTTTCTTGTTGCCCTCTCGAGTCCAAATCGAGCCAATCCTATTCCTTGCAGCCTTCTCGAGTCCAAATCGAGTCAATATATTACCCATAAACTCAGACCCAGTCTAGAGTACCCATTACCTAAAGACCCTAGTCCAACGTGAATCGTCTCCCTATTCGTTGCATCTCCAAGATCAACAAACACCCATTTTATTTTACGAGTTCAAGTCCAACTTGAATCGTCCTAATCTTCGTTGCATCTTCCATGATCAACGAATACATCCTATTTCTTCAAAGAGAACATCAACATAAGATCCTAAACAATCCATTACTTTGCATCTTTCTCCAGTCCCACTCGAGTCATCTCATAACCCTATCGAGTCTAACTCGGGGCAGTCCATACCATCGAATAGTCTTATCCTATCACAGCTGCCCATTACCCCTCGAGTAAACCAAGATATTATCCAATGAAAATCATTACAACTACTTATCTCTCACACAAACCATCCTAGTTGAACTTGACCTTTCCCAAGCACAAGCCCCAAAGGCCTAAACTAATACCAGACAAGCACCCAAGGAACATCTCCTCCGAATTCGGACAATCTACGTGAGGTGATACTAGCAAAACAACTAAGCATTGGAGCACTCATTTGCCTCCCAGAGACAACTAGAACTTAATACAACGATAATCTCTCAGCTTCCTTAACTCCAGTTATTATCACCATCATTAGGTAGGAACCTAATACCACCATATTTCTTTAGAGTAGATTGACTCCCCAAAATAATGCTAAACCCAGTAAAGCCCAAAAAAAGGTAATCACAAACATACATCAACAATTCAATAAGACCATGTTACGACAAATCATACTGAGGCTAGTCGAACCACCAATCGGGTTCGTCACTACTAAAGGTCTATCGACTAACTCAGGTTTGTCAAACAAAACTCGATCAAAACATCTTAAATAGAAAGCATACCTCGAATAACGACACCTTTTTCCTTCTGCGCCGTAGTTAGGGCATTCGACGAAGAAGGAACAGTGTCGATAGCATATTCTTTCACGATCTGCTTCTCCCTAGGAGGTTGTGGACATTCATTCTTGTGATGTCCCGCTTGACCACAATTAAAGCACTTCCTTTCCCCAGACTTTTCCCGACAATCTCTGGCATAGTGGCCCTTCTTACCACAGCTAAAGCACTCGACATCTTTCTTATTTTTCTTATTCTGACCATCCATGGTTTGGTCTTGTTTCCTTTTATTCTGGGAATTATTCTTGCCTCCACCGCATTCTTGCGGCTTTGGCTCCTTTGCAGATGCAATCTCAGTCTTCGACTTAGGGTAAAGACTCTCTGACCTCAATGCTTTCCCCACAATCGATTCAAACGTCTCATCGATGTGGTTGATAAGCCTATCCCCCAAGTATCCATCCAAACCAGTAATGAACTTCTCGTTCTTCTTCTCGGTAGTATCTATTAGGGATAACCCATATTTCGACAAAGTGTCGAACTCAGCAATATACTCCGAGACTGCCCTACCATTCTGATTAAGCTCCAAAAACTTCCTAAACAATTCTGACTTCTGAGCAACTGGAATAAACTTATCACTGAAACGAGTTCTAAACTGATCCCAAGTGACTTGATCCTCTGGAGTTGTTACCTTAATAGCATTCCACCATTTCATTGCCCGTCCTTGCAGCTGACGGGATGCTAAACTTCTCTTCATCACATCCTCGATACCCAAGTCTTCGAAGATACGCTCGCAGTTATCCAACCAATCCTGAACATCCGTAGACGACTTCGTTCCGTGGAACGGCTTCCCACCAAGGCTAGTATAATCCTAATTCAGCTTGGCAAAATAGCCCCTAGGCGCCTTCACTACTGGACCACCACAATTACCAACATTGGGAGCTGCCCTCTGAACATCTCTAAGCATCTCTCTCATGAGGTCAGTGAACATCGTCCTCATATCAGGAGCATTCCCATTATTGGCTCCTCTACCGGTACCCCTTACGTATCGGCTCATCGTTCAATCTGCACAGAGAAAATGATTAACCATCTCCATAGTGGTGCCAGTGTAGTGCGACTTCATCCTTAGCTATACTAATAATATATATATATAGCTTTTGAAAACCAAAATAACCACAAATACGCGCTCTCATATACGTATACTATCTCTCCCTGATGACCTTTCTAGGTTAACTATGCAACCTAGAGCTCTGATACCAAATGTGACGGCCCGCCCCGCTCCAACCGACATTTACTCCAAAGGTGCGCTGTACACATGCCCAGTTAGCACGGGACGGTCGCCAAAGAAAGGAAAGAAGATGAAGGAACTAACAAAGAAACCTATAGAATGTCTTACAGCACATAGAACAAAATATAATAATAACATAATCTTAACACAAAACAGCCGAGACAGTGCATAAGCTGAAAACTAAACCAACATAGAAGCGGAAATATAAATACAGCTTATTACAACTTCCCAAATTACTGTCTCTAAACAAAAGAAAGCTAAAGTAGAAGATGCACTACTAATGCTCAAGCAGTGATCTTCAACAACACAGGGAGAATACTATATGTATCATACGTGGAAGCCTCATGCTCTTCTCCGGATCAGCTACCCGTGCATACCCAGCTAACCTATCACTACTCTGCTCGTGAAAGCACCCAGAGTAATAAGAAGTGACATAAAACTCTGGATCAGACAAAAAGTCTGATATGAGCGATAAGCAGCAAAACAAAACAATAACAGGTATAATCCAATCATACATGAACCTGGACCTTCAACCAAAGAGTTAGCACTTCATACTGTACAACACTCTAAGGTGCCACTAACATATGGTGTACAAGCATACGGGGGTGGAGGTGTGCATGTCATAGTGATGGAAAAAATCAAGCATAGCAACCATACTCACATCTCTCACCCGGTGCGTAAAGTATACGATATCCACTACCTTAGTCACCTATCCAATGAGCCATGACGGAATCCAATCCCGTGCAACTATCGCTACAAGCCCACTATCCGTCTCTCAGTGGTGAACCAAAGTTATGAATACCGACAACCCCTTTGCACAAGTTCCGCAGAAAAGCCCAACCATGAAGTGAACTCATTGGTTCCCAACTGGATCCTGAGCTCTAACTTCCATTTGGACTACCTTTGCATCTCGGGTTATTGGTCATCACCGGATCGGTTTGGATCTCCTCACAGCCATCGTTTCGATTCGCTCTTCAGTGTCCCACATCGATTCGTGCCAAGCTTCTTCGGATCGGATCGGATGACATTCCCCCATCGGTTAAGATCGTGGGCACCCATTGGGTTCGGGTCGGATCGTGGTGCTCGCCCTCCATCGGATCGGGTCGTGACTTCGGATCGGATCGGAGATTCAGGTGCTAGCAGCTCGTGGACTCCTAATCGGTTCATGATGGTACTCGGAGTCTCCACATGGTGGTTCAGGTCGGAAACAGTCCTCCAGCTCATGGTCTCCACATTCACGATCGGGTCGGTTCGGATAGGGGGCGATCCGATCCGGTTTCCTGCATATTTTACTGCAACTTCCGAGCGACTGTTTTACGCCACACGACGACGTTTTTGACCATTCTAACTGTTCTAAAAAATCAAAAAGCATGCCATACAGCCATAGTAACATGTATAAACATCCACAAACAACAAAACAACAATATGACATGTCAAAATGGATCGAACATACCCAAATACCCTTATTTTCCCCTTAAGCATATTTAACAATAACTGATGATAAGATTAGTAAAACTTAACCATATCAACCCAAATTTCTATCAGAGCCTTAAAATAATATTTTAGAATTTTACAAATTTTTTTCAGTTTTTTATGATGCAAAATTTCGCTAATCTTCGCTAATTACCCTAATTAGCCAATAATTAGTGAAAAACAATACAAATCACTCACCTTAGCCACAAATAAAACCTCAAAACTGAAATAAATCTCTGTTTGGCGCTGTTCCCAATGTAACACAGCAGCTCTAACTTTTCCTTGGTGCTTTCTCTCCTCAATTTCATGTAGCTAAGCCTAATCTCCAATTAGAAAGTGGTTTAGAGGTGTTTTGAAGAGGTTTAGAAAGTGGAGGTGTAACACCCCGTGTATTCTATAACTGTGAAATTCACAAATTAAAGTATAAATAATTTCAAATCAAAGAATTAAGGGAAACGGGATACGCCATTGCGTTCGTCTCAGAATTCTGCCAGAGATAGAGTCTGAGTTTGCGTAAAACGGATATCGTATGAAGAAGATATGGACGAACGAAATTGGGCGAAAAACCAGAAAACGGGTCAGAATGCACTGGCGCACTTGGGAAGTGCGCCAGAACAAAAATGAACTGGCGCACTTGGGAAGTGCGCCAGTACATTTTTAGCCTGGCGCACCTGCCAAGTGCGCCCAGGTCAGAATGACCTGCTGGTCAAGTCTTGGCTGGCCTGGTCTGTGTTTGGTCGATTTTCTGAGCCTTGCCTTGTCACTAGGGCTAGGTGTCAGCTCCTGGTTGTTCTCCCCTTCAAACGAACGGCTATTATTGAACCATGCTCCATCGACGGTCTAAATCAACTCACAAACTCTATAAAAAGGACCTAAGACTAACCCTAATTCACACAAACTAAAATGGAGATGAGACCGTCATGCTGCTGAGGAGAGACTAAGGATAGCCGTCAGAAATAGAGAGACAATTAGGAGATAAATCAAAAGTTTAAAGCAACGTCAAATCAATCAAAACAGCGCCTACAACAAAGGATAGCATCTCCAAATTCAGAACTCAGATTCCTGAATTGAAGATTCATCATACGTTGTAAGTAGAGTGCTATTCCGATGTGAATAATTAATTGTGTTTGATTTGTGTAAGATGCGAAATGGAATTGTGGCGATAATAATATATATATATATATTTGTATGTTATTTTGATTCTAAACGATTTGGGATTATTATGGTATACGATTGGATATTTGCAAGTACGTGATTTGCGTTGGAAGTTAACAACGAAATGGAATTGTGGCGACAAAAATCTATATTTGTATGTTATTTTGATTCTAAACGGTTTGGGAATGTTGTGGCATACGATTTGATATTCGCAAGCATATGATTCATATTGAAAACTACATGTTTGTGGTAGTTATTTACAACACCCATTTGATAATTGCAAGTATATTATTCATGTTGAAAGTAATAACTATATGTTGTAATAGTTTATTTGAGATTCATGCAAGTATATGATTTACTGTTATGCCAACATGATGTAAAATTTTATGGTCATCTTTAGTGTAATTTGATCCATTTGAGTATTATGATTCATATGAAGTTATGTTGGAATTGGCATCATGGTTCAAGTATAAAAATCATGCTTTTGTGATAGTGACAAAAGCAAGCATCTTTGAGAACTTGTATTAATTTTATGAACATGACTAAACTATGTTTGTTATTATGCCTAATTGAAAAACATGTTTTTAGGCTTATGTTGTTATCATAATTATATGATAATATATGTGACACATAAGTTACATTAGAATTACATTAGAATTACATTCCACTTGCAAGTTTACATAGATAGAGTAAAAACCATGATTTAAGTTTAGGTATGTTTAAGTATTGTTCATGCCATAATCATATGAATAGAATGATTCATGTTTAAGTATTGTTTATGCCATAATCATATAGAATGATTCATGTTTAAGTATTGTTTATGCCATAGTCATATGAATAGGATGATTCATGTTTAAGTATTGTTTATGCCATAATCATATGAATAGAATGATTCATGTTTAAGTATTGTCTATGCCATAATCATATGAATAGAATGATTCATGTTTAAGTATTGTTTATGCCATAATCATATGAATAGAATGATTCATGTTTAAGTATTGTTTATGCCATGATTATATGAATAGAATGATTCATGTTTAAGTATTGTTATGCCATGATGTTACAATTGCAAGTTCACATGTGCCTACTTTATGTTAATTGAATTGTTCGTTGCAAGTTCATCCGTTCACACTCCCCTTTTTCATGTTACCTTATAAACACCATGTTATAAGCCTCCCCTTTTCATTTGGCTAAATTGGGTTTAAGTATTAGACCCAACACACCTTACATTGTAGCAAACATGTAAAGCGGGGGTAATGACGTTTGGGCTAAAATATAGAACATATGTGTTGGCATGTTTGACGCATGCCAACAACCTTGAAAAGCAATTAAGTGGCATAAATAAATTTTAATCCATAAAGATGAAATTGAATAATGGGCCGCAAATATTTTCATATAAAAAGAAAAGAGACAAAATATGTAAATGTAGAAAATACGATGTGTTTAACCCGAGGTTGGATTGAGTTGTGATGTAAACCTGCCCGGAACCGCCCGGCTGTCCAGTAGTCACAACAATACCTATCCAATGTGGGTGGTTAAACACGGAGCTCAATAAGGACCCAAGGTTAGACTGAGTTGTGGCGTAAGACTGCCCGGACCCAACCGGCAACAGGCAGCCACAACAATACCTGTCTAATGTGAGAGGTTGAGGCTTTAATAAGACAATTAAGGCTGAGTCGGGATGGATAGGATTAAGTAAATTATATTAATACTTAATCATAATGGAATATGCTAAACTAAACAGACTGATTGGGGGTTAGGTTTATAAAACACTTAACCAACTTAGCATGTTGGCTAGAAATAGAAAACCTAGTAGCGGGGGACCCTTTTCAGCAGTAACCCTACAAGACGTATCATGATACCCTGAAACTAGGCAGGGTGGGGCACAATTACTGGGCTGACTGTAAGAGGTCAAATCGACGGCGGTGGTGCAGCAGTGTAGGTTCTAACGGGGTGTGGGCGTGCACACACTCCGGCGCAGAAAAATAAGGCACTGGGCACCAGTAGCATACCTGCGCATTCTAGGATGGTGTCGGGCCGCCACCATGGGACTTGATACAACCCATGGTGGGACCAGCATAGGTAACTACAACATCGGGGGCCGTAAGACACATGTAACTATGCGAGTAGGAGCCGATCATCAGAAATGGATCACTTCACCCTGATTATGGGGTACCTGTTGGGAACTAGTTTATATGGGTACAGAGATTAATATGGGGTACGATAGTATATTCGACCCTAGACAGCTTAACTTAGTTTATGGTGCTTTCCCATTTCCAGTTTATACTTATCATACCCAGTTCTTTATTCATAGACTGAATAGTCCTAGACTTACTCAGGCTTTATGTCTGACTCTACTTTTCTTTCGCCTTCTTTTCTTTCGTTCCCCCCCCCCTCCAGGTCCACAGGGAGGGAACACCGCAGCTTGACCAGATTTCACATCCAGCTTGAAGAGAAAGAATGTATTGCTTGGATCTTTTCTGTTTTGGACTATGGCTTTGGACAACAATTATGGGACTTTTGCAGTTTATTCATGTTTTCTTTATGCTTCTTTAAATAATGTAATCAAGACAGTTATGATTTTGGAAGCATTGTAAGACAATTATGGCATGGTTTGTGTAACACATATTTTGATGAAATAAAAGTTGTTGTTTTCCGCTGTTCAAAAATATGTGTTATTATATCTGTCTTGTATATCTGTGACTTATACTTATAAACCTCCACCAAAATTAGGGCGTTCCCTTTGAGAGTGACCCTAACGGAGGTGGGGTGTTTCAGGAGGCCATGGCTAGGATAAGAGGAATGAATAGTGACAGCTGAAAAATGAGAAAAAGGTATTCTCCAAACCCTAACAGCCCTTTTAAACTCCTAATCCCGAAATTCCCCTTTGGGCCTAGCTATTAATCACCCGGTTAAGCCTTATTAAGTTGTTTTTCACTATCTGAAACTTGTTTCAGCCATATCTCCCAAACGGTTAGTCCGTTTGGCTAATGTGACCACACTACGGAATTGTAAACAATCATCCGAATCGAATGGAAGTTGTTTCAAGTCAAAATTCATTTCCAGTCAAAAGCTATGGCCGAAACAATGTTAACTAGGGGCAAAACGATCATTTAAAAATCGGCAAAAATCAAGAACATGGGAAATGACCCCAATGGTCGTTTCCTAAAGCCACATGGCAATACGACTTTATATAAGAAAGAAATAAATATTCTACGATTCTCCGATGCGTAGAATGCGGGTTGTTACAATCGTCATCTGTTTCACGCAGTTGACATTTGTAACGACCTACATTCTACGCATCATAGGATCGTAGAATATTTATTTCTTTCACATACGGAGTCGTATGGTCGTGTAACTTTGGGAGACGACTATTGAGGTCATTTCCCATATTCATGATTTTTCCCGATTTTTAAATGACCGTTTTGCCCCTAGCTGATCTTGTTTTGGCCATAACTTTTGATTAGGAAGGAGTTTTGACCTGAAACCACTCCCATTGGATTCGGATGATGGTTTACCTTTCCGTAGAGTGGTCACGTGTGAAGAATGGACTTACCGTTTTGGAGATATGGCTGAAATAAGGTTTGGAAGGTGAAAAACTGCTTAACCGGGCTAAATAGGGTGATTAGTGAATAGGCACATAACCCATTTCGGGATTAGGGTTATGGGGAGGCTGAAATGAGTTAGGTTTTCATTCTATTTCAGTTTTCTAGCCGCCACTTACCTCTTAAAAACCCTAACAACGGCCTCCAACCGCTAAAACACCTCCAAATCACTTTCTAATCAAGGATTAGGTTTAACAACATCAAATCAAGGCGGATTAGCACAAGAATCGAGGTAGAGCTGCTATGTTGCATTGGTATTCGCGCCCAAATAGTAGAGTTTCAGTTCTAAAGGTTTTATTTGTGGCAAGTTGACTGATTTGCATAGTTTTGCACTAATTACGGTTGATTAAGGATAATTAGTGAAGATTAACGAAATTAAACATAATAAAATTTTGGAAAAATATTTATAAATTTGAAAATAATGTTTTAGACCTCTGTTAGAAATTTTGTTTGATTTGGTTAAATTTTACTAATTATACCCTTAGTTTTGCCTAAACATGTTTAAGGGAAAATATGGGGTTTTGGGTATGTTTGATCCATTTTACATGCTACGATTATTGTTTTGCTGTTTGTGAATGATTATACATGTTGCTATGACTGTACGGTATGCTTTGTGATTGCCTAGAAGTGTTAGATTGGTCGAAAACGCCGTCGAATGGCGTAAAACGGCTGCTGGAAAAGTTGTAGGAAAATGTGCAGGGTTTCGGATCGGATCGGGATAAGAGGCTCGGATCGGATGGTGGACTGGGCAGAGAAACCGAATCGGATCGGAACTTCGCACTAAAGGTGGCGAGAAGGAAGACCATTTGCTTAGAGTTGGAGTTGGACAAGGGATCGGATCGGAGAGACCAAAAGGGGATTGGATCGGGCGAATGGAGAAGGCTGGGACCGGATCGGGATACCTAGAAAGGGCAACCACCGAACAGAGGATAGGCACTATAATTCCGAGCCGAACCAAGCAAGTGTGGGTGGACCGAACCGAGGAGGGATGGAGCACTGATCAAGGCATGGACTAGGACCACCGAACCGAACCGGGGTGGGAGTACCGAACCGAACTAGATGCATACTTTTACTTCGTCATGACGACTTCTTCTGAAGACCAACTCCAATTCGACCAAAACCCGAGATGCAAAGGAAGTCCAAATAGGAAGTAGAGCTCAGGATTCAGTTGGGAACCAACGAGTTAACTTCATGATTGGGCTTTGCTGCGGGACGTGTGCTAAGGGGTTGCCGATGTCTATAACTTCGGATCACTATGTGTAGGGGGTACATGAACGGATTCAAGGTCATAGTGGCCTAGGTACGACTAAAGAGCAATAGTCCAATGAATTGGTGTCATTTGTAAAGATTTGGTCATGACTCCATGTGGTGAGCTTGGTAGTAGCAGTAGTTGTACAAGTTGAACTCCGTCACTACTTCGATGGGTCTAGTAATCGAAGCAGTAGATATCGTATGCTTTACGCACTGAGAGAGAGATGTGAGGATGGTTGCTATGTTTGATTTGTTTGCCATCATTATGACATGCACAACCCTAACCCCGTTATCTTTACACCATCTGTTCAGTGGCACCTTAGAGTATTGTACGGTATGTAGTGCTAACTCTTTGGTTGCTGGTTCAGGTATGATTTAGTATACCTGTTATTGTTTTGTTTAGCTGCTTATCGCTCATATGAGACATTTTGTCTGACCCGGAGTTTTATGTTTCTTCTTATTACTCTAGGTGCTCTCACGAGCAGACTAGAGACAGGTTAGCTTGGTATGCACGGGTAGCTGATCCGGAGACGAGGAGGAGGCTTCCACGTATGATACATATATAGATATTCACCATGTGCCGGTGTTGGTCACTACTTTGGGCATTAGTAGTACACCCTCCCTTTCTTTTGTTTAGAGACAGTAATTCGAACAGTTGTAATAAGCTGTATTTAGCCTTCCGCTACTCTGATGTTGATGTTGGTTTTAGTTATCAGCTTATGCACTATCTCGCCTGTTTATGTCAAGTATATTATTATTGTATTTTGTTCCATGCGCTGTGAGACATTCTACAGGTTTTCGATTAGTTCATTCTCTTCTTTCCTTTCTTTGGCGACCGTTCAGTGCTGGTTGGGCATGTGTACAGCGCAGTTTCGTAGGAAATGCCGGCTGTTGCGAGGCGGGCCGTCACACTTGGTATCAGAGCCCTAGGTTGCGTAGATAACCTAGGGAAGTCATCAGGGAGAGATAGTATACGTATATGAGAGCGCGTATTTGTGATTATTTTGGTTTTAAAATCTATATATATACTATTAATATAGCTAAGGATGAAGTCGCACTGCACTAGCACTACTATGGAGATGGTTAATCGTTTTCTCTTTATAGATTGAACGATGAGCCGACACGCAAGAGGTGCCGGTAAAGGAGCCAATAATGGGAATTCTGCTGACATGAGGACGATGTTTACTGACCTCATGAGGGAGATGCTTAGGGATGTGCAGAGAGCAGCTCCCAATGGTGGTAATGGTGGTGGTCCAATAGTGTAGGCGCCTAGGGCCGATTTCACCAAGCTGAATAAGGATTATACTAGTCTTGGTGGGAAGCCGTTCCATAGAACGGAGTCGGCTACGGATGTTCAGGATTGGTTGGATAGCTACGAGTGTATCTCGAAGACTTGGGTATTGAGGATGCGATGAAGAGAAGGCTAGCATCCCGTCAGCTGCAAGGACGGAAAATGAATTGGTGGAATGCTATAAAGGCAGCTACTCCCAAGGATCGGATTACTTGGGAGCAGTTTAGGGTTCGCTTTAGCGATAAGTTCATTCCAGCTGCTCTGAAGTCAGTGTTGTTTAAGAAATTCTTGGAGCTCAAGCAGAATGGCAGAGCTGTCTCAGAGTATATTGCAGAATTCGATACTTTATCCAAGTATGGACTATCTCTTATTGATACTGCCGAGAAGAAGAATGATAAGTTCAGAACTAGCCTGGATCGGTATTTGGGGGAAAGGCTTATCAACCACATCGATGAGACGTTTGAATGGATTTTGGGGAAAGCATTGAGGTCCGAGAGTCTTTACCCTAAGTCGAAGACTGAGGTTGCATCTGCAGAGGAGCCAAAGCCGCAAGCAAGGGGCGGAGGCAAGAGTGGTTCTCAGAATAAGAGAAAGCAGAATCAGGCCAAGGATGGCCAGAAGAAAAAGAATAAGCAAGATGTTGAGTGCTTCAGCTGTGGTAAGAAGGGCTACTATGCCAAAGAGTGTCGGGCAAAGCCAGCGGATAGGAAGTGCTTCAACTGTTTCCAAGTGGGAAATCACAAGGACAAGTGTCCGCAACCCCTTAAAGAAAAGCAGATGGTGAAAGCATATGCCCTTAATGCTGTTCCTTCTTCGTCGGATGCCCCAACTGTGGCGGAGAAAGGAAAGAATGTTGTTGTTCAAGGTATGCTTTCTGTTTATGATGTTCCTATTAGAGTTTTGTTTGATACCGGGGCTTCCAGTTCTTTCATATCTAGTGACCTGGTAGATAGGTTAGGATTGGAGCCCGAGATTGTCGATAGACCTTTAGTAGTGACGAACCCGATTGGTGGTTCGACCAACCTTAGCATGATTTGTCGTAATGTGGTCTTATCGAGTCATGGATGCATGTTTGTTTGTGATTGCTATGTTTTGGGCTTTACTGGGCTTGGCATTATTTTGGGAGTCGATTGGCTCCAAAGATACGGGGTGGTGGTAGACTCTGAGGGCTTTTTGGTGACAGCTAGAGCAGATGATGGGCGGAGGATAGTGTTTGGTGGTCTACCCGGTGATAGGGTAATGGCTAGTTTTCTAAATTCCCTCGACATCCCGCATAGTGAGTTGCCAGGTTTTCCCGCGGTTGGCCAGTATCCGAACGTTTTCGAGGAAGTGACTGGGCTTCCACCACACCGAGAGATTGAGTTCTGTATCGATTTAGTGCAAGATGCCAGACCTATAGTGATGACACTTCGTCGTATGGCACCAAGGGATCAGCGAGAGCTTGGGGTGCAAGTCAGCGATCTTTTGAAGAAGGGATTTATCAGAAGGAGTGTTTCTGAATGGGGAGCACCAATTGTAGGTGGATGGTTCCCTTCGTTTGTGTGTAGACTACCGCGAGTTGAATAAAGTGACGAGGAAGAATAATTATCCTCTACCGCGGATAAATGATTTGTTCGATCAGTTGAGTGGCGCGAGAGTATTCTCTCAGTTGGATCTCGCGACAGGTTTTCATCAGCTTAGAGTGGAAGCTGAAAGTATAGCTAAAATGACATTTCGGACGCTCTCAGGATTTTATGAATGGTTGGTCATGCCATTTGGGTTGACCAATTGCCCGGCATATTTTGTGGATCATATGAATAGGGTATTCAGAGATCAGTTGAATAAGTTTGTCCTTGTGTTCGTGGATGATATTTTGGTCTATTCATGGACAGAGGGAGAACACAAGGAACATTTAAGAATAGTGATGGAGGTGTTGAGAAAACACCAACTGAAAGAAAAATTCTCTAAGTGTCACTTCTGGAGGAGGGAAGTGAGATTCTTGGGCCATGTTGTTTCAGAGAATGGTATTGCCGTGGACCCTGCAAAGGTGGCTATGGTACAAGATTGGTCTACCCCCAAGAATGCAACGGACATAAGAATTTTCTTGGGATTAGCTGGATACTATCATAAGTTTATCCAAGACTTCTCCAAGATAGCAGCACCGTTGACTCAGTTGACCAAGAAGAATCAAGCCTTCATCTGGGACAAAAGGTGCGAGAAAGCATTCAAGAGCCTAAAGGAAAAGTTGACATGTGCACCAGTATTAGTCATTCCTAAGGGGAATGAAGAAATGACGGTATATACGGATGCATGTTGTACCAGACTATGTGCTGTATTGATGCAAGAAGGTAGGGTTGTAGCTTATTATGCAAGCCGACAACTGAAACCGCATGAGAAAAGATACCCTACCCATGATTTGGAACTGGCAGCAATCGTGTTCGCATTGAAGATGTGGAGACATTATCTCTTGGGAGACAGATTCGAGTTGTTTACCGATCATAAATCGTTAAAGTATCTCTTCTCTCAGAAAGATCTAAATCTCCGGCAGCAAAGATGGTTAGAATTCTTTGCTTCCTATGATTTCGACATCGCATATACACCAGGAAAGGGCAATGTGGTGGCTGATGCATTGAGTAGAAGACATGCCAGTTTAGGGGCTATGTTTCTAGAATGGAAGCAACTGAAGTACATGGATGGGTATGATTTCAGACCAAGGTGCGAATTGGATCCAAAAATATTAGCAATTTTGACGATCAGACCCATTTTGATTGAGCGGATTGGTTCCAGTCAGAGGAACGATCCTAACCTATTGGAAATCATCTCAAAGTTAAAGATTGGAATCGACAGAGATAGGAACAAGTCTGGGCTTGATCGAGATGGATGGCTTAGAAAGAATGGAAGACTAGTTGTACCCAATGTCAATGGATTGAGAGATGAAGTGCTTAGAGAATGTCATTACTCAAAACTGACTATACACCCCGGTGGTAACAAGATGTACCGAGACATGAAGCAGACCTACTACTGGGAAGGGATGAAAAGAGACATTGGGAAGTTTATATCCAAATGCATGAACTGCCAGCTAGTTAAAGCCGAGCAAAAGAAGCCTAGTGGTTTGCTACAACCATTAGAAATTCTAGAATAAAAATGGGAAAAATCTCAGTGGATTTCTTTGATGGGTTACCAAGGACTAGATCGGGCCATGATAGCATTTGGGTGATTGTGGACCGATTGACTAAGAGTGCAAGGTTTATACCCGTCAAGTCAAACAAGACGACAACTAAGTTAGCAGAACTGTATATAAAGTTGGTAGTTAGATTTCATGGAATATCCAAAGGCATTGTAAGTGACCGAGATCCGTTGTTCACTAGTGGATTTTGGAAAGTCTTACAAGATGCGTTAGGATCAGAATTACATCTCAGTAATGCATATCATCCTCAAACCGATGGTCAAACAGAGAGCGTGAATCGTATTTTAGAAGATCTCTTGAGAGCCTGCGTATTGGATTTCGGTGGATCGTGGGATGACCATCTGCATCTAGTAGAGTTTGCATATAATAATAGTTATCAATCTAGTATCGGTATGGCTCCATTTGAAGCTTTGTACGGAAGACCGTGCAACTCACCGTCATGTTGGTTAGAAAATGGTGAGAAGTTTGTGCTTGGACCAGATGTGATAAGAGAAACTTCAGCCAAGATTAAGGTTATCCAACAGCGAATGAAGGCTGCCCAAGATAGGCAGAAGAGTTATGCTGATAAAAGGAGAAGAGAATTAAAGTTCTCCATTGGCGACTTGGTGTTTATCAAGATTTCTCTGCTGAAGAGCGTGATACGATTTGGCAGGAGAGGCAAGCTAGCACCAAGATTTGTTTGTCCATTCCCTGTTCTTGAGAAAATTGGGACTTTGGCATACAAAGTTGGATTACCAGAGAAGATGGCAGGAGTTCACAACGTATTTCATGTTTCCCAGTTAAGGAAGTTCGTGCACGACCCAGATGTGACTATTTCACTTGATCAGTTGGATGATATCGAAGTTGAACCCGAGCCGGTTGGGAACCGCAAGCCTATGCGTATTATTTGGAACGATACGAAGCAACTTCGAAGGAAAGCGGTGAATCTAGTCAAAGTTCAGTGGGGCGAGGATGAGAATGACTGTACTTGGGAGACAGAGGAGAGCATTAGGAAGACGTATCCAGAATTCTTTGCCTGGTAAAATTTTAACTTCGATTTAGTCTTTCTGCATGTTAGGATAGGCTTGCTTGTTTGTTTTGCATGTTTGATTGTTGTATGTGGCCGGTAGGCATGTGGGATCCTTTGTATGTTTTGGATTAAGGAATTTCGGGGATGAAATTTCTTAAAAGAGGAGGGGAGGGGGGAGTGTAACGACCCGCATTCTACGCATCATAGGATCATAGAATAATTATTTCTTGCACATACTGAGTCGTATGGTCATGTAACTTTGGGAGACGACTATTGAGGTCATTACCCATGTTCATGATTTTTCCCGATTTTTAAATGACCGTTTTGCCCCTAGCAGATCTTTTTGTGGCCATAACTTTTGATTGGGAAGGGGTTTTGACCAGAAACCACTCCGATTGGCTTCGGATGATGGTTTACCTTTCTGTAGAGTGGTCATACGTGAAGAACGGACTTACCGTTTGGGAAATATGGTTGAAATAACGTTTGGAAGGTGAAAAACTGCTTAACCAGGCCAAATAGGGTGATTAGTGAATGGGCCCATAACCCATTTCGGGATAAGAGTTATGGGGAGGTGAAATGAGTTAGGTTTTTATTCTATTTCAGTTTTCTAGCTGCCACTTACCTCTTAGAAACCATAACAATGGCCTCCAACCTCTAAAACACCTCCAAATCACTTTCTAATCAAGGATTAGGCTTGGCAACATCAAAACAAGGCGGATTAGCATAAGAATCGAGGTAGAGCTACTATGTTGCATTGGTATTCATGCCCAAACTGTAGAGTATCAGTCCTAAAGATTTTATTTGTGGCCAAGGTGAGTGATTTGCATAATTTTGCACTAATTACGGTTCATTAAGGGTAATTAGTGAAGATTAACGAAATTAAACATGATAAAATTCTGGAAAAATATTTATGAATTTGAAAATAATGTTTTTGATCTCTGTTAGAAATTTGGTTTGATTTGGTTAAGTTTTACTAATCATATCCTTAGTTTTGCCTAAACCTGTTTAAGGGAAAATATGGGGTTTTGGGTATGTTTGATCCATTTTACATGCTATGATTATTATTTTGCTGTTTGTGGACGATTATACATGTTGCTATGACTGTATAGTATGCTTTTTGATTGTCAAGAAGTGTTAGATTGGTCGAAAACGCCGTCGAATAGCGTAAAACAGACGCTGGAAAAGTTGCTGGAAAATGTGCAGGGTTTCGGATCGGATCGGGATAGGAGGCTCGGATCGGATGGTGGACTGGGCAGAGAAACTGAACCGGATCGTAACTTCGCACTAAAGGTGGCGAGAAGGAAGGCCATTTTCTTAGAGATGGACAGGGGATCGGATCGGAGAGACCAAAAGGGGATCGGATCGGATCGGGCAAATGGAGAAGGATGGGACCGGATCGGGATACCTAGAAAGGAGAAACCACCAAACCGAACAGAGGATAGGCACTATACTTCCGAACCGAACCAAGCAGGTGTGGGTGGACCGAACCGAGGAGGGATGGAGCACTGATCAAGGCATGGACTAGGACCACCGAACCGAACCGGGTTGGGAGTACCGAACCGAACCAGATGCATACTTTTACTTTATCGTGACGACTTCTTCTAAAGACCAACTCCAATTCGACCAAAACCCGAGATGCAAAGGAAGTCCAAATAGGAAGTAGAGCTCAGGATCTAGTTGGGAACCAACGAGTTAACTTCATGATTGGGCTTTGCTGTTGGACATGTGCTAAGGGGTTGTCGATGTCTTTAACTTTGGATCACTAAGTGTAGGGGGTACGTGAACGGAATCAGGGCCATAGTGGCCCAAGTACGACTAAAGAGCTATAGACCATTGAAGTGGGGTCATTTTTAAAGATTAGGTCATGACTCCATGTGGTGAGCTTGGTAGTAGCAGTAGTTGTACAAGTCGAACTCCATCACTACTTTGATGGGTCTAGTGATCGAAGCAGTAGATATCATATGCTTTATGCACTGAGTGAGAGTTGTGAGGATGGTTGCCATGTTTGATTTGTTTGCCATCATTATGACATGCACACCCCCACCCCCGTTATCTTTACACCATCTGTTCAGTGGCACCTTAGAGTATTGCACGGTATGTAGTGCTAACTCTTTGGTTGCAGGTCCAGGTTCAGGTATGGTTTAGTATACCTGTTATTGTTCTGTTTAGCTGCTTATCGCTCATACCGGACTTTTTTTCAGACCCGGAGTTTTATGTCTCTTCTTATTACTTTGGGTGCTCTCACGAGCAGACTAGAGACAGGTTAGCCGGGTATGCACGAGTAGCAGATCCGGAGACGAGCAGGAGGCTTCCACGTATGATACATATATAGATATTCTCCCTGTGTCGCTGCTGGTCACTACTTTGAGCATTAGTAGTGCACCCTTCCTTTCTTTTGTTTAGAGACAGTAATTTGAAAAGTTGTAATAAGCTGTATTTAGCCTTCCGCTACTCTGATGTTGATGTTGGTTTTAGTTATCATCTTATGCACTGTCTCGCCTGTTTATGTCAAGTATATTATTATTATATTTTGTTCCATGCGCTGTGAGACATTCTACAGGTTTTCGATTAGTTCATTCTCTTCTTTCCTTTCTTTGGCGACCCTTCTGGGCGGGTTGGGCATGTGTATAGAGCACTTTCGGAGGAAATGCCGGCTGGTGCGGGGCGGGCCATCTCAACATTAAAAATCACATTTTGACAATTCAGTTTTCTATTTAAAAATCATATTTTTACATCGTTACTTCATTATAAAAATTATATTTTTCTAATGCTGCTTCAATGGAAAAGATTATATTTTTATATCACTACATGTATATAAAAGATTATATTTTACACATCACTAAAAATTAGATTTTTACATCGCTTAAAATTAGATTTTTATATCGCTTTCTAGATAATGAAAATTATATTTTCATTTCAAATCTAATAAATAAAAATTGTATTTAATTTTTTATCTCGCTTTCATATATATATATATATATATATATATATCGAATTTTTATTTCAAATCTATATAGATAAAAATCATATTTTTACCTAACTAAAAATCAATCCTTTTTATATTTAAATTTCAAATCTTTATACATTTAAAGATCAAATTCTTTTTCTATTTCAAAATCAAATCTTTTTCTATTTCAAAAGCAAATCTTTTCCTTATGAAAGATCGAAACTTTTCGCTATCAAAAATCTTAACTTTTCTATTAAAAAAGAATACAATCCTTGTCTAAAAATCACTTCTTCATTTGTATATCATATAAAGAAAGAAACCACATTTTTATTTGTATTCGATATAAAAATTAGTTCTTTCATTGAAATAAAAATCAGACCTTTCTTTAGCTATTCATATTATAAACTGAAAACAAAAATGAAATAAATGTAAATAACTTAAAACTCATTGATTTCGTGTACCGGAGAGAGGGGGTGGTCTGATGTGTGCGTCGGAGTCAGGGAGGTCGTGGGGGAGGTGCACAGTCGCCGGCGGCGGGCCAGGGGGGTCGGTTTATGGGTGGGAAGTTTACGGTTTTCCAGAAGGGAGAGGAGAGAGAGACGATGGGGACCAGAGCGTTGGTTGTGGCGGCGCAAGGAGGGGCACGAGGTAGGCGAAGCCCGGCGTTGATCCCCCCGAGGCGTCGACGGAGAGAGTCGGGGGGGCGCAATTCCCTTTGCTTTTTTTATTATCTGTTTGGTTATGAAGAACGACGGGGAGGGAGGGGGTTGACTTGGTAAAAGGGAAAAGACGGGTGTTCATAATAATTTATATATTTTATTTAACTTGAATTTCAAAAAAAGTAAATTTTCATTTCAACTCTAATTCGAACCCAACGACTGTCGCCCATATCTATTTACCCTCATTACGAACACAATGGGATATGTCCCACAAGCCAATTCTATCATTTCGATCAGTTTTGCTTTAAAATAAAACATAAATCAATATATATATTAAATTTGAACACACATTTTAATTTACCGTGGCCACATATGGACTCTAAAAATTCCCAAAAAATCATTTCTAGCTTCGTATTGACGATACCATCCTAACAAACTAATTTCGTCAAATTTGAGGACCGTTTGAAAAATGGCCATTTTCTGGTCAATCCAATTCAATTGAATTGACAATTTTCCTTTGACACGCTCACATATTGATTTCAAAAATTATGGAAACTAGAATCTAGCAATAATTTGACGTCCCGGATACAAGAAATGTGGTTTCATTGAAAACGGAGGTCGTTTGCAAAATGTCTATTTTTAAGGCCTTTATATATATATATATATATATATATATATATATATATAAATTGCACAGCGACTTTTCTGAATTTTCAACTGGACATAACTTTTTATTCCTACTATGAAATTTTGATTTTTCAGATTCATTGGAAAGATATTTTCAAACAGATTCTAATATTTTTGGTTTTACTAAAATCCGGTTTATTTTGAATCCTGTACATTCATTTGAAATGAAATCGAACTTTCAAACCACCGCGCCATTTTCAATTCCTTTTATTATTAAAATAAATATTTATATTCTAACTTCGATTCAAATAAATATATACGTTCTAATTTTGTTTAGAATAAATTTCTCGTCGTTATTATTTAAAATAAACCATTTTAAATATTCAAAATTTATTAAAATTGCCAAAATAATTTTTTTTAATTGGTTCTGATTTTCCGGGTTGTTACAACCATAGTAAAAGCACCGAACACTCACGACTCCAAATCCAACCATGTAACCTTCCTCCCATTTCTGCTCTATTTCCTAGCGAACACCGATACCATGAAAACCAACAAAAATATGTATGAGCATGAACTCTTCCATCCAGAATCTCAATGCATTTCGTTTTAGGTATTTTAGTGGAGTATGGTTTTAGTTTTTGAATATAGAACACCATAAATGTAACGACCTGGGGATTTTGTCAACCTTGGTTAATGACATACACTCAGTGTCGACACTCCAAGCGTCAGAAAATATTGTGTAGTCCATGAAAGAAATTAGAGGGTGAGAATAGATAAGATAGAAACTTAGAATAGAAGAAGAAGAACAACACAACATCAGAGTAACACGAAACTCACAGCGGAACAAATAACATATAATATATAACATAACTTTGAAATATAAATCTGTACTTGAATATACATATCATTTCCAAAGTTCATCACTTACAACACGACGGAAATAACAATAGCTATATGATCGTGAAGCTCGTGCTCCAGCTCTTTAAGTATCTGTAAATCCCGACTACTTGAATGCCCATACAAAATTGGGCACCCAAGAGTTTAGGGAAAACAAAAAAAAATAAACTCTGGGTCCGTCATTGGACTGGTATGAGTAAAACAGTTTAAAACAGTTTGAGCCATTAAACGATATCTCATAAGACCACGCCGTATAACGGAACGGGTTTTTCCCTTATGAGAATCCAAAACATTTGATTTAACTTTCAAAATCTTTTTGAAAGAAACGATAAACTTTATATCAAAACAATTTTGATATTATAATAATGTCTATCAACCACAATATAATAATCTTCTAGTAGAAACGCTTGCATCTAACGTTCTACATATATAATATACAATTGAAACCGCGGCCTCTTATTTGGGGAATGGATTCCAATTATGACAAGGTATGGATCCAACTTTCGCTCAGTGTACTCTAGAAGCGATACACCGGAGTTCAACAAGAACATCTTGCAAATCGGCCACACATGACCGACCACTCATTTTGCTTGAGTGTATCGAATATATTGTCACCTTGCAGTTGGTAAACCAACATAACCATTCCCGGGAGATACAGAATTGAAAGAAGTAACAAATATGAATATTCTCTAGATGGTGACAATATACCCTGCTTGGTTGCGAACCACTTAGCCATGCTGCCTGCCCGATTTCTATCATTTCTCTGTTTATGAGGCTGGAGGTCATAACGTATCTTTCAATAGATTATTCATTCATTCACTTTAAATGCCACATTGTCATACAAGTCAAATCACAAATTGATTTCCCCAAAAACACCACGGGTATAAGCTAAGAGAAATGAATTCCTCTGCCACCAATGTAAATACGTTTGAAACAATCAACTCACGTGATCCACCGGATATACTCTGTCAAACATTCTTCCATACAGGTTGTCCTAGGACTGGACAAACCGAAGGCACTATTCTGTAAACAGGATAGCTCTTGCATAACTTTGTCTTCAATTTGTCTTCGATCTATTTGATTCGAAACGCTAACGCCCATATGGAGTGGTTCTCGGATAATAATCCAACCGGTCTCTCCATATTGACGACGGAAAAATGGTCAAAAACTTCGATAGTCGGTGAGTTAACTATCAAAGAAAAACACATGTGCAAACAACGATATTATTTCCAGATGGAAATTATATCGGTCAGTCATCATTCATCATTTATCTCTTAAATTAATTTATCATTAATTTATTCATTGTCCATTTCCTGTTTCCGCATATATACAGAAATTCTTATTTTCTGAATTTAGAAAATATACATTATTACTCATTGGAAAACATTTCCACTCCTTTCCACGTATCACTGTCATTCCAGTATTCTTTACCATCCAATATTTCATTTTCTATGATTAGAAAATATCTCTGATTATATTTGGAAAAATGTTTCCAAAACACATTCCTGGATTTGAACAGATGTTTAAATAAAACATCGCTATGCCAATTCAAACCATTACCTTCATTAACTATATTCACTTAACCAACCTTCATTATCAAACCTTACCATTCCTTAGTTGAGAAGGAAGTCAATCAATTTGGGGTATAATTACCTCTCAGACCTTAACTGAACAACGTTTTATCTTCGAAATAGTCAAAGTTTATCGTTTAAATCTTTAACAAACTTCCTTACGTAACTCTCGGATTCTATTTACGAATCCACTTCTTTTACAGAAACCATTTGATTATAACTATGGTGTTATAATCCCTACGTCTGAAATATCTAACTTCAAATTATAACTCAATTAACTCAAATCAATTAACCCTAACTCCATTAAGTTTAACTCGATTAAATTTAATTTATTAACTCTTATCACTTAACTCCTTTCGAATAAACTATATTCGATAACTCCTTTAACTCTATTCGAATAAACTATATTCGATTAACTCTTTTAACTGTATTCGAATAAAGTATATTCGATAACCTCACTTCAAATAACCAATATTCGGTTTACTTACCTTGAATAACCAATATTCGATTTACTCACTTCGAATAACCAATATTCGATTAACTCACTTCGAATAACCAATATTCGATTAAAGCACTTCGAATAACCTATATTCGATTAACTCTTTTCAACTCTGTTCGAATAAACTAAATTCGATTAACTCTTTTCAACTCTGTTCGAATAAAATAAATTCGATTAACTCTTTTCGAATAAATTATATTCGATTAACTCCTTTCGAATAAACTGTATTCGATATCTCTACTTCGAATAAGTGATATTCGATAACTCTACTCGATTAACTCCATTTGAATAACTCTAACTGGTTACTCTAACTCTAACTGGTTAACTCTAATTGATTAACTCTAAGTGGTCAACTCTGACTAGTCAACTCTAACTCTAAACGAGTAATTCTAACACTAATCGATTTATTTTACCTCTAATCGATTAATTCTAACTCTAATCGATTAATTCTAACTGATTAACTCCTCTAACTCATTTTGATTAACACATTTTGATTAATCCCTTTTATATTTGTTTACTTAACAAATAACTATTCCCTCTTCAATTTTATTTATTTAACAAATAAGTAATTCTTTTATCTTTTCTATTTATTTAACCAATAAATATTTCCTTTAACTTTATTTATTCCCTAAATAAATATTTCCTTTTCAATTCCATTTATAAATGTTTTACAAATATTCCCTTTCCAATTCTATTTGTAAATGGTTTACAAATATTTCCATTTTATATTTATTCTGTTTATTTTCTAAATAAATAACCCTTTTATACTTCTATTTATTTCTTAAATAAATATTCCATTTTAATTCTATTTATTTAACAAATAAATAATTCTTTTCAATTCTATTTGTTTGAGAAATAAATATTCCTTTTCTATTTGAATCTTGTTTCGCTGAATTCCGTTAACATATGATCAAGTTATATGGTTTACCAGTTAGTGTACATTTTGTTTAAATAATTAAAACAAGGGTAAACTTTATTAATTGGGCTTTACCCCTCTTAAATCCCACGGCCCACTTAGAAAATACCCAACCCCGCTTATCTCCTCCTTCTCCAACAAACGTCCACTCCCAGTTCACAAACATACATTGCTGATTCTTCCAAGGCTCCGTTCTCCAAAATCTCTTCATGGATTTCCAAATCAAAACCACCATTAAGCTCCTATTCCCGAACTCCTTCTCTTCAACCAACTCCCCATCAACTTGCATGTGAATCCATGAGTGCGTTCTCCAGGTTTAGCGCTGCTTCGTTGATGTCGATCGACATCTTTGGAGCTCGATCTTCCTCAACACACACACAAGTTCTAATTCTCGTGCTGACCTCAAAAACATCATTGAATTCGAAAATAAATGCTCCGAAAATCCAAAATGTCGAACCCTAGATCCAAGAAACAGCCGCTGTACAAAATGGATCGAACAAAACTTCTGCCAAACTCTTCGAAACTTATACCCAGTTGTGGAGAACCGCTCCAGGATCCTGAATATATACATTTGAGGATTTATTGGTTTTGATTTTGGTTTATATGGATTTTAGAAGTTGGATCTTTTCACGTTTTGTGTAAACTGGTGGCAGCTCATTTTTATTTTGGTTTATAGAGAATGAAAGGATTAGGTCTTAAGGGAAAGAAGGATTATTCATAAGGGATATGATATAGATATTTAATGTTAGACCAAAAAGTGGTTCTAACACCCAAATTGACTAAAATTAAAACGAAATAAGATCGAAAATAGAAAAGAGACACATGATTTATAGTGGTTCGGCGTTAAAAAGCCTACGTCCACTTTATAATCTCTTTGCTTGATGATGTAAAAAGCCTACGTCCACTTTATAATCTCTTTCTTGATGATGTAGATGAAAATACAATGGGATATTCACTCAATTCCACTCACTTTTCATATACATTCACCCAACTATCTCAACATACACTTTGAATGATGATTTTGGATTGTTTGGAGTGCTGGAATTCGTTTCTCTTTGATGTTTGAACTCTAAGAGTGCCAAAAGATCCTTTCAAATGACCCTTGGGGGTCTATTTATAGGTGGAAAATTCTCCAGAATTCGGTTCGGATCGATTGCACGTGTCCTCCATTCCATGGCTTTCGGGATCAGATGAGTTTTGGTGTTGCCAGCACATCAGGTGAGTGGCCATCGTGTGTAGAAAGTGTGTGTAACTTCCCCGAATATTCAGGAGATCATGGTGCGGAGTTGCAGGGTGAACTGGGTTCGGATCAGATAGGGTAACAAAATGGGATTCGGATCGGATCATCCCACCCGATCCGATCCGGCTTGAGTCTTGCCTTCTTCACTTTATCTCGCTTTGCTTTTCTTCGATTACCCCCGATCCTATCGGGCTTGATCTTTCAACTATGTGATGCTTCTTTTCCTACCTCTGTAACTCTGATCCGAACCGGATGTGTAACAGAGTGTCTTCTGTTCACTTGATCCTCTGACTTCTTGACTTTGTATAGCCTAGTTTACAAAGTAGGCTAACATTTTGCCCCCTCAAAGGATGCTTCTGTTGAAGACGAAGCGTGCTTTGACGTTATCTATATATCAATCTTCCATTTTGAATCATTGAGGAGTCGCTCCCATTTGTTTGCAAAAGACGCGTTATTTCATAAAGTCATGTCTTTTATCGCCTATATATATGTTGCATGGTGTGCGGATCCCTTTTATCTTCAAACAACTTGGAGAATTCTTGTTAACATCTTGTTATTCTTCCAGGTAATCTTTTTTCTTCCTTTTTATCTTGAATTTAATTTGAAAACCATGTCGTCGTGCTCAATTCATTCGGTTCGGACCCGATCCGAAAGGACTTCCTCCTTGTTTTGCTCGATCATCGAATCATCAAGTCAGGCTCAGGTTCGTGGGCCTATTTTCTGGTCCGAACAGGGTGGAAAAGACGGGGAAGACGAGTATTCACTACTCATACGTATATTAACCATCTACCTACTTCTTTCTTCTTCCTTTTCTTTTTTTAATCTTGCCCAACAGTTCTCACGTCAAAACCATAGCTCTCTGAAAGCTCGAAAACTTTGAAATTCTTTCGTCGATTTTCAATTTAAACATCTCGGTAGGTTTAAGACTTCGATTAACTTCATAATAATTAGTTTCAATCGAAATATGCAGTCAATTTGAATTATTTGAGTGTGATTATTGCTTGGCTTCGACGCCGTATCTCCTTCCTTCTTCACAGTCGTCGTTGGTGGCTCCGCCATCACCTCGAAGCGCTGGGAGGTGGAAGATGGCACTCGTTTGATTTTAACTAGGGTTTTGGATAAGGGATTGAGTTCAGTTGTGACTAAGGAGGAGGAGGAAGACAAAGGGCATTGGGAGTCAGTTCGCGTGTGGAGATATGGAAGACGGAGGAGAAGAAAAGGAAGAAAAGGCTCAGAAAGTCAAATCGGGTCGGGGCAAAAGTTGAAGAGGGAGACAAAGCTCAACTGGATCGGGTCGGATAGCACTCTCGCAACCGGATCAGATCAGAAAGTGGAATAAAAGAGGAGAGGGGCATGGTCACTTAATTCGATCCGGACCGGTCGGGGGGTCTACTTCCGAACTAATCCGACTTTGATCCCTAGGCTTCAATATTTGTTGAGTCTAAGGCAAGGCTGTGCCCCCGATCCGAATCCAACAAATGCATCTGAACCGAACCGAATAGCAGTTCAACCTAATATATAAGAACTTATTTAACTGATCCAATCAACTCTTGGCATAATCTTCAACTTAATGGACAGTTAGGATAGTGCCTCGCGAACATAAACGAACATCAAGAATTGTTCTTAACATCATTGCGTTGCCAAGATTTTGCCTTACACTATCGAGTATTAGATTTACATCTTCTGCACACACCGTACGAAATACACGTGCACAGGGGGACACGGGCTAATTTACTCTAACTTCTTTTATTACTTCTTCGATAGTTTAGTGATCATGGAAAAAAGACATTCTTCTAGACTGACAGAAAAGAAAGAGGTGCAAGAGACATCCAACAAAGTTACTCTTGACGACATATCTTCTTCCTCAGACCCTGAATGGGGTGACAAGGGATCGGATTATGAAGTGGGGGCACATAGCAGCTGAACGTCTTCTGACAGTGAAGTTTCTCTGGGTTATGAGAGGAAGGAGGGGTTGGAGATACCCGAGCTCCTGACGAATTTGAATCTGCCGTCATATTAGAATCACCTCAAGATTCTGTTGAATCGACAATTGACTATGACAGGCTCCTTCGAATATGTTTGAAGTATGGGATACATAAAAAAGATACTCTGGTGCCAACTAAAACCGACCGTTCTCATAATCCTCCGGAGGTATTTATGGCTATCACACGATTAATGTGCATGGTCGGGGCTATTCCACCGTTTTCTCCCTTTGTCGTTGACTTTTTAAGACAGATGCGGATTGCCCCCATGCAGCTGCATCCCAACTCTTATGCTTACTTGCATACCTTATATGTAGCATACCGTGAGATCCTAGGCATAGAGCTCACTTTTGGTGACGTTCATTTCTTCTATAACTTCAAGCACCGGACTCGAGAAACTCCTTCTTTCTCTTACTTCGAGTCTGTCCCAAAAAGAAAGATAATTTCAGCGCCCTTCAGTAGCAAGGCCGGTGACTCCAAGCTGGAATGGTTTTATATAAGGCAACAACCGGGGTGTGCTAGGAGATGGACAAAATCGAGTAAGGCACTGATTTTCTAAACCTCAACTCTGAATGTCCACGCCGCCATATTAATCCGTTTTTTTCTTGTTTGCAGTTGACAATCTAAAACAGATATCGGGCAAAGTTTTCTTTGATCGTATGCACCGACTCCTTAATGGTGATCAAAAGATTTTAACTATCAATGAAGTCCTCAAGGACGAATATCTCCATCACCACAGGCTATTATCCATTACCCGTAGTATAGGTCATGGGCTAGGTCCATATGTGTATATCCCTCCGGTGAATGTAATTCCAGAAATGGGTGAGAGCTCGAAAGGTCCCACCGTGCCACTTCGAACTTCGCCTTCTCCAAGTTCGACTCAAGATGATGAGTTGGCTAATTTACCTGAGAAGCAACGAGAGGGGTACATCACTCCTAGGGATGTGGTTTCTCCTGAGAAATCACCATCTCTAGAAGATCAGCCAACAGACACTTCCCAAAGAGATGCCCCTACTATTGATGATCCCACATTTCAGGGCTTGGGAGATCTCCCTCTTCTTGATACTATTTACACTTCCGAGGATTTTGGTACAAATCCATTAGTTTTTAATTCTTCGGAGGAAGTCACTCCTGTTAAGGCCAAAGAGCCCTCTCGCACTGGCTCAGCTTCAGACGCTGGTTTGTTGGAGGAGGGACACCGCTTAGGATGCACTTAACACAATTGCACCTCACTTCACAGCACTTACGTCTTATGAGAACACTAATTCTGAATTCCACTTGCGTTACTGTGCAGGTACAATGTCTCATGCTTACTATGATATCAAAAAGCTTCATCGCAGCATGACCAGACTCCCTCACGATGTTGAGTTTGATCGTCGCGAAGATCGCGGTAGGGAGGACAGAAAGCCCTATGATTCTTATCATTCGCGGTCTTCACGCTCTTGCTCTCCCGTCCGGTCAGACCAAGAGCGATACAAGGGCTACCAAGGTCTTCGAGAAGATGACAGGCCGCACTCAAAAGACTCAACTTCTTCTCAAGAAAAGCGCAGTAGGGAGAGGAGCCCGCCAAGAGATACTGAATCACGAAACAAGCGCAAGGTTCTCGCTAAATGACCTAGAAGGGATGAAGAGGCCATTGAGCCCTCGATGCATAGGGATACCGAGCTGACATTCCCTGCACCTCCACCGTTGGATGCTGAAACTGCAGTTAAGCAGGCGTATCTGGAGGAGCAATTCCTTGATCACTACTTTGAAAACTTAACTTTTTTACCTGCTCTTGAGCCTATTTCTTCGAGTTGGGCAGATGAGGCCAAAGCAAAAATAGACGCGGTCGAGAAACAGTATTCAGAGATGTTCAAGTATTCGTGCAACCATTCCAGAATTATCTGAACTTTAATCACGAATATTAACTCGATGCAGAAGACCGAAGAGGATGATGCAAGGGCTTTAAAAAATTTAGGATAAGACCTCGAGGATACACAGGCTCAACTTGTTGTTGCTCAACGGGACGCTGCCAGCTTCAAGCAACAATTTGAAGATTTACAAAAATGCTATCATGACTTTCTCGAGTCTCATACTCAAGAGCGTTCGGAGCTGAAAAAGCAAGCGGAGGATCCCAAGTCAGATGCTGCCAAAATGAAACTCGCTTATGCTGACCTTGAGCGAGAAAAGGCCGAGTTGGCGAAAAAGAATGCCAAACTGGAAAAGAAAAATGCTGACATGGCTTCTAAGTTAATGGAGGCCGAAAACAGGGCTGCCCCGGCGGAGGGTAATGTCGAAAGCGTCATCAAATCGGCCGAAGAATCTCGCAAACAGCTAGCGAAGGCCCAGGATGAGGTGCAGGGCTTTGGTGAATTACTGATTGAATTTTTCGCACATATAATCCGCTACCGGAACATCTCTTGGATCGATGATTACCCGACTACCTTGGTTCATGTGTGGTGCCAAATTGTTGAATGGGAGAAAAAAGAACTCAAGGTAGATTCCATCGACGAGGACAAACTTATGGAAAAGTATTTAAGAGATGACGAACCGACGAGTCTAGCCGAAGGGCGTCGCCTAATTGCTGCCGCCATGAATGAGGAAAAGCGGAAGGCTAAATAAAAGGACATCTTGGAGGTTGGCTCTTCTTCCACTGCCGCTAAAACTCCTGAAGTAAAGAAATACGACCCCAAAAATTCGGCGATCCCTCAGACATCTCTTTTATCTCCTATTCCTGAATCGGCTTCAAAGATGGCAGCTACTCCGGCTGAGAAATCGTCGGAAGGTATTTCTACCTTTTCACCCCAATTCGTCAAAGATGTTTCAACTTTCCATCGCATAGTCGGACATTCAATGAAGGGCCCTTTATTTTCTCCCGAGTTGATAACTGTTACTTCTCATTCCGCAGGTGCTGAACCAGCCGAGAAGGCAGACGTGCCCCAAGGAACCACTGCCGTAACAAAGTCAGCGGAGAAGGATGAAGGAGACAAGGGTAAAGCTGACGCTCCTCACGATGGCGAGATTATAGATGCCTTAAAAGATGATGGTGATGATGAAGAGGACTCTGAGGTGGCTATAGTTGGGGAATCAAAAAGCGCTAATGACATTACTTTAGCTGCACTGAAAGCCGAACAAGTCAAACGCATGCAGCTTAAAGTTGAAGACCTAGACCCCGAAAGCCTTAAGCCCCTCGTAGTAGTGGATGCTGGATCAAGGTTAGTTGTTAAGCTTTTGACTAGATCTATTACAGAAGAACTTGCTAAAAAGTCTTCTCTTGATTCCAGCGTTTCGCCTTCCGAGAAAAAGTCGACTAATTCCAGCACTTCAGCCCAAGGGAAGAAAAAACAAAGGCGCATCTTAACTGATGCTGAAAAAGAGGCGAAGGATGCTCAGAAGGGCGCTAAGAAGTCCAAGCCCACTTCAAAGTCTAAGTGATGAAGTGATTTACTTTATTTTAGCATTTAACTGGTCCATAATTGTTGTAGCGAGTGTGGCCCTCGCATGTTCTTTTAGCCGGTTTTCCTGTACAAATTCATGCATTTGTGAATAAATGCAAATAATTCATTTCATGCAATGCCTGTTAGTCGTCAGTTCGTTATTTACGTAAAATTGAAAATGCATGTCCTACTAAAGTCGTGTAGTGGAGCCATAGTTGGGGGAAATATGTGTATACATATATGCCCCTAGTCAGTCTTGAAAAACTATTCAAGATTAAATAAAAAAGTCTGAATGTCCCCGATACTCTGACGGGGGTCACATTCCTTGTGTCACTGATGCCTGTTCTTTTCTGGCATCTTTTATACTCTCCTGTCTTATATTCAGGTTAAAGTTTTTGCTGAGGTGGTCTCTTGTCTGGGTGCACCTTCACGCCTCAGAGGACGTCGCCTTCCCGTCCTTTATACTCTCTCTCAGTTCTTGAGAGTTAGAGTTAAGAATGTCGTCTTCCCATTGTTTTATGTCTTATTGCACAAACAGTCGTTGTGTTTGTTCCTGCATATAAGTTGTCTTCAACTTTTCAAATTTTAATTTAACATTTCATATTCCGCAGTTACAATAGAATAACAGTTGAAGATATAAATAACGCAGGAAAGTAAATGACACACGATATTTTTATAGTGGTTCAGCTAAGTCGTAGCCTACATCCACTTTATAGTTCTTTGTTCGTATCAACAGACTTTTATAAGGCAAGTCGTGCCTTTTTACAGAGTTCATAAGGAAAGCAACAGAAAATACAACATCCCTAATTCAAATATCGCATCAAGTGTTGGGCATTCCAAGCCCTAGGCACTCCTTCGTCATCTACGGTCGTTAACTTGAAGGCTCCTGTCTCAAGTTTCCGTTGGATGACGAAGGGTCCTTCCCACTTTGGACCGAGGTGAGGAAGGGATGGAAAAACTCGCTTTAGCACCAAATCTCCAGGTTCAAAGGTCCTAAAACGAACTTTTTTGTCACAATAGCGTGCCATCTGACGTCGATGTCTTGACGCACGCAAGTCTGCCTCGTCCCTTTTCTCTTCGATTTCATCAAGAGACTCGAGGAGGAGTGCCCGATTCGTCATCGGGTCATAATATGTCACCCTATGAGAGGGAACTTCAAGCTCCACCAGGATTACTACTTCTGAGCCAAATGAGAGAGAGAAAGGAGTATGACCGGTAGCTGTCTTAAACGTTGTCCGATATGCCCACCAAGCTAAGGGCAATTCATCCACCCATTTTGCTTTTGCACGTTCTAATCGCTTCTTGAGGATGGACTTTATGACTTTGTTTATTGCTTCTACTTGCCCATTCGACTGTGGATGGGCAACTGCAGTGTACCGTTTGTCGATCTTATATTTCTGGCAGAAATTTCTGAATTTGGCACCATCGAATTGGGTTCCGCTATCAGTTATTATGGTCCTTGGAATCCCAAATCGGCATATGCTATTTCTAACCATGAAACTTATCACCTTTCTCGCTGTGATTTTGGTTAAGGGCTCAGCTTCCACCAACTTCGTAAAATATTCCACGGCGACTATTGCATACTTCGCTCCTCCTTTTGCAATCGATAGAACTCCGATGATGTCAATTCCCCACATGGCAAACGGCTACGACTCACCATCGACTTAAGCTGGGTTGGTGGTGCTCTGGCGATCTTGGCGAACCTCTGGCATTTGTCGCAGCTTCATGAATAATCAGCTGCATCTTTATTAATCGTGGGCCAGAAATATCCATATTGCAATAGCTTTTTTGCTAAGGTTTAACCTCCTGTATGATCTCCACACTCACCTTCGTGTACTTCTCTTAGTACACGCTTGATGTCATCGTGTGTTATACATCGTAACAGGGGCATAGAAAATCCTTGCCTATAGAGGGTGTGATCTTGAAGGATGTATCTAGTGGCTTTGCGAATTATGGCCCGCCTCTCACTTTTCTTTGACGGGAGTATCCCATTTCTAAGGAAATTCTTGATTGGGGTCATCCACGACTCCCTCTTCGGTTTACTTCGAAACCTAATTCGATTTCCATTGACTCAAAGCTAGGCGATTCCAACGTCTCAATTGGAACCATTTCGGTTTCCTCCGGAATGTCAGAACTAGCCAGCTTCGCTAGCCAGTCCGCCTTCTGGTTTTCAGCTCTTGGGATATGCGTTATGTTATATTGTTCCAAATTGCGCAACAGCTCTTCCGCTTTCCCGAGCTAAGCAATAAGTCGAGGTCCCCGAGCCACAAACTCCTTTCGCACTCGGCAGACGACTATTTTGGAGTCGCAGAATATATCTAATGCCTTTATTCCGAATTCCTTAGCAAGTTTCAGCTAGGCAATCAGGGCTTCATATTCAGAGTCATTATTGGTCGCTGAAAATTGTAGTCGTAGAGCATAATACAACGATCGTCCTTTAGGAGTAACTAAGACGTCCCCCGCTCCGGACCTTCGGTCGTTTTTGGCTCCGTCTGTGTATAATGTCCATGGATCTAATTTTAATTCCTCCTCTGACTTGACCACCTTGTCATTGATTATCTCCTCCTCTGGAATTGTGAACTCTGCTATAAAGTCAGCCATAGCTTGCCCCCTGATCGATCTCCGCGGTTGAAAATTTAAATCAATCTGACTTAATTCAGTATTCCACTTGATCAACCGCCCCGATGCTTCAGGTCTTTGCAACACCTGTCTCAGAGGCTGATCAGTGTATATGATTATTGGGTGAGCTTGAAAATAGTGGCGAAGTTTTCGGGAGGGGATTAGAAGGCTGTAAGCAAGCTTCTCAATCCTTGGGTAGTTGCGTTCTGCAGCTGTCAATTTCTTACTTACGTAATATACCGGTCTCTGCATCTAGTCTTCTTCTCGGACCAAGGCAGTGCTAACGGCATGAGCCGATACTGTTAGATAAACAAACAGCTCTTCATGGTCCACTGGCTTCGACAAAATCGGTGGTCTCTCTAGTAAATCCAATAGATTTTGAAAGGCCTCAACACAGTCCAGATTCCATTCAAAAATTTTCTTTCCCCTTTTTATCAAGTCAAAGAACGGGACGCATTTGTCTGTTGCTTCGGAGATAAATCTACTCAATGCAGCCACTTTCCCCGCAAGACTTTGGACGTCTTTGATTCTGCTTTGTTCCTCAATGTTCCTTATCGCTGCTATTTGACTAGGATTGATTTCAATCCCTCGAGAGCTCACGATGAAACCTAGAAACTTTCGAGATGCCACCCCAAACGAGCACTTTAAGGGATTTAACTTCATCTGATACTTTCGCAGAATACCAAACATCTCTGCCAATTCTTGTGTATGGCTGGAGGAATGTTTCGATTTGACAAGCATATCGTCCACATAAACCTCCATAGTCTTCCCAATTTGGTTATAAAACATCCTGTTCACCAAGAGTTGGTAGGTAGCTCCAGCATTTTTCAATCCGAACGGCATGACCACATAGCAATACAACCCCAAATTCGTAATGAAGCTCGTGTGCTCTTGATCGGGCACATGCATGGGAATCTGGTTGTACCCGGAATATGCGTCCATGAAAGAAAGAAGTTCGTGTCCCGCCGTCGAATCCACAAGCTGGTCTATTCTGGGGAGCGGGAAGCTATCTTTCGGTCAGGCTTTGTTCAAGTCTGAAAAATCAATACATGTCCGCCACTTTCCGTTTCACTTCTTTACCAACACAGGATTCGATATCCAGTCGGGATATGTCGAATCTCTAATAAATCCATTCTCTTTCAGCTTCTCCACTTCATCCTTTAGAGCTATCGACCTCTTTGGGCCAAGCATACGTCTCTTTTGCTTTACAGGTGGGTGTTTTGGGTTTATACTCAGCAAATGACTCATGATGGATGGTGATATCCCACACATGTCGGCGTGGGTCCAGGCAAACACGTCCAGGTTTGCCTTCAGAAAGTATGTCAATTCTTTGGCTCGGTGCGGATCCAACTGGGATCCAATCTTCAAAATTTTTGCTGGATCAGATTCGTCAATGGGTATATCCACTGTCGTTTCGTTAGGAGTTGCCTTCCTATCCTCAGGTTCATCATCTTCTCTGGATCCAGGTCTTCGGGCATTCCTTGGGCAACTCCTTCAGGGCTGATCCCTCTAATTGCTATGCCGAACCCTCCTTTGGAGGGGGTGGTGCTTTCACTGAGAACAAATTCTCAACCTATCGGATTGCTATTCTACTATTTGGATTTGAAAGTTCGAAGAAAACAGTCCGCGTTTCTACCATTTTTGAATATTTCGTTGATTTCAGAAAATCAGAGCTTCATGCCTTCGAAAAAAAGCTAAGGGTTCACAAGCTTCACGACCAAATGAGGATAATAAAGAAAATGCACAGGAGCAGGTTAGAGCAGGTGGCCGGTTCTTGGTTCGCGGTTCGCGGATCGCAGGGGGTATCACGAACTGGCTCGCGGTTCGCGGAACGACCTCCACGAACGGAGCCCAAAGAGCCATCATGATCCGATTCGTAGCTCGCGGAACGACCTCCACGAACGGAGCCCAGAGAGCCATCACGATCCGATTCGTAGCTCGCAGAACGACCTCCATGACCCGGGCCCAGAGTGACCTTCACGACCCGACCTGGTGTAGGATCCGCAACCCGATCCGAAGACGTTGATTAATTGACGATCCGAGCCACGAACCAGACGACAGTAGTGAACCGCGACTCAGAAAAGTGATGACGAACAAGGGCCGCGACCCGACCCAAAAAAGTGACATTTTTTGGAAAAAAATGCAATTTTCAGATCATTTCAGAAAAGGCTCTATCTTCCAAAATCGAAAAAATCGTGCGGTCCCCACATTTTCGACCTAACCGGTTAGGTCGATCGCCGCCGGGACTGCGGGGCCCCGGACCCCCGCCGGCGCTGCGCCCGGACCCGCTGACGGCCTCGCCTTCGGCTCAGAGCACGGCTCGCCTTCAGCTCGGAGTACATTTTGACCCACAATTATCACAAATGCTTATCGACCAAGATTCGGTAGGTATTCTAAGGATTCTATCTAGAGCCATAACACTTAATACTGATGTTATTCAATGTGAGGAGCTATTGGAAAGATTCGGCACGCTGGCTATGACGGTATACGAGATAATGATTATCTTTTGGCAACCTCCTCTTCCAAAGCTCCAATGGTGTGCATATTTCCCAAATACAACTGATGAGGCTCCTAAACAAATAGTGATCACCTAGTTTACGTGACTTAAACCTGTCCTACAGGCGAAATCCCAGATGACATTGACATAGAGCAATCCGGATACTATTCTGAGGATGACTCAAAAGATCCCAATGACCATGATTCTCAATAATGGGATACCCGACGGCAAGTAAGGATCCTAGCACTACAAAGTTACCCTTCGCTTGAATGGCGTGGTGAAAAACGTTGGTCCTACGGTTCACCTATTTGCCGTCAACCGCATCGAGATAGATTGATTTCCACGTGTCCAAGGGTTAGATCGATGTAATTTGGTCCCCAGAGTTAGGAACCAATTGAACCTCCGCAGGCCGTGATTGGATATATGGATCATTGCTGGGATGATAACAACTTGACTGCTCACCATCCACCATATGACATTGGTCAAGAAATGAGAATTTGAGATCAATGAAAATATGAATCAACCATTAGCTCTCCACCTCATACAATAGTCACGATAGAATTTGTGAACAATACTTTAAGCCTTGCAAGCCACGCTATCGCAGTCAAACTTATCTGATTAAGGTCTGGACTGACTAGCTCTACTTAGCACTTTGGTGTCTACTACTAAATATCCCAACCGAAGATGTAGTGAGAATGGTCTATGGTGACCGAGTTATTGAAGAAGCCGACTATTTGGCTGGTTGGAATGTGCTATGCAGCACAGATGGCGTGAAACCCAAAGACACTTCCCCCTAGATGAAATGGAGTGTGAAGGAGGTGTCAATATTGCGAATAAAGGAAGCATCACAAAAGGAATTGCCCGATGATCTGCTCGAAGACATAAACCCCAGAGAGGATGGTGATTCGGGATACAGAAGGGTGACATCTAATGACACAACTACACATGTTCTGATTGGTGATGCCGTCCTGACTAAGGTCTTGAAGTCGGATCTTATTTATATCTATTCCGAGCAAGGGAACTTACATGCTTTCTACAAGCGAGCCTGGATATTATCGATTGGATCTATGCTAATATTCGCAGGATTTTACCATAAATTATGATCGAGTATAAACCTAAATTGTGCTCCTGTCAAGCAAATAGGACGTATGCTCGGTCCAGGGAGAGCATCTGCATTGAAAGAAGAACTCAGAAGGCTAAAAGGCAATGGTTTTATATGAGGCGCCACACATCCCGCTTGGGTATCAAATCCCGTCCTCGTCAAGAATGCTAATGGGAAATGGCGCACATGCATCGATTTCTCAGATTTGAATAAAGTCCGCCCAAAAGGAAGCTCCCCTACTATTTTCAGGTTCATATGATTGTGATACACACTGATTAGCTACTACGACATGACTTGCAGCGACCTGAGGTATCTAGAAGATTGCTCAAACGGAACATAGAGCTGAACCAGTTTGATCTCAATTCCCTCCTAAAGAAGTCCATACGAGGACAAGCATTAGCCAACTTCATGGCTAAATATACCACCCCCGAAGAGGATGTGTCATATGTAGAAGATGCACCTGGAAGATGTAATTAGACGGTGCAAAGAATGATTGACCGTCCGACGCCGGAGTCTTATTAATAACCCCTACAGGACGGTCAATTTACTATGCCTTACGGTTGAAATTCTACGCTATTAACAACGGCTTCGAAGACAACACCCTGATTATCGAATTGAAATTCTCTAAGGAGTTGGGAATAGTGGCATCGAACATATTTTATGACTTCTATATCGTTGTTCACCAGGCTCGAAAGGAATTCCAGGCGCAGGAACCACCACTCGCAGCTTGCCTAGAACCGGAAGAAGGGCTGTTGGATGTATTGGAACGTTACAACATATCTCATGTCTTACGAGCAGAAGATCAGAAGGCGGATAATCTAACCAAGTTAGAAGGGTCCGACAATCTAGAAAAGATAGAGATAATCCCTATCAAGACACTATAAAATACAACCATTGATCATATGGAATTTGATCCAGCGTTGGAGACCGAACCCGGAAGAGAGTCATGGATAACCCCATGATGAACTTCCTACAGCACAGAATGCATCTAACAAGGTGAAGTGAAAGGCATGCAAGGCGACATGGCTTATTTTCCTTGGAAGGTTGCTCTGAGATAGACATCAATGAGCCTCATTGCTAAATCCGCTGCCCTGAATGATTCGTCGAAATCACTAGTCAACTTCCCATTAAATGGGAGATGTACATGAGTGAAACTTCTGATGAACGGCATTTTGAAGCTAGAAAGTGAAGATTCACACTTCCACTCCTTTCATCGATTATATGTCAAGCAAACTCATTCCCCGGACGCTGGGGGCAACTAGAGATTTGAGCATGAATCGCTCGAGAATAAATCATCCAATTCAAAGCTGACACATCAGGAGTTTGCACTGCCAACTGCCTTTTTCTTGCCCGAAGAGTAGCAAATTGAGTATTTAATTCTTGCCCCCAATATGGAATCGAAGGCATATCAGCAAATTGGTGAGATATGATTATCTCACCAGCAGCATTATCCTATTTCTTAGCACCAATGCGACGATGTGCTACCATTAGCGATACAGTCATGACTTCCTGACACTTTATCCATACCCTTAGCATAGGGGGAAAAGAGGCGATTCAAAAAGAGATGCGACCTCATCACTCGCTTATAGTACCTACTTAGCCGCCTTTGCCATCTCAAGACCCTGATCAAGGTCTATTCATTTTTTGGGACTGCCGCCCCCATGATAATTTGAAAATGGATTCCTCATCAACTAAAAGACTTTGGCAGCCCTTCATTGGCAGAGATAAGGCGAAGCAAAATGGACCTGCAATGAATATGCAACGCCATTTTTCACTCAGAATGATACTCATTCCTTTAACGGGATTATTCTATAACCATGACTCTTATATTTGCATCCTTTATGAGTTATTGATGTAATTAACTCAGATGAAATAACATGTGGATGGTGTAGGTACCTTGGATCTGGTATCGATCAGACTTTTAACACCCGCATGCAGAATTATGGAGCACTACCATAACGGGCCCGACTGAACTGCTCGCTAGCAAAGTCATGCCCCCCGTCTAAAGAAAGTCATATAGCTCAAGGTGGATTTGGAATGATCATCCAATCCTTGGCTTACACGTGGCAGACCATAAGACAATTGTACATAAATCATTGAATCGCAATGTCGTAGTCCAACTCCAGATGAACGCGGTGTGACTGCCTACATGTCTCGATCCTATGCTCGACGCCACCGGATTACATGAATTCAAATAAAGGAGGCAACACTGCCCCTTGATATGCTCACTTTTCAATCATGCAATTTACTTTCATATGCTTTCCGAGTTATTGACATGACTAACTCGTGTGATATGAATGACGCAGGTACCCGAAGTTTGGTGCCAACCAATCCTCCTAAAGACTGTTCGGAGGAATGCAGAACCTTGGCAAATGTTTTCCAACTGTTTGTCTGTCTGACTTTAATCCTCAGAGCTTGGATTAAAATATAAACCTTGGATGAGTTTGAAGGGTGTGCCTGATTGAAGACCGCTCGATCCATGACTCTAACTCTCATGATTCGAGAGAGAGTATAAAGGACGCGAAGATGACGTCCACAAGGCGCGAAGGTGCACCATGATAGGAACCGCCTCGACAACACTCTAACCTCGGCGAAAGCTAGGAGAGTATAAAAGCGTCTCTGAGTCCCTTCATCAGCATCTTTAGCTCGGCAATATAACAAGCTCGCCTGGAGACTTGATCTCCTCTCATTACTCCTGTTCTGGCTTCAATTGGGAACTTTAGCAATAAACACCATGGCGCAATACAAGCCCTGAACTCTACAAGGGCAGGCCTTCCTAAAAATGCGTTATATGGCAAATCTACATCCAGCACTACGAACTGAAGCATTCGTACTCTTCGACGATCCCCTTGCCCCAATGTTACGGGCAATTCTATATACCCCATTGGAGCTGTCGATGCCCCATTGAAGCCTCGGATCCAACCTTCACAAGGCTTCAAATCTCCAGACTCAAGTTTCATTTGATCAAACGACTTCTTGAACAAAATGTTAACTGAGCTCCCATTGTCCACTAGAACTTTATGAACCAGTGTCGGTCCAATAGTAGTGGTAATAACCAACGGATCTTCGGTAGGTGACTGGATTCCGGTATCGTCTCTGCAACGGAACACCACGTCATCGAACATTGTCTTCTGCTGTTTCACAGGGGTGATATCTTCCAAATCATCGCACTCATTCACATCTACATGCTTAACTGCATTAACATATTGGTCCATTGCTCTGAAACTGTGGATAGCTGGGTGGATTCCACCTACTATGGTGTTAATAACAATTCCTTTGCCTTTCTGTTGCGCTGTAGGCTTGGGAGCAGACTGATTCTGGTTTGGGGTCTGTTCTCCTTGCCCCCTGTCTCTTGGGGCAGCCTTATACTCATCAAATTTTCCTTCGCGCAATAGCTTCTCAACAACATCTCTCAAGTGTCGACATTCATTCGTCGAATGCCCATGAGTTCCTTGAAATAAACAAAAAAAATTGGTTGTGATTTCTTTCTCTGTTGAATCTCGTGGCGGTGGTCTTTTGTATTACAAAACATTGTACGTATCCAAATAAATGTTCTCCAAAGTGTCATTCAGTAGTGAATAATTCTCAAAGGTCTGGAACCGGGGTCTTTTGTCAGAATTAGTTCCTCGGTTCCTATTTCTCCTGTTACCATTCGTATTACGGTTGCTATTGCCCCCGTTTCCACTATTATTACTTCCATTTTAGTTTCCCACATTCACTTCGACTTTTCCAGAACTCTCTCCAGACTGCTTTACGACAACATTACTCTGGACAGCTTCTTTTGAGGCCACTCCAGACTTCCTCTTTCTATTTGCCCTTGCTTCCTCCCATCTTAACTGAATGTTGGCCTTCTCATAAAAAAACTCTCTTGTGGGAGGCGGTTTCCCAGAAAGGTAATCTCCAAACTCTGAATCAGGATTAACTCCTTCCATTAAGGCCATCAAGATGGTAGGCTCATGCGAGTCGCTGACTTCTGTTACCGCTAAATTGAAACGGTCAAGATATGACTTCAAAGACTCACCTGGCGCTTGCTTAATTCTCGATAATTCAATAACATTCTTAGACTTTCGGGCGTGAAGTCGGAATTGGTTCATAAAACGTTCACTCAATTCTTTAAAATTCGATATCGATCGAGGAGGAAGTCGAGTAAACCATAATAATGCTACGTCTTCTAAGTAAATCAGGAAAGCCTTACACTTTACAGCGTCAGGGGCGGCGGCAACATTCATAAGCCACGAGTATCGCATTAAATGTTGTCCCGGGTCAGTTCTCCCGTTATATCTGTCCATCTGCGGCATATTAAAACGTTGGGGGAACTGAAAGTTAAGAATATCATCAGTAAAGGGAGTATGGCTTCGCTCAATGCCATAATCTTCATTAGTGTAGTTTCGACTCTCATACATGATCTGACATACCATAGCCCATACGTCAGCATTGGTCAAGGGCTGTTCAGGCTCCCTGGCTCTGATGTTCGGGTTTCATCTGGGCTCCTGATCAGGAGACGCCCACCTTCTTCTAGCGGCTTCTGCTCTGCTTTGCTCCCTACGTTCCCAGTCGATCTCGGGAGGAAGGGGCTGAAGCATTTGTCCCTGAGTGGGATTGGTGAGGTTAGGGTCTCTAGGCAAGACATGGGATCCCCGCATTGGTAATAGCATAGGCTCTTTCAAGCTCGGGTCATTGGGTCCTAGTACACGAGCAGCGTCCTCGCAGGAACCCAAAATCCGAAAGTCATTTGCTCCAAATTCTGAGGTCGTTCGAGCGGCATTCTTTCACGGGGCCGTTCTTCCTCAGAAGAAGAAGACTGATCCATTGCACTGTGATGAACTGGGGATGGAGTTCTTTGTCTGCGGAGTTCACCAATTTCCCTACTCATGATTCTCATATTCTCTTGTATCATAATATTGGTGCGCTCGTGGATTTTCATAGCCTCCCTAGTGCTCTCAAGCATGTCAAGAAGGCGCGAAAAATCTCCTTGGGTGACAGGCGCAGATGGATTGATCTAGTCGTTGGTCCAGGTGGCTAGAGTCGGAGCATTTAGAGGGACTCGAGTAGAGGTTCCAGCATCACCTAGTTTCGGATCGGATCGGAGCTGAGCAACCCGGTCGGATCGGTTCGGGTTAGGGGAGTCCACTTCTTCAATGTCTCCTGCTCGGTTCAGATCGGAGCTCTCTCCATGTGTTCGGTTCGGATTTCCTGAACCTGTCCGATCCGATCCCGTACTCTGCCTACGAGACCTTGTCACGACCGGGTTTTGCTGATCTTCACCAACTTCGTTCCCTCGACTGGTTTGAACCTCTTTGCATTTTCCTTTGGCCATAGCTCTTTAACAATCAACCAACAAGTATTCAAAAGCGTCGAAAAATGGGGATTAACTTCTTTGAACTCAATGGTCCAAAAAGTAGAACGATAATCCAAAAAAACAGAGAATTCAAATGCTCTGAGTGAAAGCACCAAAATGTTTGACCAAAAAGTGGTTCTAACACCCAAATTGACTAAAATTAAAATGAAATAAGATCGAAAATAGAAAAGAGACACAGGATTTATATTGGTTCGGCGTTAAAAAGCCTACGTCCACTTTATAATCTCTTTGCTCGATGATGTAGATGAAAATACATTGGGATATTCACTCAATTCCACTCACTTTTCGTATACATTCACTCAACTATCTCAACATACACTTTGTATGATGATTTTGGATTGTCTAGAGTGCTGGAATTCGGTTCTCTTTGATGTTTGAACTCTAAGAGTGCCAAAAGATCCTTTCAAATGACCCTTGGGGGTCTATTTATAGGTGGAAAATTCTCCAGAATTCGGTTCGGATCGGGTGCACGTGTCCTCCATTCCATGACTTTCGGGATCAGATGAATTCTGGTGCTGCCAGCACATCAGGTGAGTGGCCATCGTGGGTAGAAAGTGGGTGTAACTTCCCTGAATATTCAGGAGATCATGGTGCAGAGTTGCAGAGTAAACTGGGTTCAGATCGGATAGTGTAACAAAATGAGCTTCGGATCGGATCATCCCATCCGATCTGATCAGGCTTGAGTCTTGCCTTCTTCACTTTATCTCGCTTTTCTTTTCTTCGACTACCCCCGTTTCGATCCGGCTTGATCTTTCAGCTATGTGATGCTTCTGTTCCTACCTCTGTAACTCCGATCCAAACCGGATGTATAACAAAGTGTCTTCTGTTCACTTGATCCTCTGACTTCTTGACTTTGTATAGCCTAGTTTACAAAGTAGGCTAACATTTATGTTAAGACATTTTTAGATATTTAGGTTAGGATATTTTATATTATTCGTATTTGTCTTCTAAAAATCCGTATGATCACATACGATACCTAAAAATCACGAAACTAGACATGCAGCTACAGTTCAACATTACGGTCCCAACGAAAATGGTTTCATCGAATTCCAACTCCGTTTGGTCACACAGCGTATTTTTAAAGGTCAAATTATCGACTGTTTTTCATATAAAAATCCTGTACGTCCACATACTGACTTCAAAAATCACGGAAAATCTAGCAAAAATTTAATATTGCGGATCCAACAAAATTAGTTTCGTCGAATTTTGAGGTCACTTGCAAAACTGGCTATTTTTAAAGCTCTAAATATCCCTTTTAAACATATAAATATATTTAAAAACAATTAAATTAAATATTTATAAATAAATATTATTGTATATGTCCACAGTAGAATATCATATAGCTCCACTGGGATTTACAACTCGATATTCAAATTCCGGTTGAATCGATATTCAAATTTATATTGAAATTCCTTTTATATATCGTTATAAATTATAAATGAATTCCATAGCAACTTTTCTAACATTTGATTTGGACATAAATCAAAATCTACACAATGAAATCCCGAATTTTCTCTTCCATTAGAAAAATATACTTCACCTGCTCCTAACGTTTCTTATTTCACAGAAATCTGATTTAAAACGGACCCTGTATATTCAGTTGAAGTTCAAATCGTCAAATAGCGAACTTCCGCGCCATTTCGAGCTCGAGTTTAATTATAATATAATTATGCGTTCAAACTGTCATTCAAATAATATATTCGTCATTCTAATTCAATTCTAAGATGAATTAAATACTTTGAATTGTCCAGTTCACATTATAATGTCAATTTACTATTTCTGATTATTTGAGAAATTAAATATATTATTCTATTATTTAATTTAATTAAATATTCAATATAATTTAATTAAACAACCATTTTCACTATTTAAATAATTAATTAAATAAATTATTATCCGTAAAAATACGGGTCATTACAATAAAACTCACAGCATCATTCTTCCCTGAAGAAAAAGAAAGGAAATGGGGTACTCGTGAGTTATACATATATACATGGAGAAACTTAATGCTTAAGTAGTAGCTATGGCAAAAATGTAGAGTAGGTATACTATTTACATAGGTCTGCATGGTTCGATTTAATCATTGGGTACTCTGGTTGTATGATTTCCTTATGTGCTAAGTTTCAGCCTAATATAGGGTAGTCTACATCAAGAAAAGAGTGTACGAAGCTTAGGGATTAAGCATTAAATGTATATATACATATATTTAAAGTTTAGCGCATCCATTACGTAAAACCGCATTTGTTTTATGGACTATTATCAGCAAAAATAAAAATACCGTCGCACACAACAGTGGGCTACGATCACAACTATGTAATAAAATAGACAAGTTAACTTATTCTGTGAAACCCCAAAATGCTGGTTTAGGGTGCAAAAAACGTTAAACGAAAAAAGCTTATTTTTCCAAAATAAAAATTATAGAAAAATTCTATAAATTAAATTAAAAATACATCTTAAAGATCTTATCCAAATTCAAAACCAATATTTAATTATATTAAATAAATCGTTATGGTTTATAAACGATTTTATAACGACTTTCTGCAAATTTGATTTGGACATAACTTACAATCTATAATAAGAAATGTCCAATTTTCTCTTCCGTTAGAAAAATATAATCAATTAGATTTGAAAGTTTCTTGTTTTGCAGAATTCCGACTTAAAACGGATTCTGTATATTTAATTGAAGTTCAAAACTCAATATTATGAACTATCGCGACGTTACGAGTTCGATTGTAATTATATTATTATCAGTACGTTCAAATGTCATTAAATTAATATATTCGATATTGCAACTCAAATATAAACTCAATCAAGTAACTTAAATTATCTGATTCACAAAATATTATCAGTTCAGCTATTTCTGACTATTTCGAAAACTAAATTTATTATCCCGTTATTATTTATATTAATTAAATGATCAAAATTAATTAACTCAAGTAATTGCTTTCGCTAAATCGATATTTTTGATAATTAAATTAATTAATTATTCAATTACAAAAAATACGGGACGTTACATCAATATAATTTAGGGTCGCAAAATTTTGGGTCCTCACATTTTTGCATATAATTTTTTTTAAATGTGGCAAAATACCAAAGGAAACAATTCGTTTAGGGCATTAGTTACCCTTGGGCCGGCCCTATTTATACCTAATTATAATTACAAATTTACCCATCCTATTATTAGTTAATGCAGCCCATAATAGTAAACAAATTATATAACTCATATTATATATTGAATTATAGTTATTGCTACAAAATTTGTACAACCCAACGAAACAACAAAACCAACTATGGATTAAAAAAAACACATCTCATCATCTAGCAATTAATGTCAATATGCTCTTCAAACTTCATCACTAAAAAATGCCAAATCAAGATTCCTACATCTGCTTCCACTTTCTACCCATTGCTTCCAATTTACCGTGTTATTTTATTTTTCCTTCTTATTTTTTGGTCATTGATCCCTATAGTGATAATTTTTTGGATTATTATGAAATAGTCAATGCCGAAACAGGAACGAGGTCACCAAGAATTTGGTGTACTGGTTTGAAGCCGAACCTTGATTGAAAGATAATTTGTATGCTCCTAAGGATCAATCTCATATATGTAAATGCACTTAAAATTATGATCGCATCATATAAATGTTATTTAACTATTCAATTGTAACCATAAATGCATTATTTACATAATCTACCAATATTAGTTCAAGGTTAAAGGATACTACATATGCAACTAAAAATCAATTTTATATGCAATTAAAATTTATGACTACATGCAGTTAAATTATCCAGGTGTAGCTATAATTTCATATAAAAAACCCACTATATTGTTATCAATGTATTTAAATGCATTTTATTTCTCAAAAGCTGGGAAATCTGGATCCTCATTAGATGTGTTAAATACAAAACTTAAAAACACAGATCAGTTAGAGTTCATTTTTATTGTTTGAAATTGAAATTTGAATGAACGATAATTCTTTTGAACATGAACTGAATCATTTTGAACATGATTTCTAATTTTTAGGTATAATTGTCATTCTGGTAATTTTAACAATGTTTTATCTATGAATGATGTTTCAGCTTAGTTTTTTTTAATCTTTATTTCAGTTGTACTGTATGTGTTTGTTGTTTTATGTGTGTTTCTAGCATTTTTTTTCTATTTCTATTTGTGATTCTATCATTGTTTGTTTATTTGTATTTCAGTTTCATATTGGTTTTGTTCTGCCTGTGTTATCTTCACACACAAACACAGACATATATGTGTGTGTGCGTGTGTGTATGTGCGTGCGTGCGTGTGTGTAACGTCCCAGAGTTTTAGCAATATAATGATTAATTTGTTTAATTAATTTATTATATTGCTTTGATAATTTTAAGTGGTTTGGATTAAATAATTTTGGTTATTTAATAAATATAAATCATGGAGTGATATATTTAATTTCCGAAACAGTCGGAAATGGTTAAATTGCAGTATAACGTGAATTGGATAATTTAACAGATTTAATTCAGGTTAAAATTGAATTAAAATAATGAATAAATTATTTAAAACGATGGTAAACGTATTAATTATAATATTACTATTAAACAAGCTCGTAACATAGCTGCAGTTCGTAATTTAACGTTCTGAACTTCAACTGAGTGTACATGATCCATTATTAGTCGGATTTCTTTGAAAGAAGAAACATTGGAATCTGTTAAACTGTAATTTTCTAATGGAAGTGAAAAATCGAGATTTCGGATTATAGATTGCAAGATATGTCCAAATCAAATATTCATAAAGTCGCTATGAAATCGTATATGGACCATAATGGTTTATTTAATATAATTAAATATTGGTTCCGAATCTGGACAAGCCCTTTGAGATGTATTGATAATTTAATTTTTAGAATTTTACTGTTAATTTTATTTTGGAAAATAAGCTACTTTTTAGTTGGAGTGTTTTACAACCTATATCATCATTTTGAGGTTTCACAATATTAGTTAACCTACCAATATTATTATATTTTTGGGATCGTAGGGCATTACTCGACACGACCGTATTTTTATCTCTGTCCATAGCGGCTCAGACATGAATGAAATCATACGCAACGCGGTATACTAAAATTTTAAAACATAAAATACATACATGCCTTAATACTCATTCTTCCTACTACAGGAAATGCACCTAACGGCATAACTAAAGTGCTTGGCACTGAGGGATTTGATGAAACAAGTCTATGTACCATGACATTATTTACTAGGATATTTTTCTATTACGTTATATATATATATATATATATATATATATATATGCGTTCCTTCCCAGTTAAGCTTTACATCTCTTCTTTTTATGATACACACCATAACCTACTCTCCCCTATGTGTTGAAAAAGGGAGAAACTTCATGGAAAAGGAATGTATAAAATAACCTAATCTAAGCCAATCAATGACCTTTATCGTATTATCAAATCTCAAGCCTACCATGACTCTAACAATTACCCATTACTTCTATGTGAAGGCTCTCATTTATATATATGCAACTTCTTCTTAAAACACATCGACAGAACTGAAAATCTTCTAAAGAAAATTTAAACGGAGTTCTATATTTCACGCCAAAATCAAAAAACTTCCATGTAAAACCGCTATCATTCTTGCACTTGTTGTAATGGCAAACGATTACGCTGCAGTGTGATGAGCGTGACATGTAGCTGGAGCGGGTTCTCTTTGATATACTGGTTTCACATAAACAAATGTGGCACACTGGAGTTTGAACGTGTGCATGAGAGGACACTGTTGTAAGGCACATGCAGCATGTATAATTTAAAGAGTTGGAGTTATAGTGAGTATTTCGAGATGGGGGAATACATGTGCAGGAGTTGATGGATGTGAATTGATGAAATGGCTGATGGGAGAGGGAGACTAATGCAAGTGTGTGGTTGGGAACTTACGGTGAAACATTGAGAAGGGGAGTAAGCTGATAATTCGGTTGATTACTGTGGAGTATGGCAGCAAATGGAAGGCCATGTAAAGTTGCGTGTATTCTCCTGAAGGGAAGAGAGCATGTCTGTGGAGTTTCGTGAAGCAAGAGGAATAAAGTAAGCATACAAAAATGGAGATCAAAGAGTGGAAAATGGCATGTAAATGTTTTTTGGTACGGTTTTCCCTTTCGCAAGTAAAGGAGAAATATGATAGAGGGCATGAATTTTGGGTAATGAGACGTGTGTACACAGTAGCTGGAAAAAAGAGGTGGCATGCAATATGCTGTTGCAGGTTCAAATTCCAGTTGTAGACGTGAGTTTCGATCCGGAGAATGAACATTGGAGACAGACAAGCGAAGCAGTGGTCTATGTGGTGGAGTGGACATGTCGGCATGGATAAAAACATTTAACGGTAAACCATGGTAATTATGGTAATGATTTATAAATAGTTAACGGTTAATTAGTTTATAAAATATACATTATGTCTTGTAACGTTGATATCTCATTCGTTGGATATCAGAATTGCGAACGATCTAATTCATTGGAATCATACGAAATCTGGTTATGCTATGAAGTAGTTTGAACAATTGAGAGCACATTCGAATTTCTGCCAGATTAAAATGTCTGGTGCAATCAACTGACGCAAATCATTATTTAACGGTTAATGCGCAAAGGTGAGTAAATTCACTGACTCTGTTCTATTTTAAAATATTATAATTATATTTTAATATTGATAATAATGGTTGAATGCTATGTGATGGTGGTTTAGGCAGATTACAGTTAAATTGGTCGAAATATATATATATATCGTTGCATATGTACACATCATTTGTTGGATACTGATTCCATCGATTAAAATATTCCCTAGTATGGAATTATTGTTAATTGTGTTGACTAACATCTGTGGATGCAGGAAACCGGTTGGAGGAATACAACCGGATTCCTAAATTTTTATATGTACTGTGTGTTTTATATTATTTATATATGCACTGTTTGAACCCAAATGTCATTGAAACCCTGTGTGGATATTGATGTTGAATGGAAATTCAACATTTATTTTGATTTAATCAATAGACGGTATCGATTAAGAAAGTGGCAACAGTCGACCATAAACCCATCTTTTTTATAAGAAGTTGATTGGCCGTCAGGCAAATCAAAAAAGTTAGTTACGAAAATTATATTTTTATAATTAAAGCGAAGGTTTAAACGAAATAGAAGTTCTATTATAAATGGTATTTTAGTTCGTTTTATAAAGTAATTATAAACGATTATTTGATATTTAGAATAAGTTATGAAGCTGTAATTATCCTACAAGTAAATGATTTGGAAAAATATTTTAAGGCAAACAATTAAGAAATATTATTAGGCTAATTATATGTAATGGCCCGCGGATTTTTGACCCTGAACATCAAGACAAACATCATGTCAATTATTCAAGCATTCGAAAACACGGAACGTTAATAGAAAGAAATTAAAGGGTGAGATAAGAAAGAAATATTAGAATAGAAGAAGAAGAAACAACACAACACAAAATCTCACATCGCAGCGGAATAAAATATAATATAAAAATAGAGCTTTACTGAGAGCTTTGAAAAAATATACTTACAATCATCAGAGTACATCAACACATCTGGACAGTTATAATATCATGTCATCATATACAACACACACAGCGGAATAGCAACCATATATCATATGTCTAGACTTCTCCAGCTCGTCTCTAGACTTCGCCGCATTCGATAACCTAAACCAGTACGACCCTGTCTAACCCGAGCATTACAAACAATAGGTCAGTCTGGTGAACCAGATTGAGAAAAACACATTGTCTAAAACAACATCCAACTTGATTTTGAATTCAAAATCTTTTTGAAAGAAAAGGTTAATCGTAAGACCAAATCCACACATAAATACGGACGGTTTTTACCTTACGATAACCCAAAACATTTTTGAAATCGACAACATTTCTGATATTATAATAGTGTATAAATTCAAATAAATATCAATCTAGCGGAACGCTTGCATCTCACGCACCACATATATAGTACAAAATCAAAAACTGTGGGATCTTATTGGAGAATGGATTTCCTGGCAAGGTATGGGACCACCTTCCCGACAATGTACCTCCAGAGATGAATACATTGGGGTTCAACAAGAACATCTTGCAACCCTGGCTAAACATGATCGGCCTCTCACTATACTTTGAGAGTATCGAATATATCACTACCACGGTTGGGGGCCAGCAAACCGAACCGATAACATACATACAAAAATAAAAATGGACAACCGAAGGCATTTAATTTCACCAGATCAGGTAATGATATACCCTTTTGATGGGTGCGACCCACATAGCCATTCGACCTACCTGATTTTATGCCGTTTCCCAGTTGATGAGGCTTGAGGTCCAAATTAATTAATTAATTAATTTATCGTTATAATATTATTATTTAATTCTTTTGAACATCGGCCACCATTCACTTTGAATGCCACATCGTCAGATCCGCTGGATATCACTTAAATAATTTCCACAAAAATACTCTGAGCGTTAAGCTAAGAGAAGGTGTCTTCTTCGCCACCAACAAAAATACGTTCGTAAAAATTCAATGTACATGATTCCTTTGGAAATACTATGTCAAACACTCGTCCATACAAGTCATCCAGGAACAGGATAAACCGAAGGCACCCTCCTACCACATCCTATATAGGTATCACCCCAAGGATCAGTAACGAGTAGTCCTAGCAATCCAAATATTTCACTCATGACAGAATCACAAATCAAAATATCTCCGACCGCTAAACCAGATAAATTCAACAAGTGGTTCTTCCGTTTATGAAGATCCATGGTATTCAATGCTTTATTTACAATTAACAACTTCCATATATTTGCTGGTCAGAATGGTTTCCGAATATAATTCGTTCCCGGTCTTCCCATACCAACAATCGTATTTGGCCAGATTTGATAGTCGGTTATTTAACTATCATATAAATCATCATGTGAATGAAATGAGTTCACTGATTCAGTATCTGCATTACATGGCCTCTTTAATTAAACATCTATTATTGATATTCTTTAAATCTTCCAATAATTGAAGTTTATCTTTTGATTCTTATTATAAATAAGAATATTCTTAAAATCATTTCATTTACTTATAAACTCTTCGAATACAGTTTATAATATTATTTATGAAAATCATAACTTATTTTTCCATAAATGGCTCTCGTTTATAAACTAATACCATTCTTGGATAATCATGAAGTCATTCAAGTTGGGGTATTTTATTTACCTCTTAGACCTTGTCCAACAACATTCATATCTTCAGAATGGATAGAAGTTTATTAACCATACGCTTTCCTTTAAAAACTAATTTGAATCTCAACAACGTTTATTTAATTAATTATTAAATAAACTATTATTTTACTTCTCTATTAATTTTTGATAATCCTTTCTAATATCATTCTCGAGCTTCAATTCCATTATAAATATAATCCTTTATAAAATTTCTTCAACATCTCTATATAAACATTCTTTAACTTATTTGTAACAATAATACCATATTTGGTTTAAATCATATTTAAACATCTTTACAAATTATATATATATATGTATATATATGTATATATATATCTTTGCAAATATTATAATCGCATGTCTTACGAATATTTGTATTTTTATTTTTATCAAAACAATTCAACTAATCATCTGTAACAAACGTTACATGTAACAACCCGCATTCTACGCATCGGAAGATCGTAGAATATTTATTTATTTCTTATATGAAGGCGTATGGTCATGAAACTTTGGGAAACGACTATTGGGGTCATTTCCCATGTTCATGATTTTTCTCGACTTTTAAATGACCATTTTTCCCCTAGCTGGTACTGTTTTGGCCATAACTTTTGATTTAAAAGGAAGTTTGACCTAATACCACTTCCATTGGCTCTGGGTGATGGTTTACCTTTCCGTAGAGTGGTCAAATTAGCCAAACGGGCTCACCGTTTGGGAGATATGGCTGAAACAAGGTTTAGAAGGTGAAAAACAGCTTAACCGGGCCTGATTAGGGTGATTAGCAAGAGGGCCCATGACCCATTTCGGGATTAGAGATGTATAGGGGCTGATTAGGGTTAGAAAACATTTCTTTCAGCCGCCACTTCCATTCTTGAAACCCTAACAATGGCCTCCATCATCTAAAAACACCTAAATCAACTTCTAATCACTTTCTAATCAAGTTTTGGCTTAATCAACATCAAATCAAGAAAGATCTTCACCAAATCAGTAGTAGAGATGCTGTGCTGCATTTCTATTCACGCCCAAATAGCAGAATTTCAGTTATAAAGGTTTTATTTGTGACCAAGGTGAGTGATTTGCATAGTTCCTCACTTATTAAGGTTAATTAAGGGTAACTAGTGAAGATTAGCGAATTTATACACTAATAAATTCTGGAAAAATATTTATAAATTCTTAATTAATGTTTTAGACCTCTGATATGTGTTTGGGTCAATTTCGTTAAGATTTTCTAATCATGTCATTAGTTTTGCCTAAACATGCTTAAGGGAAAATATGGGATTTTGGGTAGGTTTGATCTAAATTACATGCTATGGTTGTTGTTTTGATGTCTATGGTTGATTCCCTATGTTTCTATGACTGTATGGTATGTTTTGTGATTGATTAGAATTGTTAGATTGGTCGAAAACGCCGTCGTATGGTGTAAAACAGTCGCTGGAAAGTCACAGGAAAAAGCAGGGTTCCGAACCGGATCGGATCGGATAATTGGGCTCGGATCGGATAGGACAATTGGGCAAGAGGACTCGATTCGAATTGGAACTTAGCTTAAAAGGCTTGGTGAGAAGGAAGGCCATTTGTTTAGAGTTGGAGTTGGGCAGGGGATCAGATCGGAGAGACCAAAAAGGGGGATCGGATCGGAGAGACCAGAAAGGGGATTGGATCGGGCGAATGGAGAAGAATGGGATCGGATCGGGAAACCTAGAGGGGAGCAACCACCGAACCGAACAGAGGATGGGCACTATACTTCCTAACCGAACTGAGGAGGGATGGAGCACTGATCCAGGCATGGACTAGGACCATCGAACCGAACCGAGCTAGAGGGTTACACCGAACCGAACCGAGTTGGAAGGGGAATACCGAACCGTACGTGTGTTATTACTACTACACGACTCTTTTGAAGACCAACTCCAATTCAACCAAAACCCGAGATGCAAAGCAAGTCCAAATGAGGAGCTTTGACTCAGGATCCAGTTGGGAACCAATGAGTGGGCTTCATGAGTCGGGCTTTGTTGCGGGACGTGTGCTAAGAGGTTGTCGATGTCCGTAACTTTGAATCACTATGTGTAGGAAGTACATGAACAGATTCAGGGCCATAGTGGCCTAGGTACGACTAAAGGGCTATAGACCAATGAAGTGGGGTCATTTGTAAAGATTTGGTCATGACTCCATGTGGTAAGCTTGGTAGTAGCAGTAGTTGTGCAAGTCGAACTCCGTCACTACTTCGATGGGTCCAGTGATTGACAGTGGTGGACATCGTACGCTTTATTTACCGAGTGAGAGATGTGAGGATGGTTGATATGTTTGATTGTTTGCCATGCCTACGACATGCACACCCCTACCCCCGTTATCTTCACACCATATGTTAGTGGCACCTCATAGTGTTGTGCAGTATGTAGTGCTAACTCTTTGGTTGCAGGTCCAGGTTCAGGTATGGTTTAGTATACCTGTTATTGCTCTGTTTAGCTGCTTATCGCTCATGCCAGACTTTTTGTCTAACCCAGAGTTTTATGTCTTTTCGGCTCACACGAGCAGACTAGAGATAGGTTAGCTGGTGATGCGCGAGTAGCGGATTCGGAGGCGAGTAAGAGGCTTCCACGTATGATATATAGATATTCTCCCTCTGTCGTTGCTGGTCACTACTTTGGGCATTAGTAGTGTACCATTCTTGTTTAGCTTTTTGAGACAGTTTTAAAAGTTGTAATAATGTTGGCTTTGGATCATAAGCTTTACTCTGGATTTTCTGCTGCTATGATAGTTTGTTTCAGTTTATGCACTATCTCACCTTTTTTATGTCAAGTATGTTGTTATTATATTTTGTTCTATGCGTTGTGAGACATTCTACAGGTTCCTTGTTGATCCTTCATCTTCTTTCTTTCCTTTTCTGACGACCTTCCCGTGCTAACTGGATATGTGTACAACGCACTTGTGGAATAAATGTCGGTTTGTGCGATGCGGGTTGTCACATTACAGATCTCATTTCAAAAAATTTACTTTATTTATAGTTCTCATTTGTAATTTTTATCGACAATTAATATTTCGATTACATTTCAACTCCTAACTGCCATTTACAGAATCATTTGTAAATCATTTACGACAACTTATATTCATTGTCATTTCCAAAATCCTTTACTTCTTATACTCTCAACTTCGCTTAACATTCCGAACTTTGGAATATCACATTCTGGACCTCGGAATAAATCTCACTTCGTTATTTCATACCATTTCCCAATTCCTCGATTTCCATTTTTTAATTTCAAATATTAAGTAAGTATTTGATTTAAGCTATTGTATTCACTTAAAATCCTTTTTATAACTTTGTTATAAAAGCATGGGTTTTTAATATAAAACTCGTTTATAAACTCCTTTTCATAATTCAATTCGACTCATTTCAACTTCGAATACTTTTTAAATGAATTCCAATTAAAAAGTAACCTCTCAAATTATTATTAATTGAAATAATAATTTACTTCATCATTAACTACTGTATAGATGGTTAACTTCTTTATTGACTAAAATAAATAGAAATTTTCCTTTTAAGAAATCTTATTAAAATTTAAACAAATATTCATTAACCATTTCATTAGATAAATTCAAAACAAATTGATTTAATAATCAATCCAGTTAAAACAGTTGACTTCATCAATTCAAAACACAGTTATCTTGTTAACCCATTCCAATTAGTCCTTTATCTAAATTAATTAATAATATAAACAATTTAAATAATTTCATTTAATTGTTTCTTGCAAACAATAAATCTCAGTTATAAATCATTATATTAATCCTTGCTCACTTGCTTATTCATCTTAGTAATATAAGAATTAACTTTCTAAATCATTTACTAAGTAAGATAAGGCACGTGCTTCGCAAACGAATAATTTTTTGTAACAACCCGGATTCTGACGGACCGATTTTTTTTCAAAAATCCCAATCCATCGAAACCCGAGTTGGATTGCTCTAGTATCCTGCAGAAAAGACGGAGACATGAAACATGTTTGTGTTCGGTAAACATCTCACAGCGGAAGGAATAAAATATAATGTAATTAAAACATAGTTTTACCTTAATAATAATACTGCTAAACTAGTATCCAATGCTATACAGTCTCTGTCATGAACCTAACCTACGAATGTTGTGAGGAGGGGGGGTCAGAACATAAGTCCTGTGTGACTGGATTTAAATTATACTTCTGGATAATCCTACATATACCGTTCAATTAAATTTTCTAATTTATTGGGTTATCTGTGTTATTAGCATTCAAGGCTTACACACGCCTCACCCATCTACTCCCAAGTAGATTAACCTAATACAGTGTATATGTAGCTACCCCTAACTAAGGTACACCCCATGGTACCCTACTTGCACGGTCTCCACCGTATCAACGCAGGAATATAGCAGTCCCTAATCCTATCCCCGAATGTCGTACGAATTTCTGTATATATGTCAACGCTACGTCTGTAAAGAACCACTACTTGTATATTACGTAAGCGTTCGAACTTCCATTTTTGAACCATTCGATCAAATTAGGTTCCATCCTCGAATAATGCACTCTAGTCTTATGGTACATCACCCAGAGTGACATGAGTGTACCTAGACTTTCCCACATATGTGTTAGACCAAAAAATGGTCCTAACACCCATATCGTCGTATTTTGAGCATAGGATATGAAGAAATAACTGAAAAATATAGAAAAAGCGAGACAACAAGATTTTTATAGTGGTTCGGCGTTATCGAGCCTACGTCCACTTCATATTTTCTCATTTCATTCATGGATTACAATTACAACGAGTGTTGTCTCTCTCTCACTCAAATTCAATGAATAATTCCCTCTGAATTCATTGATTTTATTGAGGAAGATTGTGGTTGTTCATGGATTAGTGACGGCCATGGCTGCCATGGATGTTGAGATGCCAAAAGGTCCAAAGGAATCATTCAAAATACCTTCAAATGGTGTATTAATAGCTGTAGGAGAGCTCCAGGGAGGACCGGTTCGTGATGGGGTACGGGGCCGGCGATCCAGAAAAATAGGAGAGCCACTAGCCTTGAGAATAGGTCAAAACAAGCTGCGTGTGAGCAGGTCCGAAGATCGGATCGCGGTCATAGGTCGGATCGCGGTCATGGGCCGGATCGCGGTCATAGGTCGGATCCCAGTCATAGGTTGGATCGCGGTCATGGACGGATCGCGGTCATGGGTCGGATCGCGGTCATAGGTCGGATCGCGGTCCGATGTCTTGTTCTTAGTCTTTGATGCTAGTTTACACCCGTTCACGGAAATGGGCATAACTTTCAAAACTTAAGTCCGATTGAGCCAAACCAAAGCTCAAACTGAAGCTAATTCAAAGGGCTACAAGTATTTGATGTGAATAGATCCAAGTGAGGTCGTTTGATAGAGGTTTCGGTCCATTTTACGCTGATGTTGTGATTTTGACCAAACTACCTTGTATCTTCTGACGATGCTTCCAATGTCGGAGAGTTATGTTATCCATAGATTCCATATCAACATGATCTTTGCTTTAGGTAGCCTGGTCACAAAGCAGGCTAACATTTTGCCCCCCAAAGTACATCTTATCGAAGATGAGATGTGCTTTGAGTATGTTTACCTAATTCTTTATAGAATGTCATTTGTCCTTGAGAAGGCTTTATCCAATTGTTGCATTGCTTCCATTGGAGCTAGTCAGGCCAAGTCCAAAAGTGATGCTAAACCGTTGGCTCCCGACCGTAATTCCACACGCACAGATCGTTGCCAAACAATGTCATCATTCCACACAAGTCATGCGCATTGTAGGGTCGGACTTTCTTTTATATATGAGTCAACGTATGGAATAGCCACCCGAATAACGGAGTGTTTCAAGAATCTTCGGGCTCTTAGCTAACATCTGGACCATTAGGATGGGGCATGCAAGAATCATCATACGAATTTGTCATTTGTACTCAGGTTTGGACTAGCCTGATATCTTGATATTGATTCAGGATCTTAAAATCGCTTTGGATCATAACAGTAAGGGATCTGAAAGCCACGATCACTCCGGGTCATGCCAATAAATATAAAACATCAATGGTCGTATCGGACAATATTTTAAGGAATCCCCAATCGTTTTGGATTGCTTCGTAATTCAATAATCACATGCAAGTCAGTAAGAGACAAATCATGTGAACCAGTGCTCGTATGATCGTCGCCATTGTAAGGCAGTAGATAAGTTGGTCACACTTTCCATCCGGTGTAGCTTGAGTCTTTAAGTTCATGTTTGATCCGCAAGCAAGCTCCCTTGCCGGGAAATACGAGTAAGGTCGTACTACGGAGGCATAACGTACATGTTTTGAATCCGTTCCACGCCAGGTTGTCTTCAAAGTTAGTCTATGAATCGACACTTGTGCTCTTAGTGCCATCGGGCGACGAGCGAAATCAGGGCTTATGCCCCCAGCATCGATGGGGGTTGAGTTAAGTCAATAGGGCATCTAATCTTGAAGATTTTATACTTCCCGTCGTTGCATCTGGTAAGAATTGCAGGTTCAGCAATCTTAGTCGACCCAGATCATTCTGTACTGTTTCTCTTCTTGAGTCAGCAAGAGTTCGAGTTGCACATGCGAATGGTCGAATCACATTTTCTTTGATATCATCCCTTCCCTTTAGTCAGAAGGCGGGAATTTACTCATTTGATGTTAGATAACATTAGCACTATTATCGGATCAATCACGGGGATAAATAGGCTCGTCAAAGATGTAAGCGGATTAGTCGAGCCCCTCCGTTCAAACTTCAAGATAATCCAAAATGGTCTTCATAGTCTTGTTGAATCCCTTTGTCATGATCGGTTCAATTGAGCTTGACAAACAATATCGTGGGCCCGATAAGTGATATAGATTCTCTTTAGAACTGCACATTCTGATCATTCATTTCCAAGGTTTTTTCTTTATCCTTATCAGTTCGAGAGTCGGATGGTGCTCCATCCTTTATCATAAAAGAATTGAGATTTTCTATCTCGACATTAACACCTTCTTGTCATAGAAGTATGTCCACCTCAGGGTTGAATTCATCAAAGTTTCTAAGCAACTCTCGTTAGAGAGAAAATTTAAAGTCTAGGGGAATAACAGGGGATCCTGACGTCCCATGTGTAAGGACTGACTGTCGTTATCCATATCATCTTGAGAAGTGCCGCCTTTCGAGAGGCGCTGAATCAAGCTGGCGAGCAGTTTGCCATCAAAGAATTGCTGCATATCGTCAATATCATGACTGGTGCCCCCAGCATTGAATCTGAGGTTACAAAGGGGGTCTTTGTTGATTTCTTACTTCCACTTCGATATTGCCCCCGGGTAGTGGTTCGATTCATTTGACCCGACTGGATTCCTGTTCTTCGAATTATTGCGCTCTTGCTTGGAGCTGAGTATGGAATATCGCTCGAATATACATTCGAGTTGGAGCTAAAGCTGGTCGTGCATAACCTGAGTTTGTTACATTTCTTGCATTCTCATCTAGGATGTTGTAGGTAGCTGTTCACTTGTCCATGTTTCCATCCACGATGTTCTGAAAGCCGCATGTTGCACGCCTGCTGATTGGTTTGTGTTTGATCCGAGTTGATGGTTGCTATATAGACGAGCCAAGTTCGTCATTGCTTGAACTTCGATTTTATTATTTCCAGCAAATTGATGATTGTTGCTTAGCCTTTAAATTGTCATTGATGCGCCCACCGTAAAGTCTTGAAATAAGTGAAGATCGGCCTCGGGCTTCTTAAGCCCACATGTGCAGTAGCCATCAATCAGGCTTCTGTCACTCGACTGGGAACGGAGGCATCGAGTAATTGAACTATGCTGCTCAAGGCTCGTATTGTGTGCCCCCTATCCACAGGGGGTTTTGTTGAGCAGTACACTTCGAATTCATATCTTCCCTGGATTCATGTTCACTTCTCGCATCAAGAGCCGGAGTTGAGTGCGAAAATGAATTGTTGGTATTCAGCCCATGCTAAGCCCTAGTCTCCCATCCAAGCTCCGAGGATAGAAATCAAGCGGTGAAGGGTCAGACTTTGATAGTCCTGAGTGTTGTCGCTTGCCCCTTGCATCAAGGGAAAGGTCGGAGATAGTGTGGCTGTGTCACACCTAGTCGTTGCATGGGATATGTCCAGCCTCATCTGAACTTTCCAGTTTGGAAATAGGTTAGGACTAGCAAATGGACGTTCTCGCTGCATCCGCTTCATGGTCCTCAAACGGCCTGTCAAGATCGCAAAATAAGTTAAGTACAAGCAAATAAACTATGCCATTTGTGAGTAATTTTAATAGTCATGCCCCCTGTCCGGGGTAACGGCATAGGACAGGTGGAGGTCGGATCATATCCTTTTCGAATTTAGATGAAGGAAGGTGTGTTCTGGATAGCCCGAGAAATCTTCAATTCATAAAATCCTGATTGTCACAATCAAATCGGATCGTATTAAGGCCAAGTAGAAATCCAAGAATCCCAAGGCTTCGCTGGGTCCTTCCCAGCCATGAGTATTAAGTCGCGTGATATGTCACTGAATAATTCACTCTCAAGGCCACTTTTGGGATGTTGCCCTAATTCACGTAGGAATCTTATCATTGGGCATCAATCCCATCCTTCTGGACGCGCCCCTTAGTTTCTTTTCCACTGGCCAGCCATCGTTGCTGCGATTTTGGTCTTCACGTTCCTGACCAGTTACCCTTTGTAAATTGTTTTGCCCCCATGTCCGGACATGGAGGATCCGGGCTCAGCTTTCAGTCTGGCCCCTGACACTCCGGCGGGGTAAGGGCCCTTGATTGGTATTTCAACCTATGCCTTTATACTCTCTCTGGAGTTTGAGCTCAGCTTTCAGTCTGCTCCCCGATCCTTCAGCAGGGTAGGAGTTCTGGTGGCGCTAAGTCTCTAGCGCCTTTATACTCTCCCAATCCTTCAGCGGGTTAGAGTTCGAGCTCGGTTTTCATTCTGCTCCCCGATCCTTCAGCGGGGAGGGAGTTCTAGGGGCGCTGAGTCTCCAGCACCTTTCTCAGCGCTTAATCATAGACGCTTTTATACTCTTCTGGCAGTCACCAAGGTTAGAGGTCAAACTCAGCTGTTCTGTCGCTCCCGGATTCTTCAGCGGGGTAAGAGCTCTTTCTCAGCGCTTAATCATAGACGCTTTTATACTCTCCTGGCGGTTGTCAAGGTTAGAGGTCGAACTCAGCTATTCTGTCGCTCCCCGATCCTTCAGCAGGGTAAGAGCTCTTTCTCAGCGCTTAATCATAGACGCTTTTATACTCTCCTGGCGGTCGCTAAGGTTAGAGTTCGAGCTCAGCTGTTCTGTCGCTCCCCGATCCTTCAGCGGGGTAAGAGCTCTTTCTCAGCGCTTAATCATAGACGCTTTTATACTCTCCTGGCGGTCGCTAAGGTTAGAGCGCTGTCAAGGCGGTTCTTATCATGGTGCATTGTCACGCCTTGCGGACGTCATCTTCGCGTCCTTTATACTCTCTCTCGAATCTTAAGAGTTAGAGTTACGGATCGAGTGGCCTTCAATCATGGCGTGCCCATCACACTCGTCCTAGATTTATACTCCTATCCAAACTCCGAGAATTAGAGTTTATCGGAAAATATTCGCCAAGGCTTTGGGTTCCTCCGATCCATCTGTGGGAGGATTGGTTGGCACCAAACTTTGGGTACCTGCATCATTCATATTGCTTGAGTAAGTCATGTCATTGACTTAGGAAACATGTAAAAGAAAATTGCATTATTGAGGAGTATGCATATCAAGGGGCAATGTTGCCTCCTTTATTTGAATTCATGTAATCTGGTGCCATCGAGAATAGGATCGAGCCATATAGACGGTCACACCGCGTTTATCTGGAGTAGGACTCCGACTTAGCAACTCAATGATTTATGTACAATTGTCTTGTGGTCTGCCATGTGTGAGCCACGGATTGGACGATCATCTCGAATCCTTCTTGAGCTATTCAGCTTTCTTTAGATGGAGGGCATGGCTTTGTAGACGAGCAGTTCGGTCGAGCTCGTTATAGGTCTGTTCCATAATTCCATATGTGGGTGTTAGAAATTTGATCGGCATAAAATTTGGGGAACCTTGATCGGGGTCTTGAAATGGCAACGGCGGCTAGGTAGGTACTATAAGCGAGTGATGAGGTCGCATCTCTTTTTGAATCGCCTCTTTGCCCCGTGCTGAGGGTAAGGATAGAGTGTCAGGAAGTCATGACTGGATTGCTAATGGTAGCACATCTTTGCATTGGTGTTAGGTTGTAAATTAGCATGAGAACAATGGATTCGTGCTTATAGAAATTTTTGCACTTTCCATGCTAGTAAATAGGATATTACTGCTGGTGGGATAATCATATCACATAAATTTGCTGATATACCCTCGATCCCATATCAGGGACAAGGGTTGGTGCGCTGACAATCAACCAGCATTCATGCGTAAGCGTTCTAGATCTTCAACTCGCTAACTTTCAGGCAAGACTAAGTCAATTGTCCAGGCAAATTCTTGATGTATCAGCTCTGAATTAGAAGATGTAATCTCGAGCAATTTATGCTCAAATCTGTAGTTGCCCCCAGCCTTAGGGGAGTGAGTCACTTGGCAGATAGTCGATGAAAAGAGTGGAAGTATGAGTCTTCACTTTCTTACACCAAAATGTTGTTCATCAGAAGTTTCATTCATGGACATCTCCCATCTAGCGGGAAGCCGACTAGTAATTTCGACAAAACATTCAGGCCAATGAATTTTGCAATGGGATTCATTGATTTCTATCTCGGGAAAACTTTCCAAGGGAAATAAGCCATGTCGCCTTGCCCGTTATTTATTGAGGCATAACGAACGATCTTACAACATTCATTCTCGTTGCCGAAAGCACTCTGTGCTGCAGGAAGTTTCTTATAGGGGTTATCGATGATTGTCATTCGAGTGTAGCATCCATCCAACATTGGATCAACTTCCATCTAATCAATGGTTGTATTTCATAGTGTCTTGATGGGGATCATCTCTATCTTTTCAAGATTGTCGGACCCTTCTAACTTGGTCAGATTATCCGCCTTCTGATCTTCTGCTCGTAGGACATGAGATATGTTGTAACGTTCTAATACATCTAACAACCCTTCTCCCAGTTCTAGGTAAGCTGCGAGTGGTGGTTCCTTCGTCTGGAATTCCTTTCGAGCCTGGCGAACAACAATGTCAAAGTCAGAAAATATGTTCAATGCCACTATTCCCAACTCCTTAGCGAGTTTCAATTCGATAATCAGGGTGTCGTCTTCGGAGCCGTTGTTACTAGCGGAGAATTTCAACCGTAAGGCATAGTAAATTGACCGTCATTTAGGGGTTATTAATAAGACACCGGCGTTGGACAGTCAATCATTTTTGCACCGTCTGATTACGTCTTCCAGGTGCATCTTCTACATCTGCCACATCCTCTTCGGGAGTGGTACATTTAGCGATGAAGTTGGCTAATGCTTGTCCTCGTATGGACTTCTTTAGGATGAAATTTAGATCAAACTGGTTCAGCTCTATGTCCTATTCGAGCTGTCTTCCAAAAGCCTCAGATTGCTATAGGACCTGTCGTAGTATCTAATCAATGTGTATCACAATCAAGTGAATGTCAATAGTGGCAGAGTTTTGTCCAAACAATGAACGAGATTTGAGCAAGCTTTTCCAACTTTGGGCAGTTGCTATGTTAGATGTCGCACTCCTGCATCATGAATCTTCATTCTCTATGGGATCTATATCTTCGGGCAGATCATCGAGCAATTCCTTTTGCGATGCTCCCTTTATTCACAACATTAACACCTCCTTCACACCTCCTTCGGTGTTGGTAGGGAGGTTGGCTCAGCCTGTGTGGCAACGCCATCTATTGGCGGATCTCGAAACTTAGCCGAGGCCTAGTGATGGAAAACCCTACACCTGAGAGGTGGCATAGTAGGGACAATATCGGTGTTAGTACGACATTAACACCTCCTTCACACTCCATTTCATCTGGAGGGGAAGCGTCTTCATGTTTTACGCCATCTATGTTGCGTAGCGTATTCCATCCAGCCAAATAGTCACCTTCTCCAATAAGTTGGCTACCGTAGACAATTTCCACTCCATCTTCGGTTGGGATATTCAGCAATAGGCACTAGGGTGCAATGTAGGCTCTGAATTCCGCTGGAGCTGGTCTGTCTGGACCTTGATTAGATAAGCTTGAATAAGAAAGCATTGCTTGTGAGGCTTCAAGTAATGTTCACATGTTCTGTCACAATGAAAGGAAGAAGTAGAGAGCTAATGGTTGATTCATATTTACTTTGATCTCGAACTCTCATCTCTTGACCAAGGTCATATGATGGTTGATGAGTAGTCAAGTTGCTATCATCCGGGCAAGGATCCATATGCCCAATCATGGCCTACAGTAGTTCAATTGGTACCTAAATCTAGGCGCCAAAGTACATTGATCTACCCTTTATTCTATGGAAATCAGTCATCCTCGATGCGGTTGACGACAAATAGGCATTGCAAATGTTAGCTAAGCTTTTCAAGGAATGAACCGTGGGACATATATTTTTCACCATGCCATTCAAGCGAAGGGTGACTTTGTAGTGCTAGGATCCGTACTTGCTGTCGGGTATCCCATTATTGAGAATCATGGTCATTGGGATCTTCTGAGTCATCCTCAGAATAGTATCCGGATTGTCCTATGTCAATGTCATCTAGGATTTCGCCTGTAGGATAAGTTTAAGTCACGTAAACTAGGTGATCACAACCCGTTCATGAAAAACATCAGTTGCATTGGCCAAATCAATACACCATCGGAACTCTAGAAGAGGAGGCTATTATGAGACCATCATTATTTAATATACTGCCATAGCCAGCATGTCGAATCTTTTTAACAACTCCTCACATTCAATAACACCGGCAGATAGAGGTCATAGTTTCTGGAGGAATTCCAGTCGTCGCCATTCCGTTGTCAAATTCTTTGACAATCCGTTTATTCTTCATTGACAAGCTTTGATGAATGCTGTTGGCCAACATATATGTTGAGCTGAAGATGAGCCACGCTCCGAGCCGAAGGCAAGGCCGTGGTCCGAGCCAAAGGCGAGGCCGTCAGCGGGTCCGGGCGCAGCGCTCACAGGGGTCCGGGGCCCCCAGTCCCGGCAGCGATCGACCTAATCGGCTTGGTCGAAAATGTGGGCACCGCATGATTTTGGATGATGGAGCCCTTTCTGAAATGATCCGAAAATTGCATTTTTCGTGAAAACTATCACTTTTTAGGTTTGGGTCGCGACCCTTGTTCGTCACCACATTTCTGGGTCGCGGATCATGCATATCCCTTTGGATCGGGCTTCGCAAATCACTTCAGGCATCTTGGCGATCGGGACCCTCCAACCTTCCAGCTTCAGATCGGCTCGTGGATGTATCACCGGGTTGGATCGCAATTTCATTGCTCGGTCGGGTCGTGAAGGCTCTTTGGGACCGGATCGTGGAGATCATACCAAGTCGGATCGTGAACCAGACATCTCTCCGGGTCGCTGTCGCCTTAAGGGTCGTGGCTGCTCCATGGGTCGTTTCGTGGCCTCCCTAGCGATCCGCGAGCCAACCACCTGCTCCTGCGCGTTATCTATTCATTCTTCATTCGATCACGAAGCTGGCGATTCCTTTGCTTTCTTCGATGGCATGAGGCTGTGATTTTCTGAAATCACCAAAAATCTTCAAAAATGGTAGGAAGGCGGACTGTTTTCTTCGGACTTGACTATCCAAAAAAGGAGCAACAATCCAATATGCTGAGAAATCATTTCTCAGTGAGAGCACCAAAATGTTAGACCAAAAAATGGTCCTAACACCCAAATCGTCGTATTTTGAGCATAGGATATGAAGAAATAACTGAAAAATAGAGAAAAAGCGAGACAACAAGATTTTTATAGTGGTTCGGCGTTAACGAGCCTACGTCCACTTCATATTTTCTCATTTCCTTCATGGATTACAATTACAATGAGTGCGGTCTCTCTCTCACTCGAATTCAATGAATAATTCCTCCTGAATTCATTGATTTTATTGAGGAAGATTGTGGTTGTTCATGGATTAGTGTCGGCCATGGCTTCCATGGATGTTGAGATGCCAAAAGGTCCAAAGGAATCCTTCAAAATACCTTCAGATGGTGTATTTATAGCTGTAGGAGAGCTCCTGGGAGGACCGGTTTGTGATGGGGTACGTGGCAGGTGATCCAGAAAAATAGGAGAGCCAGTAGCCTTGAGAATAGGTCAAAACAAGCGGCGTGTGAGCAGGTCCGAAGATCGGATCGCGGTCATAGGTCGGATGGCGGTCATGGGCCGGATCGCGGTCATGGGTCGGATCGCGGTCATAGGTCGGATCGCGGTCATCGGTCGGATCGCGGTCATGGGTCGGATCGCGGTCATAGGTCGGATCACGGTCCGATGTCTTGTTCTTAGTCTTTGATGCTAGTTTACACCCGTTCACGGAAATGGGCATAACTTTCAAACCGTAAGTCCGATTGAGTTAAACCAAAGCTCTAACTGAAGCTAATTCAAAGGGCTACAAGTATTTGACGTGAATAGATCCAAATGAGGTCTTTTGATCGGGGTTTAGGGCCAGTTTACACTTATGTTTTGATTTTGACCAAACTACCTTGTGTCTTCTGACGATGCTTCCAATGTCGGAGAGTGATGTTATCCAAAGATTCCATATCAACATGATCTTTGATTTGGGTAGCCTGGTCACAAAGCAGGCTAACAATATGTATCGTCAATCTTTCTCGATGTCTATTGCACATGTTCTCTATATGTGCGCCCGAGTACCGTGGCAAGTGTAATAACCCAGAAAATCCGAACCAATTTAAAATTTTTATTTTGGCAATTTTAATCAAGTTTGAACATTTAAAATGATTTATTTTAAATAATAACGACGAGAAATTTATTTTGAATAGTATTAGAACGTATATATTTATTTGAATCGACGTTAGAATATAAATATTTATTTTTAAGTATAAAGGGAATTGAAAATATTGCGGTGGTTCGAAAAATCGATTTCAAATTTCAAATGAATGTACAGGATTCAAAATAAACCGGATTTTAGCGAAACCAAAAATATTAGAATTTGTTTGAAATCTTTCCAACGAATCCGAAAAATCAAAATTTCATAGTGGGAATAAAAAGTTATTCCCTGTTGAAAATTCAGAATAGTCGTTGTGGAATTCTGGCCTTTAAAAATGGAAATTTTGCAAACTACCTCAGTTTTCAACGAAACCACTTTTGTTGGATCCTGGATGTCAATTTATTGCTAGGTTTCAAAATTCATAATTTTTTGAATTAATATGTGAGCGTGGCAAAAGTATAACGTGTTTTAACAGTTTCAGTCAATTTTGATCGACCAGAAAATGGCCATTTTACAAATGGTCTCAGAATTTGACGAAATTTCTTTTACTAGAACCATATCGTCAATACGAAGCTAGAAAATATTTTTTGGGAATTTTTAGAGTCCGTATGTGGCCTCGATAAATTGAAATGTGCGTTCAAATTCAATATATAGATTTATATTTTGATTTACATGGAAATAGATTGAAACTATCGAATCTCTTGTAATACATATCCCATTTTGTTCGAAATGGGGGTAATTAGCTAGGGACGATAGGAGGTGGGCCTTGTTCGGAGATCGAAATTTAAAATTACTTTTTGGAAATTTAAAATAATTAAATAATTAAATTTTATATAAAGCCCCCCCTCTATTCTCCTTCTCTCTCTTCTACTCAGAAAACCGAAATAAAAAGGTAAAAAAAGGGGGCTCGACGATGAACCGCCACCCCCACCCAATCCGCTGCCGTCGATGGCGCGCCGTTCCCCCTCCTCCTCTAGTCGCTCGCGAGCCCCCCTTCCCATCGACGCCGCCTCCACCAAACCCCCCTCTAATGTGCTTTCCTCTTCCTCCTCCCGCTCCCCTTCCTTCTCCATTAACCCCTGAACCTCTCTGGTCCCACCACCGCGCAGAAAAGCCGCGCCGCCCCTCTGTAGCAACCCGGACGCCACCACCAACGATTGCTCCGCCCTCCGCGCCACCTGAAGCCCCTTCACCGCTGGCGAACGCGCATAACCTCCCCTCTCCTTCAAAGTCAATGTAAGTTTTTATATTCGAGTTCTATTTATTTTATTCGACTTAAAAACTGATTTTATATGAATAGAGAAAAAAATTGATTTTTATTATTTGAAAGATTAGATTTTTAGTAAGAAAGAAATATGGACTTCATAATATAAAAATATAATTGTTATATATATTGTGAGGTAAAAATATAATTCTTATATATATAGTGAAGTAAAAATATAAATTTTATTTTATTACTAGCAAGATAAAAATATAATTTTTACCATGGAAGTAGCGGTGTAAAGGAGTGATTTATACATATGTGGTAGAGATATAAAAATACGTTCTTTATATATAAAAATGTGATTTTTATATTGAGAATGGCGAGAAAAAAATTGATTTTTATTATATGAACATCGATATAAAAATTCGATTTTAATACATATAGAGTAGCGATAAAAATTCGATTCTTATATATAGAGTAGCGATAAAAATTCGATTTTTAAATATATGAAGTAGAAATAAAAATATGATTTTTATTTATTGGGATAAAGCGATAAAAATATGATTTTTACTGTGAACAACGGAAAAAGATGGCAATGGTATCAACTGAAATCAAATCGAAACCCGAACAGTTCAGAAGGAAAGACTGGCGGAGTGGAAACCCAAGGTGAGAACTTCTCACTTTTATTTTAATTTTCTAGTTATAACATATACTAGGATGCAGACGGTGCTTAGCAGCACCCGACACCCATCGTCCACAGACCTTGGACGACTTGTTTGCTTGTTTGATTTTGTTGTGAAAATTGATTGTGTGATGTGGAATGGAATAAAATGTTTTATATAGTTAAAAATATTTTATAGTTAGAAATATATTTTTTAACATATATATATATATAAAATAAAATAAATATTTATAAATAAATCGGGCGATTTGTTTATGTACACACATTTGACTGATATTGATTGGGACGATAAATTTTACACATCGCCCAACTGCACAAATAAAATCTGTGTTTGATTGTTTGAAACCCCACATGGGTACTAGGATGATATTGGACATGCATTAATCCTAATATTTAGATATATGTCAATCGATTGGTTGACAAACTGTTATAAACGTTGAATATTTATATTTGATGCTTATGCAGTGTAGAATGCACTTGATGATGGTTGATTGTTTATTATAGTTGTTATACACATGTGTTGTATGAAATCTATATAATCTCATTATATGGTAATTGACTGTGTTTGATTCCAGTTCATAAAAATAACGAATATTTTAAAATAATATTCAGTAAAAGATCAAAATTCGATTTTGATGTCCGATTTGGGATGGACATGAATATATTTAAATATATAAAGCCTTGTTGATTAGATTTACGCCATTTTGATGTCAACGATATTTATATCGATTTTATTCATTTTCATAATGAATATTCAGAAGGAATTGATTTTGAAATATAGTGTTTTTAAAATATTATCATTTATATATCGATGATATGGAATATTCAATTTTGATTTGAAAATGAATATGAAGTTGAAATCGTTTTGAAAACGAATTTAAAACGATTTAAAAGGAAATCGACGAAATATATAATATATATATATTATAATGGCCTGAATAGAACGCGCTGCGTCGCGGTAGTTCGCGAATTTCGACCATTGGCTTTGAACGGACATTACGGGAGATCCGACCGTAGGATTCTCCTAAAACTAGAACATTTGGGTTTGTATCGAAAAGAGCTTTCTAACGAATATAAGGTATTTGAAATCTAACATTTGGATTTGGAATTATGTCCAAATCAAATTTGGAAAAGGTCGCTGTAAGTGTAGTTCGATGGCTGTTTATGGAAATCGACTGTACGGGCCTTGATAAAATTATTAAAAATATCAATAATTTGTGTAAAATCATAATAAATGATTTGGAAAGAATTGGGATGAAAATTTCCATATTTGAAAAGATAAAAATTGATTTTTATTGAAATGAACTAGAATTATAATTCAGTTATTTTTTAAAAATAAATAAATTGGATTTGAAATGGCTTTAAAAATAACCAGAATTTCCAATATATAAATTGGGATGGATTTGAATCGAAATTATCATCGGAATATTCCGATTTTGGATTCAGGATTATACAGATATTGTTATGGAAATTTGGAAGATATATTTTATATCGTTACTTCCAAAGCGATATTTGTTGGTTTCAGAATTTGATATTGGATATAAGCCGATATATTTTCTATTCAGAGCCTTGTGTTTAATATCGAATTGGATTTGGGTTTGTCGTGAATGGTGTCTTCATTAACACTGTTCTTAAACCCTATTGAGAAAAGATAAAATCTTTTTATTTAGATTTAATGAAGTATACCAATTAATTAATATACGTAATTGGAATTGAATTAGAATTGATTTTTGGGTTCATCGTGAACGGTGTTTTAAATAACACTGGTTCTTTAACCCGATTATAATGGAATGTGAATTGGGTTTATTGTGAACTGTGCTTTTAATGACATTCGTTTTTAACCCGATTTATAGTGAAATGTGATTTGGAATTTATAAATCTTTTTATTAAGACTTAATGGGATTTTCCAACGTAATATTTTCCAGTTTAATATATTGAATTGGAATTGAATGGAATTCTATTTGATAATAATCGAAATGAAATTCTGTGGAGGAAGACTGTTAATACATATGGAAATTAACAAAAGGCTTTGCCATTATTCCATTTATATTATTGGTCAGATATGGAAATTGATATCGATTATATATTGATTTGTTTTTCCGTGAATATTCCATAATTAATGGAATGTTATTTGGGTTTATCGTGAACTGTGTTTTAAATGACATTAGTTCTTTAACCTAGTAAAAGACAGGATTACATATCTGTCGTTGTATTTCGAACTGTATGGTTGATCCCTACTTAATATATATCTGTTTAGCGGTGGAGAATTTATTCTCTTCCTTAACACCCTTCTCTGAGACGTATTAGCTCAAAGGTTATATATCGGCAAAAATCAAAAGTACGGTGTAGATTGTTGATGCGACATGTTTGGGTTTCCAAAGTTAAATAATCATTAACATTGATTTTTTGAAATTAAAACTAAATTAGAGTTTAAATGAATCTTTAATTAGATTGAAATGGCAATTGATAATTTAAATTATCGAATTTGAGAAATGATCGAGAACGGAGTATCGCCAGTTTTGCTCCAAGCGATAGTTAAATCTTTAATTAGATTTGGATGGGAAATGGTAATTAAATTTACCGATAACACCGTGGTGTTATTTATTGGGTAATAACAGTTTTGCTCCGTGGGATGAATAGGTTGGGATTGGGAAATAAAATAAATGATTACTTCGGTGTGGTTCACTAATCTCGACTAGTTTGGAAAACCTTAATTTGGTTTGAAGTGATATCCCAAGGAAGATTAAAGAATAATTATAGAGAATTTATCATTGATAAACTTAGTGGGAACAAATCCCTAAAGATGTGAATATTTAAATAAAAGAATATTCAGAATTGGAATGAGGCATATGTTGTGTTGTTATAGCACTTGTTTATTATATACGCGAGTTATCCAGAAAGGCCGGGTTTATACCCATTCTGAATAACTGATTCGACGATATGTCGACGATGAAGATGGTGGTTGAAGACCGGAGGTCTTCACATCGTTTGGATGATTACTGACGTCTTGATTGGGTTGTACACCCAAGAGGAGGGAATAAGTTGATGATTTTCCAAACGTATTCGGAGATCAATGGATATGCAAGGTATAGGGTGCCTCCAGTTTCGTTCGGACCCAGAACGGACTTGTAAATGGATAGTGTGTCTGACATTGGATTTTATTCTGTGTTGATTGATTTCTATTAAATATATATCTGTTTGGCGGCAAAGAATTTATTCTCTTGCTTAACGCCCATCTTTGAGACATACGAGCTCAGAGGTTATATATCGATAGATATCAGTTGCATGGCATGAATTGCCTGTGTGGCACGTTGAGATGCAAATGATCAAGGCTTTTGTTGAAAAGCAGAGTCTTGTGGTTGATGATCAAAGCACGGCTTTAATACAGTGTAGCTTTGTTTATAGCGTTAATTCGCGAGCCTCACACCTCGGTATGAGTCAAAAACGGGATCATAACTGCAGGGAGTGCACGACGTTTCTTTCCAGCTATAAGCGGTGTCAGTGTTTTATCACGACCTGACATTTTATATTTTTACCTTTGTGGATGTTGGATTGCGAGGCACCTCGGATATATCGGTATCTTCAGAGCTGATGGATATAGGTGCGATAGGACCGGGAAACGTGTGTTTAGGAATAACTAATCCTCAAACGTAGCGGAGGATCGGCCCTGAAGATCCAAGGATTACCCAAAGTGTGTAGTCCTGAGGCATTTGCTAGAGTCTCTCGAAGCGGTGAGGAGCCATCCCTGGCCTCGACTCATGAAGGAAATCCAATTTCCAACGCGTGACATTCGGTTTTGATTGTAGAGCCTAATATGGCGACATAGTGGTATGGGGCACTATGCCGTCTATGATTGACACATTTATATTTGAAGCTGATTTCTTCACTTATAGTAATAATAAGATTAAATTTCGCGTATCAAGAATTCTTTGGCTATTATAAGGTAAAACCCTATCCTCTGGCATGCGTTGCATTGCATGATGGGACCTGGATCTTATAATAGCTTCATTGTTCTTTATTTAGCATTGCCCTGTTTGTTTATGCACTGGTATTCTCGGCATGGTCCCTTGATTTACCTTACTTGAAAAAAAAGATTAATAACTGTTTTAGTTCTCACACCAGTTGCATGACTAACCTGGAGTTTATTGTTTTAATCTAAACTCTGGGTGCCCCTATTTTCCACACGGGCAACTAGTATTTTTGGTTTTGCAGATTTATATTCACAGGAACCTGGTTTATAGCTGGAATGATATCCGGAAAGCTCTGTATCCGTATATCTCTTTTAATTGTGTACTGTATTATTTTTCCGCTGCAGTAATGTATTTAAATCTCTGATATTTTTCTGATGTATAATATTTATTCATACTCTGTAAATTCTTGTATTCTGATGGAATTGTTGTAATTAACAATAAAATGTTCTTCTTTTTGTATTATGATTTGTCATGTTCTCAACTCAATCCGTGCTTTCCTTCACGGGGAAGTTCGAGTCGTTTCAGGTGGTATCAGAGCTCTGGTTTACAGAGCTCGACAACAAGGCACATTAGAACCATACGAAAGAATTCATCAGAGATTGGATTAGTAATATCCAATGAGAATGACTTATTAGAGATAGGTTCAGTAGTATCCTAGAACGAGTGTGAAGAGTAAATTTTTAAAATGAAAATAAATTGTTTTGAAGATTTAAACCATATTCAACGTATTTAAATATTTATTTGTATTGAATTTGGACAATCCAATATATAAAGAATTTTCATATAAGCCTTGCAAACGTATATTCGAAGTTTTAATATACTGGATAGATGTGACGACCCCATTCCCGATAAGATGGTGGCAAGGGTAATCTTTGGAATATAACACATAAACAGATAACAGAAGAACAGAAATATATAAATACACCAGATAATGTACAATAGAATACACTGGATAAATATAATCATCAGAGTTACACAGTATATAGGATCATACTTAGAACAAATACAGTTCAGTTATACATAAATGTCTACTGCGGAAAAGAAAACATAATATGTATAACAGGAGCTGAACAACGTAAAAAGAGATAAATGATAGAATCCATCTTCAGCTCCACCTATCCAGAAAGAGCCTGCTAAAACCTAAATACAAGGCTGCCCATGTAGAAATAGGGGCACCCGAGTTTGCAAGTGAAACAAACTACGAGTCAGTCATGGGACTGGTTTGAGAATTCTAATTAACACATTTTACAATATGGCTAATCACAGGACCACACCACTTTCGCGGAACGGGTTTACTCCCTTGGATTGCCAGTGCTTTACAACAAATAAATCTTTTAAACATCGCACTGCTTTTTATAAAAATGAAGCCATTATAAGACCCAGTTCCCATCACACAATGCAACAAAAACCGGAGGATAGAGTTTTACCCTATAATGGCCAAAATATGCTTGATACGAATAAAACAAAAGCATTTGATATTATTACTAGTGTATATATATTTCAAAAACAATTTCCATCATAACTATCAATCATAGACGGCATGGGTACCATATATCATGTCGCCATATATATATATATATATATATATATATATATATATATATATACAATCAAAACCGCACGATGTCGTATTTGGAAATTGGATTTCCGTCATGAACCAAGGCAAAAGATAGTCCTTACCGATTTGAGACTCTCTAGCCCGAGCCTCGGGCTACAGCCGCAACTGCACCTAGGAGCCACAGGGCCAGTCCACTGATGTTGATTAAAATGCCTGAACACTGCGTTTCCCCGCCCTTTGGGGGCGTAAATGAGCCCAATGACTCCATCGGTCCCGGATCGACCGATATATCCGAGGCGCCTCGCAACAGCAACAACCAAACAGGTGAAAGGTATATAAATGTCAGGGCTGGTAGGTCACTAACACCACCCTAGCTAGAAAGAAACGCATGTCCTCCCTGGATCCTTCTCCCGTTTCTGGTCCATCCCGGGGTGTGAGGCTCGCGAATTCACGTTATACACAAAGCTATGCCACATAGGCTGCGCTTTGATCATCAACCACAAGACTTTGCTTTGCAACAGAAGCCTTGACCATTTATCACTTAGGCGTGCCACACAGGCAATTCACCCCGTGCGACTGATTTCTATCGATATATAACCTCTGGGCTCGTACGTCTCAGAGAAGGGCGTTAAGCAAGAGAATAAATTCTCCGCCTCCAAACAGATATATATTTAATAGAGATCAGTCAGCACAGAACAAAATCCAATGTCAGACACACGGTCCATTTACACGTTCGTCCTAGGTCTGAAAGAAACTGGGGGCACTCAATACCTCACATATCCGTACAATCAATAAGTACGTCAAGGTGGCTACTACTTCAACCCCGTCAAGTTAGCTACTCCTATCATGAGCATCAGTAGCACCCCTCCATTCGACATGAAGATCATCGGTCTTGCACCATCTTCATATCTTAGACTTTCAATCGTCGATCAATTATTTGAAATGAGAATTAACTCGGCCTTTTCAAATAATTCACGTATATTTAGAGTTTCAAATTAATTCATTTCAATGGTTAAATTATTCGATATCACTAATTCTGTTCTTTAGTGTAATTTTCACGCCAAACACATTCAACCACCAAATATCACGTTAACCGAGGAAATTCAGTTTATTTCCATTCCATATCGTTTATAATATTTTATCACGATTTATCGCTATTTTTGTTTATTTAAAAATAGCCAATTTATTCAAAACAACGCTTCAGGCCATAACGCGGCCGTGGCGCTGTTTTCCTTCAGATTTGATTTACACATATCTGAAAATCTAACCGTTGGATCTTCACAAAATTTATATCATCAAAAAGATCTTTTCAAAACGAATCCAACAGTTTCAATTTTGGGAAAATCCGACGGTCGGATCTCCCGCACTAATCGTTTGAAGTTACGATTTCAAAATACGAACTGCAGCGTCGTTATTCAATTTAATTTAATTATATATATATATATATATATATATATATAATCGATTTTGGCGCTGTTTTTCTTCAGATTTGAATTAAACATTCCAGACAATCCAACCGTTGGATCTTTACAAAGTTGGTGCCGTTGGAAAGGTATTTCCAAGGCGAACCCAACGGTTGTGGTTTCGGGAAAATCCGATGGTCGGATCTCCCGCACTAATCGTTTGAAATCACGATTTCAGAATACGAACTGCAGCGTCGTTATTCACTATATTTTAATTATATTTATATAAATATAATTCTTCCTTTCATTTCAAAACGATTTCCACTTTATAAATTTGAAAAACTGACATTTTTATCCAACAGACATTTATTTCAACACTTCACTATTTTTAACAATTCATGTATATAGTAAAAATGCGATATTTATTGTAAAACAATTTATTTCAAAACACGACTATTTTATATAGTTCATATAGATGATAAAAATATGATTTTCACTATAAAACAATTTATTTCAAAACACGACTATTTTATATAGTTCATATAGATGATAAAAATATGATTTTTATTATAAAACAATTTATTTCAAAACATGAATGTCGTCCAACACATGAATTTTTATTCAATACATGAATTTCTATTCAACACAGTAATATAGTTTCAACACATGAAAATAATTTTAACACATGGATATTATTGAAAATTTCGGCAGCATAACGGCAGGGTAGTAAAAACCGGGGCCGTCCCTAGTACGGCTCCTCGCTCTACCTTAAAGCCTCACTGCTTTTGACAATGGGGATACATGCATCTAGTTCGCACGCAGTCGGCGTGTTTTATTTTCATTTCCACAATCCTATTCTAATTTTGTTTCAATCACCAATGGGTATTTTTCAACCACAACCAAACAATATCAACCATTCGTATTATTCACCAAATTCGCATCAACAAATTAATCCAAACAATATCACAACCAATAAATATCATCCATGGTCTGTGGACGAGCGGAGTATGTGTATATATATATATATTCGTATATAATATATTTCAATTCACTTCAATTCATTTCAACGCACATATAATTTTTACAATGCACATATAACTTATACATCGAACATACAACTTATACAACGCTTATACATGAGGTGTACAATGCTTATATAACTCATACATCGACTATATAATTTACACATCGTTGTTTTCCATATCGTTTATAATTTAGAAATCTCACATTGGGTTCCACTCCACCAAAAATAGCAGAAGGCTCAGAAAAATATGCGGTCTCTTCTAGAATGTAGAAGACGTCCACACGAGTCCACTGTCTCTTGTTTCACTGAATTTTGTCAACAAACGAAAAAGATATGATTTTTATAAGTTAATTAACCATTTGCAACACTTTTAAATGTTAAAACAGTTTAAATATATAAAACCCGTACCTCTGCCCTTTAAATTCGAAACTAGGTTTCAAATTATTTTCAAATCTGTTGATTGTTGCTTCGATCAGCTGGCTTGACGTTGTCGAGGGTGGAGAGGGCTCCACAGCGCCACCACTGGTAGTCAACTCGTCGGTGGCAGGAGGGATTTCCGATGGCTCGAACGTCAAAACTTTGGGGGTTCAGAGCTCTCGATTTACTCAATGAAAAAATCCCCACTTGCTATGGATTTGAAGCTCGTCTTGAGCTCTACAAAAAACCCCACAGAACCTATATCTAGTTTGGCGTGTAGGAGGAGGAATGGAGGAGAGAAGGTGGAGTTTGTCTTCTGCCGTCGACCTGGGAGTTGCGGGGAGAGAGAAAGTAAACGGAAGGATGTGATTGGCCAAGGAATTTTATTTTAATTTATAAAGTTTTAAAATCCAAAAATGCCCCTTCCTCCAAACAAACACCAATTCAAACCCAACGACTGTCGTCCCCAGCTAAATACCCCTATTCCGAACACAATGGGATATGTTTCGTAGTCCCATTCGACTGCTTGAGTCAGTTTTCCTTCAAATTAAAATATAAAACATTCAATATTTTAATTTAAACATACATTTCAATTTGCCGGGGCCACATACTGGCTCTAAAAACTCCTGAAAAATAAATCTAGCTATGTTTTGACGATGCGGTCCCAACAAAACTAGTTTCGTCGAATTCTGAGACCGTTTGAAAATTGGCCATATTCCGGTCGATCCAATTTAACTGTAATTGACCAAAACACATTTTCCTTTGCCACGCTCACATACTAGCTTCAAAAATTATGAAATTTGAAACCAAGCAATAACTTCACATCCCGGATCCAGCAAAAGTGATTTCGTCGAATTCCGAGGTCGTTTGCAAAATGTATATTTTCACGGGCTATATAATTTCTATAGCGACCTTTCTGAAAATTCATTTGGCCATTACTTTTGACCCCCGCTACGAAACTTTGATTTTTCAGATTCGTTAGAAAGATATTCACTAACAGATTTAAATATTTTTGGTTTCACTAAAATCGATTTTATTTTGCACCCGGTACAGTCAGTTAAAGTTTGAATTCAATTTTTGGAACTGCCGCGCCATTTCAGGCCTTGTTGTAATTCAAATTAATTATATTCCTTTTCAACATCGATTCAAACTACTTTTCCCCTTACTTATTTAACATATTTATTTTAAATACTTAAAATTCACTAAAATAGCCAATTTAAAAATTTTAAACCGGTTCAGATTTTCCGGGTTGTTACAATCTCCCCACTTAAAACTTTTCGTCCCCGAAAAGGAACAAAGTCGAAAGTGGTTTAATTAATCAGCTCTCCGTTCAATCTGGCTTCCATTCTCCAAATTTTCAGTTTCTGAGAATTTTCAAATTCTTCAAAAATTTGGCTAACACCAGGAATTTTCTAAAAATTTCGCCATAACCTCCTTTGTACGGGGAGGGGTTTAGAAATTTATTGGGCCGTATTAGGTACCCAATAAATCCTATAAACCATACACAATAAATTCTGGTGTTTACAGGGGAGCGTGTATAGATAATAACTCCAAAGAATAAATTCTCGTCACCCTGTCAAAGCCTAAGGGAGTGTGTATTTTTAATTGCTCCAGAGGATAAATCCTCGTCACCTCGTCCCGTGTGGGAAATAAATAGTCCATGTGACGTATCTAATAACTAGAGAGACGTGATCATTGTCAACTCCAGACCCGTGTGGGGTTTTTATTAATCTGGCAGATTACCGTTATATTTTATATGGTCCATATCAGTCATCAGTTCAACCTGTAAAATATAGTCATCGCCACACAAGCCTCTTGCTCGTACGGTAAATTTTCAACCTCGTCACACCAGCTCCAAATGCTTATGTGGTATATGATGAAGTATGCCTATCTTCAAGAAGTATGCCATGTAGTGTAGTTCAAAATTAATTGTTACTATCCTATGGCGACATTTATTAATTACACACAGAATAACCAGCACTCTGCATCCAATGGCATTCACAGGAGTTGATATAATAATAAAATTGTGCATCCAACTCTTTAAGGTTTACCTATTTGTCGGGCACGCAAATAAAATCTTTACTCAACAGATAATCCACTTACCTGTTGAAACATATATTATGCACATGTATATTTTTATCTTTCCTCTAATCAGTTCAATGTGTGATTTAATCGAATAAATTCTACCATTCATTCCCTTATTGATTAAATTAACTATCGCTCTAATAATTTAATTTATCAAATCCACAATCACACAACACAAACATCAATCAATTTATTTTTAACTTTTCAAAAATGTATCAATTAATTCATATACTCTTTTAAATCATTCAGACTATATAATTAAAAGGTTTACATCTATGCAAAGAAAACAAGAACAAAATAGAGAACACAATGGAAATTGTAAAATATGGTAAATGTACCTTGCACCAGAGTCAATCAGAGATATCCACACTGCACTTAGGATAGGCTTTCTTAATGCTTTCCTCTGTTTCACAAGTACAATCTCATGGATCTCCACTCCATTGCACTTTGACTAAGTGAACCTTTTTGTTCCTCAGCTCTTTGGTTTCTTTACCAATTATCTTTAGCGGCTCTCTTCTCACAGCCAATTCTGGAGTGATTTCTATATCCTGTTGCGCTGCTTCTTCTATGATCAAGTCTGGATCATGAACGTGCTTTCGAAGTTGAGATACGTGAAATACATCATGCACTCCAGGAAACCAATCAGGCAATTGAACCTTATATGTGAGAGTTCCAGTCCGTTCGAGAATAGGAAACGGACCAATGAATTTGGGCGCCAATTTCCCTGTTTTACCAAACCGGATAACTCCTCTCATCGGAGATACCTTCAAATAAACATAGTCGCCAATAGCAAATGATATATCCCTTCTTCTCTTATCTGCATAGCTCTTTTGTTGGATTTGGGCAGCTAGTAATCGTTTCTTAACGAAATCGACTTTATCTGCAGCATCGCGAATCATATCTGGCCCCAATACAAGTCTGTTACCAGGTTCAACCCAACAAGCAGGGGATCGGCACAGTCTACCATACAATACTTCGAATGGTGACATTTTTAGGCTCGCCTGGTAGCTGTTATTATATGAGAATTCAATCAAATGTAAATGGTCCTCCCACGATCTGCAAAAACCAAGAATACAAGCCGGCAATAGATCTTCTAGAATACGATTCACCCTCTCAGTTTGATCATCTGTTTAAGGATGATAAGTGGTGCTCAGGTTCAATTTCGTTCCCAATTCTGCTTGGAATGCTTCCCAGAATTTACTGGCAAAAATCGGGTCACGATCACTAACGATGCTCATGGGAACTCCGTGCAGTCTAACAATTTCTTTGAAATAAATCTACGCCAAACTTTGAGCAGTTCTATTCGATTTGACAGGTATGAAATGAGCGGTCTTCGTAAATCGATCCACGATCACCCAAATACTGTCATTGCCATTCCTGGTCCTGGGTAAACCATCTATGAAATCCATAGAAATCTGTTCCCACTTCCCACCGGGAATTTCCAAAGGTTGCAACAATCCAGCGAGCTTCTGCTGATTGCTTTTGACTTGCTGACAAGTAGTACACCGGCTAACATATAAGGAGATGTCTCGTTTCATAGATCTCCACCAGAAAGTGCATTTGATATCATTATACATCTTGCTCACCCCTGGATGGATACTAAGCTTGGCTTTGTGACATTCATCCAATACTTCTCTCTGGAGTTCTGCAATGTTTGGCACACAGATTCGGCCTTTCAACCTTAGAATCCCATAGTTATCTATCTGAAAACTCAAGGTCTCACCTCTCTGTATTCTTTCTTTGATTCTTTGGATGAAGTGATCATCCTTTGAAGAGCAGATATTTTATCAATCAAAGACGTCGTAATGATAAAACTGGCGATTATTACATTCTTTCTACTAGCGCATCAACCACAATATTGGCTTTCCCTGGAGTGTACAAAATCTCAAAATCGTACGCCACAAGAAATTCTAGCCAACGTTGCTGCCTCAGATTCAAGTCTTTTTGGGTGAACAGATATTTCAATGACTGATGGTCTGTATACAGTTCGAATTTCTCACCCAAAATGTAGTGCCTCCAGATTTTCAAAGTGAATACGATGGCTAACAACTCAAGATCATGAGTAACGTAATTCTTCTTATGCGGTTTCAGCTGACGGCTAGCATAAGCAATCACTTGACCTCTTTGCATTAACACGGCGCCAAGGCCTTCTCTAGAAACGTCAGTCCAGACTTTCAAGTCCTCATTGCCATCTATTATTGTTAACACTGGAGTAGTCGTCAGTTTTAATTTCAGCTCCTGGAAAGCTTCCTCACATTCTGAAGTCCAATTGAATCTCGAATGTTTCTTCGTCAGTTTCATTAAAGAACTAGATGTCTTCATGAAATCCTTAATGAATTTCCGATAATAACTGGCTAACCCGAGAAAACTTCTGACTTCTGTGGGTGTGCGAGGCTATTTCCGAATTCAAATAGCAGTGATTTTACAGGGATCCACTGAAATTCCTTCTTTTGACATAACGTAGCCAAGAAATTTGACTTCTTCTTGCCAAAATATACATTTGGAAAATTTTGATTTTAAAACATTCTTTCTGAGAATTTCTAACACTTGTTCCGAATGTTTTTCGTGTTCACTTTCTGATTTAGAGAAGATTAGAATATCATCAATGAAGACAAGAACAAATTTATTCAATACTCCTCTGAATACCTGATTCATTAGATAGACGAAATAGGCTGGAGCGTTACATAAGCCGAACAGCATTACTAACCACTCGTAGAATAAGTCGGGGCCTCTGAATGCTATCAAAGGAACACACTCTTCAGCAATACGAAGCTGATGGAAACCTGTAGCTAGGTCCATTCGCAAAAACACTTGTGCTCCGTTCAATCGGTCCAACAAATCATCAATCCGCGGCAACGGATATTTGTTCTTCAGTGTATGCTTATTCAAGTCAAGATAATCTACACATAACTTGAGAGTACCGTCTGACTTCGAGACAAATACCACTGCTGCTCTCCAATCAGAGGAACTAGTCCTGATTAGACCTTTCCATACTAGCTGTCTAGTTTGATTATCTAACTCGTCTTTCTCTTACAAGGTCATTCTTCGAATAGCGTGAACCACTGGCCTTGCATTCGGGACTAAAGAGATTTTAAAATCAATTTCTCTCTGCGGAGGTAAGCTAACAACTTCTTCGAACACATCCGCATAGTTCTTGACCACTTGGATATTTTCTATGTTGACTGGGATATTCTCTGTAACGACAGGAACATGTTCTATTAGAGCAGGAGAAACATCTAATGCTGCCTAGAAGTCTTTTCTATCAGAATTCGGGCCTTCACAGGGAATTACTATATTGGCAAGCTTCCTTTTAACCTTGACAACCCTTTCTGCACATTTAACCCCAGCTTCATATTTGGTTAACCAATCCAATCCTAAAATAAGATCGAATTCGGTAAAATTCATGATGATCGAGATATAAGGAAACCGATAATGAGAAAAGGAAACAGGTACCCCACAAACCCAACTAAGATCGAGGGAACCCCCAACCGGATTATGGACAGTGATGGGTTCTTTCAGCCTTTTCAATTTCAAATCTAATTTTTTAACCGCATTCTTTGCAATAAAGCTTCTCGACGCATGCCTGTGTCAAACAGTACTTTGACCGGAATGTTTTTGACAGTAAGCGTGCCTTCCAAAACGTCTGTCTTTTCCTGATAAACTGAGGGTTCAGAAGTTTCTGCTACTTTATTTACTTGAACCGCTTCAGATTTCTTTAAGAGCCAGCAATCTTGCTTTAGGTGACCAAACAGGTGGCACAGATTGCATTTTCTCTTCTCTTCCATCTGGTTCTTGGATTTAAATTTACCATTTATATGGCTCTAAAGAGATCTGCAACTTATCGACAGATGTCCTTGCTTATTGCAGTTAGAACATATGGCAGTGGTTGCTAATCCTTCTTCCGATTTAACCTTCTTTCGATTCAACCTAGGTTTCTTTCTAGCCCCAGATGTCGTACTGGCCTCAGGCTGTGTACTTGTCTCTGGGCTATCAGCTTCAGATTTCCTTTTACTACTAGCGCTGACTTCCTCTTTATCGACAAAAAGGCCTCTCCTATCAAGATCTTCATACTGATAAGCCATGTATATCATTTCAGAAAAAGGAAGCTTCACATGGCCCATCACACTATTCTGGTATTTCCTTTGAAGACCATTAATAAATCTCAGATTCTTCCTCTTTGGATCTTGTATTAGGTGAGGGGCGAAATGAGAAAGTTCATTGAATTTCTTATGATGTTCTGGGATATTCATATCTCCTTGTATCAAATAGTAGAATTCATCACATAACCGCTCAGTTGCTTCTGGAGGAATATTTTTTTTATTGAAAAGTTGTTTGAACGTATCCCAGGTGATATCACCTTTTGGATTATCTTTAATAATTGAATCCCACCAGATTAAAGCTCCTTCTTTGAGTGCCCAAGATGCCATTAATCTTTTCTGGTCATCTCTCAGCTGGAAACTTTCAAAAATTCTTTCAACAGAACTCATCCAAGCATGAGTTTGAATAATAGATTCATTGCCCAAGAATGGTACTCCACCCAGATTTCGATATCTTTTCAATAGAGCTTCTATATCCGATCCTGGCTGAGGGAGTACAACTGGCTCATTAATTTGTTGAACCATAGGATTATTTCTTCTGCTTCTGCCACTCATTTTCTATGTCTGCAAACAGCAGACAAAGTGTTAGGCCAATAGAAAAGGTAATTTTGAAACATAGGGACATATACTTGTATGTAAATGTGTCTATCGAAGTGTATTTCATTCTGCTATACTCATACTAGGATATTACTGATCCTATCTGTAATGAGTTACTCGTCCTAGAACACTACTGGTTCTATTTCTGACTAGTTCGTTAATATGTCATATTCCAGAAATAAGCTTAACCAAAGCTCTAATACCACGTTTGTGACGACCCCATTCCCGATAAGACGGTGGCAAGGGTAATCTTTGGAATATAACACATAAACAGATAACAGCAGAACAGAAATATGTAAATACACCAGATAATGTACAATAGAATACACTAGATAAATATAATCATCAGATTTACATAGTATATAGGATCATACTTAGAACAAATACAGTTCAGATATACATAAATGTCTACTGCGGAAAAGAAAACATAATATGTACAACAGGAGCTGAACAACATAAAAAGAGATAAATGATAGAATCCATCTTCAGCTCCAGCTATCCAGAAAGAGCCTACTAAAACCTAAATACAAGGCTTCCCATGTAGAAATAGGGGCACCCGAGTTTGCAAGTGAAACAAACTACGAGTTAGTCATGGGACTGGTATGAGAAATCTACTTAACACATTTTACAATATGGCTAATCACAGGACCACGCCACTTTCGCGGAACAGGTTTACTCCCTTGGCATGCCAGTGCTTTACAAGAAGTAAATCTTTTAAACATCGCAATGCTTTTTATAAAAATGAAGCCATTATAAGACCCAGTTCCCATCACATAAGGCAACACAAACCGGAGGATAGAGTTTTACCTTATAATGGCTAAAATATGCTTGATACGAATAAAACAAAAGCATTTGATATTATTACTAGTGTATATATGTTTCAAAAATAATTTCCATCATAACTATCAATCATAGACGGCATGGGTACCATATATCATGTCTCCATATATAAATACAATCAAAACTGCACGATGTCATATTTGGAAATTGGATTTCCGTCATGAACCAAGGGAAACGATAGTCCTTACCGATTCGAGACTCTCTAGCCCGAGCCTCATGCTACTGCCGCAACTCCACTAAGGAGCCACAAGACCGGTCCACTGATGTGGATTAAAATGCCTGAACACTGCGTTTCCCCGCCCTTTGGGGCGTAAATGAGCCCAATGACTCCATCGGTCCCGGATCGACCGTTATATCCGAGGCGCCTCGCAACAGGAACAACCACACAGGTGAAAAGTATATAAATGTCTGGGCTGGTAAGTTACTGACACCACCCTAGCTAGAAAGAAACGCATGTCCTCCTTGGATCCTTCTCCCGTTTCTGGTCCATCCCAGGGTGTGAGGCTCACGAATTCACGTTATACACAAAGCTATGCCACACGGGCTATGCTTTGATCATCAACCACAAGACTTTGCTTTGCAATAGAAGCCTTGACCATCTATCACTTAGGCGTGCCACACAAGCATTTCACCCTGTGCGACTGATTTCTATCGATATATAACCTCTGGGCTTGTACGTCTCAGAGAAGGGCGTTAAGCAAGAGAATAAATTATCTGCCGCCAAACAGATATATATTTAATAGAGATCAATCAGCACAGAACAAAATCCAATGTTAGACACACAGTCCATTTACACGTTCGTCCTGGGTCTGAAACAAACCAGAGGCACTCAATACCTCGCATATCCGTACAATTAACAAGTACGTCAAGGTGGCTACTACTTCAACCCCGTCAAGGTGGCTACTCCTATCACGAGCATCAGTAGCACCCCTCCATTCGACGTGAAGATCATCGGTCTTGTACCATGTTCAAATCTTCGACTTTCAATCATCGATCAATTATTTGAAATGAGAATTAACTCGGCCTTTTCAAATAATTCACGTATATTTAGAGTTTCAAATTAATTCATTTCAATGGTTAAATTATTCGATATCACTAATTCTGTTCTTTAGTGTAATTTTCACGCCAAACACATTCAACCACCAAAAATCACATAAACCGAGCAAATTCTGTTTATTTCCATTCCATATTGTTTATAATATTTTATCACGATTTATCGCTATTTTTATTTATTTAAAAATAGCCAATTTATTCAAAACAACGCTTCAGGCCATAACGAGGCCGTGGCGCTGTTTTCCTCCAGATTTGATTTACACATATCTGAAAATCTAACCGTTGGATCTTCACAAAATTTATATCATCAGAAAGATCTTTTCAAAACGAATCCAACGGTTTCAATTTTGGGAAAATCCGATGGTCGGATCTCCCGCACTAATCATTTGAAGTTACGATTTCAAAATACGAACTACAGCGTCGTTATTCGATTTAATTTAATTATACATATATAAATATAATCGATTTTTCCGCTGTTTTTCTTCAAATTTTAATTAAACATTCCAGAAAATCCAACCGTTGGATCATTACAAAGTTGGTGCCGTTGGAAAGGTATTTCCAAGGCGAACCCAACGGTTGTGGTTTCGGGAAAATCCGATGGTCGGATCTTCCGCACTAATCGTTTGAAATAATGATTTCAGAATACGAACTGCAACATCGTTGTTCACTATATTTTAGTTATATTTATATAAATATATTTAAATATAATTCTTCCTTTCATTTCAAAATGATTTCCACTTTATACATTTGATAAAAATGACATTTTTATCCAACAGAGATTTCATTCAACACTTCACTATTTTTAACAATTCATGTATATAGTAAAAAATGTGATTTTATTGTAAAACAATTTATTTCAAAACACAACTATTTTATATAGTTCATATAGATGATAAAAATATGTTTTTCATTATAAAACAATTTATTTCAAAACACGACTATTTTATATAGTTCATATAGATGATAAAAATATGATTTTTATTATAAAACAATTTATTTCAAAACATGAATCTCGTCCAATACATGAATTTTTATTCAACACATGAAAATAATTCTAACACATGGATATTATTGAAAATTTTGGCAGCATAACGGTAGGGTAGTAAAAACCGGGGTCGTCCCTAGTACGGCTCCTCGCTCTACCTTAAAGCCTCGCAGCTTTTGACAATGGGGATACATGCATCTAGTTCGCACGCAGGCGGCATGTTTTATTTTCATTTGCACAATCCTATTCTAATTTTGTTTCAATCACCAATGGGTATTTTTCAACCACAACCAAACAATATCAACCATTCATATTATTCACCAAATTTCGAATCAACCAATTAATCCAAACAATATCACAACCAATAAATATCATCCATGGTCTGTGGACGAGGGGTGTATAAATATATATATATATATATATATATATATATATATATTCGTATATAATATATTTCAATTCACTTCAATTCATTTCAACGCACATATGATTTTTACAACGCATATATAACTTATACATCGAACATACAATTTATACAACCCTTATACATGAGGTGTACAACGCTTATATATCTCATATATCGACTATATAATTTATACATCGTTGTTTTCCATATCGTTTATAAATTAGAAATCTTACATTGGGTTCCACTCCACCAAAAATAGAAGAAGGCTCAGAAAAATATGCGGTCTCTTCTAGAATGTAGAAGACGTCCACACGAGTCCACTTTCTCTTGTTTCACTGAAATTCGTCAACAAACGAAAAAGATATGATTTTTATAAGTTAATTAACCATTTGCAATACTTTTAAATGTTAAAACAGTTTAAATATATAAAACCCGTACCTCTGCCCTTTTATTTCGAAACTAGGTTTCAAATTATTTTCAAATCCGTTGATTGTTGCTTCGATCAGCCGGCTTGACGTTGTCGAGGGTGGAGAGGGCTCCACGGCGCCACCACTGGTGGTCAACTCGTTGGCGGCAGGAGGGATTTCCGGCTGCTCGAACTTCGAAACTTTGGGTGGCCAGAGCTCTCGATTTAATCAACGAAAAAATCCCTACTTGCTATGGATTTGAAGCTCGTCTCGAGCTCTATAAAACCCCCACAGAACCTATATCTAGTTTGGTTTGTAGGAGGACGAATGGAGGAGAGAAGTTGGAATTTGTCTCCCGCCGTCGACCTGGGAGTTGCGGGGAGAGAGAAAGCAAACAGAAGGATGTGATTGGCCAAGGAATTTTATTTTAATTTATAAAGTTTTAAAATCCGAAAATGCCCCTTCTTCCAAACGAACACCAATTCAAACCCAACGACTGCCGTTCCTAGCTAAATACCCCTATTCCGAACACAATGGGATATGTTTCATAGGCCCATTCGACTATTTGTGTTAGTTTTCCTTCAAATTAAAATATAAAATATTCAATATTTAATTTGAACGTACATTTCAATTTGCCGGGGCCACATACTGGCTCTAAAAATTCCTAAAAAATAAATATAGCTATGTTTTGATGATACGGTCCCAACAAAACAAGTTTCATCGAATTCTGAGACCGTTTGAAAAATGGCCATATTCTAGTCGATCCAATTTAACTATAATTGACCAAAACACATTTTCCTTTGCCACGCTCACATACTAGCTTCAAAAATTATGAAATTTGAAACCTAGCAGTAACTTCGCATCCTGGATCCAACAAAAGTGATTTTGTCGAATTCCGAGGTCGTTTGCAAAATGTATGTTTTCACGGGCAATATAATTTCTATAGCGACCTTTCTGAAAATTCATTTGGCCATAACTTTTGACCCCCGCTACGAAACTTCGATTTTTCAGATTAGTTAGAAAGATATTCACTAACAGATTTAAATATTTTTGGGTTCACTAAAATCCGTTTTATTTTGCACCCGGTACAGTCAGTTAAAGTTTGAATTCAATTTTTGAAATTGCCGCGCCATTTCAGGCCTTGTTTATAATTCAAATTAATTATATTCCTTTTCAACATCGTTTCAAACTACTTTTCCCCTTACTTATTTAAAATATTTATTTTAAATACTTAAAATTCACTAAAATATCCAATTTAAAATTTTTAAACTGGTTCAGATTTTCCGGGTTGTTACAATAGATATAGAACCACACTCTAGTCGCCCGGAGATGGTTCTGGTGATTGATCGATCATCATCAGAATTTGTGTTCGAGCTTCGAAAGTGGGATATCTATATGATTTCCAATTGACTAGTGTGAGAACCAAAACTAAATAGGATATATTATTGTGAATTGGCACCAAAAATGTGATTTTTGACTATATATCAAAATTATGAATTTGAAACGTTAATCCACTAATTGTTTGATGGTTGTGTGGTGTGATTATTCATTTAAACCATTATGTGAATGTAAGGTAAATTTAGCCAGTTTGGATCCAATATTGAACCGAATTGAAATTTGTTAGAATTGCATGCAAATACATGTGTATACATTGAACAAGCCATTGCAAGGAGGCTAGAGCAGAGGAATAAAATTGTATGCTCGACAAATAGGTACACGTTTACTAATTTCTTGGGTTTGGATGATTTTATGAGTCGATTGGCTAGCCGCTTGGCTGTTTCTTTTTGGATTGGAAAGGCCTGTATGGTGATTTCGGGATTTTTCTGCTGCTCCCGTGCAGGGGAGGTTATGGTGATTTTTTTTGAAAAATTAGGGTGTTAGCCCAATTTTTGAAGAATTTGAAATGTTCGTAGAAACTGAAAAGTTGAAGAACTTAAGCCATAATTAAAATAATGAAAGTTGATTTGATTAGTAAAACAACTTTCAGCTCCGTTCCTTTTCGAGGACAAAAAGATTTTAAGTGTGGGAGATTGTAATAACCTGGAATATTTAAAAATTTTATTTTGGCAATTTTAATGAAGTTTGAATATTTAAAATGATTTATTTTAAATAGTAACGACGAGAAATTTATTTTGAATAGAATTAGAACGTATATATGTATATATATTTGAATCGACATTAGAATATAAATATTTATTTTTAATTATAAAGGGAATTGAAAACGGCGCGCTAGTTCGAAAATTCGATTTCAAATTTCAAATGAATGTACATGATTCAAAATAAACCAGATTTTAGCGAAACCAAAAATATTAGAATCTATTTGAAAATAGCTTTCCAATGAATCCGAAAAATCAAAATTTCATAGCGGGAATAAAAAGTTGTGCCCAGTTGAAAATTCAGAATAGTCGTTGTGGAATTCTGGCCTTTAAAAATGGAAATTTTGCAAACGACCTCTGTTTTCGACAAAACTACTTTTTTTGGATCCGGAATGTCAAGTTATTGCTAGGCTTCAAAATTCATAATTTTCTGAATCAATATGTGAGCATGGAAAAAGTAAAACGTGTTTTAACAGTTTCAGTCAATTTCGATCGACTAGAAAATGGCCATTTTTCAAACGGTCTCGGAATTTGACGAAATTAGTTTTGTTTGAACCGTATCGTCAATATGAAGCTAGAAAATATTTTTCGGGAATTTTTATAGTCCGTATGTGGCCTCGGTAAATTGAAATGTGTGTTCAAATTCAATATATAGATTTATATTTTGATTTTGATGGAAACAGATCGAAACTGTCGAATCGGCTTGCGATACATATCCCATTGTGTTCGGTATGGGGATAATTAGCCAGAGACGACAAGCGGTGGGCCTCATTTGGAGATCAAAATTTAAAGTTACTTTTTGGAAATTTAAAATAATTAAATAATTAAATTTTATATATAGCCTCTCCCTCTATTCTCCTTCTCTCTCTTCTACTCAGAAAACCGAAAAAAGGGGCTCGACGATAAACCGCCGCGCCCACCTAGTCCGCCACCGTCGAGGGTGCACCTTTCCCCCCTCCTCCTCCAGTCGCTCGCGAGCCCCCCCTTCCCGACGACGGCGCCTCCCCCAAAAAAACCACACCTCTGATCTGCTTTCCCCTTCCTCCTCCCGCTCCCCTTCCTTCTCCATAACCCCCGAACACCTATGGTTCCACCACCGCTTAGGAAAGCCGCGTCGCCCCTCTGCAGCAACCCCAACACCACCACCAACCATTGCTCCGCCCTCCGCGCCACCTGAAGCCCCGTTCACCGCTAGCGAATGCGCATAACCCCCCTTCAAAGTCAATGTAAGTTTTTAAATTCGAGTCCTATTTATTTTCTTCAATTTAAAACATGATTTTATATCAATAGAGAAAAAATGATTTTTATTAGTTGAAAGATTTGACTTTTAGTAAGAAAGAGATATGGATTTCATAATATAAAAATATAATTTATATATATATATATACATATATAGTGAGGTAAAAATATAATTTTTATATATATAGTGAAGTAAAAATATAATTTTTATTATATTACTAGCAAGATAAATATATAATTTTTATCATGGAAGTAGCTGTGTAAAGGAGTGATTTTTACGTATGTGGTAGAGATATAAAAATACGAACTTTATATAAAAAAATGTGATTTTTATATAGAGAATAGCAAGAAAAAAATATACTTTTTTTTATATGAACATCGGTATTAAAATTTGATTTATATATATATATATATATAGAGTAGCGATAAAAATTCAATTCTTATATATAGAGTAGCGATAAAAATTCGATTTTTAAATATATGAAATAGAAATAAAAGTATGATTTTTATTTATTGGGATAAAGCGATAAAAATATGATTTTTACTGTGAACAGCGGGAAAAGATGGCGATGGTATCGACTGGAATTAAAATGAAACCCGAATTGTTCAGAAGGATAGACCGGCGGAGTGGAAACCCAAGGCGAGAACTTCTCACTTTTATTTTAATTTTCTTGTTATAATATATACTAGGATGCAGAGGGTGCTTAGCAGCACCCGACACCCGCCGTCCACAGACCATATACGACTTGTTTGTTTGTTTCATTTTGTTATGAAAATTGATTGTGTGATGTGGAATGGAATAAAATATTTTATATAGTTAAAAATATTTTATAGTTAAAAATAAATTTTTTAACGTGTATATAAAATAAAATAAATATTTATAAACAAATCAGACTATTTGTTTATGTCCATACATTTGACTGATATTGATTAGGACGATAAATTTTGCAAATCGCCCAACTGCACAAATAAAATCTGTGTTTGATTGATTAAAACCCCATACAGGTATTTGGATGATATTAGACATGCACTAATCCCAATATTTAGCAATATGTTAATCGATTGGTTCACAGACTGTTATAAGTGTTGAATATTTATATTTGATGCTTATGTAGTGTAGAATGCACTCTGGATGATGGTTGATTGTTTATTATAGTTGTTATACACATGTGTTGTATAAAATCCATATAATCAGATTATATGGTAATTGACTGTGACTTATTCCAGTTCTGAAAAATAACGACTAATTTAAAATAATGAATATTTTAAAATAACGAATATTTTAAAATAATATTCGGTAAAAGATCAAAATTCGATTTTGATGTCCGATTTGGGATGGACACGAATATATTTAAATACATAAAGCCGTGTTGATTAGATTAGCGCCATTTTGACCTGAACGATATTTATATCGATTTTATTAATTTTTATAATGAATATTCAGAAGGAATTGATTTCGAAATATAATGTTTTGAAAATATTATCAGTTATATATGAACAATATGGAATATTCAATTTTGATTTGAAATTGAATATGAAGTTGAAATCGTTTTGAAAACGATTTGTAAAATACGATTTAAAAGGAAATCGACGAAATATAATATGTATATATATTATATATAATGGCCTGAATAGAACAAGCCGCGCCGCGGCAGTTCGCAAATATCGACCATTGACTTCGAACGGACATTACGGGAGATCTGACCGTCGGATTCTCCTAAAACCAGAATCGTTGGGTTCGTATCGAAAAGGGAATTCTAAAGAATATGGGCGATTTGAAATACAACGGTTGGATTTGGAATTATATCGAAATAATATTTGGAAAAGGTCGCTGTAAGTGCAGTACGGGCCTTGATAAAATTATTAAAAATATCAATAATTTGTGTAAAATCATAATAAATGATTTGGAAATAATTGAGATGAAAAATTCCATATTTGAAAAGATAAAAATAGATTTTTATCGAAATGAACTAGTTTTGAACTAAAATTATAATTCAATTATTTTTAAAAATAAATAAATTGGATTTGAAATCGCTTTAAAAATAACAAGAATTTCCAATATATAAATTGGGATGGATTTGAATCAAAATTATCATCGGAATATTTCGATGTTGGATTCAGGATTATACGGATATTGTTATGGAAATTTGGAAGATATATTTTATATCTTTATTTCCAAAGCGATATTTGTTGGTTTCAGAATTTGATATTGAATATAAGCCGATATATTTTCTATTAAGAGCCTTGTGTTTAATATCAAATTGGATTTGGGTTTGTCGTGAATGGTGTCTTCATTAACACTGTTCTTAAACCCTGAGAAAAGATTTAATCTTTTTATTTAGATTTAATAAAGTATACCAATTTATTAATATATTTAGTTGGAATTGAATTAGAATTGATTTTTGGGTTCATCATGAACGGTGTTTTAAATAACACTTGTTCTTTAACCCGATTATAAATGGAATGTGAATTGGGTTTATTGTGACTGTGTTTTTAATGACATTCGTTCTTTAAACCGATTTACAGTGAAATGTGATTTGGAATTTATAAATCTTTTTATTAAGATTTAATGAGATTTTCCAAAGTAACGTTTTCCAGTTTAATATATTGAATTGGAATTGAATGGAATTCGATTTGATAATAATCGAAATAAAATTCTATGGAGGAAGACTTTTAATACAGATGAAAATTAAAAAAAGGCTTTGTCGTTATTCCATTTATATTATTGGTCGGATACGGAAATTGATATCGATTATATATTGATTTGTTTTTCCGTGAATATTCCATAATTAATGGAATGTGATTTGGGTTTATCGTGAACTGTGTTTTGAATGACATTAGTTCTTTAACCCAGTAAAAGATAGGATTACATGTCTGTCGTTGTATTTCGAACTGTATGGTTGATCTCTACTTAATATTTATCTATTTGGCGGCGGAGAATTTATTCCCTTACTTAACACCCTTCTCTGGGACGTACGAACTCAGAGGTTATATATCGACAAAAATCAATAGTACGGTGTAGATTGTTGATGTAACATGTTTGTGTTTCCAAAGTTAAATAATCATTAATATTGATTTTTGGAAATTAAAACTGAATTAGAGTTTTAATGAATCTTTAATTAGACTGAAATGGGAATTGATAATTTAAATTATCGAATTTGAGAAATGATCGAGAATGGAGTATCACCAGTTTTACTCCAAGTGATAGTTAAATCTTTAATTAGATTTGAACGGGAAATGGTAAGTAAATTTACTGATAGGACCGGGGTGTTATTTATGGGGTAACAACATTTTTGCTCCATGGGATGAATAGGTTAGGATTGGGAAATAAAATAAATGATTACTTCGGTGTGGTTTGCTAATCCCGACTAGTTTGTAAAACCATAATTTGTTTTGAAGTAATATCAAAAGGAAGATTAAAGAATAAATTGTAAAGAATTTATCTTTGATAAAATTAATGGGAACAAATCCCTAAAGATGTGAATATTTAAATAAAAGAATATTCAGAATTGGAATGAGGCGTATGTTGTGTTGTTATAGCACTTGTTTATTATATACGTGAGTTATCCAGAGAGGCCAGGTTTATACCCATTTTGAATAACTGATTCGACGATATGTCGACGATGAAGACGGTGGTTGAAGACCATAGGTCTTCACATCGTTTGAATGATTACTGATGTCTTGATTGGGCTACACACCCAAGAGGAAGGAATAAGTTAGTGATTGTCCAGACGTATTCGGAGATCAATGGATAAGCAAGGTATAAGGTGCCTCCGGTTTCGTTCTGACCCAGAACGGACTTGTAAATGGATTGAGTGTCTAACATTGGATTTTTTTCTTTGTTGATTGATTTCTATTAAATATATATCTGTTTGGCGGTAGAGAATTTATTCTCTTGCTTAACGCCCTTCTTTGAGACGTACGAGCTCAGAGGTTATATATCGATAGATATCAGTTGCATGGCATGAATTGCCTTTGTCGCATGCTGAGATGCAAATGATCAAGGCTTTTGTTGAAAAGCAGAGTCTTGTGGTTGATGATCAAAGCACGGTTTTAATACAGCGTAGCTTTGTGTATAGCGTTAATTCGCGAGCCTCACACCTCGGTATGAGTCAAAAACGGGATCGTGATAGCAAGGAGTGCACGACGTTTCTTTCTAGCTATAGGTGGTGTCAGTGTTTTATCATGGCCTGACATTTTATATTTTTACCTTTGTGGATGTTGGATTTTGAGGCGCCTCAGATATATCGGTCTCTTCGGAGCCAATGGATATAGGTCCGATAGGACAGGGAAACGTGTGTTCAGGAATTACTAATCCTCAAACGTAGCGGAGGACCTGCCCTGAAGATCCAAGGGTTACCCAGAGTGTGCAGTCTTGAGGCATTTGCTAGAGTGTCTCGAAGCGGTGAGGAGCCATCCTTGGCCTCGACTCATGACGGAAATCCAATTTCCAATACGTGACATCCTTGGCCATCCTTGGCTTTCAGATATCTTCCGATTACAGATGCTAAGGTCTGCTTTTACAGTGGCTATGGTCCCATTAGACCCCTCCCTCAACTAATGAGAGGCACCCAAGAATATCAAGAATGAGAACTTAACCCTGGCCCCCTATGCCCATCAAACCTATTGGCCAACCTCACCCATAACTAGATAGCAAAGTATATGATCTTTTGAAGTTCTCTGCCTTTCCGCTTTACGTACTGACTAAAGATGGTAAGTAGATGATGAGTTGCTATCACAGGGCACTAATTGTTCTCGCCGAATCACCCTAGTCCATCTTAGTCTTTTCATTGCCCCTTATTATTGCAATTAAGGCATACTCATTGGTTCACCTACGCAGACCTAACCTCTGTGAGTACAGGCGGACCATAGTCCACTCACAGAGGAATACCGAGAGTGCCCTACGTTCCCGGAAGCCGCGTGCTTCTTAACCCAGTCCGTTGGAGCCTACAAGAATATCTCGATGGACATGCACTCCACTTTGTGTCTTTTGACACCCCGATGATCTACCCCTTATGCTATTCATCCTCTAACGTATGGACTGGTCCAAGTACCTCAGTTTTATATGTCATTGGACCCTACGTCTAGCCATTAATCATATGCTTGCGCCACCTCGTGATTTTTCTCATTTAACTTGGTTATTCTCCTTTACGTTGACTTCCTTTTCAAGTTTACCAAGTTACCCTCGCTTATTAATTCAATTTATAACTAAACCCATTTAAGTTCATTAATAAGCCTACAACATGTTATTCTAATAATCTATTCATTATTCCATCCCATGGTTACCATAACATGTTCTACTTGATTTATAATTAAGCACATCTTAATTCACAGATACATTGGTAAGAGAATAATTTCATTTTTCCCTATCATTCCTTATAACTTATCTTATTTCATAAGCTATAGTTACCACTTGTCCCTAGGACAAGCCTACCTATTATCTTTCTTATTCAAGTTCATTCATAATAGGTTATTATCATCATTCCCCTTTTTGGAATTAATTAAGATTAACTTAACCTTTCTCATTTCTTTAGAAAATTTACTTAACCCTTACTCAATTCAACTGGTTCGTAACACCACTAAAGATATAATTAGGTTAAGTATTCCAATTTAACAAATTACCATGCTACCCATGTTACCCACTTAACCTCTTTTATTATATCCATGTCAACCCTACATGTGTCGTCCTAGTTTTAAGTGTTCTTTATTATTTATTATGTCCGTAAACACGCAAGACCTCTCACATTAGATTGTCGTTTGTGGTTGCTGGATATACAGGGCGGTTTCGGGTAGACTTCTACTGCATCTGAATCTAAAATCATGTCTTGACACCATTACGGGTCCAATTTCCACCTAAGACCTCTCACATTAGATTACCATTTGCGGTTGTTGGATATGCCGGGCGGTTTTAGGCAGACTTCTACCGCATACCAAATCTAACCTCGTGTCTTGGGCATATAGGTTCTTATTATAACTTATACTCATAATTCAAATCTTGGATTATAATATATGTCAATTACCCATAAACCCTCAATTCACATTTATGCTTATAATCCTATCAATAGATTATGCCTATAATCCCAATTCATCTTATAATCCCAATTTCATGTTCATAATTCCAATTTGATTTATATACATAATTCCCACCCTAATTATATTCATAATTCCAAGCATAGTTATGCCCAATTCCCCATATATGTCGCATTTCTTCTTACATTAAATTAAATTCAATAAAGTGAATTTATTCCAATTCTACCAATTGTTCATATTCATTGAAGTTATGCTCCAAAATTCCAACCTATCAGTTTTGCCCCAATTACCCAACCTTCAGTTGCGCTCAAATTACAGTCTTGCTTATTCATATCCATTATTAATCCACGCACTTCCCAATTATCCCAACATACTTAATTGTTCCAACTTAATTTGAACATATTTTAACTAATGTCCCAGATTAATATTTATAGTTATGCGCCAAATTACCAGCCCACTTAATTTCAAGTATTTTATAAGTTGTGTGTAACGACCCGGAAAATCTGAACCAAGTTAAAAAATTTAAATTGCTATTTTAGTTGATTTTAAATATTTAAAATAAATATTTAAAATAATAGCAATGAAAAGTAAGTTTAAATCGATGTTTGAAAATGAATATAATTACTTTGAATTATAAACAAGGCCTGAAAAGGCGCAGTAGTTACAAAATTTGAATTCAAACTTCGACAGACTGTACCGGGTGCAAAACAAAACGGATTTGAGTGAAACCAAAAATATTTAAATCTGTTAGTGAATACCGTTCTAACGAATCTGAAAAATCGAAGTTTGATAGCGGAAAGCAATAGTCATGGCCAAATGAATTTTCAGAAAGGTCGTTATAGGAATTATAAAGCCCGAGAAAATAGACATTTTGCAAATGAGCTCGGAATTCAACGAAACCGCTTTTGTTGGATCCGGGATGTGGAGTAATTGCTAGGTTTCAAATTTCATAATTTTTGAAGCTAGTATGTGAGTGTGGCAAAGGAAAATGTGTTTGGTCGATTTCTATTAAATTGGATCGACCAGAAATGGGCCATTTTTCAAACGGTCTCAGAATTCAACGAAACTAGTTTTGTTGGGACCGTATCATCAAAACATAGCCAGATTTATTTTTCTGGAATTTTTCGAATCAGTTTGTGGCCCTGGCAAATTGAAATGTATGTTCAATTAAATATTGAATGTTCTATATTTTAATTTGAAGGAAAACTGACTCAAACATTCGAATGGGCCTACGAAAAATATCCCATTGTGTTCGGAATGGGGGTATTTAGCTAGGTACGACAGTCGTTGGGTTTAAATTGAAGTTCGTTTGTAAAAACCGTAATTTTTAAAATTATAAAACATTGGCTAATCAGAATTTTATATTCATTAAAAAAATAAAATAAAAAAACACGGAACCCTCCCAGGCATCGCGATAGACAACGGAAGTAGCTCGAAGCTTCCCGGACTTTTTGCCGCCGCCACGTTCATCTTCAGGCCAGGCTCCAGTTGGGGTTTTTGAAGATCTCCTCTCCTTATTCAAATCAAAACAAACCGCATCACTTATCGTCGCCACAGCTTTGAGAACGAGGTCCACATAGTCGAGACCTTCGCGCCGCCGGAGCTTCCACTGGTTGCCGTCGAGTTCGTCAGCACCACCACGCCATGGTGCTATTTTCGAGGCTCCATAACGTGGCGCAACCTGATCGAGGCCTAACATCACGGACTGAACACAAATCCGAACCCTAGTTTTGAAGATTTCAGAGAGGTATATGGCATTGTTTATTTTCAACTATTTTAACACCTTTAAACCATTGCAAACTTTGAAAAATCGTATCTTTCTCATGTGTGATCGAAATCCAGTGAAACAAGAGACAGTGGACTCGTGTGGACGTCTCCTACCTACTAGAAGAGACCGCATATTTTTCTGATCCTTCTGCTACTTTTGGTTGAGTGCAACCCAATGTGAGATTTCTAAATTATAAACGATATGGAAATCGACGATGTATAAATTATATAGTCGATGTATGAGTTATATAAGCGTTGTACACCTCTTGTATAAGCGTTGTATAAGTTGTACGTTCGATGTATAAGTTATATATGCGTTGTAAAAATTATATATGTGTTGAAATAGAAGTGAAATGCTATATATAAATATATATATATATATATATATATATATATATATACACGCCCCTCGTCCACAAACCATGGACGATATTTATTGGTTGTGAATTGTGTGAAAATTGATTGATAGCGAATGGTTGGTTGAAATTGTTTGTGGTTGGAATTGATTGATTGTGGTTGAAAAATACCCGTTTGTGGTTGAGAAATATTTGGTTGAAACCACATAGGATTAGTTTGTGGAAATGAAAAAAATATACATGCCACCTGCGTGCGAACTAGATGCATGATTCCCCATTGTCAAAAGTCGCGAGGCTTTAAGGTAGAGCGAGGAGCCGTACTAGGGACGGTCCTGGTTTTAACTACCCTGCCGTTATGATGCCGAAATTTTGAATAATATTCATGTGTTAGAATTATTTTCATTTGTTGAAACTATATTTATTCGTTGAATAGAAAACCTTAATGTGTTGAATAGAAATTCATTCGTTGAATAAAAATTCATGTGTTGAATGGTATTCGTGTTTTAAATATAAAAATCACCTTTTTATCTATATATACCAACTATAGAAAACCTTCATGTGTTGAAACGAAATTCATTCGTTGAATTGAAATTCATGTGTTGAATGGTATTCGTGTTTTAAATATAAAAATCACCTTTTTATCTATATATACAAACTATAGAAAACCTTCATGTGTTGAATAGAAATTCATTCGTTGAATCATATTCATGTGTTGAACGGTATTCGTGTTTTAAATAAACTGTTTTAACAATATAAAAATCATCTTTTTATTGTATATATACGAATTTTGAATAACATTCATGTGTTGAATAGAAATTCATTCGTTGAATAGTAATTCATGTGTTGAATGGTATTCGGGTTCGAAAGGAATTGTTTCATAATAAAAACCATATTTTTATCATCTATATAGACTATATAAAATAGTCGTGTTTAGAAATAAATTGTTTTATAACAAAAATCATATTTTTATCACCTATATGAACTATATAAAATAGTCGTGTTTTGAAATAAATTGTTTTACATTAAAAGTCACATTTTTATTATATACATGAATTGTTAAAAATAGTGAAGTGTTGAAATAGAAGACAATTAGATAAAAATATCATTTTTATCAAATGTATGAAAATCGTATAGTTTTGAAATCGAAGAATCGATATATATATATATATATATATATATATATATATATAAATAGAATTGAAATATATCAAATAACGAAGCTGCAGTTCGTATTTTGAAACCGTAATTTCAAACGATTATATCGGGAGATCCGACCATTGGATTTTCCCGAAACCGCAACCGTTGGGTTCGCTTTGGAAATATCTTTCCAACGGCACCAACTTTTTAAAAATCCAACGGTTGAATTGTCTGGAATGTTTAATTCAAATCTGAAGAAAAATAGTGCCAGAATCGATTATATATATATATATATATATATATATATATATATATATATATAATCGAATAACGACGCTGCAGTTCGTATTTTGAAATCGAAACTTCAAACGATTATACCGGGAGATCCGACCGTCGGAATTTCCTGAAACTGGAACCGTCGGATTCATTTTGAAAAGATCATTCTAATGATGTAAATTCTGTGAAGATCCAACGGTTAGATTTTCAGATGTGTAAATCAAATCTGAAGAAAAACAGCGCCACGGCCGCGTTATGGCCCGAAGCGTCGTTTTGAATAAATTGGCTATTTTAAAATAAATAAAAATAGCGATAAATCGTTATAAAATATTATAAACGATATGGATGTGAAATTTAGAAACTAATTAAAGGTTGGCTAAGTCGAATGGTTTCCTGGGTGTTGATCTGATGTTGGTTTCGGCCTTCGGGGTTAATATGTTGGAAATCGTTCTCTTACTGATTGGCGGTTAGTGACTAATGAATTGAAATGATGCGTATGTATGTTAGTGCCGCACTTGTTTATTATATACGTGAGTTGCTCAGAAAGACCGGGTTTATCCCATTCTGAATAACTAAATCGACGATAAGAAGTTGAAGATGAAGACGGGGGTTGAAGACCGATCTTCACCACGTTTGGATGGTAACTGAGGTCCTGATTGGGAGGCATCCGAAATATGGATAATGAGTGGTGATCGTCCAGACGTACGTGGGAATCGATGGATATGCGAGGTATTTAGTGCCTCCGGTTTCGTTCAGACCCAGAACGGACTTGCAAAAGGACTGTGTGTCTAACATTGGAATTCATTCTGTGCGATTGATAACCATCAGTTGCATGGTGTGAATTACCGGTGTAGCATGCTAAGATGCAGTGATCAGGGCTTCTATTGAAAAGCAAAGTCTTGTGATTGATGATCAAAGCCCCGCCTATGTGGCGTAGCTTTGTGTATAACATGAATTCGCGAGCCTCACACCGCGGTATGAACCAGAAACGGGAGAAGGACCTCAGGGAGGGCATGCGTTTCCTTCTAGCTAGGAATTGTGTCGGTGTTTTTACACGGCCTGACATTTTACTTATGTGGATGATGGATTACGAGGCGCCTCATTTTTATCGGTCGATTCGGCACCGATGGAGTCATTTGTTGGCTCATTTACGCCCCATAGGGCAGGGAAATGTATTGTTCAGGAATTTTAATCCACATCGGTTGACCGGACCTGTCACTCCAAAGGCTTGCCTGCGCGCTCGCCTGAGACATGGGCTAGATTGTCTCGAATTCGGTAAGGACTATCTTTTGCCTTGGTTCGTGACGGAAATCCAATTTCCAAATACGTGAATGTGCGGTTTTGATTGTATATATATATGGAGACATGATACATGGTACCCATGTCGTCTATGATTGATAATTATGATTGAAATTGTTTTTGAAACATATAAACACTAGTAATAATATCAAATGCTTTTGTTTTATTCGTATCAATCATATTTTGGCCATTATAAGGTAAAACTCTATCCTCCGGTTTGCGTTGCATTGTGTGATGGGAACTGAGTCTTATAATGGCTTCATTTTTATAAAAAGCATTGCGATGTTTAAAAGAATGATTTGTTTTTAAAGCACTGGCAATCCAATGTAGTAAACCCGTTCCACAAAAGTGGCGTGGTCCTGTGATTAGCCATATTATAAATGTTTTGAGTAGATTTCTCATACCAGTCCCGTGACTGACTCGTAGTTTGTTTCACTTTCAAACTCGGGTGCCCCTTTTTCTACACGGGCAGCCTTGTATTTAGGTTTAGCAGGCTTTATCCGGATAGCTGGAGCTGAAGATGGATTCTATCATTTATCTCTTTTTATGATATTCATCTCCTGTTGTACATATTATGTTTATTTCCGCTGTAGACATCTATGTATAGCTGAACTGTATTTGTACTAAGTATGATCCTGTATACTGTGTAACTCTAATGATTACGTTTATCTAGTATATTCTATTGTGCATTATCTGGTGTATTTGTTTAATTTCTGTTCTGTTATCATCTGTTTCTGTGTTATATTCCAAGGTTACCCTTGCCGCCATCAGTACGGGGTTTGGGGTCGTCTCATTTGGTATCAGAGCATTGGTTAAGCTTAGTTCTGGAATATAACATATTAATGAACTCGTCAGAAATAGAACCAGTAGTGTTCTACGATGGGTAACTCATTACAGAAAGGATCAGTAATATCCTAGTATGAGTAGCAGAATGAAATAACACCTAGATAGACACATTTACATTCAAGTTTTCGTCTCTATATTTTGAAATATCTTTTCTGTGACCTGATACTTGATCTGCTATTTGCAGAAGTACTAGAAAATGAGTGCCAGAAACAGAAGAAGTAATACTGACCCGGATATAGAAGCTCTATTTATGAAATATAGAAATCTGGGTGGAAAACCCTTCTCGGGCGAAGAATCTATTATGAGAACACAAGCATGGATTCGTTCGGCTGGGAAAATCTTTGAAGGATTAAAGCTGAGGGATGACCAGAAAAGATTACCGGCCTCCTGGGTACTCAAAGACGAAGCTTTGTTCTGGTGGGATTCAGTTATTAAGGATAATCCAGAAGGTGATATCACCTGGGAAAGATTCAAAGTGATTTTCCTTGAAAGATTTACTCCTCCTGAAGCAATTGAATGGCTATGTGATGAATTTTCTTATATGATACAAGGAGATATGACCATTCTAGAATATCATAAGAAATTCAATGACTTTCTCACTTCGCCCCTCATCTAATTCAAAATCCGAAGAGGAAGAATTTGAGATTTATCAACGGGCTTCATAGGAAATACCAGAATAAAGTAATGTGGTATGTGAAGCCTCCTTTTTCAGAAATGATTTATATGGCTTACCAGTACGAAGATCTAGACAAGAAAGGTATGTTACAGTACGAAGAGGAAGTCAGCTCTAGTAATAAAATTGAGTCTGAAACTGATCGTCCAGAGGCCAGCACGATATCAGAGGTCAGCAAGAAGCCCAAAGCAAATCGGAAAAGTGTTGAATCTGAGAAAGGGCAAGTAACGACTACCATATGTAGTAACTGTAAGAAGCCAGGGCATTTGTCGATAAACTGCGAACCCTTAAAGAAGCGTTTAAAAGGTGGGCTTCAATCCGAGAAGGGATTTCAAGAGAATAGAAAGTGTAGTCAATGCCATCAGGCCAGTCATCTTTCCAAGGCCTGCCAGCTATCTCAGAAATCTGAAGTAGTACATGTAAATAAAGTGGCAGAAGTGCCTGCATCTTCGTCTGCTCAGGAAAGGCTAGATGTGTTAGAAGGCACACTTACTGTCAAAGATATTCCTGTTAAAGTACTGTTTGATACAGGTGCGTCACAAAGTTTCATTGCAAAGAATGTGGTTAAGAAACTGGATTTGAATTTGAAGAAACTCAAAGAACCAATGACTGTCCAAAATCCGGTCTGGGGCTCCATCGATCTTAGTTTGGTTTGTGGAGTGCCAGTTTCTTTTTCTCGTTATCGGTTCCTACCATCGCGGTCGTCATGAATTTTACACAGTTTGATCTTATCTTGGGGTTAGACTGGTTGACCAAATATGAAGCTGAAAATAAATGCACCGACAGAGTCGTAAAGGCGAAGATTAGATCAGGTGATTATATAACTATTCCGTGTGAAGGTCAGAATTCTAATAGAAAAGACTTCTGGGCAGCTCTCGATGTTTCTCCTGCTCAAATAGAAAATATCCCTGAAGTCATAGAGAATATTCCCGACCTAGTAAAAGATATTCCTGTCGTCAAGAACTATGCGGATGTGTTCGAAGAAGTTGTTCGCTTAACTCCGCAGAGAGAAATTGATTTCAAAATTGCTTTAATTCCGAATGCAAGGCCGGTAGTTCACGCTATTCGATGAATGTCTTTGAAAGAGAAAGAGGAATTAGACAATCAAACACGACAGCTCGTATGGAAGGGTTTGATCAGGCCTAGTTTCTCTGATTGGGGTGCAGCAGTGGTGTTTGTCCCAAAATCTGACGGTACTCTACGGCTATGTGTGGATTATCGTGATTTGAACAAGCAGACAATAAAGAATAAATATTCATTGCCACGAATCGATGATTTATTGGATCGTCAGAATGGAGCACAAGTATTTTCAAGGATGGACCTAGCTATAGGCTTCCATCAGCTTCGAATTGCCGAAGAGTGTGTTCCTATGATAGCATTCAGAGGCCTAGACTTACTCTACGAATGGTTAGTAATGCCGTTCGGCTTATGTAACGCTCCAGCATACTTCGTCGATTTGATGAATAGAGTGTTCAGAGGGGTTTTGAATAAATTTATTCTGGTTTTTATTGATGATATTATAATCTTCTCTAAATCAAAGGCCGAACATGAAAAGCATCTGGAACAGATTCTAGAAATTCTGAGAACGAACGTTCTAAAAGCCAAACTATCCAAATGCATATTCTGGCAAGATGAAGTAAAATTTCTGGGCCATGTCGTATCAAAAGAAGGAATTGCTATGGATCCAAGTAAAATCACAGCTATTCAAAATTGGAAACAGCCCATTACTCCTACAGAAGTCCGCAGTTTTCTCAGATTGGCTAGTTATTACTGGAAGTTCGTTAAAAACTTTTCGAAGATATCTGGTCACTTAACGAAGCTTACAAAGAAGCACTCGAAATTCAAGTGGACTCCAGAATGTGAGGAGGCTTTTGAAGAGCTAAAGTTAAGATTAACAACTGCTCCAGTGTTAACCATAATCGACGACAATTAGGATTTAAAAGTCTGGACTGATGCTTCTAGAGAAGGCCTTGGTGCAATGTTAATGCAAAGGGGTCAAGTGACTGCTTATGCTAGCCGTCAGCTGAAGCCACACGAGAAAAACTATGTAACTCATGATCTTGAGTTATTGGCTATTGTATTCTCTTTGAAAATCTAGAGGCACTATCTTCTGGGTGAGAGATTTGAACTGTTTACAGATCACCAGTCGTTAAAGTATCTGTTCACCCAGAAAGACTTGAATCTGAGGCAGCAATGTTGGCTAGAGTTCCTTGCAGCATACGATTTTGAGATTATATACACTCCACGGAAAGCCAATGTCGTGGCCGATGCGTTAAGCCGAAAGAATGAAATGATCGCCAGTTTTATCATTGCGACTTCTTTAATTGACAAGATATCGGCTCTCCAAAAGGACGACCGATTTATTAAAGGAATGAGTCAGCAAATTCGTGAAGGCAATGCTTCGGATTTCAAACTTGACAACGAAGGGATTCTAAGGTTACAAGGACGAATTTGTGTTCCATAAATTCCTGAACTCATAAGAGATGTGCTTGATGAATGCCACAAATCTAAGCTCAGTATCCATCCGGGTGTGAGTAAAATGTATAATGATATCAAGCGAACATTCTGGTGGAAGTCGTTAAAAAGAGACATCCCGATATATCTTAGTCGATGCCCTACTTGCCAGCTAGTCAAAAGCGACCAACAGAAACTGGCTGGATTGTTACAACCGCTAGACGTTCCAGGCTGGAAGTCGGATCATATTTCCATGGACTTCATAGATGGTTTGCCCAGAACCAGAAAAGGAAATGGCAGTATTTGGGTGATCGTAGATCGCTTCACGAAGACCGCCCATTTCATACATGTCAGATCAAACAGAACTGCTCAGAGTCTCGTGCAGATATACTTCAAGGAAATTGTTAGACTACATGGAGTGCCGCTCAGTATAGTCAGTGATAGAGACCCGATATTTACTAGTAAATTCTGGGAGGCGTTTCAATTAGAACTGGGAACAAAGCTGAATCTAAGCACTGGTTATCATCCTCAGACAGATGGTCAGACTGAGAGGGTGAATCGTATACTGGAAGATCTATTGCGGGCTTGTGTTCTAGATTTTGGCGGATCATGGGAAGACCATCTGCATTTGGCTGAATTCTCATATAATAACAGCTGCCAGGCGAGCCTGACAATGTCACCATTCGAAGCATTATGTGGTAGACCGTGCCGATCTCCTGCTTGTTGGGTCGAACCTGGTAGACTTGTGTTAGGGCCAGATATGATCCGCGAGGCTGCCGACAAAGTCGATTTCATTAAGAAAAGATTGCTCACCGCTCAAAGCCGACAAAAGAGCTATGCTGATAAGAGAAGAAGAGATATATCATTTGCCGTTGGCGACTATGTATATTTGAAAGTATCGCCGATGAGAGGAGTTATCCAGTTCGGTAAAATAGGGAAATTGGCGCCCAAATTCATTCATCCGTTTCCTATTCTTGAGCGGATCGGGACTCTCGCTTATAGGGTTAAATTGCCTGATTGGTTGCCTAGAGTTCATGATGTATTTCACATATCTCAACTTCGAAAGCACGTTCATGATCCAGACTTGATCGTGGAAGAAGCAACTCAACAGGTTATTGAAATTACTCGAGAATTGGCTGTGAGAAGAGAGCCACTAAAGATCACCGGCAAAGAAACCAAAGAGCTGAGGAACGAGAAGGTTCACTTAGTCAAAGTGCAATGGAGTGGAGATCCGCGAGATTGTGCTAGGGAAACTGAGGAGAGCATTCAGAAAGCCTATCCTAGATGCCGAGTGGATATCTCTGATTGACTCCGGTGCAAGGTACATTTACCATACTTTGCATTACCAATTAGTTCTCTACTTTGTTGTTATTTTCATTCCATGGATGTGCACTTTTAATTCTATAGTCTGAATGATTTTAAAAGAGTACAGAAATTGATTAGTATATTTTTGAAAAGTTAAAAATATTCTGATGGTTGTTTGTGTTGTGTGATAGTAGATTTGATTAATTAAATTATTAATACGTTAGTTAATTTAATCAATAATAGAATAACGGTAGAATTTATTCATTTAAATCACACATTGAACTGATTAGAAAATAGATAGAAATATATACTTGTGCATTATATATGTTTGAACAGGTAATAGGATAGCTGTTGAGTAAAGATTTTATTTGCGTGCCCGACAAATAGGTAAACCTTAATGAGTTGGATGCGAAATATTATTATATCAACTCCTGTGAATGCCATTGGATGCGGAGTGCTGGTTGTTCTGTGATAAATAATAAACGTCACCATAGGATAGTAACAATTAATTTTGAACTACATTGCATGGCATACTTCTTGAAGATAGGCATACTTCTTGAAGATAGGCATACTTCATCATATACCACATAAGCATCTGGAGCTTGTGTGATGAGGTGGAAGATTTACCATACGAACGAGAGGCTTGTATGTCGATGACTATATTTTACAGGTTTAACTGATGACTGATAGGACTATTTAAATTGTAACGATAAAATTGCAAGATTAATAAAAACCCCACACGGGTCTGGAGTTGACAATAATCACGTCTCTCTAGTTATTAGATACGGCACATGGACTATTTATTTCCCACACGGGACGAGGTGACGAGGATTTATCCTCTGGAGCAATTAAAATACACACTCCCTCAGGCTTTGATAGGTTGACGAGAATTTATTCTCTGGAGTTATTATCTATACACGCTCCCCTGTAAACACCATATTATATCACTATAAATATGTGTATGCTTTATATGATTTATTGGGTACCAAATACGGCCCAATAAATTTCCAAACCTCTCCCCGTACAAAGGAGGTTATGGCGAAGTTTTTCGAAAATTCCGGGTGTTAGCCAAATTTTTGAAGAATTTGAAAATTCTCAAAAACTGAAAAGTTGGAGAATGGAAGCCGGATTGAACGTAGAATTGATTAATCACATCACTTTCAAATTTGTTCCTTTACGGGGACGAAAAGTTTTAAGTGGGGGAGATCGTACCAACCTGGAAAATCTGAACCAATTTAAAATTTTTAAATTGGCTATTTTAGTTGATTTTAAATATTTAAAATAAATATTTTAAATAATAGTAATGAATAGTGAGTTTAAATCGACGTTTGAAAACGAATATAATTACTTTGAATTATAAACAAGGCCTGAAAAGGCGCGGTAGTTTCAAAATTTGAATTCAAACTTCGACAGACTGTACCGGGTGCAAAACAAAACGGATTTGAGTGAAACTAAAAATATTTAAATCTGTTAGTGAATACATTTCTAACGAATTTGAAAAATCGAAGTTTCATAGCGTAAAGCAAAAGTTATGGCCAAATGAATTTTCAGAAAGGTCGCTATAGGAATTATATAGCCCGAGAAAAATAGATATTTTGCAAATGAGCTCGGAATTCGACGAAACCACATTTTTTGGATCCGGGATGTGAAGTAATTGCTAGGTTTCAAATTTCATAATTTTTGAAGCTAGTATGTGAGCGTGGCAAAGGAAAATGTGTTTTGGTCGATTTCTATTAAATTGGATCGGCCAGAAATGGGCCATTTTTCAAACGGTCTTAGAATTCGACGAAACTAGTTTTGTTGGGACCATATCGTCAAAACATAGGCATATTTATTTTTATGGAATTTTTCGAATCAGTTTGTGGCCCTGGCAAATTGAAATGTAAGTTCAAATTAAATATTGAATGTTTTATATTTTAATTTGAAGGAAAACTAACTCAAACATTCGAATGGGCCTACGAAACATATCCCATTGTGTTCGGAATGGGGGTATTTAGCCAGGGACGACAGTCGTTGGGTTTGAATTGAAGTTCGTTTGTAAAAACACTAATTTTTGAAATTATAAAACATCGGCCAATCAGAATTTTATATTCATTAAAAAATAAAATAGAAAAACACGGAACCCCCCCCCCCCAGGCATCGCGATAGACGACGGAATTAGCTCGAAGCTTCCCGGACTTTTTTCCGCTGCCACTTTCATCTTCAGGCCAGGCTCCAGTTGGGGTTTTTGAAGATCTCCTCTCCCTCTTCAAATCAAAACAAACCGCATCACTTATCGTCGCCCCAGCTTCGAGAACGAGGTCCATGAAGTCGAGACCTTCGCGCCGCCGAAGCTTCCACTGGTCGCCGTCGAGTTCATCAGCACCACCATGCCCTGGTGTGGTTTTCGAGGCTCCATAACGTGGCGCAACCTGATCGAGGCCTAACATCATGGATTGAACACAAATCCGAACCCTAGTTTTGAAGATTTCGGAGAGGTATACGACATTGTATATTTTCCACTGTTTTAACACCTTTAAACCGTTGCAAACTTTGAAAAATCGTATCTTTCTCATGTGTGATCGAAATCCAGTGAAACAAGAGACAGTGGACTCGTGTGGACATCTTCTACCTACTAGAAGAGACCGCATATTTTTCTGAGCCTTCTGCTATTTTTGGTGGAGTGGAACCCAATGTGAGATTTCTAAATTATAAACGATATGGAAAACGACGATGTATAAATTATATAGTCGATGTATGAGTTATATAAGCGTTGTACACCTCTTGTATAAGCATTGTATAAGTTGTACGTTCGATGTATAAGTTATATATGCGTTGTAAAAATTATATATGTGTTTAAATAGAAGTGAAATGCTATATATATATATATATATATATATATATACACGCCCCTCGTCCACAAACCATGGACGATATTTATTGGTTGTGAATTGTGTGAAAATTGATTGATAGCGAATGGTTGGTTGAAATTGTTTGTGGTTGGAATTGATTGATTGTGATTGAAAAATACCCGTTTGTGGTTGAGAAATATTTGGTATAAACCACATAGGATTAGTTTGTGGAAATGAAAAAATATACATGCCGCCTGCGTGCGAACTAGATGCATGATTCCCCATTGTCAAAAGCTGCGAGGCTTTAAGGTAGAGCGAGGAGCCGTACTAGGGACGGTCCCGGTTTTAACTACCCTGCCGTTATGTTGCCAAAATTTTGAATAATATTCACGTGTTCGAATTATTTTCATTTGTTGAAACTATATTTATTCGTTGAATAGAAAACCTTCATGTATTGAATAGAAATTCATTCATTGAATAGAAATTCATGTGTTGAATGGTATTCGTGTTTTAAATATAAAATTCACCTTTTTATCTATATATACCAACTATAGAAAACCTTCATGTGTTGAATCGAAATTCATTCGTTGAATTGAAATTCATGTGTTGAATGGTATTCGTGTTTTAAATATAAAAATCACCTTTTTATCTATATATACAAACTATAGAAAATCTTCATGTGTTGAATAGAAATTCATTCGTTGAATCATATTCATGTGCTGAACGATATTCGTGTTTTAAATAAACTGTTTTAACAATATGAAAATCATCTTTTTATTGTATATATACGAATTTTGAATAACATTCATGTGTTGAATAGAAATTCATATGTTGAATGGTATTCGGGTTCGAAAGGAATTGTTTCATAATAAAAACCATATTTTTATCATCTATATAGACTATACAAAATAGTCGTGTTTAGAAATAAATTGTTTTATAATAAAAATCATATTTTTATCACCTATATGAACTATATAAAATAGTCGTGTTTTGAAATAAATTGTTTTACATTAAAAATCACATTTTTATTATATACATGAATTGTTAAAATAGTGAAGTGTTGAAATAGAAGACAGTTAGATAAAAATATCATTTTTATCAAATGTATGAAAATCATATAGTTTTGAAATCGAAGAATCGATATATATATATATATATATATATATATATATAATTGAAATATATCGAATAACGAAGCTACAGTTCGTATTTTGAAACCGTGATTTCAAATGATTATACCGGGAGATCCGACCATCGGATTTTCCCGAAACCGCAACCATTGGGTTCGCTTTGGAAATATCTTTCCAACGGCCCAACTTTGTAAAAATCCAACGGTTGGATTGTCTGGAATGTTTAATTCAAATCTAAAGAAAAACAGCGCCAGAATCGATTTTATATATATATAAATATATATATATATGTATAATTATATATAATCGAATAACGACGTTGTAGTTCGTATTTTGAAATCGAAACTTCAAACGATTATACCGGGAGATCCGACCGTCTGAATTTCCTGAAACTGTAACCGTTGGATTCGTTTTGAAAAGATCTTTCTAATGATGTAAATTTTGTGAAGATACAACGGCTAGATTTTCAGATATGTGTAAATCAAATCTGAAGAAAAACAGCGCCACGACCGCGTTATGGCCCGAAGCGTCGTTTTGAATAAATTGGCTATTTTAAAATAAATAAAAATAGCGATAAATCGTTCTAAAATATTATAAACAATATGGTTGTGAAATTTAGAAACTAACTGAAGGTTGGCTAAGTCGAATGGTTTCCTGGGTGTTGATCTGATTTTGGTTTCGGCTTTCGGGGTTAATATTTCGGAAATCGTTCTCTTACTGATTGACGGTTAGTGACTAATGAATTGAAATGATGCATATGTATGTTAGTGTTGCACTTGTTTATTATATACGCGAGTTGCTCAGAAAGACCTGGTTTATCCCATTCTGAATAACTGAATCGACGATAAGAAGTCGAAGATGAAGACGGGGGTTGAACACCGATCTTCACCTCGTTTGGATGGTAACTGAGGTCCTGATTGGGAGGCATCCCAAAATATCGATAATGAGTGGTGATCGTCCATACGTACATGGGAATCGATGGATATGCGAGGTATTTAGTGCCTCTGGTTTCGTTCGGACCCAGAAAGGAATTGCAAATGGACTGTGTGTCTGACATTAGAATTCATTCTGTGCGATTGATAACCATCAGTTGCATGGTGTGAATTGTCGGTGTGGCATGCTAAGATTCAGTGATCAGGGCTTCTGTTGAAAAGCGAAGTCTTGTGATTAATGATCAAAACACCGCCTGTGTCTCGCAGCTTTGTGTATAACGTGAATTCGCGAGCATCACACCCCGGTATGAACCAGAAACGGGAGAAGGACCTTAGGGAGGGCATGCGTTTCCTACTAGCTAGGAGTTGTGTCGGTGTTTTTACACGGCCTGACATTTTACTTATGTGGATAATGGATTGCGAGGCGCCTCGGTTTTATCGGCCGATCCGGGACCGATGGAGTCATTCGTTTGCTCATTTAGGCCCCATAGGGCGGGGAAACGTATTGTTCAGTAATTTTAATCCACATCGGTGGACCGGCCCTGTCCCTCCAAAGGCTTGCCTGCGCGATCGCCTGAGACATGGGCTAGATTGTCTCGAATTCGGTAAGGACTATATTTTGCCTTGGTTCATGACGGAAATCCAATTTCCAAATACGTGACTGTACGGTTTTGATTGTATATATATATGGCGACACGATATATGGTACCCATGCCGATTATGATTTATAGTTATGATTGAAATTGTTTTTGAAACATATAAACACTAGTAATAATATCAAATGCTTTTGTTTTATTTGTATCAATCATATTTTGGCCATTATAAGGTAAAACTTTATCCTCCAGTTTGTATTGCATTGTGTGATGGGAACTGAGTCTTATAATGGCTTCATTTTTATAAAAAGCATTGCGATGTTTAAAAGAATGATTTGTTTTTAAAGCATTGGCAATCCAATGAAGTAAACCCGTTCCATGAAAGTGGCGTGGTCTTGTGATTAGCCATATCATAAATGTGTTGAGTAGATTTCTCATACCAGTCCCATGACTGACTCGTAGTTTGTTTCACATTCAAACTCGGGTGCCCCTTTTTCTACACGGGCAGCCTTGTATTCAGGTTTAGCAGGCTTTATCCGGATAGCTGGAGCTGAAGATGGATTCTATCATTTATCTCTTTTTATGCTGTTCAGCTCCTGTTGTACATATTATGTTTATCTCCGCTATAGACATCTATGTATAGCTGAACTGTATTTGTACTAAGTATGATCCTGTATATTGTGTAACTCTGATGATTACGTTTATCCAGTATATACTATTGTGCATTATCTGGTGTATTTATTTAATTTCTCTTCTGTTATTATCTGTAACACCCCGTATGTTGAATAACTTGCTATAATATAAAACAGGGCAGAATTAAACTTTAATATATGAATCAGGGGAAACGGGCTATGCCCTTGCGTTCGTCTCGGAAAAATACGCGAAATATAGTCCGAGTTTTCGAAAATCGGAGTCCGTATGACCCAGTTAAGGCCTGAAGAAGTTTTCAGAAATTCAAAACAGGTTTAAATATAAATATTCAAACATTTCAGAAGTGGCGGGAAAATTCCCGCCAGACCCAGGGAGTCAACCTGGGGGTCGACTGGGGAGTCGACCTACCCACCAGGTCGACTGGGGTGTCGACCCTAGTGTCGACCTGGGGGTCGACCTCCCTGGTCGAGCCCAGGTGACCTGGGTGCATCAGTATGGCTTTTGGGCTGTGTTTTGGTGGCTAGGACGTGATCTGACGGCTCTAATCTAATTTAGGGTTAATCTAAGGGCCTAAAACACCTAACTAATCTATAAATACACCCTAAGACTACCCAAATTCATACTAAAAATAGCTACAACACCGTTATGCCGTCAAAATGCAACTTGAAGGAGCCTCCATCAATCTAAAGAGGAAGATAGCTTCTCAAATCAATCTCCAATCAACACTAGCAACTTAATCTTCTTCTTAGGAGTGCTAATCAACAAGTTGTGAGTTTTCTATAGCCTTAATGACCAATTGTTGAAATGATTATGATAGGATATAATGAGGTTATGGCTATGAATGTGGATCAATGCATGTTATGCAAGTTATATGCTATGTGTTAATGATGTTATGCATGTTATGCAAGTTATATGCTATGTGTTAATGATGTTATGCATGTTATGCAAGTTATGTGCTATATGTTCATGATGTTATGCAAGTTATGCAAGTCATATGTTACATGTTCATGATGTTATGCAAGTTATGCAAGTCATATGCTACATGTTCATGATGTTATGCAAGTTATGCAAGTCATATGCTATGTGTTTGTGATGTTATGCAAGTTATGCAAGTCATATGCTATGTGTTTATGATGTTATGCTAGTTATGCAAGTCATATGAGAAACATTGATCCATTATGACACCATGATATGCAAGTTTGGTGTATGATTATATGCAAGTTCATATATGACATGTTATGCAAGTTTGGTGTATGATTATACGCAAGTTCATATATGACATGTTATGCAAGTTTGGTGTATGATTATATGCAAGTTCATATATGACATGTTATGCAAGTTTGGTGTATGATTATATGCAAGTTCATATATGATATGTTATGCAAGTTTGGTGTTTGATTATATGCATGTTCATATATGACATGTTATGCAAGTTCGGCGTATGATGAGATGCAAGTAACATGTGCAAGTTTACACCTTAGTATGATATGCATACATATGCAAGTTAACCCCTTTGTATGTCATACATACATATGCAAGTTTACCCCTTTGTATGACATAAATAACTTATGCAAGTTAACCTCTTTATGACATATGTGATTCATGCAAGTTTGGGTTGATTATTTATGCTAGTTGGGTTGATGCTATATGCATGTTGACACCTTTAAACCCATGTTGATGCTAATGTTATGCAAGTTGAACCCATTGTATTTGTGATGAATCTTCCCTTTTATGTCATGTTGGCGAATTACGTGGGGAACGAATGGGGTTAATATACATGTTAATGAAACGGTGTGAAGTTGGTATGATTATGCATACCATAAAGTGGATGGACATAATTGAGTAAATTATGTACATTGTTAAAATTGGAATTAATTAGGGAAAATTAATTCGAAATATGGGGGTGATTAATTAGGTGTAATTGATCGACTAAGACACGAGGTTGGACCGTTTTGTAGCATAAGACTGCCCGGAACCGACCGACAAATCCAGCGGCTACAAATGATTGGCCCAATGTGAGAGGTCTTAGGCACAAACTAAATAAGTGACAAGTGTATAGACACGAGGTTAGACTCGGTTATGGCGTAAGGCTGCCCGGACCCGACCGGCAAATCCAGCTGCCATAAAAGATAGTCTAATGTGAGAGGTCTTTACAACGGTTACATTCTTAATCAATTAAGAAACACTTAACCATATTAGCATGTAGAGGGACATGAGGGGTTAAGTGGGTGCCTTGGGTGGCATGTTGAAAAATCTAGTGGTTGCCTTGGGTGGCAATAGAAAATACGATTAGAATACTTAACCGAAGTGGAACATGTAATTAAACATGATTAAAGGGTTAAGTAAGTGCCTTGGGTGGCATGGGGAAAATCTAGTGGTTGCCTTGGGTGGCAATGGAAGATAAGATTAAAATACTTAACCAAAGTGGAACATGTAATTAAACATGATTAAAGGGTTAGGTAAGTGCCTTGGGTGGCATGGGGAATATCTAGTGGTTGCCTTGGGTGGCAATGGAAGATAAGATTAAAATACTTAACCAAAGTGGAACATGTGATTAAACATGATTAAAGGGTTAAGTAAGTGCCTTGGGTGGCATGTGGAAATCAAGTAAGTGCCTTGGGTGGCATGGGGAAATCTAGTGGGTGCCTTGAGTGGCAATTGATATATGATTAGATGACTTAACCAAACTTTAAACATGTAAGTGGACATGATTATTAAAAAGGGTTTAGTGGGATGCACTAGAAACAAATGACAAGCTTAGGTGGTAGCTTGTGGGGGCCCATTTCAACCAGTAACCCATATGTATCTTATTGGGCTCGACCCATGTCGAGGACGGGACACGCGTACTGGGCTTGACAATAAGAGGCCAAAAAGGGTTAGCGGTGGCAACGCAAGTCCAACGGGTTTCATATGCGTGTGTGGACCCAAGCTGGTAGGTAAGACGTTGTTGCACCGTGTAGGTATAAGCCGTGCACCATTTGTTGTATCGGGTTGCGACTTTGGGGAGTGATACACCCCATTGTGGGTCCAGCACGGGTATCTACGTTAGGGAGCCGATCGAATGGGAGTAGTGGGTACACCTAGTGGAGATAGGGGCAGACGGCACCTATGTAGTCAGCTAGGGGTACACGAAACTACTATTAAAATTACTAGGTACACCTAGTGAGATAGGGGCAGACGGCGCCTATGTAGTCAGCTAGGGGTACACGAAACTACTATTAAAAATTACTAAGTACACTTAGTGGGATCAACCTTTAAGTAGGAATTACCCTTGGGTGGGTAGATCTGGTGTGGTGTAGTGTAGGAATTATCCTTGGGTGGGTAGATCTGGTGTGGTATTTATCCTTGGGTGGATAGGCGCGTCTTTACCGTTATCTTAGTTCATCCTAAGTCTAGTTGGCTGCTTAGAGTAGTCATTTATCCCCAGTCGTACCGTACTAGGTTTATATCATACCCTAATTACTTTAATGATTGTATTGTTAAAGTTATAGGGCTCACTCAGACTTATGTCTGACCCCGTTGTTTTTATCTTTTTCCCCAACCCTCAGGTTATCAGAGTGGGCCTTGCACTAGTGGGCTTTGATCAGATTGCTTTATCTATCTTTTGGAGCTTGGACTCTTGAAGAAAAGCTCGGTTATCTTTTCTATTATGGCTATTAGTATGTAGCGGGATTATGTACTTATGTTTTAACGAGATGGATATTTTGTACTTGACTCTTGTGGGTTTTTGATATGTAACCAAACATGTTTACCTTCTGCTGCAATGAATTGATGTTTTAAATTTCAAGTATCACTTATATCTGTCTTGTTGTAATTTTTCAGTTCTATATTCACTTAAATACTCCACCGAAGCTAAGGCATTACCTTAGTGAGTGACCTTAGCGGGTGTGGGGTGTTACACGTGGTATCAGAGCTTAAGTTTACTAGAACAGACAAAACTTTTAGAAAATTATTTTTCTAAAAACATTTTTGGAAGAAGTATTTTCAAAAACATGTTTTTGAGAGAAAAGTTTTTGAAAGAAAAGAACATAATCCCCAAGAGCCATATATCCTTCCTTCGATTCTCCGTTTTGAATCTCTTCCTCTTTCTCTTTTTGAATTTCCCCTCCGCGTAGAGATGTCTTTTTATGATAAATAAGGACTTCTGCATGAAGGACGGAAGAACCACTTCAAGGGACTAAGACGTTTGTCAGGCTAAGAAGTTAGTCCAAGGAGGTGGAGGGCTTATAGGTACCTTTAAGATGGACGAGAGAGGAAGGTTCAAATAGCTATTAGGTAAATAAAGGACGAAACCTCATCGTGGTAAGAAGGCCACGAAAGGAGAATGTGAAGGGGAAGGCTAGTTGTTTTGGAGAAATAGGACACCTTGGGGTTGTCCAAAGAGGTAAGGACGAAGTACAGGATCTTCTGGATGGTAGATGTATTCCCTCACGACGGGTATACCTGATGGGGGTAGGACCGTCTAAGTTGAAATTTGGTTCTCTTGATCATCCTGTTCGAACTTTATTCGACTCTAGTGCACCACATTCGTTTATCTCATCATCATTAGTTGAGTCACTGCACCTAGACACCAGTTTAGTAGATGATCCCGTGGTTGTTTCAAACCCAATTGGGGGCTCCACTTTTTTGTCCATGATATGTTTGGGTTTGAAGATCCTCATACTTAGTGTTGAGTTTAGGGGTGATGCTTTTGTTTGGGCTTCACGGGCTGTGGGTTGATTTTGGGCATGGACTGGTTATCCAGTAATGGTGCAGTTCTTGATTGCGAAAAGAGAGTTGTTGGGCTCATAACCCGCTTGGGTAACACTCTCGAGATCTCTTGTAATCCCATAGATTTTGTTATGCTAAGTTATCTTGAATCGCTTGACGCTTCGGTCAAGAGTTTGCGATCTGTTAGAGTGGTCCGGGAATACTCGGATGAGTTTGGGGAGGTGAAGGGCTTACCTCCAAAGCGGGAGATAGACCTCCGAATATATCTGGTAGACGATGCTAAACCAGTATCTTTGTCAGTGCGCCACATGGCTCCTCGTGAGAGGAGGGAACTCCATAAGCAAGTAGGGGAGTTGCTTGAGAAGTGGTTCATAAGACGAAGTATATCGGAGTGGGGTGCTCCAGTAGTTTTTGCCACAAAGGCGGATGGTTCCCTCAGACTTTGTGTAGACTATAAGAGAACTCAACAAGCTCACAAAGAAGAATAGACACCCATTTCCAAGGATTGATGATCTTTTTGATCGGTTGGTTGGCGCCTCAGTGTTTCACAGTTGGACTTAGCCACGGGGTTTCATAAGTTGGGAGTGACTGAGGATAGTATAGACAAGATTGCCTTTAGGACTCCGGATGGTTTCTATGAGTGGATGGTGATGCCATTTGGTTTGGCAAACGCCCCTGCATACTTTGTTGATTTGATGAGGAGGGTGTTCAGGGAGTTCCTTAATAAGTTCGTGGTGGTCTTTGTGGATGACATCTTAGTATTTTCTAAGAGTGAAGAAGAGCGAATTAAGTTTTCGTATGTGCTTAATAGGTTAAGCAAAGCCAGTTATTTGATCAACGGTGGTTTTGGAGCGAGACTGGCAAGGACATCCAGAGTTGGACAAGGGCTTAATCATTTAGCCGTTTTACTAGTATCATCTCACGTAGGTCGCCTGAATTCGAAGGAGGTATCCCTTGGGTGTTTGTCTGATATTGGTTTAGGCCTTTGGGGCTTGCACTTGGGGGATGTCAAGTTCGACTAGGATGGTCTGCGTGAGAGATGGATAGTTGTGACGATTTTGTATGGGAGAATATCCTGGTTTTCTCCAGAAGTGGATAAAAGCTTACCCTACATCTTAGGGAAGTGTTGGAGACTCTTCGAGCGCATAGTCTTGAGACAGCAAAGGTGGATGGAGTTCTTAGCATCCTATGATTTCGAGATAGCGTACACCCCAGTAAGGGTAACGTGGTGGCGGACACCTTGAGCAGAAAAAGTTTGTCCTTGAGTCCATTGTTCGTGGAACAACGAAGCTTGGAATTTATCTCGATGTTTGATTTCAGATCTTCCGTTGACTTTATACCCGGTTTGCTAGCATCCTTAGAGGTCAGACCTACTCTTTTGAGACGGATTAGCGAGGCACAGCGGGACGACCCACAGTTGGTTGAGTTGGTAGAGAGGCTCATAAGGGGGGAGTCGTCCAGCCATTTGAGTAGGTACACCCTAGACGATAGGGGGTGCTTGCGTAGAGACAGTAGACTTTGTATACCGCAAGACGAGGGTTTGAGGAAGGTTATTCTCGATGATGCGCATCGTTCTAGGATGACCATTCATCCCGGTGGGGATAAGATGTACCAAGACATGAAGCGAGTTTTCTTTTGGGCCGGTATGAAGAAAGATGTGGCCGAGTATGTCGCTAGATGCTTGGTGTGCCAACAGGTGAAAGCGGAGCAAAAGAAACCCGGTGGGTTGCTTCACCCATTGGAAGTTCCGCAATGGAAGTGGGATAGCGTCTCGATGGATTTTATTGATGGGTTACCTAGATCGAGGAAGGGTAATACGGGAATTTGGGTTGTGATAGACAAACTTATTAAGAGTGCCCATTTCATACTCGTGAAGAGCAAGAGGACTGCTCCATGGCTAGCTTCAGTTTATCTTCGAGAGATAGTTCGGTTGCATAGGGAACATGACGTATTCCATGTGTCACATTTGAGGTAGTGCCTACATTAGACCGCAGAGGTGGTAGAGCCGAGCTTGCTGAGAGAAGTGGAGGTAGAGCGTGATGCGACTATTCGACGAGCTCCTACCCGCATCCTTGGGTCAGAGATTAGGAAGTTGAGAAACAGAGAGGTTCGACCAGTCAAAGTGAAAAAAGGGAAAAGATGAGAGCAATTCTACTAGGGAGACAGAAGCGAAGATGCGTTCATTTTACCCATTCCTTTTTGAGGGTATGTCTTTTAACTTCTCCTGTATCGTTTGTCTAGTACTTATCTTATCTTTAATATGTCCTCTCATTAGTACCTTTGACCTTTAGATAGGGTAAACCTATGGTTGAAACACGTGTTTGAGACATGTTATGATTGATGGATGCGTGTGGATGCAAGTGGTTGCTAGTGGTTGCTCGTGGATGCATATGCACACACTTTAGGCACTAGATCGGCTCAATCACTTAATATTGCATATTGCATAAAATTGTGTGTAGGTAGCTATATTAATGGATGTATAATGGTTGTGTTATCACATGGATGATGCATTTTGGTGAATGATTGTGCACTCATGTAGAGATAGTATGTGTCGATAAGGTTCTTTCGCATACATATTGGATGCATGGCACTATCATGGTTTGCATTAAGGAGGTCAACTAAATCAGTAGACCGCCTAATTTTGCATTAGACAGGGAACATATACACACACTTTTTGCATATGTTCATACAGCATTAGAAACTTTAAGGACAAAGGATGCCAGTGTTTGATGGTTTGAGTAGATGGTTGTTTGGATGGTAGGATACGTTCTTCTTGACTTAGATATTTCGGGGACGAAATCCTTTAAGTAGGGGAGAATGTAACACCCCGTATGTTGAATAACTTTCTATAATATAAAACAGCGAAGAATTAAACTTTAAATTCTGAATCAGGGGAAACGGGCTATGCCATTACGTTCGTCTCGGAAAAATACGCGAAATAGAGTCCGAGTTTTCGAAAATCGGAGTCCGTATGACCCAGTTAAGGACCGAAGAAGTTTTCAGAAATTCAAAACAGGTTTAAATATAAATATTCAAACATTTCAGAAGTGGCGGGAAAATTCCCGCCAGACCCAGGGAGTCGACCTGGGGGTCGACTGGGGAGTCGACCTTCCCACCAGGTCGACTGGGGTGTCGACCCTAGTGTCGACCTGGGGGTCGACCTCCCTGGTCGAGCCCAGGTGACCTGGGTGCAACAGTATGGCTTTTGGGCTGTGTTTTGGTGGCTTGGACGTGATCTGACGGCTCTAATCTGATTTAGGGTTAATCTAAGGGCCTAAAACACCTAACTAATCTATAAATACACCCTAAGACTACGCTAATTCATACTAAAAATAGCTACAACACCGTTATGCCGTCAAAATGCAACTTGAAGGAGATTCCATCAATCTAAAGAGGAAGGTAGATTCTCAAATCAATCTCTAATCAACTCTAGCAACTTAATCTTCTTCTTAGGAGTGCTAATCAACAAGTTGTGAGTTTTTTATAGCCTTAATGACCAATTGTTGAAATGATTATGATAGGATATAATGAGGTTATGGCTATGAATGTGGATCAATGCATGTTATGCAAGTTATATGCTATGTGTTAATGATGTTATGCATGTTATGCAAGTTATATGCTATGTGTTAATGATGTTATGCATGTTATGCAAGGTATGTGCTATATGTTCATGATGTTATGCAAGTTATGCAAGTCATATGCTACATGTTCATGATGTTATGCAAGTTATGCAAGTCATATGCTACATGTTCATGATGTTATGCAAGTTATGCAAGTCATATGCTATGTGTTTGTGATGTTATGCAAGTTATGCAAGTCATATGCTATGTGTTTATGATGTTATGCAAGTTATGCAAGTCATATGAGAAACATTGATCCATTATGACACCATGATATGCAAGTTTGGTGTATGATCATATGCAAGTTCATATATGACATGTTATGCAAGTTTGGTGTATGATTATATGCAAGTTCATATATGACATGTTATGCAAGTTTGGTGTATGATTATATGCAAGTTCATATATGACATGTTATGCAAGTTTGGTGTATGATTATATGCAAGTTCATATATGATATGTTATGCAAGTTTGGTATTTGATTATATGCATGTTCATATATGACATGTTATGCAAGTTTGGTGTTTGATGAGATGCAAGTAACATGTGCAAGTTTACACCTTAGTATGATATGCATACATATGCAAGTTAACCCCTTTGTATGTCATACATACATATGCAAGTTTACCCCTTTGTATGACATAAATAACTTATGCAAGTTAACCTCTTTTTGACATATGTGATTCATGCAAGTTTGGGTTGATTATTTATGCTAGTTGGGGTTATGCTATATGCATGTTGACACCTTTAAACCCATGTTGATGCTAATGTTATGCAAGTTGAACCCATTGTATTTGTGATGAATCTTCCCTTTTATGTCATGTTGGCGAATTACGTGGGGAACGATGGGGTTAATATACATGTTAATGAAATGGTGTGAAGTTGGTATGATTATGCATACCATAAAGTGGATGGACATAATTGAGTCAATTATGTACATCGTTAAAATTGGAATTAATTGGGGAAAATTAATTCGAAATATGGGGGTGATTAATTAGGTGTAATTGGTCGACTAAGACACGAGGTTGGACCCTTTTGTAGCATAAGACTGCCCGGAACCGACCGGCAAATCCAGCGGCTACAAATGATTGGCCCAATGTGAGAGGTCTTAGGCACAAACTAAATACGTGACAAGTGTATAGACACGAGGTTAGACTCGGTTATGGCGTAAGGCTGCCCGGACCCGACCGGCAAATCCAGCTGCCATAAAAGATAGTCTAATGTGAGAGGTCTTTACAACGGTTACGTTCTTAATCCATTAAGAAACACTTAACCATATTAGCATGTAGAGGGACATGAGGGGTTAAGTGGGTGCCTTGGGTGGCATGTGGAAAAATCTAGTGGTTGCCTTGGGTGGCAATAGAAAATACGATTAGAATACTTAACCGAAGTGGAACATGTAATTAAACATGATTAAAGGGTTAAGTAAGTGCCTTGGGTGGCATGGGGAAAATCTAGTGGTTGCCTTGGGTGGCAATGGAAGATAAGATTAAAATACTTAACCAAAGTGGAACATGTAATTAAACATGATTAAAGGGTTAAGTAAGTGCCTTGGGTGGCATGGGGAATATCTAGTGGTTGCCTTGGGTGGCAATGGAAGATAAGATTAAAATACTTAACCAAAGTGGAACATGTAATTAAACATGATTAAAGGGTTAAGTAAGTGCCTTGGGTGGCATGTGGAAATCAAGTAAGTGCCTTGGGTGGCATGGGGAAATCTAGTGGGTGCCTTGAGTGGCAATTGATATATGATTAGATGACTTAACCAAACTTTAAACATGTAAGTGGACATGATTATTAAAAAGGGCTAAGTGGGATGCACTAGAAACAAATGACAAGCTTAGGTGGTAGCTTGTGGGGGGCCATTTCAACCAGTAACCCATATGTATCTTATTGGGCTCGACCCATGTCGAGGACGGGACACGCGTACTGGGCTTGACTATAAGAGGCCAAAAAGGGTTAGCGGTGGCAACGCAAGTCCAACGGGTTTCATATGCGTGTGTGGACCCAAGCTGGTAGGTAAGACGTTGTTGCACCGTGTAGGTATAAGCCGTGCACCATTTGTTGTATCGGGTTGCCACTTTGGGGAGTGATACACCCCATTGTGGGTCCAGCACAGGTATCTACGTTAGGGAGCCGATCGAATGGGAGTAGTGGGTACACCTAGTGGAGATAGGGGCAGACGACACCTATGTAGTCAGCTAGGGGTACACAAAACAACTATTAAAATTACTAGGTACACCTAGTGAGATAGGGGCAGACGGCACCTATGTAGTCAGCTAGGGGTACACGAAACTACTATTAAAAATTACTAAGTACACTTAGTGGGATCAACCTTTAAGTAGGAATTACCCTTGGGTGGGTAGATCTGGTGTGGTGCAGTGTAGGAATTATCCTTGGGTGGGTAGATCTGGTGTGGTATTTATCCTTGGGTGGATAGGCGCGTCTTTACCGTTATCTTTGTTCATCCTAAGTCTAGTTGGCTGCTTAGAGTAGTCATTTATCCCCAGTCGTACCGTACCAGGTTTATATCATACCCTAATTACTTTAATGATTGTATTGTTAAAGTTATAGGGCTCACTCAGACTTATGTCTGACCGCGTTGTTTTTATCTTTTTCCCCAAGCCTCAGGTTCTCAGAGTGGGCCTTGCACTAGTGGGCTTTGATCAGATTGCTTTATCTATCTTTTGGAGCTTGGACTATTGAAGAAAAGCTCGGTTATCTTTTCTATTATGTCTATTAGTATGTAGCGGGATTATGTACATATGTTTTAACGAGATGGATATTTTGTACTTGACTCTTGTGGGTTTTTGATATGTAACCAAACATGTTTACCTTCTACTGCAATGAAATGATGTTTTAAATTTCAAGTATCACTTATATCTGTCTTGTTGTAATTTTTCAGTTCTATATTCACTTAAATACTCCACCGAAGCTAAGGCATTCCCTTAGTGAGTGACCTTAGCGGGTGTGGGGTGTTACATTATCTGTTTCTGTGTTATATTCCAAGTATTACCCTTGCCACCATCAGTACGGGGTTTGGGGTCGTCTCATTGTACAACAATTCCCCAAATTTCCAATTTTGTCATAAGTTATGCTACAATTCTTCTATTATAGGTTATACCCAAAATTTAACAATAATTATGTCCAAATCAATCCAACATATATTATGCCAAATTTCCCAACATTTGCTAAATTACCATTCGTACGTTCATCTCTACGAGATTTGGCCCAGGCCCGAATTAGCCTGGCTATAAAAATAAAAAGGGAAGGAATAAGGGAAGAGATAAAGAACAAGCATAATAATAAAAGTTGTAACATTTTAATTGGGGAATTGCTAAATGATATGTATAAATTATTTACAAGAATAATTTAAACCCACTCACCTTGCCAGGACTAGAAAAGAGATAAATCGTTGTTGTAACACTTTGATGTTGATTAACCTTCTAAATTGGTTGTTGATGAAGAACTTGTCTCCAAAAATCTCCACTTTAATTTATGTTGAAGGTGGAGGCTAGGTTAGTTGAGAATTTAGCAGCATGGAGGCTAGGGTTAAAGAGATAGATGAGATTAGATTGGGTTTGATGTTTATTTATATATGTATTAGGTGAATTAGGGCCTTAGGATTAAAATAGAATCCATCTAAACCTTCCACCTCGCAAAAAAAGGAGGTTCTAGAGTAGGCTAAACCAACCCAGGTGCATTCCACCCATATGCACGCGTGAACACTGATGGTGTTGACACCTTCCTATATGTGGTTTCTTTCCTTTTTGTACAAGCAAAATCTTAAACGCTCCTTAATATATGCAAAGTACGTTTCTTTTCCATTAATGCATCCTTCCATGTGTCATTATTTTATATATAATATGAAGTGTATTAATTCTTTTGACATTAGCTTGCTTTAATTGAACCAATTTATGTTTATTTTCCAACTTCTTTCCATACATTAAACTTTACCATGTGACATTATTTCTTTGTTGCATATATTTCTAATATTCTTATTTAAATGCGTTAATGCTTTCCCATTTCATGCACTTGATATGTTACTTCTTTTTAACGCATTAAATTGCTTGGTTCCTCTTTCTAAACCTTTTTTTCTATGCATGCTTTAATTGCATAATTGACATGTTTGCATTCTATATTCTTTTTCTTTTATTTGCATGACATTAATTTGTTTTTATTTAGGTTCATGCATCTACACATTTCTATTATTTTTATATAGGTTCATGCATCTACACATTCCTATTATTTTTATTACATGTATTATCTTCCTACAAAATTTTGAATTTCAAATAACATGTATACACATATGCCCATTCTCATTTATTGTTGCATGCAATTTTATTAATTCAACTTTTAACCATTTACATTAATTACATTAACGTTTCTCTTTATTAATTGTTTTCTCTATCATAATTACATGCATGTACTTCCTTTTTAATATTATTACTTGCACAATTGTATTGCATACTTTTTTTCCTTGCATTAAGTTCTTTTTAATATATATATATATATATATATATATATATATTGCATGCAATTCATTTTCCTTCATTTCAATGCACTTATATTTTTTTTAATTTTCCTTTAAATATATCAATGCATATAATATATGCATATTTTTAATTATCACTAAAATGCGGGGTGTTACATTTTTGGTACAAAAATGGTGATTGGTGGTAAAACAATCAACATATATGTGTTTGGTTTATTTCCCTTTTATAAACTTGATTTTAAATAATATATTTAAAAATCTATATTCAGTTATAAAATAAATGTATAACTTCATTACGGTCGATTCATCCAACGGTAAATACGTATTTATATAATGATTGATTTATAGGCCATATACTGCCAATTACCCGACCAATATCACCCATTGGTTTAAAACAGAACAAATGTTGAATTTCAGTTCAATAATCAACAATCAAATCAACCATTTCAAACAAATGGGTTTAAACTGTTCATATACTAATAATATGAAAATAAACAAAATTAAATGTATTTGAGCAATCCCGTTGGATCCCTCCAACCTGTACTTCCCTGCATTCAAGTAGGATATCTTAAATAAAATCATTCAATTTGTAACGACTCGGATTTTTGACCCATTTAATTCTGAATATTTAATTTATTTTTAAATATTTTATTTGAATTATAATAACAAATTTATTTATAAAACGAAGTTTGAACATATAGTTTATAATATAATTATAAACGAGCTCGTAACATCGCTGTAATTCATAATTTAACGTTTTCAACTTCAATTGAACATATAAGATTCGTTATAAGTCTGAATTCTTTGAAACAAGAAACGTTCAAACCTATTTGATTATATTTTTCTAATGGAGGTGAAAAATTGAGATTTCACCTTGTAGATTGTGAATTATGTCCAGATCAAATTTTCAAATAATCGCTATGGAATCGTTTATATATTTTTAACGATTTATTTGATATATAAACCGATTTTAAATAAATCTGAACACCATGTTAACCTGAAATTCGGAATATCATGCTATAGAAACCAAATTAGATTATTTTGAGACTGTAGAAATCTTCTGTTTGAATATATATGGTAATAATATTTTATTATTAATAGTTTTGTTTATTCTTAAATCGATTTATATTATATCGATTTAATCTCCAAACGATACCAGATTTTAATGAAAAATATTTTATTTAAATTCAAAATAATTAGTTATCATAAGATTTGTGAGGCGTAGTTTTATTTAATTTATATATTTTTGTTCTGTAATTTTTATTTGAAATATATTACACCCTATATCAGTGTTTTTGGAACTTCATGAAATAAATTAACTAGTTTATTTTATTATATTTCTGGAATCGTGGCGAATTGCTTGTCATGATTATACATTTATTTTTGTCCATAGCAACCCGGAGTGAACGAAGTTTTAAGAAATGGAGTACTATTAAACTTTATTTTATAAGAATTTAAATAAACTGTCGTTTAGAAAGCACAACAAACATTTTATTTAATCGTTAGGAAATCACATTTTAGATGGCACAAAACTTTTGCAAGAATTTTAATACTATGACATGCTACCGTGCATAATGCACCATATTCTCAAATCATACAGTTATACTGAAGTTTATACTATGTTCTATCCTTAGAGAAAAAAATTAGTTCACATACAATTTCAAATGGATTATTCTGATGTGAACCAATACAAGAAGGGAAAAATAAAGAAGTTCAATTATAGACCTTTATACATTAAATTACACACATGCCTACAGCTACACTAAATACGTGATCACTAAGCTATAACCAATATGCCAAGTTTTTACGAACCATGATTTCCAAGACTTTCAGAACCTTGTTTTACAAGCCTTCGAGGACCGTACTCTACAATCTTTTCAGAACAGCATGCCAAGAAATGAATAACAATAATAAAATAAACCTGTGCTTGCCAAGTTTTTGTTTTGTGCATGCCAAGCAAAAACTTTCAGTGTGTGCCAAGCTATTAGTCCCTTTTTATTGCTATTCGTCTCCTTCTCATTTCTGGTTTCCAGACCAAAGCCATAAATTGAAAGCAAAGCTTCATCATTTCATTAAAATGGAAAACTCTCCGTTCTTTATCCCATTCGAAGTACTCATTCGAAACCAAACTGAAGGTGATTTCTCTCTAATTCGTGGAGCTCATAACAACAACTGATTCGCGCTCTATCACCCGAAATTGTTGCGGTAGAATTTGGGCAAAACCCAGATTGGGTCTTGGACAATTTTGACGGATTTGTGGAGAATTGGATCTCGCCATCTATAGCAAAGTTAAGGAGGAAGGAGGATTTCGTGGAACAGTGAGGGACACGCAGGGTATGCTCATGGTATGGGTTTGAAAATAGGTGATGGGTGTAGTTTCTACAATGGGAATGAACGATGGGTGACTGGGAGTTTGTGTGTGTGAAATGACCCGAATTTTCGTACCCTTTGAGTTGACTAATAACACCAAACGTCTAACCCAAATTGCATAGAAATATGAATCATTATTAGAAAGAAGTTAGAGGATGAGAAATAGAAAGAAAGAAATATTAGAATAGGAGAAAATGAAAATCACAAACTCACAGCGGAACAAATAAAATATATTAGATAACATAAACTTTGAAATACAAATCAGTAACTTTATATACATACCATCATCAGAGAACAACGGTTATCTCTGGAACAGTTATAAACACCTGTTTCCAGATACATAAATAGTACATAGCGGAAATATGATAGTCTATAGCTAATAGGTGAAGCCTCCTACATCGAGCTCCTCCAAGTGAATCAGAAAGAACCCAACTACTTGACTGCCCGTACAAATTTGGGCACCCAAGAGTTTAGGGAAAACAACAAAATAAACTCTGGGTCAGTCATGGGACTAGTGTGAGTAAACACCAACCATTTGTTTAACTTTCAAAATCCTTTCAAAAGAATTGATAATCGTATGACCGATCCATACATAAACACGGAAGGTTTTTACCTTACGATAACCAAAAATACTTTTGAAATCAAATCCACTGATATTATAATAGTGTCAATATCAAATAAATAGAATCTAGCGGAATGCTTGCATCTCACGCTCCATATATAATATAAAATTAAAAACCGCAGGGCACTTATTAGAGATTAGATTTCCAACATGACAAGGTATGGGACCACCTGCCGACAGTGTATCTCTAGAGTCAAATACACTCGGATCAACAAGAACGTCTTGCAACCCAGCCCACACATGACTGACCACTCATTTCACTTGACTGTATCGGATGTATATCACCAACGGTTGGGATCAGCAACCGTTTCCCGAAAGGGACAGCATCGATAGATTAATGAACAAATGGAATTTCTTTAGATATGTGATTATACATCCTAATGGGAGCGACCCATATAGCCATGCTGCCTGCCCGATTTTTGTCAATTCCGGGTTGTGAGGCTTGAGGTTTAAATTAACATAACAGTTCTTGCATTTTTCTCCGTCTTCATAATCTCTTCAACATAAGTGGATTTGTAACGCTTATGCCAAATGGAGTGGTTTTCAGATATTAAATCTGATCCCGGGCTCTCCATATTGACAACGGAGGTATAAAATAAATCAAGACTTTGATAATCGGTGATTAACTATCAAAGAAGCATCCATACAATCAACGGTCCTATTTCCAAATGGAAATTCTACCGATCAAGCATCAAACAACACTGGGCCCCTTTAAATCAATTCCTGATTATATTATTATTTCAAATTCCTATTTCCCTATCTTTCGTATCCTTTTGAAGTTTGATTTCCCTTACAATTTTTTTTTGAAAACATTTCCAATAAGAAACTTCTTTATTTGAGAAAATATCTCTTTCCCCCATTTAGAAAACATTTCTATATTAGCGAATCCTTATTTTCTATATTCGAAAAATATGCCGTATTAATATTGAATAATATTTTCAAATTCTCTTTCTTAATCCCTCATTAACCAATTCATTTCATTTTCTATACATAGAAAATATCTCTCATTTTACTAGGAAAAACATTTCAAATTCTTTTAAATTGACGCGATGTTATAAACATCGTTATTATAACTTAATACATTAACCAATTATTAACTAACTAGGATGTTAACCAATCTTCACTATCGAACCTTAACCATTTCTCCATCAATCATGAAGTCAATCAAGTTTGGGTATAGTTATCTCTCAGACCTTAATTGAACAACATTCTCAACTTGGAAATAGTCAAAGCTCACCATTTCAAACAAACCATCGGTTACGCGACTCTCGGATTCAATCTAAGAACACACTTCTTTTACAAAAAATATTGATTATAACGGTAGCGTTATAATTGCTGTTTCCAAATATTTAGTTTATAAAGCATTTCTTTTTAACAACAACGTTACAATTGCTGTCTAGAATCATAGAACATTTATTTTAACAATAGCATTAAGATTGCATTATAACGGCAACGTTAAAAATTGATGTTTAGAATTTATAAAACATTTACCACAACAATAGCATTATAATCGCTGTATAAATTTACAAAAAACATTTATCATAGCAGTAGCATTATAATCGTTGTTTTCAAATATTTGGTATATAAAAATATTACTTGTACTTATTAATTTCAATTATTAATTAATTAATTAAATTTGATTCAAAACGGAAAGTAGAAATAACTACTTTCCTAAATTCGATATGATCAAATTTCAATAACACTCTCTCAAATTATCTATATTCGATCATATTCCGAACTCCGAAATTTATCTACGATTTCACATTAATTCAAATTCCCAATTCCCTTTTGAATTCATGTCTTCCAAATCATTATGTTATCACCATTTATTTTATATTTTACCTTTTGAAATAAAACATATCATTTTCCTTCAAATTGATTCCTCATTTCGCTATCTCATTCAAACTCCAATTTGGATTCATATTCAAATCTGAATTTCCATTATATATATTTTATTTACAAAATCTTTACTCTAAACCATTATTTACTTTAATCCGAAGTATATTTCCTTCATGTACAATCATTTGGTTTCGTTTTTATTAATATTCCCAAATTCTATTTATAACTTCTACTTACAATGTTTATGAAAATCTCACTTTTAACTTCAAACATTTATAATCTCATTTATAATCCCCTTTAAAATCACTAAGATCAAATCCAATTACAACTATTGGTTCCAAAACCAAATTCCCCTTTTCCATATAAATTCAATTTAATCCAATGACATTCTTTTACTAAATTTATAACAGATGCTTATAATCAACTTCTTGTTTTATTTAATAAAACAAGTTCCTACCTTCAAGTCCTTTCAAAAATTCAATTCTCTACTTTGGAACTAAATTTCCCTTTTTATATTTCAAACCCCCTTTTATATTCGAAAATATTTTACGGTATTAAATACCAAATTTCTAGGGTCAGAGAATCTAACACAACATAATTTATCACAGTAAACAATAATATAAATGTTGAGGAACCCAGTTGGATCCCTCTAACCTTTTTCCCTAATGTTAATAACATCAGTAATATTATTTCACATCAATATGAAATATGAGAACTAATCATCGATCAACGATGTAATCGTATCAACCAATTTTTATCAACCATTTCAACCAAGCAACCATTTCACAGTATAAAACAAATTTCAAATTTCGTTTATATAAAAATATAAACGAAACAGAGTTAGTGAGTTTACTCACCGTGTTTGCGGTTGACGGTTCTGCTTGGATTTCGTTTAAGGATCAAACAGGCGTTTGATATTTCATGAAACTTCTGTAGCTTCGTTCTCGGGTCGTCCGTTCAGTAATATAGATTTCTTCATTTCGGTTCCAATGGATCCGGTAGCGTTTAATTCTATTAACCAATGAAATAGATTTTATCATTCCAAGTTATAGCATGTTTTAAAATAACTGAACTTGATTATCCTTTATTAATTATCAACTTAATTATACCTAACCGCTAATCATATGATTAGGTCCCCTAAATCCCGTGTTTACTGCTTAACTCACCTTCCTCCAGATGGAATCTGCATAACCCATTTGCCATGACCGTAGTTAAAAGCATCCATGCTCCTTTGACATACCAAGCTTCCCCCTCCCATCAACTTGGTTTTTCACCCAACTACTATTTCACATATGAGGATCAATATGCCAACTAAATCACGTTACTAACCCTTCCTCCACATACTTACTACAGCAACCGCCATTCCCACAAAACCAACAGTAAACCCATGTTTCACGGAAACACAAACCACCGTACTCTCCATTTCATCATTCACGATTTTCCTCCCTGCTAATCAAAAGAAACACACTCCATCAACTCACTCCATCATTAACTAATAACTTAAATATTATGTGGTTCAAATGTTATCACCAGATTTAGGAAAGGAACCCATCACTTACTTCTCCCCTCAGTAACCAACTTCGCTACCTGCTTCTCACAACCCAATAGCCGACGTTCTCCCATTGCCAAAACCCCCCACTTCTCTCCATTATTAATTCGAATAAAATTACCGTAATTGCCCCCTTCATCTCCTCTTCATGGCCTCCGCGTCATCGACTAAAACTCCGACTCCTAACACCCCCAGTATAGACCGTGACTTCCCTCTTCAAGCTACAGACAATGACATTTTTTTAATGGAACCCCTTGAGAGTCGGTGAAATGGTGTGCGACGCCAACCCTAGGCTACTACTATCGAATCAGCGACCTTCTGATATGAAGTCGCACCCACCAATAACCACACAGGAGTGAGCTCGCAACATTGTCATCTCAACAAATCAAAATTTTGAACTTTTAATTGAGTGTTTGATTTTAATTTCTGAAGTTACGAAAGTTTTTGATTTTCGATTATAGAAAGAAAATAAAAGAACGGGTGAGAGTAGTGAATTGGTACAGTATGTAAAGGTAAGGGAGCTTGGGGGTCACGAAACTGCAATTGTTTGGGAGGCACGGTATTATTTACTTGGGACGCATGATGATGAACAACTTGGATTGCACGCTGCTGAGTGCCTTGCAAGGCACGGTTCTAATAGCTTGGACGACAAGGGTTGAAGAAGGTGGAGAGCATGTTGTTTGAAGATTTGGTAGTAACGTTATATATATATATATATATATATATATATATATATATATATATATTGACATGTCAGTCTTCTATGTTGGTAAATGACTCTTACTGATCCCATATAGGTTGTATATCATATGTAGTTTGTAATTCCCTATTAGTTTGGTTTTACATATCAAGAAGGAACGACAATTTTGGAAGCAAAAAGAAAATATTAGTGTAATTTAGAAGATAGGATAGACATGTGCGAAATTCTAAGGAATAAACAACTATATTAATATTAGAAAAATAAAGGTACTACGTTAAATACTACTTCATTTATATTCGATCCTCAAACGACAGATGTAAGAATACGATCGTATTCAGCGAGGTACCATGATCCCAAACATATAATAACATCGGTAGTTTAACTTATATTATGAAACCCCAAAATATCGATATAGGGTGCAAAATACTCCAAATAAAAAGTTGCATATTTAATTAATTAAAATTTTCAGTAAAATTCTAAAAATTAAATTATAACTACGCCTGAAAAGAACCTTGCCCAAATTCGAATCTGATATTAAAATATATTTAAATAACCGTTATGGCTTATATACGATTCTACAGCGACTATTTCTAAATTTGATTTGGACATAACTTTTTATTCTCGTTATGAAATCTGGATTTTTCACATTCATTGGAAAGATATTTTCAAACAGATTCAAATATTTCTTGTTTCGCTAAAATCCGATTTATTTTGAATCATGTACATTCATTTGAAATTTGAAATCAAATTTTCAAACTGCCGCGCCATTTTGAACTCGTTTTAAATTATATTATAAATTAACATTCAAACTTCGTTTTTTTAAATAAATTCATTACAAATTCCTATATATAATTCAAATAAATATTTAAATATTCAGAATTCAATGGCTGAAAAATCCGGGTCGTTACATTCCTTCCCCCTTAAAATAATTTCGTCCTCGAAATTGACAAGGTAGGAAAAGATGCTACATACCCTATTAACTAGGTCCAAAATTACTTTTTTTTCAATTCTTAACTTTAGTTTAATTGGACCGATTTATTTTAATTAAAATATTATTTTATTCTTACCAACGAAAATTTTCAAAAATTCTGAAAATTTTCTAACACTTTAAATTCTGAAAAATTTCGGCAACATTTCCTCTGCACGGCTTAATCGGTACAACCACAACTCGCCTTTCTAGGGCTTCTCCAATCCAAAAAAAAAATCAAAAAGCCAAGCGGCTTGCCTCATAGGCTCATAAAACCATCAAACCCAAGTAATAATGTAAACATATACCTTTTTTTGGGCATACTTCTATCTTTTGCATTTGTTTCCATTCAATATCTGCTAAGCATACATATATCCATTTCCAATTGGGTTCAAATCAATTCAACTCCCAACTTTTAACTTTCTTCTCTAATCGACTTCTGATCAGTTCACTTTCATCCTATCAATTCAAATTTGGTTTCTATTTAAGTTAATCCACTTATGATACTTGAATCCAAATGATTCAACCTCAATTAACAACACCCAATATATTTTCAACTTGCTCATTCATAAGCCAAATTCATATTGATAATTCGAATCTCAACATTCCTCATTATTAAATTTCCTTCGGAATTACTTCTAATTCAATCTAATTTTATATAAATCTTAACCTAAGTCAAATTTCAATTTATTTGACATATTGTACCATTCTAATATATTCAAATTATAAAAGTTAAATTTTAATTTCAGAATTCAAATTCCTGGGTTTTATTTCAAATTAGTTTGAAATCATGTATATTTATACACATATTTATAATCAACTCAATTCAAAACATTTGAATTTCTAAAACATCTTGTCCTTTTTCAAACAATTTTCTTCATTCCCAAATTACTATGGTAGCAATCCGTCACTCAGAAACTTGAAAATGAATACCGATAATGTCGCGACCCATTATCAGAATTAATTTCTCGCCACTGAAGTGATTTCAGTGCTTAATCACTTTTAAAATCCATTTAAAATCATTCTTATTCAAAAATCCTTCAAAGTAGTATTATATTACTTTTAAAAACACTTTAGCAAACATTTTCTAAATATCCGGGATTTAAATCCACACTTCTTATCTGAATCCAATTCTAATTCAACTTATTTATATATTCTATTCTTATACAAATTCAATTTGGTTTATATAACCATTTCGGTATTTTATAATTTCATTTGATTGTAATAACAATCAACACATCTATATACTATAATGTTTCAGAAATTATTTCTTTTATATCAAAATAACTTTTGGGCAAATTATTTCATTTACCCACTTCAAAACAATACTATGTCGAATTGTTATGTTCAAGAGTTTAGAAACACTTATCGATACAGTTGTACATCCTGTATCGACCACAATTCATAAACCACTCAACAAACTAGTCAACACAATATAAACCAATTTGTATATCAAATCTACAAGTACGCTCTCATATATATATACACTCAAACTCAATCTAGGGTATTACTAACCCTATCTCTATTGTGTCACGCCACGGAGCCAAGGTTATCACTCAACCTTCTGCTCTAATACCAAATTTAATGACCCGAATTTCCATACTCTTTGAGTCGACTAATAACACCACACGTCCAACCCAAATTGCATAAAAATACGAATCATTATTAGAAATAAGTTAGAGGATGAGAAATAGAAAGAAAGAAATATTAGAATAGAAGAAAACGAAGATCACAAACTCATAGCGGAACAAATAAAATATATTAGATAACATAAACTTTGAAATACAAATCAGTAACTTTATATACATACCATCATCAGAGCGCAACAGTTATCTCTGAAACAGTTATAAACACCTGTTTCCAGATACATAAACCGTACACAGCGGAAATATGATAGTCTATAGCTAACAGGTGAAGCCTCCTGCTTCGAGCTCCTCCAAGTGAATCTGAAAGATCCCAACTACTTGACTGCTATTACAAATTTGGGCACCCAAGAATTTAGGGAAAACAACAAAATAAACTCTGGGTCAGTCATGGGACTGGTGTGAGTAAACTCCAATCATTTGTTTAACTTTCAAAATCCTTTCAAAAGAATTGATAATCGTAAGAACAATCCACACATAAACACGGATGGTTTTACCTTACGATAACCATAAATACTTTTGATATCAAATCCACGGATATTATAATAGTTTCAACATCAAATAAATAGAATCTAGCGAAACGCTTGCATCTCACGCACCATATATAATATAAAATCAAAAACCGCAGGGCGCTTATTGGAGATTGGATTTCCAACATGACAAGGTATGGGACCACCTGTCGATAGTGTATCTCTAGAGACAAATACATTGGGTTCAACACGAACGTCTTGCAACCCAGCCCATACATGACTAACCACTCATTTCACTTGAGTGTATCGAATGTATATCACCAACGGTTGGGATCAGCAACCGTTTTCCGAAAGGGACAACATCGATAGATTAAAGAACAAACCGAATTTCTCTAGATAGGTGATTATACATCCTAATGGGAGTGACCCACATAGCCATGCTGCATGCCCGATTTTTGTCAATTCAGGGTTGTGAGGCTTGAGGTTTGAATTAACAGAACAGCTCTTGCATTTTTCTCCGTCTTCATAATCTCTTCAACATAAGTTGATTCGTAACGCTTATGCCAGATGGAGTGGTTTTCAGATATTAAATCTGATCCCGGTCTCTCCATATTGACAACGGAGGTATAAAATAAATCAAGACTTTGATAGTCGGTAATTTAACTATCAAAGAAACATCCATACAATCAACGGTCCTATTTCCAATTGGAAATTCTACCGATCAAGCATCAAATAACACTGGGCCCTTTAAATCAATTCCTGATTATATTATTATTTAAAATTCCTATTTCCCTATCTTTTGTATCCTTTTGATTTTCGATTTCCCTTTCGATTTTTTTTTGAAAACATTTCCAATAAGAAATTTCTTTATTCGATAAAATATCTGTTTCCCCCATTTAGAAAACATTTCTATGTTAGCGAATCCTCATTTTCTATATTCGGAAAATATGCCGTATTAATATTGGAAAATATTTTCAAATTCTCTTTCTTAATCCCTCATTAACCAATTCATTTCATTTTCTATACATAGAAAATATCTCTCATTTTACTAGGAAAAACATTTCAAATTCTTTTAAATTGACGCGATGTTATAAACATCGTTATTATAACTTAATACATTAACCAATTATTAACTAACCAAGATGTTAACCAATCTTCACTATCGAACCTTAACCATTTCTCCATCAATCATGAAGTCAATCAAGTTGGGGTATAGTTATCTCTCAGACCTTAATTGAACAACATTCTCAACTTTGAAATAGTCAAAGCTCACCATTTCAAACCAACCATTTCTTACGCGACTCTCGGATTCAATCTAAGAACACACTTCTTTTACAAGAAAATACTGATTATAACGGTAGCGTTATAATTGCTGTTTCCAAATATTTAGTTTATAAAACATTGCTTTTTAACAATAGTGTTACAATCGCTGTCTAGAATCATAGAACATTTATTTTAACAATAGCGTTAAGATTGCATTATAACGGCAACATTAAAAATTTCTGTTTATAATTTACAAAACATTTACTAAAACAATAGCATTATAATCGCTGTATAAATTTACAAAAAACATTTATCATCGCAGTAGCATTATAATCGCTGTTTTCAAATATTTGGTATATAAAAATATAACTTGTACTTATAAATTTCAATTAATAAGTAATTAATTAAATAATTAAATTTTATTTAAAACGGAAAGTAGAAATAACTACTTTCCTAAATTCGATATGATCAAATTTCAATAACTCTCTCTCGAATAATCTATATTCGATCATATTCTGAACTACGGAATTTATCTACCATTTCACGTTAATTCAAATTTCCAATTCCCTTTTGAATTCATGTCTTCCAAATCATTACGTTATCACCATTTATTATATATTACACCTTTTGAAATAAAACTTATCGTTTTCCTTTAAATTGATTCCCCATTTCACTATCTCATTCAAACTCCAATTTGGATTCATATTCAAATCTGAATTTCCATTATATATATTTTATTTGCAAAATCTTTACTCTAAACCATTATTTACTTTAATCATAAATATATTTCTTTCATGTACAATCATTTGGTTTCGTTTTTATAAATGTTCCCAAATTCTATTTATAACTTCTGTTTACAAATGTTTATAAAAATCTCACTTTTAACTTCAAACATTTATAATCTCATTTATAATCCCCTTTAAAATCACTAAGATCAAATCCAATTACAACTACTGATTCCAAAACCAATTCCCCTTTTCCATATAAATTCAGTTTAATCCAATGACAATCTTTTACTAAATTTATAACAGATGCTTGTAATCAACTTCTTGTTTTATTTAATAAAACAAGTTCCTACCTTCAAGTCCATTCAAAAATTCAATTCTCTACTTTGGAACTAAATTTCCCTTTTTATATTTCAAACCCCCTTTTATATTTGAAAATATTTTACAGTATTAAATACCAAATTTCTAGGGTCAGAGAATTTAACACAACATAATTTATCACAGTAAACAATAATATAAATGTTAAGGAACCCAATTGGGTCCCTCCAACCTGTTTCCCTGCATCAACAGATGTTAATAACATCAATAATATTATTTCACATCAATATGAAATATCAGAACTAATCACCGATCAACGATATAATCATATCAACCAATTTTTATCAACCATTTCAACTAAGCAACCATTTCACAGTATAAAATGAATTTAAAATTTCATTTATATAAAAATATAAACGAAGCAGAGTTAGTGAGTTTACCCACCTTGTTTGCAGTTGACGGTTCGGCTTTAATTTCGTTTAAGGATCAAACAGGCATTTGATTATTCACAAAACTTCAGTAGCTTCGTTCTCAGGACGTCCGTTCAGTAATATAGATTTCTTCCTTTCGGTTCCAATGGATCCGGTAGCGTTTAATTTTATCAACCAATGAAATAGATTTTATCATTCCAAGTTATAGCATGTTTTAAAATAACTAAACTTAATTATCCTTTATTAATTATCAGCTTAATTAAACCTAACCGCTAATCATATGATTAGGTCCCCTAAATCTCGTGTTTACTGCTTAACTCACCTTCCTCTAGATGGAATCCGCAAAACCCATTTGCCATGACCGTAATTAACAGCATCCATGCTCCTTTGACAGATCAAGCTTCCCCCCTCCCCCATCAACTTGGTTTTTCACACAACTACTATTCCACATATGAGGATCAATATGCCAACTAAATCACGTTACTAACCCTTCCTCCACATACTTACTACAGAAACCGCCATTCCCACGAAACCAACAGTAAACCTATGTTTCACGGAAACACAAACCACCGTACTCTCCATTTCATCATTCACGATTGTCCGCCCTACTAATCAAAAGAAACACACTCCATCAACTCACTCCATCATTAACTAATAACTTAAATATTATGTGGTTCGAATGTTATCACCAGATTTAGGAAAGGAACCCATCACTTACTTCTCCCCTCAGTAACCAACTCCGCTACCTGCTTCTCACAACCCAATAGCCGACATTCTCCCATGGCCAAACCCCCCACTCCTCTCCATTATTAGTTCGAATAAAAGTACCGTAATTGCCCCCTTCATCTCCTCTTCACGGCCACCTCATCATCGACTAATACTCCGACTCCAATCAACCCCAGTACAGACCGCGACTTCCCTCTTCAAGCTACAGACAACGACATTTTTTTTTTGAATGGAACCCCATGAGAGTCGGTGAAATGGTGCGCCATGCCAACCCTAGGCTACTGCTATCGAATAGGCGATCTTCTGAAATGAAGTCGCACCCACCAGCAAACACGCAGGAGTGAGCTCGCAACTTTGTCATCTCAACAAATCAAAATTTTGAACTTTTAATTGAGTGTTTGATTTTAAATTGATTTCTGGAGTTACAAAAGTTTTTGATTTTCGATTACAAAAAGAAAATAAAAGAACGAGTGAGAGAAGTGAATTGGTATTGTATTTAAAGGTAAGGGAGCTTGGGGGTCACGAAACTGCAATTGTTTGGGAGGCACGGTATTATTTAATTGGGACGCACGGTGATGAACAACATGGATTGCACGCTGCTGAGTGCCTTACAAGGCACGGTTCTAACAGTTTGGACGACACGGGTTGAAGAAGGTGGAGAGCATGTTGTTCGAAGATTTGGTAGTCACGTTATATATATATATATATATATATATATTGACATGTCAGTCTTCTATATTGGTAAATGACTCTTACTGATCCCATATGGGTTGAATATCATATGTAGTTTGTACTTCCCTATTAGTTTGGTTTTACATATCAAGAAGGAACAACCATTTTGGAAGCAAAAAGAAAATATTAGTGTAATTTAGAAGATAGGATAGACATGTGCGAAATTATGAGGAATGAACAACTATATTTAAATTAGAAAAATAAAGGTATTTCGTTAAATGCTACTTCATTTATATTTGAGCATCAAACGACAGAAGTAAGAATACGATCATGTCCAGCGAGGTACCACGATCCCAAACATATAATAACATCGGTAGTTTAACTTATATTATGAAACTCCAAAATATCGATACAAGGTGCAAAATACTCCAAATAAAAATTTGCATATTTAATTAATTAAAAATTTCAGTAAAATTCTAAAAATTAAATTATAACTACGCCTCAAGAGAACCTTGTCCAAATTCGAATCCGATATTTAAATATATTTAAATAACCATTATGGCTTATATACGATTCTACAACGACTATTTCTAAATTTGATTTGGACATGACTTTTTATTCCCGTTATGAAATCTGGACTTTTCACATTCGTTGGAAAGATATTTTCAAACAGATTCAAATATTTCTTGTTTCGCTAAAATCTGATTTATTTTGAATCTTGTACATTCATTTGAAATTTGAAATCAAATTTTCAAACTACCGCGCCATTTTGAACTCGTTTTAAATTATATTATAAATTAACGTTCAAACTTCAATTTTTTTTAAATAAATTCATTATAAATTCCTATATATAATTCAAATAGATATTTAAATGTTCAAAATTCAATGGCTGGAAAATCCGGGTCGTTACAGTGTGATAATGGTTGGGTGAGGTAGCGTGTGTATTCGATGAGAGCAGGGATTTGCGTGAGCGGGGTCTTTATGAAATGGGATTTACATTGCTGAAAGGAACTGCAGGTTCTATATGTTTGATACTGGAGAAAGGATGGGTTTATTTTGGGTATTAATCACAATTAGGAAGAGGGTTATGTTACCTGGGTTATTGGAGGAAGCAACAGTTATGGAGAAAGAAAACAGCAGGTTTCACAATTTCAACGAGGACAGAGAACACGGTTTGGAGTTACTGTTGTGGAGACCGTGAGTTTTAATGAGTGACAGATTTGTTTTGTCCAGGGGAAAAGTGAAGTTGATGATGTAGGGATTTGTTTGTAAATGATATATGGAATGCGAAAAATCAATATAAATAAGATTAAAATGTCAATGGGGTTCCGATGTTCCATCGGGAAGAGCGGGAGTGGATCAACTATCTATGCAAATGGGTTCCAGACTCTGAGCTGTCGTGATGTTTTTTTTGGATATCTGGAAGGAGGCCGAATTAAAGGGATGATTAAGCCGGTTAAACCATAATTAAGGGTAAGTATTACGTCAATTAACTTAGTAATAGTGTTAGTATTATATATACACACACACACACACATTTAAACCTTATAACGGTAATAGTTTATTCATACATTGTCAGAATCGGGTGAAACTAGTCACATTGGAATCATAATGGCAAGGTATACATTGTGGTGTTAGCGTGACAGAAAACGAAGCTATTAGAATTTCGTGGACAAATTGAACTTTTGTTTGATTTTAAACGAAATAACAACACAACCGTCAACTGCGAAGCAAGATGAGAAAACTCACTTACTCTGACTCATTTATATTTTTATATAAATGAGCTTTAAATTTATTTATAGTAATTTTATACTGTGCAATGGTTGATTGGTTGAATAGTTGATAAAATTGGTTGAAATGGTTGATATGATTACATCGTTGATCGATTATTAGTTCTGATATTTTATATTGATGTGAAATAATATTATTGATGTTGAGTAACATCTGTGGATGCAGGGAAACAGGTTGGAGGAATCCAACTGGATTCCTCAATAGTTATATTGTTGTTTTTCATATTTCGTGTTACATGATGTGGTATATTATGTGATGAATTTTGTTGTGTTTGGATACCAGTGGCCCTAGAATTTTGGTATACCATAAAATATTTCCGAAAATAGAAAATGAAATTTGAGTTTTAAAAAGGAAAATATACAAAAATATAAATATAAATCTATATATATATATATATATATATATATATATATATAAATGTAACTTCGAATAGAGTTGAAATTAAAAAACATGTTAATGGAGAAAACAAGAAGTTATTTATAATCGAGGAGATAAATTTAGCGAATTATTTATCATTGGATAAATTGAAATTTAAATTCAAATTTGAATTCAAAGGGATTCAGTTTTGAGATCAATATTTGAAATGAGATTTTGAACTTAACAATTATAATGACATTTTAAATAAGATTATAATTGTTGGAATAAAATTGAGATTTTCTATGATAATTCCAAATAGACGTTATAAATGAAAACTGGATTTGAAATGTTATTTACAAGTATAAAAATCAAATGGACTTGATTTGTATGTAAAAGAAATATATTCATGATTAAAGTAAATAATGGTTTAAAGCCAATATTTTGTAAATGAAATATCTATAAAGGAAATTTAGATATGAATCCAGATTGGAATTTGAATGAGGAAGGGAAATGGGTAGCCATTTCAAAGAAAATGATGAGCTTTATTCCAAAATCCAGAATATGAAATAAAATGTGATAACGTATCTAAGTTAGGAACGGTTATAAGAAATTTGGTGAGGATTTGGAAAGGAGGAATTCAAGAGTAAATTTGGCATTTGAATTAACCTGAAATGGTAGATAAATTCCGAAGTTCGGAATATAATCGAATATAGATCAATCGAGAGAGAGTTATTTATGGGAATTTGATTATATCAAATTTAGGGAAATAGTTATTTTTACTTTCCATTTTGAATCAAATCTATTTATTTGTTCATTTATTAATTAATTGAAATAATAAGTACAAGTTATATTTTTATATACCAATTATTTAGGAACAACGATTATAATGCTACCGTTATAAATCTAAACAACGATTTTAAGCTGTTATTATAATAATTGTTCTATGAAGCTAAACAATGATTGTAATGCTATTGTTGAAATAAATGTTTTATAAATTAAATAGTTGGAAACAACGATTAAAACGCTACCATTAAAATCAATATTTTTCCGTAAAAGGAGTGGATACTTAGATTGAATCTGAGAGTCGCGTAAGCGATGTTTTGTTTGAAGTTGTGAGCCTTGACTATTTCAAAGTTGAGAATGTTGTTCAATTAGGGTCGGAGAGGTAATTATACCCCAACTTGATTTACTTCATGAATGATGGAGGAATGGTTAAGGTTCAATAGTGAAAATTGGTTAGCAATATGGTTAGATAATAAATGATTAATGGTTTGAGTTAGAATAACAATGTATTATAACATCGCGTTAATTTAAAGGATTTTTGGAATGTTTTCCCCAAATAAAATAAGGAATATTTTATACGCATAGAAAATGAAATGAATTGGCCAACGAGAAATTAAGAAATGCAAGATGGAAATATTTTCCGATATTAATAAGGAATTGATTAAAAAAGGGCCCAGTGTTGTTTGATGCTTGATCGGTAGGATTTCCAATTGGAAGTAGGACCATTGATTGTATGGATGTTTCTTTGATAGTTAAATCACCGATTATCGAAGTTTTGGTTTATTTTATACCTCCGTTCTCAATACAGAGAGACCAGAATCAGATGTAATATCTGGAAACCACTTCGTATTGGCATAAGCGTTACGAATCAACTTATGTTGAAGAGATTATGAAGATGGAGTAAAGTACAAGGGTTGTTCTATTAATCCTAGATAGAAATTGCCTAAGATGGATTAATAGAATGGTGCCTTCGGTTTGTCCAGACCCAGGACAACTTGTACGGACGAGTGTCTGACAGAGTATTTCCAAAGGGATTACGTACATTGATTCCTTTAAACGTACGAAGTTGGTGGCAAAGAAGGGAAACTTCTTTAGCCTAACAATCTGAATATTTTTTTGGGAATCAATTAGTGATTTCTGATGGATCTAACAATGTGGCATTCAAAGTGAATGGTGGCCAGATGTTCTGGAAGGTAGTTCGAACCTCAAGCCTCACAACCAGGAATTGACGAAAATTGGGCAGACAGCGTGGCTATATGGATCGCTCCCATTAGGATGTATATTCACCTATCTAAAGAAATTAAATTTGCTTCTTTAATCTATCGATGCTGTCCCTTTCGGGAAAATGTTGATGATCCCAATCGTAGGTGATATACATTCGATACACTCAAGCAAAATGAGTGGTCGGTCATGTATGGGCCGGGTTGCAAGACATTCTTGTATTACCCAGTGTATTCCCCTCTAGAGATACACTATCGGAAGGTGGTTCCACATCTTGTCATGTTGGAAATCTAATCTCCAATAAGCGCCATGCGGTTTTTTATTTAATATTATATATGGAGCGTGAGATGCAAGCGTTCCGCTATATTCTATTTATTTGATTTAGACACTATTATAATATCACTGGATTTGATATCAAAAATATTTTTGGTTATCGTAAGGTAAAAACCATCCGTGTTTATGTAGGAATCGGTCTTACGATTACCATTTATTTTGAAAGGATTTTGAGAGTTAAACAAATGGTTGGAGTTTACTCACACCAGTCCCATGACTGACCCAGAGTTTATTTTGTTTTCCCTAAACTCTTGGGTGCCCATATTTGTACGGGCAGTCAAGTAGTCGGGATTTTACAGATTCACTCGGAGGAGTTGAGGCAGGAGGCTTCACCAGTTAGCTATAGACTATCATATTTTTCCGCTGTGTATTATGTTCGCATCTGGAAATAGGTTTTTATAACTGTTCTAGAAATAACTGTTATGCTATGATAATGGTATGAGTATTCAAAACATATTCATATTTCAAAAGTTATGTTATTTAATACATTTTATTCGTTCCTTGTGAGTTTGTGATCTTCGTTTTTCTTTTATTCTAATATTTCTTTCTTTCTATTTCTCATCCTCTAACTTCTTTCTAATAATGATTCGTATTTCTGTGCAATTTGGGTTGGACGTGTGGTGTTATTCGTCGACTCAAAGAGTACAGAAATTCGGGCTATTACAATTGGTATTAGAGCTGAAGGTTGAGTAGTAACCTTGGCTCTGTGGCGTAACGCAATAGAGATCGGGTTATTAGTACCCTAGATTGAGTTTGAGTATATATACGAGAGAGCGTATTTGTGGATTCGATATAAAAAATTGTTTTATATTGTATTGTTTGGTTTTTTAAGTGGTTTATGAGTTCTGGTTGATACAGGATGTACAACTGTATCGATAGGTGTTTCTAAACTCTCGAGCAAACAATTCGATATATTATTGTTTTAAAAGGGGAAATGAATTAATTTCACCCAAAATTATTTTTGATATAAAATGAATAATTTTGGAAATATTTGGTATATGGATGTATTTATTGTTATTACAATCAAGTAAAATTATAAAATATTGAAATAGTTATATATAACCAAATATAATTTGTATATGGATAATGTATACAAATAAGATGAACTAGAATTAAAATTCAAACCATAATTGGAATTTAAATTCCGGGTGTTTAGAAAATATTTTCTGAAATATTATAAAATAATATAACATTATATTAAAGTATTTTTGAATAAAAATGGTTTAAATGGATATTTCTAAAAGGGATTAAGCACTGAAATCACTTCAGTGGCATGAAAATAATTCTGATAATGGATCGTGACATTATCAATATTCATTTTCAAGTTTCTGAGTGATAGATTGCTACCATAATAATTTGGAAATGAGAATTATTTTGAAAAGGACAAGATGTTTTCGAAATTCAAATATTTTGAATTGAGTTGATTATAAATATGTGTATAATATATGTATGATTTCAAACTAATTTGAAATAAAACCCGGGAATTTGTATTCTGAAATTAAATTTTAACTCGTATAAGTTAAATAAGTTGAAATGGTAAAAATATATCAAGTGAATTGAAATTTAACTTAAGTTAAATAAAATTGGATTTAATTGGAAATAATTCCATGAAGAGAAATGTTGAGATTCGAATTATTATTATGAATTCGACTTATGAATAAGCAAGTTGAATATATATTGGATGTTGTGAATTTGGATAAATTTGTATTCAAGTATAATAGGTGGATTGAATTAAATAGAAATCAAAAGTGAATTGATAGAATGGAAGTGAAACAATCAGAAGTTGATTAGAGAGTTAAAAACTGGAAGTTGGATTGATTTGAAACCAATTGGAAATGGATATGTGTATGCTGAGCAGATATTGAATGGAAGCAAATGCAAGGGATAGAATTCATGTCCGACAAAAAGGTAAATGTTTGCAATATTACTTGGGTTTGATGGTTTTATAAGCCTATGAGGCAAGTCACTTGGCTTTTTGATTTTCTTTTGGATTGGAGAGGGCCTAGAAAGGTGAGTTGTGGTTGTACCAATTGAGCCGTGCAAAAGAGATGATGGCGAATTTTTTTGAAAATTTAAAGTGTTAGAAAACTTTTAAGAAATTTTTGATAATTTAAAATCGAGTTGTTAATTATAATTAAAATAAGAAAACCAGAATTGATTAATAAAATTTCAAGTGGAATAATGAAATTGATAAATGGATTTAAAGTCAATTGGAATGGGCGTAGATATGTAGAAGAGCATATGAATTAAAGACAAGAAAGTGATGATGGATTGTCCAAAAATGGTGGACAGATCATTTGGAAAGAATTATGAATGACTGAGTATTGGGATGAGAATTCGAAGGTCAGGTAAGAAATGGGTTATGAAGATATGGAATATAAAATTTCAACTAAGTAGGTTATGAGGAGTTAGAGTATAGCATTTTTAGTACTTAGCAATTTAAGGACGAAATTATTTTAAGGGGGAAGGAATGTAACGACCCGGATATTTGAGCCATTTAATTATGAATATTTAAATTATTTTTAAATATTTTATTTAAGTTATAATAACAAATTTATTAATAAAACGAAGTTTGAACATATAGTTTATAATATAATTATAAACGAGCCCATAACATCGTGGTAATTCATAATTTAATGTTTTCAACTTCAACTGAATATACAAGATTTGTTATAAGTCAGATTTCTTTGAAACAAGAAACGTTCAGATCTATTTGATTATATTTTTCTAATGGAGGTGAAAAATCGAGAATTCACCTTGTAGATTGTGAATTATGTCCAGATCCAATTTTCAAATAATCGCTATGGAATCGTTTATATATTTTTAACGATTTGTTTGATAAATAAACCGATTTTAAATAAATCTGAACACCATGTTAACCTGAAATTTGGAATATCGTGCTATAGAATCCAAATTAGATTATTTTGAGACTATAGAAATATTCTGTTTGAATATATATGGTAATAATATTTTATTATTAATAGTTTTGTTTATTCTAAAAACGATTTATATTATATCGATTTAATCTCCAAACGATCCCAGATTTTAACGAAAAATATTATATTTAAATTCAAAAGAATTAGTTATCGTAAGATTAGTGAGGCGTAGTTTTATTTAATTTATATATTTTGTTATGTAATTTTTATTTCAAATATATTACACCCTATATTAGTGTTTTTGGAACTTCATGAAATAAATTAACTAGTTTATTTTATTATATTTCTGGAACCGTGGCAAATTGCTTGTCACGATTATACATTCATTTTTGTCCGTAGCAACCCAGAGTGAACGAAGTTTTATGAAATGGAGTACCGTTAAACTTTATTTTATACGAATTTAAATAAACTATCGTTTAGAAAGTACATTAGACATTTTATTTAATCGTTAGGAATGCACATTTTAGGTGGCACAAAGCTTTTGCAAGAATTTTAATACTATGACATGCTACCGTGCATAATGCACCATCTTCTCAAATCATACAGTTATACTGAAGTTTATATTATGTTCAATCCTTATAAGAAGAAAAATTAGTTCACATACAATTTCAAATGGATTATTCTGATGTGAACCAATACAAGAAGGAAAAATAAAGAAGTTCAATTATAGACCTATATACATTAAATTACACACATGCCTACAACTACACTCAATATGTGATCACTAAGCTATAACCAATATGCCAAGTTTTTACCAACCATGATTTCCAAGACTTTCAGAATCGTCTTTTACAAGCCTTCGAGGAGCATACTCTACAAACTTTTCAGAACTGCATGCCAAGAAATGAATAACAATAATAAAATAAACCCGTGCTTGCCATGTTTTTGTTTTGTGCGTGCTAAGCAAAAAATTTCCATGCGTGCCAAGCTACCAGCCCCTTTTTAATGCTATTCATCTCCTTCTCAATTCTGGTTTCCAGACCAAAGCCGTAAATTGAAAGCAAAGCTTCATCATTTCATTGAGATGGAAAACTCTCCGTTCTTTTTCGAGTTTTGAAAGTAATATAGTATTAAACTCACTTTGGTCACTGGAAAATAATTCTGATGGTGACGGCCGCATTATCAGTGTTCATTTTCGAGTTTCGAAGTGATGAATGACTGTCAAAGGTTTTGTTTTTAATCGTTATGAGAGAAGCAAGTTGTCAAGAATTCAAACGTTTTGAATTTCCATTAATATATGCAAATATATATGATTTCAAACTGATTTGAAATAAAACCAAGGGATTAGAATTCTTAAATTTGAATTTAAATTAAGAAGTTAAATAGATTGAAATGGTAAAACTTGATAAATTTGAAAACATAGAATCTAATTAAGCCAGTTAGGTGAAAACTTTATTGGGATAAGATTTCACTTGGAAAGATATTGAACTTGCGAAATAAAATTTTGGATGAGAACCGAACTTTGTTATGAAATTGGATTGTTGAATAAGAGTTTGGAATTGAGACTGGAATAGAAATTTGAAATGGAATGCGGTTTGGATATTATGCGGATGATTGGATTGGAGAAGCCCAGAGAGGCGAGTTGTAGTTGTACCGAGGGAACTGTGCAGAGGAGATACTGACGAAATTCTCCGAAAATTTATGCTATTAAGAAATTTTTAGAAATTTGAAAATATTCGAAATAAAAAGGAATTAATATTTAATTGGAATTAATCAGTTTAGTTGAAACTGAAATTATGAAATAAACCAAAAGGATTTTTAACCTGTTCACAACAGAGATTGTAGCATTTTCCCCATTTTAGCAATTTCGAGGACGAAATTATTTTAAGGGGGAAGGAATGTAACGTCCCGCATTTTTATCGGTTTGTATTTGAATATTCAAATCAATTTAAATATAGAATGTGTAATATAAGTTGATTAAAATGAAGTTGAACGTATAAAAATATATATTAAATATAATCGAACCCGTAATATCGCGACAGTTCGTAATTTAACGTTCTGAACTTCAATTGAGTGTACAGGGCCCGTTATTAGTCGGATTTCTTCGAAACAAGAAGCATTGGAATCTATTGAATAGTATCTTTCTAATAGGAGTGAAAAACCAAGATTTCGCATTATAGATTGCGAGTTATATCCAAATCAAATTTTCGAATAGTCGCTATAGAATCGTTTATCGACCGTAACGATTTATTCGATATAACTAGATACCGGTTGCAAATCTGGACATGGTTCTTTTGAGACGTAGTGATAATTTAATTTTTAGAATTTTACAGAAATTTTTAATTAATTAAATACGCAACTTTTTATTTGGAGTATTTTCCACCCTATATCAATATTTTGGGGTTTCAAAATATGAGTTAATCTACCGGTATTATTATATTTTTGGGATCGTGGGTCATTGTTGGACACGACCATATTCTTATTCCTGTCCATAGCGGCTCAGACATGAAAACGGTTCTACGTAACACGGTACGCTTAAATCTTAAAACATAAATACATATGCATGTCCTAGGACTTTCTTTTTAATTCGTGAATATTGCATGGACTTACCGTTCACTAAGCATCTCAACTTTATTCTAGAAGCAAGATATAATGTATAAAGGAACATGATATCTTTGTTGGGTACTTACGTTATACCCATTCTGGCGTATATGTTTCTACTGGAACTACGCTTTGCTTTAAGAATCATGTATTCTAGCCTATCCTCAGGTTCATTTCCACGTATAAATTGACATGCACTTGGGCCACAAAATACTTATACGGGTATGAATTGTCTTAAACTAATACAGTGTCCTCGATACGATGCAACAGTCTTCCCAAACATTTATTTAAGTCACCCATGCTGTGTCCTTTCGTATGAAGAAAAAGACGCAGGCGAGTCTTTGTCACATTAATGAATGCATAGCCTAGTTAAGAAAGTCATTCCCCTAAGTGATTTCAACTTAAGTAAAATAAATAAAATCTATTACTTGACAACCAAGTCTCGTACAAACTCTTTTCAAAATACTGCACGCACCTACCCTATGCTAAACAACACGCAGACTCTACGTTTACAATTTGCAAAGCGGAAAAGACTTGTCGAAAATCTGCAAACCCTTATGTTACGGCTAGTGGTTCCAACTCCTTGGGCACCACGGAGCTTTGAAGCTATAAATACACCGTATTGATCCATCGAATACGAACAACATAACGAAAACAAACACACACGTACATAATACATAAGCGAACCTAAGAACTAAGTCTGCAAGCTTATGACCTGCTAAGCTTTCATTTCCACGACACCGAGATTGAAATGAGAGAATAAACGTTTGAAAAGAAGACACAAGATTAGAAGTAGCTTCTTATAGGTCTAATACGTGGTGGCCAAGCTTCATGTCATTATAAATATATGCGATGCCATCTTCTTTAGCAAACTGCTGAGTTTAATGGCCGAAAAAAGGGATTTAAGATCTAAAAATTAAACCAGAGAGCCAAAACAGTGTGGTCGATTGGAGTAGCTAGTAAGGACGTGGCGTTAAAAAGAAATACTGAGATGCGATTTGAAATACTTAACAAGGAAGAAGGGTTATTGGTCCATGTGGGTGGAGGAGATAAACGGTTTCACCGTTGGCTAAGTGGGTATTGGGTTACAATGAGATGTTTGTCGGGGATATTCCAGTTTTGAATGGTGAAGCTACGGCTTCACGTTAGCCTAGACACAATAGGTTTTAGGGTAAACGGAGCGTGGCCTCGAGATTGACATGAAGGACGGGAGTATAGAGTATGAAGTACAATGGCGTTTGGAGAAGGGAATGGAGTAAACATGAGTGTCACGTGAAATTTGTGTGGAGATGGAAATAAGGGAAGTGTTGTGTAGCATACATAGGTAGATACAGGCTCGACGTGATGGAGGACATGCATGAAGAGGTGAAGGGGTATGAAGCAACGGAACATGAAATGGATGGAAAACTGACGAGATCTGGTGGGGTAGTATAGCGACACAATGGGGAGGAAAGGAGCTCAGCGCTGGGTTTAGTTGGTAAGAGCTGCATCTTCATTTTCTTGGGCAAGATGAGGTACAGCGTGAAGAGGGGCTTGGGTATATTTAAGTTTGGATGGTGATGTTTCATGTGAAGTGAAGTGGGAGGCTTATGAAAGCAGCAGCTTTCGAAAAATTCAGGGTGATGGTTTTAAATGCGTGTTGCTTAGATGCATGGAAAAATAGGGCAAGCAAAATAGAAATGTGAAGCAGCTTTTACTGTGAAACGTGGTTTTGGCAAAATGAATTTTGAGTATTGGAAAGTTCAAGATGTTGGGCTGATCTTTATAACGTAAGAGAAAAACGTGAAGAAGGATAACGGGCAAAAGAAAATGGATAAAGCCTATTTCATCATTTTCAGAACAATGGGAAGAACGCGGTGAGGTTGATAACGAGCTGCAATACTTGGAAAAACCGATAGTAAAGTGGAACTCGTTTGGATTCATAGCAAAATAGAACGCTGGATTCAGATCTATCGACTGACGTAAATCATTATCTAATGGTTAACGCGCAAAGGTAAGTAAATTCACTGAGTCTAATCTATTTTAAAATATTATAGTATTGTTTGAATGCTGTATGATGGTCGCTTCGGTAGATTACAATTAAATTGGTAGAAATATATATCGTTGCATTTGTACACATCATTTGGTTGGATACTGATTCCATCGAATAAAATATTTCCTAGTATGGAATCAGTGATACTTGTTTGACTAACATCGGTGGATGCAGGAAACCGGTTGGAAGAACCCAACCGGATTCCTCAATATTTATATGTACTGTTTGTTTTGTATATGCACTATTGAACCCAAAATGACGTTAAAACCCCATGTGAATATTGATGTCGAATGAAAATTTAACATTTGTTTTGATTTAATCAATAGACGATATCGATTAAGAAAGTGGTAGCAGACGACCGTAAATTCATCTTTTGTTAAGACGTTGAATTTGCACCAGGCAAATCAACGAAGTTAATTATAAAAATTATATTTTTATAATTAAAGCAAAGCTTTAAACTGTAATAGAAATTCTATTATAAGCTGGTATTTTATAGTTCATTTTATAAGTAAAATATTAGTTAATTATTTTTAATTAAATAATTTTTTCTTAAGTGGGCCTCATTTTAAATGTTATTGAATAAGAGATGTCAAGATTTTTGTAACGGAAAGAGATGTCAAGATTTTTGTAACAGAAAGAGATGTCAAGATTTTTTTAACGGAAAGAGATGTCAAGATTTTTGTAACGGAAAGAGATGTCAAGATTTTTTTAATGGAAAGAGATGTCAAGATTTTTGTAACGGAAAGTGATGTCAAGATTTTTGTAACGGAAAGAGGTGTCGAGATTAGTTATAAAAAAGGAATATTACAGCGTATGACAGGTTTTGAACAATAACGATAAATTAGTGTGTTGACCAAGCTTAAGCGTGATTATAACACTATTCATTAGGAGGGTTTGAAATTCACTCATCTCAAGTGATAAGAAAATAATTATTTTTTCCCCGAAGAAGTGTAAATAAATTATACGAAGTGTGAAAGCATTAGAACGGGGTTGAGAAATATCTGGTAAGATATGGGAATTCGAATAATGGAAATGAATGTTAAATAAAAGTTCTCGTGATTGTGTGATGTTAGTTATGAATTTTGTTTTTACTTCGATAGTTAAATAACCGACTATCGAAGTGTCTTGACCATCGTTGTCAATACGGAGAGACCGGTTGGATACATTATTCATAAACCCCTCCATATAGGCATAAGCGCTGTGGATTTAGATTATGCCGAAGACAATTGAAAACGGAGCGAAATTCAAGAGCTGTTATGTTTGTCCAGTCCTAGGACAACTCGTATGGACGAATGTCTGACAAAGTATTCCTAACAGTCACATAAGACGATCTTTTCAAGATATTACGTCTGGTGGCGGAGAAATTCGTTTCTCTTAGCTTTTATACCCGTAATATTTTGGGAAGATCAATTAGTGATTTGACGGGTCTGACGATGTGGCATTCAAAGTGTATGGTGGCCAGATGTTCTAAAGTTAGACGTAGCCTCAAGCTTCACAACTGGGAAATGACGAAAATCGGGCAGGCATCATGGCTATATGGGTCGCTCCCATTAGGGTGTATAATCACCTATCTAAAGAAATTCCTTTTACTTCTTTAATCTTTTTCGATGCTGTCCCTTTTCGGGAAACAGTGGTTTTAGTCCAACCGTTGGTGATATACATTCGATACACTCAAGCGAAATGAGTGGTTGGTCATGTGTGGGACGGGTTGCAAGACGTTCTTGTTGAACCCAGGTGTATTCGCCTCTAGAAATACATCATCAGAAGGTGGTCCCGTACCATGTCACAGTTGGAATCCAATCGCCAATAAGCGCCCTGCGGTTTTTGATTTTATAATATGTATGTAGAGCGTGAGATGAAAGCGTTCTACTATTTGGTTATTTAATTGATTAGACATTATTATAATATCACTGGATTTTTATATCAAAAATGTTTGGGTTACAGTAAGGTAAAAACCGTCCGTGTTTATGTGTGGGCTGGTCTTACTATTATCTCTTTCTTTTAAAAGATTTTTGAAGTTGAACCGTATGGTTTGAGTTTACTCACACCAGTCCCATGACTGACCCAGAGTTTATTTTGTTTGTTTTTCCTAAACGCTTGGGTGCCCAAATTTGTACAGGCAGTCAACTGTTTCAGGCTTTTACTGATACACTAGGAGGAGCTTAAAGCAAAAGGCTTCACCGTTAGTATTTAGAGATTATTTCCGCTGTGATATGATGTATTGTACTCTAATAATGGTATGTATATATAATACATTTTTGTATTTCAAAGTTATGCTATATAATACATTTTATTCGTTCCGCTGTGAGATTCGTGTTTACTCTGATTCTGCTCAGTTGTGTTCTTCTTCTTTTATTCGATTAGTTCTTTCTTATCTTTCTCTTCCTTTTATTTCCTTCTACTAATGACCTGGTATTTTCGATGTCAGAACAGTCGACGCTGGGTTTTGTGTCGATTTTCGGAGTCAAAAATCCAGGTCGTTACACGATGGGTCAGTCTGGTGAACCAGAGTGAGAAAAACACACTGTCTAAAATAGCATCCAACTTGATTTTGAAGTCGAAATCTTTTTGAAAGAAAAGGATAATCGTAAGACCAAATTCACACACAAATACAGACGGTTTTACCTTACGATAAACCAAAACATTTTTGAAATCAATATCTTTTCTGATATTATAATAATGTTTAAATTCAAATAAATATCAATCTAGCAGAACGCTTGCATCTCATGCTCCATATATATAGTATAAAATCAAAAACCGCGGGCTCTTATTGGTGAATGGATTTCCTAGCAAGGCATGGGACCACCTTCCCGATAACGTACCTCTGGAGATGAATACATTGGGATTCAACAAGAACATCTTGCAACCCCGGCTAAACATGACCGACTCCTCACTATACTTTGAGAGTACTGAATATATCATTACCACAGTTGGGGGCCAACCAACCGAACCGATAGCATACATACAAAAATAAAAAGGGACAACCAAAGGTATTTAATTTCACCAGATCAGGTAATGATATACCCTTTTGATGGATGCGGCCCACATAGCCATGCGACCTACCCGATTTTATACCATTTCCCAGTTGATGAGGCTTGAGGTCCAAATTAATTTATTTATTTATCATTATAATATTATTATTTAATTATTCTGAACATCGGCCACCATTCATTTTGAGTGCCACATCGTGAGATTTGCTGGATATCACTTAATTGATTTCCACATAAAATACTCTGAGCGTTAAGCTAAGAGAAGGTGTCTTCTCCGCCACCAACAGAAATACGTTTGTAAAAATTCAATGTACATGACTCCTTTGGAAATACTCTATCAGACACTCGTCTATACAAGTCATCAAGGAACAGGATGAACCGAAGGCACCCTCCTACCACATCCTATATAGGTATCACCCCAAGGATCAGTAACGAGTAGTCCTTGCAATTCGAAGATTTCACTCACGAAAAAATCACAAATCAAAATATCTCTGGTCGCTAAACCAGAGTCAACAAGTGGTTCTTCCGTTTATGAAGATCCACGGTCTTCAATGCTCCATCTACAATTAACATCTTCCCCGTATTTTCTGGTCGGAATGGTTTTCGAATATAATTCGATCCCAATCTTCTTGTACCAACAATCGTATTTGGCCAGATTTGATAGTCGGTTATTTAACTATCAAATAAATCATCATGTGAATGAAATGAGTTCACTGATTCAGTATCAGTATTACATGGCATCTTTAATTAAACATCTGTTATTGATATTCTTTAAATCTTCCAATAATTGAAGTTTATCTTTTGATTCTTATTATAAGTAAGAATATTCTTATAAGCATTTCATTCACTTATAAACTCTTCGAATACAATTTATAATATTATTTACGGAAATCATAACTTATTTTTCCCTAAATGGGTCTCGTTTATAAAATAATACCATTCTTGGATAATCATGAAGTCATTCAAGTTGAGTATTTTATTTACCTCTCAAACCTTATCCAACAACATTCATTCCTTCATAATGGATAGAAGTTTATTAACCATATGTTTTCTGTAACAACCCGCATTCCTCGCATCGGAAGATTGTAGAATATTTATTTCTTTCTTATATGAAGGCGTATCGTCATGTGACTTTGGGAAACGACTATTGGGGTCATTTCCCATGTTAATGATTTTTGCCGATTTTTAAATGACCGATTTGCCCCTAGCTGATACTGTTTTGGCCATAAATTTTGACTGGAAAGGAATTTTGACTTGAAACCATTGCCATTAGACTCGTTTGATGGTTTACCTTTCCGTAGAGTGGTTGTAATAGCCAAACGGACTTAACGTTTGGGAGATATGGCTGAAATAAAGTTTGGAAGGTAAAAAACAGCTTAACCGGGCCAAATAGGGTGATTAGTGAATGGGTCCATTACCCATTTCGGGATTAGGGTTATGGGGAGGCTGAAAAGAGTTAGGGATTCATTCCATTTCAGTTTTCTAGCCTCCACTTACCTCTTAGAAACCCTAAAAATGGCGTACAACCTCTAAATCACCTCCAAATCACTTTCTAATCAAGGATTAGGCTTAGCAACATCAAATCAAGGGAGATCTTCACCAAATCAAGATTAGAGCTGCTGAATTGCCTTGTTATTTGCGCCCAAAAAGAGATTTATTTCAGATCTAAGGTTTATTTGTGGCTTAGGTGAGTGATTTGCATAGTTCCTCACTAATTATGGTTGATCAAAGGTAATTAGTGAAGATTAGCGAATTTATACATTAATAAATTCTGGAAAAATATCCATAAATTCTTAAATAATGTTTTAGACCTCTAATATGAATTTGGGTTAATTTCATTATGTTATGCTAATCATATCATTAGTTTTGCCTAAACATGCTTAAGGGAAAATATGGGATTTTAGGTAGGTTTGATCCAAATTACATGTTATGGTTGTTGTTTTGATGTCTATGGTTGATTCCCTATGTTGCTATGACTATATGGTATGTTTTGTGATTGATTAGAACTGTTATATTGGTCGAAAACGCCGTGGTATGGCGTAAAACAGTTGCTGGAAAGTCAAGGAAATATGCAGGGTTCCGAACCGGATCGGATCGGATAATTGGGCTCGGATCGGATAGGAGAACTGGGCAAGAGGACCCGATTCGGACTGGAACTTAGCATAAGATTCTTGGCGAGAAGGAAGGCCATTTGCTTAGAATTGGAGTTGGGCAGGGGATCGGATCGGAGAGAAACTGAAGGGGATCGGATCGGAGAGAAACCAAAGGGGATCGTATCGGAGAAACTAATAGGGATCGGATCGGGGGCAAGAGCATAGGGATCGGATCGGAGGACGCAGCTTGGAACTGGAGTTGGAGCGAAGCACCGGATCAGATCGGGACCTCTAGGAGGGCGCAACCACCGAACCAGACACAAAGCATTTGAACCGAACCGATGGAACAAGATTACACCAAACCGAACCAGGCCAGAAGGGGAACACCGAACCGAACTGTACATATGCTATTACTACGACGTGACGACTCTTCTGAAGACCAACTCCAATTCGACCAAAACCCGAGGTGCAAAGGAAGTCCTGTAACAACCCGAATTTTTTTAACAACGTGTTAAGACAAGAATCAAGGCAGAATTAAATGTTAATATCTGAATCAGGAGAAATGGGCTGTGCCATTGCGTTCGTCTCGGAAAAATACGCGAAATAGAGTCCAAAATTTCGTAAAACGGAGTCAGTATAACCGAGATATGGCCTCGCGAAGTTTCACGAAAAATTCAAATTCAAAACAGATTCAAAATTTCAGAAAATCAGGGTAGGCGGGAAAAATCCCGCCCAGACCAGGTAGACCAGGGGCTCGATCTGGGTGTCGACCTTGGCGGGACCAGGTCGACTGGGGAGTCGACCCCAGGGTCGACCTGGGGGTCGACCTGCCTGGTCGAACCCAGGCAGCCTGGTGCACCTGTTTTGCCGTTTGGCTTGGTTTTGGAGGCTTGTGACGATTTTTGAGGGCTTGGATCTATCCTAGGGTTAATCTAACGGCCTAAACTACTCCTAATCTCTATAAAAAGACCCCTAAGCCTACCCTAAACCCTCACAAATCACTCATGCCACGAAGTGCTGCCCAAATACCAAGTGATCATGGCCTCCGTCTCCAATTCCTAGAGACTGTGCTTTCAAATCGGGTTCAAATCAAAAGGTGCAAGCTTGCTACACCAAATCGAGGCCAAATCAACGTTGCTATGCAAGTTTCATGACGGTTCTTCATCAAAGGAGCCACCTTTCTTCGCCAAAACGATTCATGCTCCTAGCCCTTGCCACGCTATGTAAGTTCTAGCTACTTGTAGATTCTAACGGTGGTTCTAATGTGACATGGGATAAAATGCGATGAAACATAAGTATGCTAGCCTATATGAACCTTGTCATGTCTCTTTTGCTTGAACCTATGACTTTGGGCTATGCTTAGTGACTAAATCATGCCACTTATGTTATGTTTAACCTAGCATAACTTGCAAGTTTGAATCTTTATCCATGGGATGTTAGCATGAACCTTTGGGAACCAATTGACTTGTGAAAACATTGGCAAAGACTTGACTTTGGGGCTTATGCATGTAAATGAACCCAAACCCCTTATGTATCATGCATGTTTGTGGCCAAATTCACTTATGACACTATGCATGTTTGTGGCCAAATCCTCTTGTGAAACTATGCATGCCTGGGGCCAAATTCCCTTATGATACTATGCATGTTTATGGCCAAATTTCCTTATGATACTATGCATGTTTGTGGCCAATATGTTGGCATAATACCCTACTATGTGACTCGCTTCCACTTGGGTTGGAAATACGTTTGGGTAGTTTAGGAAGAACGTGGGTATGACATGAAAAACTTGACATCGGGTTTACATGAGAACATGACATTCATGATACATTTAAATATGGTCATGACACGTGGGAAAACATGGAACTTGAACTAGACATGGGTGGGTTGTAAGTGTAATAAGACACTAGACCAAACATGAACGTGGCCAACTCGAGGTTGGGTTGAGTTTGTAGCATAAATCTACCCGGACCCGCCCGGCTTAACTAGTGGCTACAAACAATAGGATCCAATGTGGGAAGTTGGTCATGTCGCGCTTAAGACTCGAGGTTAGACTAAGTTGTGGTGTAAAACTACCCGGACCCGCCCGGATTAACTAGTAACCACAACAAGGTCTAATGTGAGAGGTTGAGAGTGCATTAATTAAATTAGTGCCACATGATAAGGTTAAGTAAATTTGACTAATGACACTTAACCGATATGACATGAATGGGTAGGTTAAGTGGGACCGGCTTGATTTCTTAATGACACTTTACCATACAAGACAATTAGGGGATGGGGTTAAGTAATTTACGCTTAACTAATCCGACTTGGTAATTAGATGGGGTTAAGTCATCCACACTTAACTAATCTAAACACGGTAATTAGATGGGGTTAAGTAACTTAGACTTAACTAATCTAAACACGGTAATTAGATGGGGTTAAGTAACCTTCACTTAACTAATCTAAACACGGTAATTCGATGGGGTTAAGTTAAACACTTGACCAATCTAAACGTGGCAATTCAATGAGGTTAAGTAACCAATACTTAACCAACTTAACACAGTAATTTAATGGGTTTAAGTAACTTATACTTAGCCAATTATACATGATGATTTGATGAGGTTAAGTAACCTATACTTAACCAATCTAATAGGTGGACCTGATAGGGTTAAGTCACAAGACCTTTTAAAATTAGGCTTAACCATTGTAATACGATTAGTGGATGGGGTTAAGCTAACCCATACATAACCAATCCGACTCGATAATCTGATGGGATTAAGATAATCTATGCTTAATCAATCTAACATGATAATCTGATAGGGTTAAGACAAATAAATACTTAACCAATTTGACTTGATAGGGTTAAGTCATGAGCTTCTTGGTACACTTAACCAACCTGTAGGGCTACGTCTTGAACTTGAGTACTTAGCCAATCTTGACATGATTCGTAGGCGGGTTAAGTCATGAACCTGGATAACAACAATTAACCCATTTGACAAAACCCTAGCTCAGGGGACTAGGTTGGAAATCGTAGTTAACAAGGATAGCGGAAAGAGGGGCTAAGTGGTAAACCTTAGTTAAGGGTAACTAAGTAATAATTCTTAGCTAAGGACATGGGACTAGTTCATAAAGAGATGAGTAACCTGGTATGGTAGGTCATCGCTTAGTATACGAGGAAGAGCAAGTTATCAGACTTGGATTAAAGCTCAGCGAACTGGGTGACGAAGCGGAAGCTTCGGGGAACGTAAGGGTACTCTTGGTATCCCTCTGTGAGGTGGCAAGTGGTCCATGAAACCCGGCCTCACAGAGGTTAAGGTCTGCGGTAGAAGAGCCAAGAGTATGCCTTGGTTGCTATGTGAGCTACCTAAAGACTGGGATGGATTAGCGTGGAGTCGACGATACTTGATTTTGCCCCGGATAGCATGTCGCCGACTACCTACCATCTTTAGTCAATCGTGTACGTAATGAAAGGCAGGGAACTCCCAACAGACCATATACTGGCTATCGAGTTATGGGTGAGGTTGGCTATCTGGAAGTGGGCATCGATGGGCCGTAGTGTAGTTCTCATACACGATTTTTCTTGGATTGCCTTTCAGTAGTTGAGGAAGGGGTCACGTGGGACCATAGCCAAGGGTACAAAAACAGACCTTGATATCTGCATCAGCAGACGACTTAAAGCTCCCGACCGAGTTCCGTATTTCTTGATTTGCCCTGGCACGGAACTCGGATGGCACATTGAGGAACAGGTGCGTCTAGACATGGAAAACGATTCACGATACGTACGCGGGATAAAGGGTGCGGTTGACGGGTGGCATAATCCCTAGTGGCCCTAGGTGGATGAACTCAAACCGAGACACGGAAATGTTCATTAGGTAGCATAATCCCTAGTGGTCCTAGGTGGCATAAATCCTAAGTGAACGTGCGATAGTTCATGGTAAGGAAACATAACTAGATCAAGGGTAGCAGTCCAAAATAACCTCAAGGATAAAACGTTTACATGGGAAAGCCCGTATGGCCTACGGCAAAGGACTAAACTTATACATGGAAAGAAACATACGAGTTGGGAAAACCTACATATGCTATATATTAGGTTGACATGGACCATTACATGACATTGGGCAAGGGACATTCATAGTTAACACATGACGCGGGTTGGGATACTAGTACGAGAGGTGCAGAGCAAATATACATGTTAGAACCAGGGAATGTTATACCGGATAGATACCTTGGGATAGTATACTTGATAGAAACCTGACGATGTGATACCTTGATTTATCATGACACCATAGTTTATCATGATATCTTAGTTTACCTTGCTACAGTAGTTCAGCCTGTTACCCTGGTTTAGTTTATCTATCTTGTAGTCATCCTTATGTTTACTTTCAGTTTATGCATGTCATGTTACCTTTACCTGTTTTTATGCTGGAAGTAGATAGGACTTACCAGTCTTTATGACTGACCCCGTTTTGTTTCGCCTCTTTGTCTTCCGTTCCCCCCCAGGTTTCAGGGAGGAAACAATGTTATCTAGTTCGGATTTCTTCTGCTTGAAGGTCATCACGCATGGCTTGGACTTTTCTTGGCTATGGCTACTTTACTGTTTTACTTGGGGAATAATTCATGAAATGGTTTTATGCTTCTTATTTATTGCAAGACAGGTTTTGATGTATTCTGATGTAAAAGGCTTTAGACCTTATTTATTAATGATATGAAAGTTGGTTTTACTTCCGCTGTTTTATATATGTTATGTCTTGTAATATTTCTGTGCATGTTTACCACGATAATGCTTCACCAAACCTAGTGCATTCCCTTTGTGAGTGACCCTTGCGGAGGTGGGGTGTTACATTTGGTATCAGAGCAGAAGGTTACCAGACTGGGCAAAAGTTTTTAAAACCTTCTGAAAACTATTTGAAAAACCGTTTACAAAGAAGCATTTTTCAAGAAAAGTTTTGTTTTGAAAGGCTATTCCCCAAAGGCCATTAGCATTATCCTTTGATTCCTTGATTGAATCTCCTTTCCTTTCTTTCCTCCATCTGTGTTCACAGTAGTTCTAACTGTGGCTAATCTTTGTCTAGCCACGTAGGTTTTTCCCGTACGATGGAGGTGGTTCTCGAGAAACCTGTTGTCGTGGTACAAGGAAGGATAATAAGAGTAAGGATAAAGGACGCGAGCTTAAGGATAAGAAACTGTTGCTATGGCTTAGTCCATCATGGAGGACAAGGACAAGATCATCGGAGAGGGAAATTGTACGCTCCCATTTCCAGGGTACCTAAAAGAAATGGTACCGTTTCTGGTAAAGGTTTAGTCGTTCTTTTCTATCATCCCGTCCAGACTTTGTCTTGATCATCGTATCATTTAAGTCTGCTTGGATAGTTGAGTCTCTGCACCTTAGTACTAGCATGGTAGAGGATCCCAGTTTTGTCCCAAAATCTGGTTGGAGAGTCGGTCCATTTATTCATGACTTGTTGGATTTGAGAATGTCTATGCCAAGTGTTGAGATTAGAAGCAATACTTCTATTGTTGAGCCATGGATGGATTCTAGGGGTAAAGTGGTTATCCAGTAAGGGATACCATTCTCGGTTTTGAAAAGAGGGTAGTCAGACTCTTGGCTTGCTTTGGTAATACTTTCGAAGTCTTGTGTAACCTTTTAGGTTCTGTCATTGTTAGTTACCTAGAATCTCTTATCGGAAATCTCTGATCCAATCGAGCAACGTCAGCTAATAAGACAGATGGTTCATTCCACTTGAGCATGGGTTATAGGAACCACCCTAGTAAGTGCACGTGTTAACATGGATTGACATCGGTAAACGAGATCCAGAATTCACTAGTGAATTTTGGAGGGCTTGCATGAGTACGTGGATATGGTTGAGCCAAGTATACTAGGGAAAGAATAAGTAAGTGGAACGAGAGGCGACGATGAAATGAGTTCCAACTCATACCTTGGAAATAGGAATCAAGGAGCTACGAAATCATGAAGTCAAAGGCGGTCAAGGCACAATAGAATTAAGCTCATGGGAATGCGGCTTAGATGCGCGCATCAAGTCTCTTTTTAAGAGTATATCTTTGATCCTTGGTTCTCCTGTAGGGCTTGCTTGCATGCTATCGCTTGGTGGATATCCTCTCGGTCCTGTTTCTGTTACAAACCCCATAAGGAGTTTGTCTTGTTTATCTCCTCGATCCTATCTTGGGAACCTTAGATAGAACTCTATGGATGTAAACATGTATTTGAAACATGTTATGATTGATATGGTTGCAAATGGTTCCAAGTGGTTGCTCGTGGATGCGCGAATACACATTAGATACTAGATTGACGCGGTCACGTTTCATGTTGCATATGCACGAGTATTTATACTTGTTTATGGATGAAATTGAACGTGTTATCATCCGGATGTTGCATATGAATGAATGTTTGTGCACGCATATAGTACTTATATGACTAGGACTATTTGCATACATGTTGGACTCATGGCACTAAACATATTTTGCATTAGAAATATTACTCGGGCCTGATCATTAGCATTAGCTAAGGAGCATATACACACACGTTTTGCATATGTTCATACGGCATTAGAAATCGTCTAAGGACAATGGTTGCCTGTGGATGATGTTTTGAGTAGATGGATGATGGATAGTAGGATACGTTCTTCCTAACTTGGAGATTTCGGGGACGAAATTATTAAAGGAGGGGAGAATGTAACAACCCGAATTTTTTTAACAACGTGTTAAGACAAGAATCAAGGCAGAATTAAATGTTAAAATCTGAATCAGGAGAAACGGGCTTTGCCATTGCGTTCGTCTCGGAAAAATACGCGAAATAGAGTCCAAAATTTCGTAAAACGGAGTCAGTATGACCGAGATATGGCCTCGCGAAGTTTCACGAAAAATTCAAATTCAAAACATATTCAAAATTTCAGAAAATCAGGGTAGGCGGGAAAAATCCCGCCCAGACCAGGTCGACCAGGGGGTCGACCTGGGTGGGACCAGGTCGACTGGGGAGTCGACCCCAGGGTCGATTTGGGGGTCGACCTGCCTGGTCGAACCCAGGCAGCCTGGTGCAACTGTTTTGCTGTTTTTCTCGGTTTTGGAGGCTTGTGACGATTTTTGAGGGCTTGGATCTATCCTAGGGTTAATCTAACGGCCTAAACTACTCCTAATCTCTATAAAAAGACCCCTAAGCCTACCCTAAACCCTCACAAATCACTCATGCCACGAAGTGCTGCCCAAATGCCAAGTGATCATGGCCTCCATCTCCAATTCCTAGAGACTATGCTTTCAAATCGGGTTCAAATCAAAAGGTGCAAGCTTGCTACACCAAATCGAGTCCAAATCAATGTTGCTATGCAAGTTTCATGACGGTTCTTCATCAAAGGAGCCACCTTTCTTCGTCAAAACGATTCATGCTCCTAGCCCTTGCCACGCTATGTAAGTTCTAGCTACTTGTAGATTCTAACGGTGGTTCTAATGTGACATGGGATAAAATGCGATGAAACATAAGTATGCTAGCCTATATGAACCTTGTCATGTCTCTTTTGCTTGAACCTATGACTTTGGGCTATGCTTAGTGACTAAATCATGCCACTTATGTTATGTTTAACCTAGTATAACTTGCAAGTTTGAATCTTTATCCATGGGATGTTAGCATGAACCTTTGGGAACCACTTGACTTGTGAAAACATTGGCAAAGACTTGACTTTGGGGCTTATGCATGTAAATGAACCCAAACCCCTTATGTATCATGCATGTTTGTGGCCAAATTCACTTATGACACTATGCATGTTTGTGGCCAAATCCTCTTGTGAAACTATGCATGCTTGGGGCCAAATTCCCTTATGATACTATGCATGTTTATGGCCAAATTTCCTTATGATACTATGCATGTTTGTGGCCAATATTTTGGCATAATACCCTACTATGTGACTCGCTTCCACTTGGGTTGGAAATACGTTTGGGTAGTTTAGGAAGAACGTGGGTATGACATGAAAAACTTGACACGGGGTTTACATGAGAACATGACATTCATGATACATTTAAATATGGTCATGACACGTGGGAAAACATGGAACTTGAACTAGTCATGGGTGGGTTGTAAGTGTAATAAGACACTAGACCAAACATGAAAGTGGCCAACTCGGGGTTGGGTTGAGTTTGTAGCATAAATCTACCCGGACCCGCCCGGCTTAACTAGTGGCTACAAACAATAGGATCCAATGTGAGAAGTTGGTCATGTCGCGCTTAAGACCCGAGGTTAGACTAAGTTGAGGTGTAAAACTACCCGGACCCGCCCGGCTTAACTAGTAACCACAACATGGTCTAATGTGAGAGGTTGAGAGTGCATTAATTAAATTAATGCCACATGATAAGGTTAAGTAAATTTGACTAATGACACTTAACCGATATGACATGAATGGGTAGGTTAAGTGGGACTGGGCTTGATTTCTTAATGACACTTAACCATACAAGACAATGAGGGGATGGGGTTAAGTAATTTACGCTTAACTAATCCGACTTGGTAATTAGATGGGGTTAAGTAATCCACACTTAACTAATCTAAACACGGTAATTAGATGGGGTTAAGTAACTTAGACTTAACTAATCTAAACGCGGTAATTAGATGGGGTTAAGTAACCTTCACTTAACTAATCTAAACACGGTAATTCGATGGGGTTAAGTTAAACACTTAACCAATCTAAACGTGGTAATTAAATGAGGTTAAGTAACCAATACTTAACCAACTTAACACGGTAATTTAATGGGGTTAAGTAACTTATACTTAGCCAATTATACATGATGATTTGATGAGGTTAAGTAACCTATACTTAACCAATCTAATAGGTGGACCTGATAGGGTTAAGTCACAAGACCTTTTAAAATTAGGCTTAACCATTGTAATACGATTAGTGGATGGGGTTAAGCTAACCCATACATAACCAATCCGACTCGATAATCTGATGGGATTAAGATAATCTATGCTTAATCAATCTAACATGATAATCTGATAGGGTTAAGACAAATAAATACTTAACCAATTTGACTTGATAGGGTTAAGTCATGAGCTTCTTGGTACACTTAAACAACCTGTAGGGCTAAGCCTTGAACTTGAGTACTTAGCCAATCTTGACATGATTCGTAGGCGGGTTAAGTCATGAACCTGGATAACAACACTTAACCCATTTGACAAAACCCTAGCTCAGGGGACTAGGTTGGAAATCGTAGTTAACAAGGATAGCGGAAAGAGGGGCTAAGTGGTAAACCTTAGTTAAGGGTAACTAAGTAATAATTCTTAGCTAAGGACATGGGACTAGTTCATAAAGAGATGAGTAACCTGGTACGGTAGGTCATCGCTTAGTATACGAGGAAGAACAAGTTATCAGACTTGGATAAAAGCTCCAGCGAACTGGGTGACGAAGCGGAAGCTTCGGGGAACGTGAGGGTACTCTTGGTATCCCTCTGTGAGGTGGCAAGTGGTCCATGAAACCCGGCCTCACAGCGGTTAAGGTCTGCGGTAGAAGAGCCAAGAGTATTCCTTGGTTGCTATGCGAGCGACCTAAAGACTGAGATGGATTAGCGTGGAGTCGACGATACTTGATTTTTCCCTGGATAGCATGTCGGCGACTACCTACCATCTTTAGTCAATCGTGTACGTACGGAAAGGCAGGGAACTCCCAACAGACCATATACTGGCTATCGAGTTATGGGTGAGTTTGGCTATCTGGAAGTGGGCATCGATGGGCCGTAGTGTAGTTCTCATACATGATTTTTCTTGGATTGCCTTTCAGTAGTTGAGGGAGGGGTCACGTGGGACCATACCCACGGGTACAAAAACAGACCTTGATATCTGCATCAGCAGACGACTTAAAGCTCCCGACCGAGTTCCGTATTTCTTGATTTGCCCTGGCACGGAACTCAGATGGCACATTGAGGAACATGTGCGTCTAGACATGGAAAACGATTCATGATACGTACGCGGGATAAAGGGTGCGGTTGACGGGTGGCATAATCCCTAGTGGCCCTAGGTGGCTGAACCCAAACCGAGACACGGAAATGTTCATTAGGTAGCATAATCCCTAGTGGTCCTAGGTGGCATAAATCCTAAGTGAACGCGCGATAGTTCATGGTAAGGAAACATAACTAGATCAAGGGTAGCAGTCCAAAATAACCTCAAGGATAAAACGTTTACATGGGAAAGCCCGTATGGCCTACGGCAAAGGACTGAACTTATACATGGAAAGAAACATACGAGTTGGGAAAACCTACATATGCTATATATTAGGTTGACATGGACCATTACATGACATTGGGCAAGGGACATTCATAGTTAACACATGACGCGGGTTGGGATACTAGTACGAGAGGTGCAGAGCAAATATACATGTTAGAACCAGGGAATGTTATACAGGATCGATACCTTGGGATAGTATACTTGATAGAAACCTGACGATGTGATACCTTGATTTATCATGACACCGTAGTTTATCATGATATCTTAGTTTACCTTGCTATAGTAGTTCAGCCTGTTAACCTGGTTTAGTTTATCTATCTTGTAGTCATCCTTATGTTTACTTTCAGTTTATGCATGTCATGTTACCTTTACCTATTTTTATGCTGGAAGTAGATAGGACTTACCAGTCTTTATCACTGACCCCGTTTTGTTTCGCCTCTTTGTCTTCTGTTCCCCCCAGGTTTCAAGGAGGAAACAATGTTATCTAGTTCGGATTTCTTCTACTTGAAGGTCATCACGCATGGCTTGGACTTTTCTTGGCTATGGCTACTTTACTGTTTTACTTGGGGAATAATTCATGAAATGGTTTTATGCTTCTTATTTATTGCAAGACAGGTTTTGATGTATTCTGATGTAAAAGGCTTTAGACCTTATTTATTAATGATATGAAAGTTGGTTTTACTTCCGCTGTTTTATATATGTTCTGTCTTGTAATATTTCTGTGCATGTTTACCTCGATAATGCTTCACCAAACCTAGTGCATTCCCTTTGTGAGTGACCCTAGCGGAGTTGGGGTGTTACAAGTCCAAATGAGGAGCTTTGACACAGGATCCAGTTGGGAACCAATGAGTGGGCTTCATGAGTCGGGCTTTGCTGCGGGACGTGTGCTAAGGGGTTGTCGATGTCCGTAACTTTGAATCACTATGTGTAGGAAGTACGTGAACGGATTCAGGGCCATAGTGGCCTAGGGACGACTAAAGGGCTATAGACCAATGAAGTGGGGTCATTTGTAAAGATTTGTTCATTACTCCATGTGGTAAGCTTGGTCGTAGCAGTAGTTGTACAAGTCGAACTCCGTCACTACTTCGATGGGTCTAGTGATTGACAGTGGTGGACATCGTAGGCTTTATGCACTGAGTGAGAGATATGAGGATGGTTGCTATGTTTGATTTGTTTGCCGTCACTATGACATGCACACCCCCACCCCCGTATGCAAGTACACCATATGCTAGTGGCACCTTAGAGTGTTGTACAATATGTAGTGCTAACTCTTTGGTTGCAGGTCCAGGTTCAGGTATGGCTTAGTATACCTGTTATTATTCTATTTAGCTGCTTATCACTCATACCAGACTTTTTGTCTGACCCATAGTTTTATGTCTCTTCTTATTACTCTGGGTGCTCACATGAGCAGGCTAGAGACAGGTTAGCTGGTGATGCGCAAGTAGCGGATTCGGAGGCGAGTAGGAGGCTTCCACGTATGATATGTATAGATATTCTCCCTGTGTCGTTGTTGGTCACTACTTTGGGCATTAGTAGTGTACATTTCTTGTTTAGCTTTATGAGACAGTTTTAAAAGTTGTAATAATGTTGGCTTTGGGTCATAAGCTGTACTTTGGATTTTTCCGCTGCTATGATAGTTTGTTTCAGCTTATACACTGTCTCACCTGTTTTATGTCAAGTATGTTGTTATTATATTTTGTTCTCTGCGCTGTGAGACATTCTACAGGTTCCTTGTTGATTCTTCGTCTTCTTCCTTTCCTTCTGATGATCGTTCCGTGCTAACTAGACATGTGTACAGCGCACATTTGGAGTAAAGGTCTGTTGGTGCGGGGCGGGTTGTCACATTTGGTATCAGAGCTCTAGGTTGCGTAGTTAACCTAGGGAAGTCATCAGGGAGAGATAGTACGTATATGAGAGAGCGTATTTGTGATTACTTTGGTTTTCAATAGCTATGTATATATTATTAGTATAACTAAGGATGAAGTCGCACTGCACTAGCACCACTATGAAGAAGGTTAATCGTTTCTCTTTACAGATTAAACGATGAGCCGATACGCAAGAGGTGCTGGTAGAGGAGCCAATAATGAGAATGGTGCTGACATGAGGGCAATTTTTACTGACCTCATGAGGGACATGCTTAGGGATGTGCAAGGGGCAGTTCCCAATGCTGGTAATGGTGGTGGTCCAATAGTGCAGGCGCCTAGGGTCCATTTCGCCAAGCTATGCAAGAATTACACTAGCCTTGGTGGGAAGCCGTTCTACGAAACGTAGTCGGCCACGGATGTTCAGGATTGGTTGGATAGTTGTGATCGTATCTTCGACGACTTGGGTATCGAGGATGTGATGAAGAGAAGGCTAGCGTCTCGTCAGTTGCAAGGGCGAGCGATGAATTTGTGGAATGTTATTAAGACAGCCACTCCATAGGATCATATTACTTGGTAGCAGTTTAAGGCACGCTTTAGTGAGAAGTTCATTCCAGCTGCTCAAAAATCAGTGTTGTTTAAGAAATTTTTGGAGTTCAAGCAGAATGGAAGAGCTGTCTTGGAGTATATTGTTGAATTCGACACTTTGTCGAAATATGGATTATCTCTTATTGATATTGCCGAGAAGAAGAACGAGAAGTTTATAACTGGCTTGGATCAGTACTTGGGGGAAAGGCTCATTAACCACATCGATGAGACTTTTGAATCGATTGTTGGGAAAGCTTTGAGATCAGAGAGTCTTTACCGTAAGTCAAAGACTGAGGTTGCATCTGCAAGGAGCCAAAACCACAAGCAAGTGGTGGAGGCAAGAGTGGTTCTCATAATAAGAGGAAGCAGAACCAGAACAAGGATGGCCACAAAAAGAATAAGAAAGATGTTGAGTGCTTCAGCTGTGGTAAGAAGGGCCATTATGCTAGTAATTGTCGGGCCAAGCCAGCGGATAGGAAGTGCTTCAACTGTGGCCAAGTGGGACATCACAAGGACAAGTGTCTGCAACCCCCTAAAGAAAAGCATATGGTGAAAGAATATGCCCTTAATGCTATTCCTTCTTCGTCGAATGCCCCAACCGCGGCGGAGAAGGGAAAGAATGTTGTCATTCAAGGTATGTTTTCTGTTTATGATGTTCCCGTAAGAGTTTTGCTTGATACCGGGGCTTCCAGTTCTTTCATATCTAGTGACCCAGTAGATAGGTTGGGATTGGAACCTGAGACTTTTGATAGACCTTTAGTAGTGACAAACCAGATTGGTGGTTCGACTAGCCTTAGCATGATTTGTCGTAATGTGGTCCTATCGAGACATGGATGCATGTTTGTTTGTGATTGCTTTGTTTTGGGCTTTACTGGGTTTGGCATTATTTTGGGAGTCGATTGGCTCTAAAGGTACAGGGTGGTGGTAGACTGTGAGGGCTTTTTGGTGACAGCTAGGGCGGATGATGGGCGAAGGGTAGTGTTTGGTTGTCTACCCGGTGATGGGGCAATGGCTAGTTTTCTAAATTCCCTTGACATCCTGCATAGTGAGTTGTCAGGTTTGCCCGTGGTTGGCCAGTATCCTGACGTTTTCGAGGAAGTGACCGGGCTTCCACCACACCGAGAGATTGAGTTCCGTATCGATTTAGTGAAAGATGCCAGACCTATAGTGATGCCACTTCGTCGTATGGCACCAAGGGAGCAACGAGAGCTCGGGGTACAAGTCAGCAATCTTTTGAAGAAGGGATTTATCAGAAGGAGTGTTTCTGAATGGGAAGCACCAGCTGTGTTTGCTACCAAGGCGGATGGTTCCCTTCATTTGTGTGTAGACTACCGCGAGTTGAATAAAGTGACGAGGAAGAACAAGTATTCTTTACTGCGGATAGATGATTTGTTTGATCAGTTGAGTGGCACGAGAGTATTTTCTCAGTTGGATCTCACGACAGGCTTTCATCAGCTTAGAGTGGAAGCTGAGAGTATAGCTAAAACGGCATTTTGGATGCCGTCTGGGTTTTATGAGTGGTTGGTTATGCCATTCAGGCTGACCAATGCCCAAGCATATTTTGTGGATCTTATGAATAGGGTATTCAGAGATCAGTTGAATAAGTTTGTCCTTGTGTTCGTGGATGACATTTTGGTCTATTCGAGGACAGAGGAAGAACACAAGGAGCAATTAAGAATAGTGATGGAGGTGTTGAGAAAACACCAGTTGAATCTAAGTGTCACTTCTGGAGGAGGGAAGTGAGATTCTTGGGCCATGTTGTTTCAGAGAATGGTATTGCCGTGGACCCTGTGAAGGTGGCTACGGTACGGGATTGGCCTACGCCCAAGAATGCAATAGACGTAAGAAGCTTCTTGGGGTTAGCTGGATATTATCGTAAGTTTATTCAGAACTTCTAAAAGATAGCAGCACCGTTGACTCAGTTGACTAAGAAGAATCAAGCCTTTGTCTGGGACGGAGTGTGTGAGAATGCATTCAAGAGTCTAAAAGAAAAGTTGACGCGTGCGCCAGTGTTAGTCATTCCTAAAGGGAATGAAGAAATGACGGTATACACGGATGCTTGTGGTATCGGACTAGGTGCTGTATTGATGCAAGGAGGTAGGGTTGTAGCTTATGCTAGTCAGCAATTAAAGCCGCATGAGAAAAAGTATCCTACCCATGATTTGGAACTAGCAGCGATCGTGTTCGCGTTGAAGATGTGGAGACATTTTCTCTTGGGAGAAAGATTTGAATTGTTTACCGATCATAAATCGTTAAAGTATCTCTTCTCTCAGAAGGATCTAAATCTCCGACAGCAGAGATGGTTAGAGTTCTTGGCTTTGTATGATTTTGATATCGCATACATACCTGGGAAAGGTAATGTCGTAGCCGATGACTTGAGTAGGAGACATTCCAGTTTAGGGGCTATGTTTCTTGAATGGAAGCAACTGGAGTATATCGCAGGGTATGATTTCAGACCAAAGTGTGAATTGGATCCAGTGACGTTAGCTAGTTTGACGATCAGACCCACCTTGATTGAGCGGATTGGTTCCAGTCAGAGGGACGATCCTAATTTATTTGAAATCATCTCCAAGTTAGAGATGAACATCGACGGTGAGGAGATGAATTTGTATGGTCTTGATCGAGAAGGATGGCTTTGAAAGAATAGAAGACTAGTTGTACCCAATGTGAATGGTTTGAGAGATGAAGTGCTTAGGGAATGTCTTCACTCAAAACTGACTATACACCTCGGTGGTGATAAGATGTATTAAGACATGAAGCAGACTTACTACTGGGAAGGGATGAAAAGAGAAGTTGGGAAGTTTATATCCAAGTGCATGAATTGCCAGCTAGTTAAAGCCGAGCAAAAGAAGCCTAGTGGTTTGTTACAAACATTAGAAATTCCAGAATGGAAGTGGGATCAAGTCTCAATGGATTTCATTGATGGTTTACCAAGGACTAGAATGGGACATGATAGCGTTTGGGTAATTATGGATCGATTGACTAATAGTGCAAGATTTATACCAGTCAAATCGACCAGAACGGCAGCTAGGTTAGCAGAATTGTATATGAAGTGGGTAGTGACATTTCATGTACCTAAAAGCATAGTGAGTCACTGAGACCCGTTGTTTACTAGTGGGTTTTCGAAGAGCTTACAAGAGGCTCTAGGATCGGAAGTACATCTCAGTACCGCGTAAAATCCTCAAACTGATGGTCAGACAGAGAGGGTGAATCGTATATTGGAAGACCTCTTGGGAGATTGTATATTAGATTTTGGTGGATCATGGGATGACCATTTGCATCTAGTATAATTTGCATATAATAATAGCTACCAATCCAGTATCGGTATGGCTTCATATGAAGCTTTGTACGGAAGACCGTGCAACTCACCATCATGTTGGATAGAGACTGGTGAGAACTTTATGCTTGGACCAGATGCAGTGAGGGAAACTTCAGATAAGATTAAGTTCATCCAACAACGGATGAAGGCTGCCCAGGATAGGCAGAAGAGTTATGCTGACAAGAGGAGAAAAGACTTAAAATTCTCCATTGGTGACTTGTTGTTTATCATGGTTTCTCCGTTGAAGAGCGTGATACGATTTGGCAGGAGAGGCAAGTTGGCACCAAGATTTGTTGGCCCATTCCCAGTTCTCGAGCAAGTTCGGAATTTGGTGTATAGAGTTGACTTACCTGAAAAGATGGCGGGAGTTCACAACGTATTTCATGTTTCCCAGTTAAGGAAGTTCGTACACGACCCAGATATGACTATTTCACCCGATCAGTTAGAGGACTTCGAAGTGGAACCTGAGGCGGTTGGGAACCGCAAGCCAACTCGTATTGTCGAGCACGGTACGAAGCGACTTCGAAGGAAGGCGGTGAAGCTAGTCAAGGTTCAGTTGGGCGAGAACGAGAATGACTGTACTTGGGAGACAGAGGAGAGAATTAGGAAAACGTATCCAGAACCCTTTGCCTGGTAAGATTTACTTTGCAACTTAGTTATTCCGCATGTTAGGGTAGACTTGTTTTGCATGTTTGATTGTTGTTTTATGGCTGATAGGCATGCGGGACCCTTTTGTGTGTTTTAGTTAGGGAATTTCGGGGACGAAATTTCTTAAGGGGGGAAGAATGTAACAACCTGCATTCTACGCATCGGAAGATCATAGAATATTTATTTCTCTCTTATATGAAGGCATATGGTCATGTAACTTTGGAAAATGACTATCGGGGTCATTCCCCATGTTAATGATTTTTGCCGATTTTTAAATGACCGTTTTGCCCCTAGCTGATATTGTTTTGGCCATAACTTTTGACTGGAAAGGAATTTTGATCTGAAACCACTTCCATTAGACTCGTTTGATGGTTTACCTTTCTGTAGAGTGGTTATAATAGCCAAAGGGACTTACCATTTGGAAGATATGGCTGAAATAAGGTTTGGAAGGTGAAAAACTGCTTAACCGGGTCAAATAGGGTGATTAGTGAATGGGCCCATAACCCATTTCGGGATTAGGGTTATGGGGAGGCTGAAAAGAGTTAGGGATTCATTCCATTTCAGTTTCCTAGCCTCCACTTACCTCCTAGAAACCCTAAAAATGGCGTCCAACCTCTGAATCACCTCCAAATCACTTTCTAATCAAGGATTAAACTTAGCAACATCAAATCAAGGGAGATCTTCACCAAATTAAGATTAGAGCTGCTGATTTGCATTGTTATTCGCGCCCAAATAGATATTTATTTCAGATCTAAGGTTTATTTGTGGCTAAGGTGAGTGATTTTCATAGTTCCTCACTAATTATGGTTGATTAAGGGTAATTAGTGAAGATTAGCGAATTTATACATTAATAAATTTTGGAAAAATATTCATAAATTCTTAAATAATGTTTTAGACCTCTGATATGGATTTGGGTTAATTTCATTAAGTTTTGCTAATCATATCATTAGTTTTGCCTAAACATGCTTAAGGGAAAATATGAGATTTTGGGTAGGTTTGATCCAAATTACATGTTATGGTTGTTGTTTTGATGTCTATGGTTGATTCCCTATGTTGCTATGATTGTATGGTATGTTTTATGATTGAGTATAACTGTTAGAATGGTCGAAAACGCCGTCGTATAGCGTAAAACAGTCGCTGGAAAGTCGCAGGAAATATGCAGGGTTCCGAACCGGATCGGATCGGATAATTGGGCTCGGATCAGATAGGAGAACTGGGCAAGAGGACTCGATTCGGATTAGAACTTAGCATAAGAGGCTTGGCGAGAAGGAAGGCCATTTGCTTAGAATTGGATTTGGGCAGGGGATCGGATCAGAGAGAAATTGAAGGGGATCGGATCGGAGAGAAACCAAAGGGGATTAGATCAGAGAAACTAATAGGGATCGGATCGGGGGCAAGAGCATAGGGATCGGATTGGAGGACCTAGCTTGGAACTGGAGTTTGAGCGAAGCACCGGATCAGATCGGGACCTCTAGGAGGGAGAAACCATCGAATCTGAAACAAAGCATCCGAACCGAACTGATGGAACAAGAGTACACCGAACCGAATCAGGCCAGAAGGGGAACACCGAACGGAACTGTACATATGCTATTACTACGACGTGATGACTCTTCTGAAGACCAACTCCAATTCGACCAAAACCCGAGATGCAAAGGAGGTCCAAATGAGGAGCTTTGACTCAGGATCCAGTTGGAAACTAATGAGCGGGCTTCATGAGTCGGGCTTTGCTGCGGGACGTGTGCTAAGGGGTTGTCAATGTCCGTAACTTTGAATCACTATGTGTAGGAAGTACGTGAACAGATTCAGGGCCATAGTGTCCTAGGGACGACTAAAGGGCTATAGACCAATGAAGTGGGGTCATTTGTAAAGATTAAGTCATGACTCCATGTGGTAAGCTTGGTAGTAGCAGTAGTTGTACAAGTCGAACTCCGTCACTACTTCGATGGGTCTAGTGATTGACAGTGGTGGACATCATAGGCTTTATGCACTGAGTGAGAGATGTGAGGATAGTTGCTATATTTGATTTGTTTGCCATAACTATGACATGCTCACCCCCACCCCCGTATGCTAGTACACCATATGCTAGTGGCACCTTAGAGTGTTGTACAGTATGTAGTGCTAACTCTTTGGTTGCAGGTCCAGGTTCAGGTATGGCTTAGTATACCTGTTATTGTTCTGTTTAGCTGCTTATCACTCATACCAGACTTTTTGTTTGACCCAGAGTTTTATGTCTCTTCTTATTACTCTGGGTGCTCACACGAGCAGACTAGAGACAGGTTAGCTGGTGATGCGCGAGTAGTGGATTCAGAGGCGAGCAGGAGGCTTCCACGTATGATATGTATAGATATTCTCCCTTTGTCGTTGCTGGTCACTACTTTGGGCATTAGTAGTGTACCTTTCTTGTTTAGCTTTATGAGATAGTTTTAAAAGTTGTAATAATGTTGGCTTTGGATCATAAGCTGTACTTTGGATTTTTCGCTGCTATGATAGTTTGTTTCAGCTTATACACCGTCTCACCTGTTTTATGTCAAGTATGTTGTTATTATATTTTGTTCTATGCGCTGTGAGACATTCTACGTGTTCCTTGTTGATTCTTCGTCTTCTTCCTTTCCTTTTGACGATCGTTCCGTGCTAACTGGACATGTGTACAGCGCACTTTTGGAGTAAATGTATGTTGGTGCGGGGCGGGTTGTCACGTTTTCATTTGAAAACTTATTTGAATCTCAAAAACGTTTATTTAATTAATTATTAAATAAACTATTATTTTACATCTCTATTAATTTTTGATAATCCTTTCTAATATCATTCTCGAGCTTCAATTCCTTTATAAATATAATCCTGTATAAAATTTCTTCAACATCTCTATTTAAACATTCTATAACTTTTTTGTAACAATAATACCATATTTGGTTTAAATCATATTTAAAAATCTTTACAAATTTTACATATATATCTTTACAAATCTTACAATCGACATCTCTTACGAATACTTGTATTTTTATTTTTATCAAAATAATTCAACTTATCATCTGTAACAACGTTACAGATCTCATTTCAAAACTTTTACTTTATTTACAAATCTCAATTGTAAATTTTTATCAACAATTAATATTTCGATTACATTTCAACTCCTAACTTCCATTTACAAAATCGTTTGTAAATCATTTACGATAACTTATGTTCGTTTTCATTCCCAAAATCTTTTACTTCTTATACTCTCAACTCCGCTTAACGTTCCGAACTTTGGAATATCACATTCCAGACCTCGGAATAAATCTCGCTTCGTTATTTCGTACCATTTCCTAATTCCTCGATTTCCATTTTTTAAGTTCAAATATTAAGTAAATATTTGATTTAAGCTATTGTATTCGCTTAAAATCCTTTTTATAACTTCGTTATAAAAACCCGGGTTTTTAATATAAAACTCGTTCTTAAACTCATTTTCACCATTCAATTCGATTCATTTCAACTTCGATCACTTTTTTAATGAATTCCAATTAAAAAGTAACCTCTCAAGTTATTACTAATTGAAATAATAATTTACTTCATCATTAACTACTGTATAAATGGTTAACTTCTTTATTGACTAAAATAAATAGAAATGTTCCTTTTAAAAAATCTTATTAAAATTCAAACAAATATTCATTAACCATTTCGTTAGATAAATTCAAAACAAATTGATTTAATAATCAATCCAGTTAAAAAGTTGACTTCGTCAATTCAAAACGCAGTTATCTTGTTAACCCATTCCAATTAGTCCTTTATTTAAATTAATTAATAATATAACTAATTTAAATAATTTCATTTAATTGTTTATTACACACAATAAATCTCAGTTATAAATCATTATATTAACCCTTGCTTACTTGCTTATTCATCTTAGTAATATAAGAATTAGCTTTCTGAATCATTTACTAAGTAAGATGAGGCACGTGCTTCGCACACGACTGATTTTTGGTACAAAAATGGTGATTGGTGGTTAAAACAATCAACATATATGTGTTTAGTTTATTTCCCTTTTATAAAATTCTTTTTAAATAATATTGTTAAAAATCTATATTCAGTTATAAAATAAATTTATAACTTCATTACGGTCGATTCATCCGACGGTAAATCCATATTTATACAATGATTGATTTATAGGTCGTATACTGCCGATTACCCAACCAATATCACCCATTAGTCTAAAACGGAACAAATATTGAATTTCAGTTCAACAATCAACAATCAAACATATGGGTTTAAACTATTCATATAATGATAATATGAAAATAAATAACATTAAATGTATTTGGGGAATCCCGTTGGATCCCTCCAACCTGTACTTCCCTGCATTCAAGTAGGCTATCTTAAATAAAATCATTCAATTCAATTTAACTAATATAACAGTAAATAACAGCCGTTTAACAGCAACAATTTATTTAACATTAACAAAACAATTCAAACAATTAACACGTTTATTTTATAAATGTGACCAACAAGGTAAGTTACCTTTATTGGGACCAATCCTAAAAATAACGATTTGGTGTTGCACTGAAATTAAACAACATTTAATTTCATCCTTTCAATCAATATTCATATATATTTAATAAACAGTCAATCACTAGCAATCATAACAATCATTGGCAACCATAACACACAATTATAAAACCCAACTTGTATAAAATATAAGTGGGAAGAACTGAGTGGGTTTAACTTACCTTGATAAATTCGTTTACGGTTCTGTTACAGTCAAATTAAACAACGTTTAATTTGACTATAAATCCAGCTGTCTCCGTCTCTATCTAACATAGTTCCATAATGTTCTGCTCGAAGATGCGATCTCGTTGCCACTTGTTTCGTCCGATTCTGATAATATTTGGACAAGTGATTAACATTATAAATTTACAATTTAAATTAATTAATTAAGTTTTAATTAAACTAATTTATTCCCTAAATGCATTTAAACTAATCCCTAATTATTTCTTAACAACTAATTACACTGAATTATGATGGGCCGAACTGGTTTGCTTTCACCTTTTATGCTTCAACTGCCCGGTTTCCCTCTTCCATATGTTCCAGCATTTCCATTTCCTTTTTTTCTTTTTTTTCTCTTTTTTTTTTCTTTTTTTCCCCTACACAAAAGGAAATGCTCACTTCCCCATTTTACACATTTTTTTCACCACGTTCTTCCCTTTTGTTCCCTTCCATGCATTGACAGTCCAAACTTCATTGTACACAAAAGCCAAACTTCCCTTCCATTGTTCTCCCTACAACGCGGTAGCTCACCATTTTTTTTTTATTTTAAAAAAAACTAATACCACTAATTTCTATGATGGTAACTATCCGATCTTGTTTCGCAATTGCGGTTCCTTATTCCAACATTCCGTTCAGTTCAGGTGTTTCTCGTTCCCACTTGTTCATTCAAAACCTGTTATGGAATTTATATACCTATTATAATAATCCACCAACTTAACCAAAATATTCACTTTTAAATGATTTTAATTAGCGTTACACTATGTTGGATAAACAAATTGTACAAGTCGACTATAACGATACAGATTTCACTCGGACCTAATCGATCGCTAAATCGACCAAGACCGTTCGAATCCCGCATATGCTGACTCTGGCATACAACACATCAGAACAAACAACAGAAGACTTTTATAAACATCATAATAATGTTACATCAGAGTACAGAATGTCAGAGTATATCGAAAAATAATAATACAGCGAAAGATTTATTTACAATAAATGTAATACAATGCACAACGGGAAATAAATAAACCAGCACAGCGGAAGAATATCAACGCTCTGGACATAGCTTAAAGCTTCAATACAGAATCCTTCTCAATAAATATCTGCAAAACAAACCACTCGACTGCCCATGTGGAAAATAGGGGCACCCGAGTTTGCAAGGGAAAAGCAAACTACGAGCCAGTCATGGGACAGTTGTGAGAAACTCTAAACAGTTATAAACTTTATATATAAATGTGAAGCATATCACGGGACCACGCCGCATGTCGCGGAATGGGTTTAACCCCATGAATGTCGGTGTATAAACAACAATCAGTAATAGAGATATGGATCTACTATGCATCAATCAACATGCAATATGTCGATCTACCCATTTAGATTAATCCCCACACTTAGGTTTTCCAAATCCAATTCAATTTTAAAAAATTATTCCTTTGGACTTTATTTCCCGATTTCTATTTCAAATCATTTGAAATACACATCTTGCTTTATATCAAAGTAGATTTCACTTCGTGAAGCGACCCGAACTTCCCCGTGAAGGAAAGCCGGATTGAGTTGAGAACACGACAAATCAGAACACAAACAGAAGATCATTCCATTGCTTATTTCAACAGTTTACATCAGAGTACAAGAATATACAGAGTAAGAACAAATAATATACATTTGATAAATGTCAGAGATTACAATACATTACATAGTAGCGGAAAAATAATTTAAACCCAACTGAAATGAATATATGGATATAGAGCTTTTCAAATATCATTCCAGCTGTAAACTAGGATCATGTGAATATAAATTTGCAAAACAAAAACAACTAGCTGCCCGTGTGGAAAATTGGGGGCACCCAGAGTTTAGGTTACAACAATAAACTCCAGGTCAGTCATGTGACTGGTGTGAGAACTAAAATAGTTATTTAAACTTTACTTTAAATCAGATATATCAAGGAACCACACCGTATAACATGGTACATGTTTCCTTCCAAGAATACCAGTGCATATAACAAAAATAGCGCAACGATTTTTGGAAAAATGAGGCTATTATAAGACCCAGGTCCCATCACACAATGCAACGCAAGCCGGAGGATAGGTTTTCCCTTATAATAGCCAAACATTCTTAGTACGTTTAAAACAAATCATTCGATACTAATATAAGTGCATAGTGTATAAAGCAACTTCAAATATAAATGTATCAATCCTAGACGGCTTGGGTACCATATATCATGTCGCCAATACTAGGTTCTACAATTAAAGATGCAAAGTAACGCATTGGAAGTTGGATTTCCGTCTGTGAACCAAGGAAAGGGATCGTCCTTACCACTTCGAGACGCTCTAGCCCGTGTCTCAGACAAGCACTCTGTCAAGAATTTGGATTGTCTGTGCCGGTCCACACGGAGTAGATTAAAATGCCTGAATTTCCCTGCCCTATGGGGCACCAATCTGGCTATATAAAAACCATTTATCGGCTCCGCAGAGACCGAAATAACCAAGGCGCCTCGCTATCCATCATCCACATAAGTAAAACGTTAGGGCTTGCAAAACGCTGACACCACTCCTAGCTAGAAGGAAACGCATGCCCTCCTTGAGGTCCTCCCCCGTTTCTGGTTCACATCGGGGTCTGAGGCTCGAGAATTAACGCTACACAAAGTATTCTATATTAAAGGCGTGCTTTGATCATCAAACACAAGACTCTGCTTTTCAATAGAAGCCTTAGTCATATGCATCTCAGCATGCCACACAGGCAATTCACGCTATGCAACCGATGTCAATCAATCAGACAGAATGAAATCCGATGTCAGACACACATCCATTTACAAGTTCGTTCTAGGTCTGAACGAAACTGAAGGCACCTTATTCCTTGTCCCGTATGTCCAATACAGGAGAGAGGCCCTCGCATATCCGGTTGATCTCCAAGTACGTCTGGAACGATCACCACTTATTACCTCGTCTTGGGTGTACAACTCAATCAAGACATCAGTAATCATCCAAACGATGTGAAAACCTTCGGTCTTCGACCACCGTCTTCATCCTCGACATATCGTCGAATCAGTTATTTAGAATGGGCTAGACCCGATCTTTCTGAATAACTCGTGTATATAATAAACAAGTGCAATAAAAACACAACATATGCCTCATTCCAATCCAGAATATTCCTTTATTCAAATATTCTTATACTTTGGGATAGATTCCCATTAATTTTTTCAAAGATAAATTCTTTAAATTTATTCTTTAATCTTCCTGGATATCAATTCAAACCATTTTATGGTTTTCAAACTAGTCGGGATTAGCGAACCTTACCGAAGTAATCGTTTGTTTAATTTCCCAATCCCAACCTATTCATCCCATGAAGTAAAACTGGTTATACTTCATATCAAACACCACTGTGTTATCGGTAAAATTAATTACCATTTCATGTTCAAATCTAATTAAAGATTTAACAATCGCTTGGAGCAAAACTGGTGATACTCCATTCTTGATCATTTCCTGGATTTGATAAATTTATTTATCTCATCCACATTCCAATCTAATTAAAGATTCATTCAAACTCTGATTCGGTTTTAATGTTCAAAATCATTACTTAATGATTATTCAAAGTTAAGAGATTAATCTTATCTTTAACTGGATTAAAGAACTAATGTCATTTAAAACACGGTTCACGATAAACCTAAATCTGATTCCACTAATTATGGAATTTTCATGGAAGACATATCGATATATATAATCGATATAAACTTCCATATCCAACCGATAATATAAATGGAATAACGGCAAAGCCTTTTAAATCCCATATATAATAACAGTCTTCCTCCACAGAGTTCACTTTAATTATTACTGAATCGAACTCCATTCCATTCCAATTTATTTTATTAAATTGGAAAACTTTTCTTTGGAAAATCTCCCTTTAATCTTAACAAAAGATTTATAAATTCCGAGTCATAATTCACCGTAGATCGGGTTAAAGAACGAATGTCGTTAAAAACACAGTTCACGATAAACCCAATTCACATTCCATTTTATTCCAATTATCAAATATAATTGGAAACTCTACCAATCTTAATCAAAAGATTTATTCTTTTCTCAACTAGGTTTAAGAACAGTGTTAATGAAGACACCATTCACGACAAACCCAAAATCCCATTTGCTATTAAATACAAGACTCTGAATAGAAAATATATCGGCTTATATTAAATATCAAATTCTTAACTCAACAAACATCGTACTGGAATAACGATATATATATCATCCAAATTCCTCCATAATGTCCGTATAACCACGGAATCCAATATCAAAATATTCGGAAGATAATTTCAATTCAAATCCGTTCCAATTCATATATTGGAAATTTTGGTTATTTTTAAAACTATTTCAAATCCAATTTATTTACTTAAAAATAATTGGATTATAATTCTAGTTAATAACTAGTTCATTTCGATAAAAATCTATTTTTATCTTTTCAAATATGGAATTTTTCATCCCAATTCTTTCCAAATATTTCTTATAATTTTACACTAATTATTGATATTTTTAATAATTTTATCAAGGCCCGTACAATCGATTTCCATAAACGGCCATCAAACTGCACTTACATCGACCTTTTCCAAATTTGATTTGTACATAATTCCAAATCCAACCATTAGATTTCAAATCTCTAATATTCGTTAGAAATCTCTTTTTGTTATGAACCCAACGGTTCCAGTTTTAGGAGAATTTGACTGCTGGATCTCCCATAATGTCCATTCGAAGTCAATGGTCGAAATTCGCGAACTGCCGCAGCGCGGCGCTTTCTATTCAAGCCATTATATTATATGTATAATATGTATTTCGTCTATTTCCATTTAAAACGTATTTTATAAATCGTTTTAAATTCGTTTTCAAAACGATTTAATCTTCATAATCAATTTCAAATCAAAATTGAATATTCCATATCATTAATATATAAATGATAATATTTTAAAAACATTAGATTTTGAAATCAATTCCTTTTCAATATTCATTATAAAAATGAATAAAATTGGTATAAATATCATTCATGTCAAAATGGCGTTAATCTAATCAACATGGCTTTATAAATTGAAATATATTCATGTCCATCCCAAATCGGACATCGAAATCAGATTTTGATCTTTGACTGAATATTATTTTAAAATATTCAATATTTTAAAATATTCGTTATTTTAAAATGTTCATTCATTCTAAACTGGAATCAGACCAGTCGATTACTATATAGTGTTATTTATATGGATTTCATACTACTCATGTATAGAACAACAATGATAACCATCATTAAAAATTCATACAATATCCAAAGTGCATCACACAACTGCATAAGCATTAAATATAAATAATTAACGCTTACAACAGTCTATCAACCAATTGATTGACATACAACTAAATAATTGGGGTTAGTGTACGTCAAATATCATCCCAATACCCGTGTGTGGTTTCAATCAACAAATAATGAATTTTATTTGTGAAGTCAGGCGATGTGTAAAATTTATCGTCCCAATCAATATCAGTCAAATCAGTGTACAAAAACAAATTGTCCGATTTGTAAATGAATATTTGTTTTATTCATATACACCTTTAAAAATTATATTTATAACTACAATATATTTTATTTAACACATGAATATTTTATACAGTCCATTTCACATCACAAACAATTTTCACAACACAATCAAACAAACAAACAAGTCATCCGTGGTCTATGGATGATGGGTATCGGGTGTTGCTAAGCACCGTCTGCATCCTAGTATATATTTTAACTAGAAAATAAAATTAAAGTGAGAAGCTCTCACCTTGGGTTTCCACTCCTCCATTCTTTATTTCTGAACGGTTTTTGATTTGGATTCGTTTCCCGCCCGTTCCATCACCTGACGTTTCACGCTGTCCATAGTAAAAATCACATTTTTAATATGACGTTTATATAATAAAAAATAAAATTTTCCTACCGCTATCCTATGATAAAAATCATATTTTTAATTCGCTGTGCTACATATATAAATCTCATTTTTATTACACTGCATATATAATAAAGATTATATTTTTATAATGCTCCTTATATAATACAAATCATATTTATTCAACTAAAAATGTATTCTTTTATTTTAAAGTTATACATATAAAAACCGTATTTTTATTACAATGATATCTGTATAAAAATCATATTTGTTCAACTAAAAATGCATTCTTTTATTTTAAAGTTATATATATATAAACCACATTTTTATTACAATGATATCAATATAAAAATCATATTTTTAACACGATGTTTAAATGTTAAAAATTCCATTTTAAAACCAAATCTATCTATATAAAAATTCAGCTTTTATAACAATGCTATGTATGTATTTTAAAAATCACCTTTTTCTCATATCATTATATATATAAATCAAGTTTTTATCTTTGCTATATATATATATATATATCTCTCTTATTTTAAAAACCATGCTATATTTATTTTACAAAAACAATGCTATTTTATTTTATAAAAATAATGTTGTTTTATTTTATGAAAATCATGCTATTTTATTTTGTAAAAACAATGTCCTTTTTTAGTTTAAAAAACAATGTCATTTTTATTTTTATAAAAAAATTGAAATTTAACCAATGATATTTGTATTTAAAAAACAACACTACTTGTATTTCTATATTCTTCTATATTAAAAAAATTCAGATTTTAAACCGAAGTATTTTAATAGAAAAATAAATTAAAAAGCTCACTGTTAAATTTGGAACCCGTCTCCTTCTTTGTATTCACGCACCGCTCCAGGTTACAGTCAAAAACCTCGAACCCAAAACTGAAAATTAGGGCTCCCTTGCGCCGCCTCGTTGGATGATCAGAGCTCTATCCAGATGCTCCACCTCGTTGGCCTACATGCGCGCCTTCATCCTTAAGAGGAGCTCCAGGGTTGATGGCTTCTTTGAGCCTCAAAAAGAGAGTAAACGCAGTTGCTTTGAGCCATAAATTCACACCAAAAACGAATGGAACGGTGATCTTAAACGCATGATTTTGTAACGCTCAATCTACACTTTAATTTTTGTTTTGGATCGAAGAATTGAATTGATATGGATTGGGGAACTTTCAGTGATCAAAAATTGAAGAACATCCGCCCTTCTTTTTCTTGCTGGAGGCAGGTTTCGAGTTTGACAGGGGAGGAATGGTTTGACCTTGGTTTCGATGAGAAATAGGTTTATATAATTTCAATTTAATTAATATATTCTCCAAAAAGTTGCTTTTTCCTTTGATTTCCAATTCGACCCTAACAACTGTCGCCCCTAGCTAAGTACCCCTATTCTAAACACAAGGGATATGTTTTGTAAGCCAGTTCGGTTGTTTCAATCAGTTTTTCTCAAATTCAAAATATAAATCAATATATATTGAATTTAAATGTACATTTTAATTTACCGGGGCCACATACTGACTTTGAAAATTCCAAAAAATATATTTCTAGCTTCGTATTGACAATACGGTCCAAAAAAAACTAATTTCGTCAAATTTGAAGACCGTTTGAAAATGGCCATTTTTGGGTCGATCCAAATTGACTAAAACTATCAAAACACGTTTTCCTTTGCCACGCTCATATATTAATCCCAAATATTATGAATTTTGGAATCGAGCAATAATTTGACATTCTAGATCCAGTAAAAGTGGTTTCATCGGAAACAGAGGTCGTTTGCAAAATGGCTATTTTTGTGGACTATATTTCCATAGCGACTATTCTAAATTTTCAACTATGCATAACTTTTTATTCCCGCTATGAAATTTCAATTTTTCAGATTCGTTGGAAAGATATTTTTGAACAGATTCAAATATTTTTGGTTTCAGTAAAATCTGGTTTATTTTGAATCATGTTCAAGTGAAATTTGAAATTGAATTTTCAAACTACTGCGCCATTTTCAATTCCTTTTATAATTAAAATAAATATTTATATTCTAACTTCGATTTAAATAAATTTATACGTTCCAATTCTATTCAAAATAATTTTCTTGTTGTTATTATTTAAAATAAATCATTTTATATATTCAAAATTCATTAAAATTGCCAAAATAAAATTTTTAAATTGGTTTTGATTTTCCGGGTTGTTACAATCTCCCCCACTTAAAATCTTTTCGTCCTCGAAAAGGAACGGAGCTGAAAGTTGTTTTACTAATCGACTCTACTTTCAGTTTCTAAGAATTTTCCAATTCTTCAAAAAAATTGGCTAACACCCTAAATTTTTGAAAAATTTCGCCATAACCTCCTTTGTATGGGGAGCACCTGGAAAATCCCCAAACCGCCACACAGGCCCTCTCATCTCAAAAAGAAAAAGAAAAAGCCAAGCGGCTAGCCAATCGGCTCATAAAATCATCCAAATCCAATAAATTAGTAAACATGTACCTATTTGTCGGGCATACAATTTTATTCCTCTGATCTAGCCTCCTCGCTATGACCTGTCCAGTATATATGCACGTAAATGTATGCAAATGCGATAAATTTTCAATATAGTTCAATATTTGGTTTAATTTGGCTAATAGTTCCAAATTTTAATTAGTCAACCAATAATCAGACAACACAACCAATAATCAATTAGTTGATTATATATTCAAACACATAACTTTAAAACATAGTCAAAAATCATTTTTTTGATGCCAATTCACAACAATAAACCCTATCTAGTTTTGGTTCTCACTCCAGTCTAATGGAAATATGCAGATATCCCACTTTCGAAACTCAAATACGAATGCTGATGATGTCACGACATCACCAGAATTATGTCCGGGTGACTAGAGTGTAATTCTATATCTATCTAGTATATTTGAGACTTCGAATACACGCTAGCTAGGCGTATATGCAAAATTTTCATATACTCATTTGTCCAAATCAATTCAAAAAATATATTCAAATACGTAGAATACGATTTAAATTTCAAAACAAAATTTGTTTTCATTTTTATTTTAAAAATATACTCTTCACACTCGTTTTAGGATATTGCTGATCCTATCTCTAACGAGTCATTCCTATTGGATATTTCTAATCCAATCTCTGATGAATTCTTTCGTTCGGTTCTAATGTGTCTTGTTCTCGAGCTCTGTAAACCAAAGCTCCGATACCAAATGAAGCGACCTGAACTTCCCCGTGAAGGAAAGCCCGGATTGAGTTGAGAACACGACAAATCAGAACACAAACAGAACATCATTTCATTGCTTATTTCAACAATTTACATCGGAGTAAAAGAATATACAGAGTAAGAACAAATAATATACATTTGATAAATATCAGAGATTACAATATATTACATAGCAGTGGAAAAATATTACAAACACAACTGAAAAGAATGTACGGATACAGAGCTTTCCGAATATCATTCCATCTGTAAGCCAGGATCCTGTGAATATAAATCTGCAAAACCAAAACTACTAGCTGCCCGTGTGGAAAATAGAGGGCACCCAGAGTTTAGGTTAAAACAATAAACTCCAGGTCAGTCATGTGACTAGTGTGAGAACTAAAACAGTTATTTAAACTTCACTTTAAATCAGATATATCAAAGGACTACGCCGTATAACATGAAGCGGGTTTCCTTCCAAGAATACCAGTGCAAATAACAAAAACAGCGCACTGCTTTTTGGAAAAATGAGGCAATTATAAGACCCAAGTCCCATCACACAATGCAACGCAAGCTGGAGGATAGGGTTTTCCCTTATAATAGACAAACATGCTTGGTACGTTTACAACAAATCATTTGATACTATTATAAGTGCATAGTGTATAAAGCGACTTCAAATATAAATGTATTAATCCTAGACGGCATGGGTACCATATATCATGTCGCCAATACTAGGCTCTACAATCAAAACCGCAAAGTCACGTATTGGAAGTTGGATTTACATCTATGAACCAAGGAAAGGGATTGTCCTTACCGCTTCGAGACGCTCTAGCCTGTGTCTCAGGCAAGTACTCTGTCAAGCCTTTGGATCGTCAGGGTTAGTCCACACGGAGTGGATTAAAATGCCTGAACAATGCGTTTCCCTAACCTATGGGGCGTCAATCTGGTCTGTATAAAGACCATCCATCGGCTCCGTAGAGACCGAAATAACCAAGGCGCCTCGCAATCCCTCATCCACATAAGTAAAACGTCAGGGCTTGCAAAACGCTAACACCACTCCTAGCAAGAAGGAAAAGCATGCCCTCCTTGAAGTCCTCTCCCGTTTCTGGTTCACACCGGGGAGTGAGGCTTGCGAATTAAAGCTATACAAAGCTATGCTATATTAAAGCCATGCTTTGATCATCAACCATAATACTCTGCTTTTCAAAAGAAGCATTGATCATCTACATCTCAGAATGACGCACATGCAATTCACACTATGTAATCAAGTCAATCAATCAGACAGAATGAAATCTGATATCAGACACACATCCATTTACAAGTTCGTTAGGGGTCTGAACGAAACCGGAGGCACCTTATTCCGTGTCCCGTATGTCTAATATAGGAGAGAGGCCCTCGCAAATCCAGTCGATCTCCAAGTACGTCTAGAATGATCACCACTTATTACCTCTTCTTGGGTGTACAACCCAATCAAGACATCGATAATCATCCTAGAGATGTGAAGACCTTAGGTCTTCGACCACCGTCTTCATCCTCAACATATCATCGAATCGGTTATTCAGAATGGGATAGACCCGATCTTTCTGAATAACTCGCGTATATAATAAACAAGTGCTATAATAACAGAACATATGCCTCATTTCAATCCATAATATTCCTTTATTCAAATATTCTTATACTTTGGGAAATGTTCCCATTAATTTTATCAAGGATAAATTCTTTAAATTTATTCTTTAAGCTTTATTTGGATATCAATTCAAACCATTTTATGGTTTTCCAAACTAGTCGGGATTAGCGAACCTTATCGAAGTAATCATTTGTTTAATTTGCCAAACCCAACTTATTCATCCCATGATGTAAAACTAGTAATACTTCATATCTAACACCACGGTGTTATCGGTAAAATTAATTATCAATTTACGTTTAAATCTAATTAAAGATTTAACTATCTCTTGGAGCAAAACTGGTGACACTCCATTCTCGATAATTTCCTAAATTTGATAAATTTATTTATCTCATCCACATTCCAATTTAATTAAAGATTCATTCAAACTCTGATTCAGTTTAAATCTACAAAAATCATTACTTAATGATTACTCAAAGTTAAGAAACTAATCTTATCTTTAACTGGATTAAAGAACTAATGTCATTTAAAACACGGTTCACGAAAAACCCAAATCTCATTCCATTAATTATGGAATTTTCATGGAAGATATATCGATATATATAATCGATATAAACTTCCATATCCAACTGATAATATAAATGGAATAACGGCAAAGCCTTTTAAATAACATATATAGTAACAGTCTTCCTCCACATAAGTTCACTTCGATTATTACTGAATCGAATTCCATTCCATTCCAATTTATTTTATTAAATTGGAAAACTTTTCTTTGGAAAATCTTCTTTAAATCTTAACAAAAGATTTATAATTCCAAGTCACATTTCACCATAAACCGGGTTAAAGAACGAATGTCATTAAAAACACAGTTCACGATAAACCCAATTCACATTCCATTTTATTCCAATTATTAAATATAATTTGAAATTCTACCAATCTTAATCAAAAGATTGATTCTTTTCTCAACTGGGTTTAAGAATAGTGTTAATGAAGACACCATTCACGACAAACCCAAAATCCCATTTGATATTAAATACAAGACTCTGAATAGAAAATATATTATCTTATATTCAATATCAAATTCTAAACTCAACAAACATCGTATTGGAATAAAGATATATTTATATATCTTCCAAATTCCTCCACAATGTCTGTATAATCACAGAATCCAATATCGAAATATTCCGAAGATAATTTCGATTCAAATCCATTACAATTCATATATTGGAAATTCTGGTTATTTTTAAAACCATTTCAAATCCAATTTATTTATTTAAAAATAATTGGATTATAATTCTATTTAATAACTAATTCATTTCGATAAAAATCTATTTTTATCTTTTTAAATATGGGATTTTTCATCCCAATTTTTTTCAAATCATTTCTTATGATTTTACACAAATTATTGTTATTTTTAATAATTTTATCAAGGCACGTACAGTCTGTTTCCATAAAGGGCCATCGAACTGCACTTACAGCGACCTTTTCCAAATTTGATTTAGACATAATTCCAAATCCAACCGTTAGATTTCAAATCTCTAATATTCGTTAGAAAGATCTTTTCGATACGAACCCAATGGTTTCAGTTTTGGGAGAATCCGATGGTCGGATCCCCCATAATGTCCATTCGAAGTCAATGTTCGAAATTCGCGAACTCCCGCAATGCGGCGCATTCTATTCAGGCCATTATATATATATATATATATATATATATATATATATATATATATCATCGATTTCCATTTAAAATGTATTTTATAAATCATTTTAAATTCATTTTCAAAACGATTTCAGCTTCATAATCAATTTCAAATTAAAATTGAATATTCATATCATTAATATAAAATGATAATATTTTCAAAACATTAGATTTTGAAATCAATTCCTTTTCAAAATTCATTATAAAAATGAATAAAATCGATATAAATATCGTTCACGTCAAAAAGGCGTTAAGCTAATCAACACTGCTTCATATATTTAAATATATTCGTGTCCATCCCAAATCGGACATTAAAAATCAGATTTTGACCTTTAACTGAATATTATTTTAAAATATTCATTATTTTAAAATATTCGTTATTTTAAAATGTTCATTCTTTCTGAACTGGAAACAGACATAGTCAATTACCATATAATGTTATTTATATGGATTTCGTATAACACATGTATGGAACACCAATGATAACCATCATTAAAAATTCATACAACATAAAGAGTGCATCACACAACTGCTTAAGCATTAAATATAAATAATTAACTCTTACAATAGTCTGTCAACCAATTGATTGATATACAAATAAATAATTGGGATTAGTGTATGTCAAATATCATCCCAATACCCATGTGGGGTTTCAATCAACAAATAATGAATTTTATTTGTGAAGTTGGGCAATGTGTAAAATTTATCATCCCAATCAGTATCAGTCAAATCAGTGTACATAAATAAATTGTCCGATTTGTAAATGAATATATATTTTATTCATATACACCTTAAAAATTATATTTTTAACTACAAATATTTTGTTTAACACATGAATATTTTATACAGTCCATTTCACATCACAAACAATTTTCACAACACAATCAAACAAACAAACAAGCCATCCATGGTATGTGGATGGCGGGTGTCGGGTGCTGCTAAGCACCGTCTAAATCCTAGTATATATTTTAACTAGAAAATAAAATTAAAGTGAGAAGTTCCTACCTTGGGTTTCCACTCCTCCATTCTTTATTTCTGAATGGTTTTTGATTCGGATTCGTTTCCCGCCCGTTCTATCACCCAAAGTTTCACGTTGTCCATAGTAAAACTCACATTTTTAATATGATGTTTAGATATAAAAAAAATCACATTTTCCTACCGCTATCCCCATGATAAAAATCATATTTTTAATTCGTAATGCTATATATAAAAATCTCATTTTATTATGCTGCATATATAGTAAAGATTTTATTTTGATAACGCTCCTTATATAACAAAAATCATATTTATTCAACCATAAATGTATTCTTTTATTTTAAAGTGATATATATAAAATCCGTATTTTTATTACAATGATATCTATATAAAAATCATATTTATTCAACTAAATATGTATTCTTTTATTTTAAAGTTATATATATAAAAACCGTATTTTTATTACAATGATATCTATATAAAAATCATATTTTTAACACGATGTTTATAATTTAAAAATTCCATTTTTAAACCAAATCTTTCTATATAAAAATTCAGCTTTTATAACAACACTATATATATTTTAAAAATCAACTTTTCTCATATCATTATATATATATATATATATCAAGTTTTTATCTTCGCTATATATATATATATATATATATCTTATATTAAAAACCATGCTATATTTATTTTACAAAAACAATGCTATTTTATTTTATAATAACAATGCTATTTTATTTTATAAAAATCATGCTATTTTATTTTATAAAAACAATGTCTCTTTTTAGTTTAAAAAACAATGTCATTTTTAATTTTATAAAAAAACTAAAACTTAAACAATGATATTTGTATTTAAAAAACAACACTATTTGTATTTCTATATTCTTCTATATTAAGAAAAAAAATCAGATTTTAAACCAAAGTATTTTCATATAAAAATAAATTAAAAAGCTCACTGTTCAATTTGGAACCCATCTCCTTCTTAGTATTCACGCACCGCTCCAGGTTATGGTCAAAAACCTCGAACCCAAAACTGAAAATTAGGGCTCCCTTGTGCCGCCTCGTTGGATGATCGGAGCTCGATCCATATGCTCCACCTCGTTGGCCCACACACGCGCGTTCATCCTCAGGAGGAGCTCCAGGCTCGGTGGCATCTTTGACCCTCAAAACGAGAGTAAACGTTGTTGCTTTGAGCCATAAATTCACACGAAAAACGAGTGGAACTGTGACGATCCCAAAATCCGAGGGGCGGTATTAAGGATAATCATTAGGAAATAACACATTAATCATCATAGCAGAGTACAGATAATAGCAGAAACAATATATAAAATAATTTTACATGGATATGACAGCGGAATCACAACATGTAGGAATATCAGAATAGCATAACGTGGGATATAACTTAGTAAATAAAAAGGAAAGTGATCAGTCATCATCGCCTGAGGCGGAATACATACATGCAGTGAGACATAATAAGGGTATCAGTCTACATCGCCGAAGGCGGAATACATATACATATAGTGAGAAATACGGAAAGTAAATCAGTCTGCATCGCCATTGGCGGAATCATAACATAAGTAAGTAATGGCGGAAAAGTCAAAGTCATCTCTATGAAGTCAGCCTCACCATGAGCCAAAAATGCACTCTATGCAGCAGTGCAGAACCAAAAACCACCTGTCACCTGTGTACTAGGCTGCCCGTGTGAAAATAAGGGCACCCGCGTTTTCAAAGTGAAACAAACAACAAGTCAGTCTTGGGGACTGGTATGAGGAATCTATTTAACAGTTAAACAACACTAATAGCAAATCATAGGACCACGCCACTTTCGCGGAACGGGTTTACTCCAGTGATTGCTAGTGCATTTAAAAACAAAGTAAATTCTTTTAAAACAACGCAATGCTTTTAGAAAGAATGAAGCCATTATAAGACTCCGGTCCCATCACACAATGCAACGCAAGCCGGAGGATAGAGTTTTACCTTATAAGGGCCAAATTTGCTTGATACGTATAAAGCAAAATCATTTGATATTATTACTAGTGCATATATGTTTCAAAAGCGAATAGCATCACTAGTTCTACAATCAAGCCCGTTATTTCTTATTGGAAATTGGATTTCCGTCATGAGTCGAGGCAAGGGGCAAGCTCCTCTCCGCTTCGAGACACTCTAGCAAATGCCTCGGGACTACACACTCTGGGTAACCCCTGGATGCTTCAGGGCCGGTCCTCACTTACGTTAGAGGATTAGTATTCATGAACACACGTTTCCCGGTCCTTACAGACCTATAATCGAGGCGCCTCGCATTCCGACAACCACAAAGGTGAAAAGTAGATATATATGTCAGGGCTGGTAAGTCACTGACACCACCATAGCTAGAAAGAAACGTCGTGCTCTCCCTGCAGTCCGTATCCCGTTTTTAACTCATACCGGGGTGTGAGGCTCGCGAATCTACGAAATACACAAAGCAAGGTCACGTAGACCTTGCTTTGATCATCATCCACAAGACTTTGCTTTGCAACAGAAGCCTTGATCATAGCATCTTGGTATGCCACATAGGCAGTCCACTCCATACGATTGATTTCCATCGATATATAACCTCTGAGCTCGTACGTCTCAGAGAAGGGCGTTAAGAAAAAGAATAAATTCTCCGCCGCCATACAGATATATATTTAACAGAGATTAATCAGTATAGAACAAAATCCAATGTCTGACACACAGTCCATTTACAAGTCCGTCCTGGGTCTGAACGAAACCGGAGGCGTCAAATTCCTCGTATATCCGTCCAATCAACACTTACGTTCAGACGGCTACTACTTCCGTCCCTTTCCGGTAGCTACTCCGATCCGGAACCTCAATAGCGCCCATCCAACCGATACGAAGATCGTCGGTCTTGAATCGTCTTTGCATTTTTCCAATTCGAATCGCTCGATAAATTATTTGAAATGAGGGCTAGCTCGGCCTTTTCAAATAATCCACGTCATTAGAATTTAAATCGATTCTTTATATGGTTATATTATTCGACATCCATCTTTCAGTTATTTAGTGTTATTTTCGTATCAAACACATACAACCATCAAATATCAAACAATGCAAGCCCAATTGGTTTATTTTCAATCAATGTTGCTTATAATATTTTATAACGATTATTCGCCATTTTTATTTATTTAAAAATGGCCATATTTAATTAAACGACGTTTCAGGTCGTGCCGTGGCACTGGCTCTGTTTTTTCCCCAAATTTGTTTTACACATATCGGAAAATCTAACCATTGGATTTCTACAAAGTCTATATCAGTGGGAAGATATTCCCAAAGCGAACCCAACGGTTCCAGTTTCGTGAGAATCCGACGGTCGGATCTTCCACACTAGTCGTTTGAAGTTACGGTTTCAAAATTCGAACTGCAACGTCGTTATTCGATTAAATTTAATTATATTTATATTTATATATAAATATAAACGATTCTGACGCTGTTTTTCTTCAGATTTGAATTAAACATTCCGGACAATCCAACCATTGGATTTTTACAAGGTTGGTGCCGTTAGAAAGATATTTCCAAGGCGAACTCCGCGATTGCGGTTTCGGGAAAATCCGATGGTCGGATTTCTCGTACTAATTGTTTCAAATTATGATTCCGAAACACGAACTGCACGGCCTCTATTCCTTTTAATTATATTTATATTTACTTATATAAATATAGTTCAATCTATAATTTTAACTATAGCTCATTCTATATTTGCAACTTCGTTTTCACTTCAAATATTTCACTAACGCCTTAATATTTCGAAAAATTTCGCCATAACCTCCTTTGTACGGGGAGGGGTTTGGAAATTTATTGGGCCCTGTTAGGTACCCAATAAATCCTAAAAAGCATTCACATATTTATAGTGATATATTTTGGTGTTTACGGGGGAGCATGTACTGATAATCATTCCAGAGAATAAATTCCCATCACCCCGTTTCCGTGTGGAAATAAATAGTCCATGTGCATATCTAATAACTAGAGCGACGTGATTATTGTCAACTCTAGACCCGTGTGGGGTTTTTATTAATCTGGCAATTTATCGTTATAATTTATATAGTCCATATCAGTTATCAGTTCAACCTGTAGTATGTAGTCATCGCCATACAAGCCTCTTGCTTGTATGGTAAATCTCCCACCTCGTCACACAAGCTCCAATTGCTTATGTGGAATATGATGAAGTATGCCTATCATCCAGAAGTATGCCATGTAGTGTAGTTCAAAATTCATTGTTACTATCCTATAGCGTTATTTATTATTTCACACAGAATAACCAGCACTCCGCATCCAATGGCACTCACAGGAGTTGATATATAAATAAAATTGCGCAGCCAACTCATCAAGGTTTACCTATTTGTCGGGCACGCAAATAATTTCTTTACTCTACAGCTAATCCATTTTTCCTGTTCAACACATGTATATATATGCAGAACAAAGCTAATAATAATATTTATAGCAAACTATTATTTATTTCAACACGCGTGTATTTTTAACTAAGCGTATACATGAAAAAAGGAATATTTTTATCATCAAAAATATTTATTCGACACATGTGTATTTTTAACTCTTCATATTCACTATAAAAATATAGTTTTCCTTGTTGATTCGTTTTATTTTTAAAAGACGATAACATCCAACACATGAATTTCAACTCGACGAACAAATTGCAATTCAACACATGAATATTCTATATCGTTTGTATATATATAAAAATGTGATTTTTATTGCTAAAGCCATTTGTTTAAATTCAAATAATATTCAACACATGAATTTCAACTCAACAAATGAATTGCAACTCAACACATGAATATTCCATATCGTTTGTATATATATAAAAATGTGATTTTTATTGCTAAAGCCATTTGTTTAAATTCAAATAATATTCAACACATGAATTTCAACTCAACGAATGAATTGCAACTCAACACATGAATATTCCATATCGTTTGTATATATATAAAAATGTGATTTTTATTGTTAAAGCCATTTGTTTAAATTCAAATAATATTCAACACATGAATTTCAACTCAACAAATGAATTGCAACTCAACACATGAATATTCCATATCGTTTGTATATATTTAAAAATGTGATTTTTATTGCTAAAGCCATTTGTTTAAATTCAAATAATATTCAACACATGAATTTCAACTCAACGAATGAATTGCAACTGAACACATGAATATCCCATATCGTTTGTATATATATAAAAATGTGATTTTTATTGCTAAATCCATTTGTTTAAATTCAAATAATATTCAACACATGAATTTCAACTCAACAAATAAATTGCAACTCAACACATGAATATTCGATATAGTTTATATATATATAAAAATGTGATTTTTATTGCTAAAGCCATTTGTTTAAATTCAAATAATATTCAACACATGAATTTCAACTCGATGAACAAATTGCAATTCAACACATGAATATTTCAGAAAATTTCAGCAGCATAACGGCAGGGTAGTTAAAACCGAGACCGTCCCTAGTACGGCTCCTCGCTCTACCTTAAAACCTCGCGGTTTTTGACAATGGGGATCATGCATCTAGTTCGCACGCAGGCGGCATGTTTTATTTTCGATTCCACAATCCTATTCTATTTTGTTTCAACCACAAGAGGGTATTTTTCAACATCAAAGGTATTTTTCAACCATAATATCAACCACAAACAATTATTTCCAACCATTCGTCAAACCATATGATATCACGTCAATCACAAGCAATAAATATCGTCTATGGTCTGTGGACGAGGGGAGTATATATATATAATATATAGTAATTCACTTGCATTTCATCACAATTCAAAGCATATATGTTTCAAACAACGCTTGTATAATTTATACATCGCTAATATAACTTATACAACACATGTACATGAGGTATACAATGCGTATATAATTTACACTTTGCTTATATAATTTATACAACGCGATTTCATTCACACAAATAGTTTAGATTCCTCACTTTGGTTATTGCAGTGCTAAAAATCGTAGGAAGGTCAGAAAAATCCGCGGCTTCTTCTAGAATGTAGAGAGCCTCCTTGCGGTCACGGTGTCTCCTGTTTCATCGAATTTCGTTAAAGAACGAAAAAGATATTATTTTTCAAAGTTTTGCAACGCTTTATAGTGTAAAAACAGTTTAAAATTATATAAGCCGTTAGTTTTCAAACCTGTTCAAATTTAGGTTTGGATTTTCCTCTTGATTCGTTGCTCTATAGGACGATCAGACTGTTGGACGTCGTCGAGGGAGGGAAGAGCTTTCCGGCGCTGGTAGTCTGAGGTGGTGCGATGGCGAATCGAGGCGGCGGCGGCTCCGGGAAGGCCACGACTTTCTCGATGTCGTTCAGGCGAAGGAGCTGACGAGAGGGGGCGGCGTTGGGTCGGATGTGGAGAGGAGGCGTAGGGCTGTCGACTGGTGGTGGCGGCGCTGCCTAGCGTCGCCTGTGGCGATCGGAAAAGGGAGGGGAAGCGTGGAGCAACGGGGATCGTCCGTTTCGTCCTGGCGGCTACGGTTTTAGGGTTTTTTCTATTTATTTTTTTTAAAAGAAAATTTCCTATTGGCCAGAATTTATAGAAAATTTTTAAATAGTGTTTTTGCAAACGGACTCCTTTTTAAACCCAACGACTGTCGCCCCTAGCTAAATACCCCCATTACGGACACAATAGGATATGTTTCGTTGGCCATTTCGACTGTTACAGTCAGTTATTTTTCAAATTAAAATATAAAACATTCGATATTTAATTTAAACGTACATTTCAATTTGCCAGGGCCACAAACTGAATCGAAAAATTCCAGAAAAATAAATCTAGCTTTGTTTTGACGATACGGTCCTAACCAAACCAGTTTAGTTGAATTCTGAGCTCGTTTGCAAAACGGTCATTTTTAGGTCGACCCATTTTAACAGAATTTGACCAAACACGTTATCTTTTGCCCCGCTTACATACTAGCTTCAAAAATTATGAAATTTGAAACTTAGCAATAATTTGACATCCCGGACCCAACAAAAGTGGTTTCTTCGAATTCCGAGGTCGTATGCAAAATCTCAATTTTCAAGGGCTATATATACTATATAGCGACCTTTCTGAAAATTCATTTGGCCATAACTTTTGATTTCCGTTATGAAATTTCGATTTTTCAGATTCGTTAGAAAGATATTGATAAACAGATTTAAATATTTTCAGTTTCATCAAAATCCGTTATATTTTCCACTCGGTACAATCAGACAAAGTTTGTATTCAAAATTTCAAACTGCCATATTATACACAATTCTATATTTTATTGAAATATACTATTTCAACTATTCAAATTTCTTGGTAATAACCTAATTTAAAAATTTTAAACTGGTTCACATTTTCCGGGTTATTACAATCTCCCCCACTTAAAACTTTTCGTCCTCGAAAAGGAAATAACATTTAAGCAGGAAGTAAAATGTAAATGCAAAGTATTGTAAAGGTACCTTGCACCAGAGTTAGTCAGAGATGTCCACTCTGCATTTGGGATAGGCTTGTTTAATGCTTTCCTCAGTCTCCCAAGTACAGTCTCTAGGATCACTACTCCACTGCACTTTGACTAAATGAATCTTTTTCCTCCTTAGCTCTCTGGTTTCTTTGCCAACTATCTTTAATGGCTCTCTGCTGAGTGCTAATTCTGGAGTTATGTCAATATCATGTTGCGTTGCTTCTTCCACAATAAGGTCGGGATCATGAACATGTTTTCTAAGTTGAGACACGTGGAACACATCATGTATACCAGGCAACCAATTAGGTAATGAAACCCTATATGCAAGAGTTCCAATCTGTTCAAGTATAGGAAAGGGACCAATAAACCTCGGTGCCAACTTCCTAGTTTTGCCAAATCTGATTACTCCTCGCATTGGAGAAACTCTTAAATAAACATAATCACCAACGGCAAACGATATATCCCTTCTTCTCGCATCAGCATAACTTTTCTGTCAGCTCTGCGCGGTTTTTAATCGCTTCTTAATGAAATCGACTTTATCCGATGCTTCTCGAATCATATCGGGCCCTAACACAAGTCTGTTGCCAGGTTCTACCCAACATGCGGGAGATCTGCACGGTCTACCGTATAATGCTTCAAATGGAGACATTCCCAAACTTGCTTGATAGCTATTGTTGTAAGAGAATTCGGCTAGATGTAAGTGATCTTCCCATGAGCCTCCAAAATCGATAACGCAAGCCCGCAGTAAATCTTCTAAAATTCTATTCACCCGCTCAGTTTGGCCGTCTGTCTGTGGGTGATAAGCGGTGCTTAGATTTAATTTGGTTCCCAATTCTTCCTGGAATGCTTCCCAGAATTTGCTAGTAAATAGGGGATCTCTATCGCTGACGATACTGAGCGGCACTCCATGTAGTTTAACTATTTCTTTGAAGTAAATCTGTGCTAGACTTTGAGCCGTTCTGTTGGATCGGACAGGTATGAAATGGGAAGTCTTCGTGAAGCGATCTACGATTACCTATATACTGTTGTTTCCTTTTCTAGTTCGAGGCAGGCCATTGATGAAATCCATCAAGATTTGTTCCCGCTTCCATTCTGGAATTTCTAAGGGTTGTAATAATCTAGCCAATTTCTGCTGATCACTCTTAACTAGCTAACAAGTGGGGCATCTACTAACATATAATGAGATGTCTCTTTTCATAGCTCTCCACCAGAATGTGCGTTTGATATCGTTATACATTTTGCTCACACCGGGATGGATACTTAATTTGGATTGTGGCACTCATCAAGTATTTCTCTTCTGAGCTCGGGAAGGTTTGGGATGCAAATTCTGCCCTTTAATCTTAGAACTCCTTTGTCATCGAGTCGAAAACTTGTGGATTCACCTCCTTTGATTCTTTGACTAATTCTTTGAATAAATTCATCGTCTTCCTGAAGAGTCGAGATCCTGTCTATTAATGAAGACGTGATGACAAAACTGGCAATGATTTCATTCTTTCTGCTGAGCGCATCTGCTACAACATTGGCTTTCCCTGGAGTGTATAAAATTTCAAAATCGTATGCTGCAAGGAATTCTAACCAACGCTGTTGTCTCAAGTTTAGATCTTTCTGGGTGAACAGGTATTTCAGGGATTGATGGTCGGTAAATAGTTCTAATTTCTCGCCCAGTAAATAATGCCTCCAGATTCTTAAGGCGAACACGATAGCTAATAACTCAAGATCATGAGTAGCATAGTTTCTTTCATGCGGCTTTAGTTGACGGCTGGCATAAGCGATCACTTGGCCTTTTTGCATTAACACTGCGCCCAACCCTCTAATAGAAGTGTCTGTCCATACAGTCAAGTCTTGGTTGCCTTCTATAATTGTCAATACTGGAGCGGTTGTCAACTTCAGTTTCAGCTCCTGGAAAGCTTCTTCACATTCGGGAGTCCATTTGAATTTCTCATGCTTCTTTGTAAGCTTTGTCAATACCCCTGATATCTTTGAAAAATCCTGAACGAATTTCCGATAGTAACTAGCCAATCCAAGGAAACTTCGAACTTCCGTGGGAGTAGTAGGTTGTTTCCAGTTCTGGATCGCTGTAATTTTGCTTGGACCTACAGCAATTCCTTCTTTTGACACGACATGGCCTAGCAATTTAACTTCATTATGCCAGAAGACACACTTAGAAAATTTAGCTTTCAAGACATTTCTCCTTAGAATTTTCAACACTTGTTCTAAATGTTGTGCATGTTCTTCTTCCGACTTAGAGTAGATCAGAATGTCATCGATGAAGACTAGAACAAATTTATTCAACACACCACAGAACACTCTGTTCATAAGATCAATGAAGTATGCTGGAGCGTTACACAAGCCGAACGACATTACTAACCACTCGTAGAATAAATCGGGACCCCTGAAGGCAGTCAAAGGAACACAGTCTTCGGCTATACGCAATTGTTGGAAACCTGTAGCTAGGTCCATCCTGGAGAATACTGTTGCTCCATTTAATTGATCTAACAGATCATCTATTCGGGGCAAGGGATATTTGTTCTTCAGTGTCTGCTTATTGAGATCTCGGTAATCAACACAAAGTATTAGAGTACCGTCTGATTTCGGGACAAATACTACTGCTGCTCCCCAAGTTGAAAAGCTCGGTCTGATTAGACCATTCCAAAGCAATTCTCGGGTTTGACTACTTAGCTCTTCTTTTTCTTTCGGGGCCATTCTTCTTATTGGATGTACTACTGGTCGGGCGTTAGGAATTAGAACTATCCTAAATTCAATTTCTCTTTGCGGCGGTAAGTTTTCTACTTCTTCAAACACATCCGCATAGTTTTTAACAACCGGTATCTTTTCTAATGAAGGGGGAATAACTCCTAAAGAAGACCAAAATTCTGTTCTATTGATTCCTGAGCCATGACATGGTATATATATAGGTCCAAGCTTCGTTTCGACTTTAACGATTCTTTCGGCACATCGAACTTCGGCCTTATATTTTGTCAACCAGTCCAGCCCCAATATAATATCAAAGTCGGAAAGGTCCATGACAATCACTTTAAAAGGAAATCGATAACAAGAATATGAGGCGGGTACATTAAAATATGAGCCGAGAATAATAGACCCTCCTATCGGATTTTGAACTTTAATTGGTTCTCTAAGCTTCCTTGGATTCAATTTTAACTTATGAACAATATTACCAGAAATGAAGCTACGTGATGCACCAGTATCAAAAAGTACAGGAACAGGAATATTTTTAATGGTAAGGGTACCTCCCAAGACATCGGGTTTACCTGATCCATCGGTGGTAGCTGGCGGGGTCTTCCCGTCATAGACATGAGCTACTTGAGCATTCTGCTTCAGAGGGCAGTTCCTGCTATAGTGCCCCTTCTTATGGCAGTTGTAGCATTCGGCTGAGTCATTTGCCTTTGGCTTCCTTGGGGCTTTGCATACGTTAGAAAAGTGACCTGGCTTCCCGCAATTGTAGCAATTTCCTTTCGGGATCTTTGTAGGTTTCTGAGTAGCGGCCGCGGTAATGCTAGATTCGGGTTGATCTGTTGAAGCTTTGCGCTTATTTCCAGCTTGGCTTTTGGCGTGGTCTTGGCTAGCATGCCTCTCATCCATGTCTTCATAATTGCAAGCCATCTCTACTAGTTCTGTAAAGGAGAGTTTGATGTTGCTCATAGCTCTATCATGGTACTTGCGCTTCAGCCCAAATATGAATCTCTTATTCTTTGCTTTGTTTGTCGTAATCATCTCTCGAGCATAGCGCGACAATTGGGTGAATTTATTTAGATAATCCTGAATAGAGAGGTCTCCTTGCTGGAGATTAGCAAACTGCTCTCTCATCCTCTCTAGAGCCTGTTCCGGTACAAACTTCTCATTGAACAAAGTCTTGAACTGCTCCCAAGTCCGGATAATACCAGCTACATCTTCAGAGGTAATGGCATCCCACCACAGCTCTGCTTCCTCTTGAAGGAGCCAAATGCCAAGTCTTGCTTTATTGTTGGTTCCCATACCCATGCCTTCGAAGATTTTCTCACAGGTTTTCAGCCAAGCTATAGCTTCGGTCACTGTGCCAGTGCCAGTAAAAGGTTTTCCCCCAAGATTTCTGTACCTCTTCGCAACTCTATCTAGCTCAAAGTCTTCAGGTGCTGGTGGCTGAACAATAGGGATTTCCACAACTACGGGGATATTCCCCCCGTCCTCCTGCTGCATCTCCTCGGCCTCCACGACCTCCTCTAGCTGCTGCTCCTCGCGTAGCCATCTAAGAGTACTGTATAAGCAAGAAAAGAGTCAAGCTCACAGATTTGATAATTTTCATAAATGATAAAGCAAGGGAATACAAGGAAAGATAATGATGATGTACTGATCAAATTGTTTTGCTAATCTGCTTAGCTCATTCTAGGACATTGCTAATCCTATCTCTAACGAGCTACTCGCATTAGAACACTACTGATTCTATTCTGACGAGGCGTTTAATGTGTTAGAACCCGGAACTAAGGTTAACCAAAGCTCTGATACCAACTGTGACAATCCCAAAATCCGAGGGGCGGTATTAAGGATAATCATTAGGAAATAACACATTAATCATCATAGCAGAGTACAGATAATAGCAGAAACAATAAATAAAATAATTTTACATGGATATGACAGCGGAATCACAACATGTAGGAATATCAGAATAGCATAACGTGGGATATAACTTAGTAAATAAAAAGGAAAGTGATCAGTCATCATCGCCTGAGGCGGAATACATACATGCAGTGAGACATAATAAGGGTATCAGTCTACATCGCCGAAAGCGGAATACATATACATATAGTGAGAAATACGGAAAGCAAATCAGTCTGCATCGCCATTGGCGGAATCATAACATAAGTAAGTAATGGCGGAAAAGTCAAAGTCATCTCTATGAAGTCAGCCTCGCCATGAGCCAAAAATGCACTCTATGCAGCAATGCAGAACCAAAAACCACCTGTCACCTGTGTACTAGGCTGCCCGTGTGAAAATAAGGGCCCCCGCGTTTTCAAAGTGAAACAAACAACGAGTCAGTCTTGGGGACTGGTATGAGGAATCTATTTAACAGTTAAACAACACTAATAGCAAATCATAGGACCACGCCACTTTCGCGGAACGGGTTTACTCCAGTGATTGCTAGTGCATTTAAAAACAAAGTAAATTCTTTTAAAACAACGCAATGCTTTTAGAAAGAATGAAGCCATTATAAGACTCAGGTCCCATCACACAATGCAACGCAAGCCGGAGGATAGAGTTTTACCTTATAAGGGCCAAATATGCTTGATACGTATGAAGCAAAATCATTTGATATTATTACTAGTGCATATATGTTTCAAAAGCGAATAGAATCATAAATATCAATCATAGGCGGCATAGCTACCATCTACTATGTCTCCATACTAGTTCTACAATAAAGCCCGTTATTTCGTATTGGAAATTGGATTTCCATCATGAGTCGAGGCAAGGGGCAAGCTCCTCTCCGCTTCGAGACACTCTAGCAAATGCCTCGGGACTACACACTCTGGGTAACCCCTGGATGCTTCAGTGCCGGTCCTCACTTACGTTAGAGGATTAGTATTCCTGAACACACGTTTCCCAGTCCTTACAGACCTATAATCGAGGCGCCTCGCATTCCAACAACCACAAAGGTGAAAATTAGATATATATGTCAGGGTTGGTAAGTCACTGTCACCACCATAGCTAGAAAGAAACGTCGTGCTCTCCCTGCAGTCCGTATCCCGTTTTTAACTCATACCGGGGTGTGAGGCTCGCGAATCTACGAAATACACAAAGCTAGGTCACGTAGACCTTGCTTTGATCATCATCCACAAGACTTTGCTTTGCAACAGAAGCCTTGATCACAGCATGTTGGTATGCCACATAGGCAGTCCACTCCATACGATTGATTTCCATCGATATATAACCTCTGAGCTCATACGTCTCAGAGAAGGGCGTTAAGCAAAAGAATAAATTCTCCGCCGCCATACAGATATATATTTAACAAAGATTAATCAGTATAGAACAAAATCCAATGTCTGACACACAATCCATTTACAAGTCCGTCCTGGGTCTGAACGAAACCGGAGGCGTCAAATTCCTCGTATATCCGTCCAATCAACACATACGTTCAGACGGCTACTACTTCCGTCCCTTTCCGGTAGCTACTCCGGTCAGGAACCTCAATAGCGCCCATCCAACCGATACGAAGATCATCGGTCTTGAATCGTCTTTGCATTTTTCCAATTCGAATCGCTCGATAAATTATTTGAAATGAGGGCTAGCTCGGCCTTTTCAAATAATCCACGTCATTAGAATTTAAATCGATTCTTTATATGGTTATATTATTCGACATCCATCTTTCAGTTATTTAGTGTTATTTTCGTATCAAACACATACAACCATCAAATATCAAACAATTCAAGCCCAATTGGTTTATTTTCAATCAATGTTGCTTATAATATTTTATAACGATTTTTCGCCATTTTTATTTATTTAAAAATGGCCATATTTAATTAAACGACGTTTCAGGTCATGCCGTGGCACTAGCGCTGTTTTTCCCAAAATTTGTTTTACACATATCGGAAAATCTAACCGTTGGATTTCTACAAAATCTATATCAGTGGGAAGATATTCCCAAAGCGAACCCAACGGTTCCAGTTTCGTGAGAATCCGACGGTCGGATCTTCCACACTAGTCGTTTGAAGTTACGGTTTCAAAATTCGAACTGCAACATCGTTATTCGATTAAATTTAATTATATTTATATTTATGTATAAATATAAACGATTCTGACGCTGTTTTTCTTCAGATTTGAATTAAACATTCCGGACAATCCAACCGTTGGATTTTTACAAGGTTGGTGTCGTTAGGAAGATATTTCCAAGGCGAACTCCGCGATTGCGGTTTCGGGAAAATCTGATGGTCGGATTTCTCGTACTAATCGTTTCAAATTATGATTCCGAAACACGATCTGCACGGCCTCTATTCCTTTTAATTATATTTATATTTACTTATATAAATATAGTTCAATCTATAATTTTAACTATAGCTCATTCTATATTTGCAACTTCGTTTTCACTTCAAATATTTCACCAACGCCTTAATATTTCGAAAAATTTCGCCATAACCTCCTTTGTACGGGGAGGGGTTTGGAAATTTATTGGGCCGTGTTAGGTACCCAATAAATCCTAAAAAGCATTCACATATTTATAGTGATATATTTTGGTGTTTACGGGGGAGCATGTACTAATAATCACTCCAGAGAATAAATTCCCATCACCCCGTTTCCGTGTGGAAATAAATAGTCCATGTGCCGTATCTAATAACTAGAGCGACGTGATTATTGTCAACTCTAGACCCGTGTGGGGTTTTTATTAATCTGGCAATTTATCGCTATAATTTATATAGTCCATATCAGTCATCAGTTCAACCTGTAGTATATAGTCATCGCCATACAAGCCTCTTGCTTGTATGGTAAATCTCCCACCTCGTCACACAAGCTCCAATTGCTTATGTGGAATATGATGAAGTATGCCTATCATCCAGAAGTGTGCCATGTAGTGTAGTTCAAAATTCATTGTTACTATCCTATAGCGTTATTTATTATTTCACACAGAATAACCAGCACTCCGCATCCAATGGCACTCACAAGAGTTGATATATAAATAAAATTGCGCAGCCAACTCATCAAGGTTTACCTATTTGTCGGGCATGCAAATAATTTCTTTACTCTACAACTAATCCATTTTTCCTGTTCAACACATGTATATATATGCAGAACAAAGCTAATAATAATATTTCTAGCAAACTATTATTTATTTCAACACGCGTGTATTTTTAACTAAGCGTATACATGATAAAAGGAATATTTTTATCATCAAAAATATTTATTCGACACATGTGTATTTTTAACTCTTCATATTCACTATAAAAATATAGTTTTCCTTGTTGATTCGTTTTATTTTTAAAAGACGATAACATCCAACACATGAATTTCAACTCGACGAACAAATTGCAATTCAACACATGAATATTCTATATCGTTTGTATATATATAAAAATGTGATTTTTATTGCTAAAGCCATTTGTTTAAATTCAAATAATATTCAACACATGAATTTCAACTCAACAAATGAATTGCAACTCAACACATGAATATTCCATATCGTTTGTATATATATATAAATGTGATTTTTATTGCTAAAGCCATTTGTTTAAATTCAAATAATATTCAACACATGAATTTCAACTCAACGAATGAATTGCAACTCAACACATGAATATTCCATATCGTTTGTATACATATAAAAATGTGATTTTTATTGCTAAAGCCATTTGTTTAAATTCAAATAATATTCAACACATGAATTTCAACTCAACAAATGAATTGCAACTCAACACATGAATATTCCATATCGTTTGTATATGTAATAACCCGGAAAATTTGGGCCAGTTTAAAATTTTTATTTTGGCAATTTTAGCGAATTTTGAATATTTAAAATAGATAATTTTAAATAATATCGACGAGAAATTTATTTTTAATAGAATTAGAACATATATATTATATACGTCGTCGTTAGAATATAAATATTTATATATAATTATAAATAGATTTGAAAATGGCGTGGTAGTTCGATAATTCGATTTCAAACTTCAATTGAATGTACCGGGTGCAAAACAATCCGGATTTTAGTGAAACCAAAAATGATAAGATCTAATTGATGATATCTTTCCAACGAATGCGACAACTCGAAATTTCATAGCGGGAATCAAAAGATACGTCCAATTGAAAATTCTGAATAGTCGCTATGGAATTCAGGCCCTTAAAATGGACATTTTGCAAACGACCTCGGATTTCGACGAAACCAGTTTTGTTGGGTCCGGGATGTAAAGTTATTGCTAGGTTTCAAATTTCATAATTTTTCAAATCAGTACGGGAGCGTGGCAAAGGGAAACGCGATTGACCAGTTTCAGTTGATTTTAATCGACTGGAAAATGACCATTTTTCTAACGGTCTCAGAATTCGACGAAACTAGTTTTGTTAGGACCGTATCGTCAATAAGAAGCGGGAAAATATTTTTCTGGAATTTTTAAAGTTTGTATGCAACCCCGGTAATTTGAAATGTACGTTTAAAATTCAATATTATGATTTAAATGTAAATTCAACGGAAACTGATCGTAAAGGTCGAATTGGCCTGCGATACATATCCCATTGTGTTCGTAATGGGGGTAAAACGCTAGGGATGACAGTCGATGGGTTCGATTTCGAGTTGAAAATAAAAAGTTGCCTTTAGGAAATTTTAAATAATAAATTAATATAATTTTATATATAAAACCTTAACTACCTCTCTCCTCCCTTACACAAAAATTGGTCAACGCTGTGAAAAAAAAAAAGAAAAAATAACCCCTGAATCCCTTCCCGTCGACGCCAGTTCCCGATCGCGCCTCCCTCCAGTCCACCCCCTCTTCTTCCCGTCCGCTCAGTCAAACGCCTCCCCCTCCGTTCGACCCTCCCTCCCTCCTCCACTTGCTCTGCCTTCTCTCCTCTTAAATTGACGTTCGCCAAACCCATCAAGCCCCAGATCGAGACGCCGTTGATGGCGTGGGTGGAGGGTCTTCCAGCGCTTCGAGCGCCACCAGTTGATGGAACTCCGGTCGAGCAGAATGGCGACGGGCTGAAGCCCTAGAACGGTGGTCTCGTTCAAGGAATCGACCTTATCCAGAACAATAACTCAGTGAGCCTTTGTTTTTTTTTATGTTAGTTTAAATCTGATATTTTTTTTTATTATTATATAGTTTTTCAAATCTGAAATTATAAATAAGCATTTTGTTAAAAAGACTGATTTCAAATAAAAATAGCATTGTAAAAATATAGTTTCTAATTTATAAAAAGCATTTTAATATAACAATATGATTTATTTATATATACTTTTCAATAAAATTTAGCATTAATTTTTCTATATAAAAATAGCATTTCTTTTGAGAAATAAAATAACTCTGATTATGAAAATATATTTTTCATCGTTATGAAAATATTGAATTTTCTTTGAATTGAAAATATAAATTTTCTTGAATCGAAAATATCAATTTCTTTGAGTTGAAGAATCAGATTTCTTTGATTCGAAAAATAATGTTTTCGTGGATTTGAAATATATGATTTCATCATAATATAAAAATAGGATTTTATCGTATTAAAGGAAATATTTTTTTTTATAAGTTAAAAATATGATTTGTAGCTAGTATAAGCTATCAAAATATTTTTGGAAAGCTAAAAATATAATTTTAGCTTATGTATACTATGTATAAAACAGTTGAACTATGAAAATATGTTTAGAAAGCTAAAAATATAATTTTAGCCTATGTGTGTTATTCTAAAAATAGTCAAGTCACGAAAATATTTTTAGTTCGCTAAAAATACGGGTTTTATCGTATATACGTTATTTATAAAATAATCATTACTATATATGCCGTGTAATAAAAACGTGATTTTTATATTGAAAGAAGGCGAAGTAAAGATGAGATTTTTATTATCACGAAGTAGCGTTGAAGAAAAATAATAATATTTCTAGCAAGTTTTAGAAATAAAAATAAAGTTGTTCTAGACATAGAAAATGGAATTATTTTTGAAAGGAGAAAATAGCATCATTTTTGAAAGTAGAAATTAGCGTTATTTTTGAAAATAGAAGATAGAATCGAATTAAAAATTCGATTTTTATATATTGAATAGCATAGTAAAAATATGATTTTTATATAGGGAACATCGAAGTAAAAATTGATTTTTATAAATATAGTGGCTGCGGGCAATGAAAGCGACAAAGAGCGAGAATGGCGAAGACTTCTACATTTGAAGTGTCGCGAAGTTGGATAGCTTTCGGTGAGAATTTCTCACCTTTCAATTTTATTTTCTAGTTATATATATATACTAGGATGCAGACGGTGCTTAGTAGCACCCGACACAATCGTCCACAGACCATGGACTTGTTTGTTTGGTTGCATAGGTTAGTTATATGATTTGATTTGAAATTGAATTGTTTGGTGAAATGAATGGATTGATTGATGTGTGAATGGCGTGGGCCTTCACTAGACCGGGATAAGGCTAGGCCTCGTCCCGTTTCTAGTATCGTGCCGTTATGTCGCCGAAATTTTCTAAAATATGTTAGAAAAATAAAAATATCATTTTATTTAAAGAATGAACTGAATAGAAATTCATATGTTGAAATATAATATTTTATCGTTAAAAATATAATTTTTAACGTGAATGTGAATAAATAAATATTCATTTAGAAACCGGACGGTTTGTTTATGTACACCTATTTGAAGGACATTGATTGGGTCGATAAATTTTACGCATCGCCCAACTGCACAAATAAAATATTTGTTTGATCGTTTGAAACCCCACACGGGTGTTGGGATGAAATATGAAGTTCACTCATCCTGATTGATTAAATATGTTGATCGATTGATTGGCAGGCTGTTATAAGCGTTAGATATCTATATTTGATGCTTATACAGTGTAGTGCACTTTGGTTGATGGTTGATTGTTTTTCAATGCTATTATATACATATGTTGTATGAAAATCCATATAATTAACTTTATATGGTAATTGATTGGGCCTCATTCCAATTTGAAAAATAAAGAACAATATAAAATAAAGGTTCATGTGTTGACAGTACTCATCCATTGAGATTGGTCATGTGTTGAACGAAATATTTTAGTAATAAAATTTACATCTTTATCGATATAAAATAAAAGTTCATGTGTTGACAGTACTCATCCATTGAGATTGGTCATGTGTTGAACGAAATATTTTGATAATAACAACTATTTTGAAAAAGAAATATTTGAAATAAGATATTTGAAAATAGAAATTTATGAAGCCGTGTTGATTAGATTGACGCCATTTTGACGTGAACGATATTTATATCGATTTTATTCATTTCGAAATGAATTGAATATATAACGATTTCGAAATGAATTGAATTGAAAACGAATTCAAATTGAATTGAAAACGATTTCGAAATGAATTGAATTGAAAACGATTTCGAAATGAATTGAATTGAAAACGATTTCGAAATGAATTGAATTGAAAATGATTTCGAAATGTATTGAATTGAGAACGATTTCGAAATGAATTGAATTGAAAACGATTTCGAAATGAATTGAATTGAAAACGATTTCGAAAGGAATTGAATTGAAAACGATTTCGAAATGAATTGAATTGAAAACGATTTCGAAACGAATTGAATTGAAAACGATTTCGAAATGAATTGAATTGAAAACGATTTTGAAATAAATTGAATTGAAAACGATTTCGAAATGAATTGAAAACGAATTCAAATTTAATTGAAAGCAAACTGAAATGAATTCAAATTGAATTGAAATTCGAACTGAATAGAAATGAATTTTAAAACGAATTTATAAAGAAGAATTCCATTTTTGCTTTGGATTGAAATGGACGTTGAAGTTGCTTTTGAAACGAATTTTAAAACTATTTATATAATTTGTTTTAAATAGAAATCGACGAAATATATATAATATATATATATATTATATATATAATGGCCTGAATAGAACGCGCCACGCCGCGGCAGTTCGCGAATTTCGACCATTTATTTCAAACGGACATTACGGGAGATCCGACCGTCGGATTCTCCTAAAACCGGAACCATTGGGTTCGTATCGAAAAGAGCTTTCTAACAAATATTAGAAATTAGAAATCTAACGGTTGGATTTGGAGATACGTCCAAATCAAATTCGAAAAACGTCGTTGTAAGTGCAGTTCGATGGCCATTGATGGAAATCGACTGTACGGGCCTTGATAAAATTATTAAAAATAGTAGTAATTGGTGTAAAATCATAAGAAATGATTTAGAAAGAATTGGGGTGAAAAACTCCATATTTGAAAAGATAAAAATAGATTTTTATCGAAATGAACTAGTTTTGAACTAGAATTATAATTCTATTTATTTTTAAAGAAATAAATTGAATTTAAAAAGGGTTTTAAAAATAACCAGAATTTCCAATGATTGCATTGGAGTGGATTTGAATCGAAATTGTCTTCGGAATATTTCGATGTTGGAATTCGTGATTCTACGGATGTTGTTAAGGAAATTTGAAAGATATATATTTATATCGTTATTTCCAATACGACATTTGTTAATCATAGAATTTGATATTGAATATAAGCCGATATATTTTCTATTCAGAGCCTTATATTGAATATCAAATGTGATTTGGGTTTGTCGTGAATGGTGTCTTCACTAACACTGTTCTTGAACCCGGTTGAGAAAAGATTAAATCTTTTTATTTAGATTTAATGAAGTGTACCAATTAAATAATATTTGATTGGAATGGAATTGATATTGATTTTTGGGTTTATCGTGGACAGTGTTCTAAATACCACTCGTTCTTTAACCCGATAATCAATGGAATGTGACTTTGGGTTTATCGTGAACCGTGTTTTAAATGACACGGATTCTTTAACCCAGTTAACGATTAAAACTAAGTGGAGTTTTAATGAATCTTTAATTAGATTGAAAAGATCGAAAATGGAGTATCACCAGTTTTGCTCCAGGCGATAGTTAAATCTTTAATTAGATTTGAACGTGAAATGGTAATTGAATTTACCGATAACACTGTGGTGTTAGATATGAAGTATTACCAGTTTTACTTCATGGGATAAATAGGTTGGGATTGGGAAATTAGAACAAATGATTACTCCGGTAAGTTTCGTTAATCTCGACTAGTTTGAATTGATATTCAAAAATAGATTAAAGGATAAATTCAAGAAATTTATCTTGGATAAAATTAATGGGAACCTTTCCCTATGAATGTGAATTTAGAAACTAACTGTCGGTTAGCCAAGCAGAATGGTTTTCTGGATATTGATCTGATGTTGGTTTCGGCCTTCGGGGTTAATATTTGGGGAATTATTCTCTTGATTAATTTACGGTTAGTGACTGATGAATTGGAATGAGGCGTATGTTGTGTTTGTGTAACACTTATTTAAAATATACGCGAGTTATTCGGAAAGACCGGGTTTATCCCATTCTGAATAACTGATACGATGATAAGTCGAAGATGAAGACGATGGTCGAAGACCGGAGGTCTTCACGTCGTTTGGGTGATTACTGATGATCTTGATTGGGCTGTACACCCAAGAAGATGGAAACAGTTAGTGATCATCCAGACGTACTTGGAGATCGATGGATATGCGGGGTACTAGGTGCCTCCGGTTTCGTTCAGACCCAGAACGGACTTGTAAATGGACTGTGTGTCTGACATTGGATTTTAGTCCGTGTGATTGATCTCTATTAAATATATATCTGTTTGGCGGCGGAGAATTTATTCTCTTGCTTAACGCCCTTCTATGAGACGTACGAGCTCAGGGGTTATATATTGATGGATATCAAACGCATGGAGTGAATTGCCTGTGTGGCATGCCTAAGTGGCAATTGATCGAGGCTTCTGTTGAAAAGCAAAGTCTTGTGGTGATGATCAAAGCAAGGCCTTTGTGGCGTAGCTTTGTGTAACGTTTACTTCGCGAGTTTCACACCCGGTATGAACCAAAAACGGGAGAGGACGTCAGGGAGGGCATGCGTTTCTTTCTAGCTAGAAGTGGCGTCAGTGGTTTTACACGCCCTGACGAGTTTGACTTATGTGGTTGTTGCTGTTGCGAGGCGCCTCGGATTGATCGGTCGTTCTCGAACCGACGGAGTCATTTAGTTGGCTCATTTACGCCCCATAGGGTGGGGAAACGCATGTTCAGGGTTTAAGTTTAATCCACATCGGTGGACCGGCCCTGAGGATCCAAGGGTCGATGCGCTCTGACCCTGAGGCTCGGGCTAGACAGTCTCGAAGACGGTGAGGACTATCTTTTGCCTCGGTTCATAGATGGAAATCCAATTTCCAAATACGTGACATTCGCGGTTTAAATTGTAGAACTTATATATGGCGACATAGTGTTATGGGGCATTCATGCCGCCTATGATTGATACTTATGATTTGAAGTTGTTTTATACACTATGCACTTATAATAGTATCAAATGATTTGTTTTAAACGTATCAAGCATTCTTTGGCTGTTATAAGGGAAAACCCTATCCCCCGGCTTGCGTTGCATTGTGTGATAGGACCTGGGTCTTATAACAACTTCATTTTTCTTTATTTAGCATTGCGCTGTTTGTTTTATGCACTGGTATTCTTGCGAGGAAACCCGTTCCGTGTTATACGGCGTGGTCCCTTGATTTACCTAACTTTAAAAATAAAGATTAATAACTGTTTTAGTTCTCACACCAGTCACATGACTGACCTGGAGTTTATTGTTTTAACCTAAACTCTGGGTGCCCTTATTTTGACACGGGCAGCTAGTAGTTTTGGTTTTGCAGATTTATATTCACAGGATCCTGGTTTACAGCTGGAACGATATCCGGAAAGCTTTGTATCCGTATATCTCCTTCTAGTTGTGTATTGTATTATTTTCCGCTGCGATGTATTTAAATGTAATTTAAATCTCTGATGTTTCTGTGTAATATTCTTTTATACTCTGTATATTCTTGTAATCTGGTGCATTGTTGTAACATACAATGAAATGTTCTTTTGTATGCGTTCTGTTGTGGCGTGTTCTCGAACTATCCGACACTTTCCTTTACGGGGAAGTTACGGGTTTTCACAGTTGGTATCATAGCTTTGGTTTACAAAGCTCAGAGAACAAGGCACATTAGAACCGTACGAGAGAATTCATCAGATATTGGATTAGCAATATCCAATGAGAGTGACTCGTTAGAGATGGGATCAGTAGTATCCTAGAACGAGTGTGAAGAGTATATTTTTAAAGTGAAAACAAATTTTGTTTTGAAAATTAGATCAACAATTCGTATTTGATTATTTATCTGTATTGATTTGGACAGTCCAGTATATAAAGAATTTGCATATACGCCTTGCAAACGTATATTCAAAGTTTTAATATATTGGATAGATATAGCATCACACTCTAGTCGCCCGGAGATGATATTGATGATAACGATCGCATCATCAACAATTATGTTCGAGTTTCGAAGGTGTGATTTTCTATATATTTCCATTAGACTGGTGTGAGAACCAAAACTAATATAGCTAGAATACATTGTTGTGATTTGGCATCAAAACATGATTTTCTTTATATATATCAAAATTATGAATTTGAAACGTTAATTCACTAATTGATTGATGTCTGTGTTGTTTGCCTATTTGTTTGCTAATTTTGAACCATTATGCCTAATTGAATCAAATATTGAATTATATTGAAAATTGGTCGCATTTGCTTGCATACATGTATATCTTTTGAACAGGTCATAGCAAGGAGGCTAGAACAGAGAATAAAATTTGTTTGCCCGACAAATAGGTACATGTTTACTACATAATTTACTGTTTTGTTTGGGTGATGATGATTTTATGAGCCTATTGGCTAGCCGCTTGGCTTTTTCTTTTTCTTTTTGAGATCTGAAGGACCGGGGAAGCTATTTGAAATTCCCCGATGCTCCCGGTGCAGGGGAGGTTATGGCGAAATTTTTCGAAAATTTAGGGTGTTAGCCAAATTTTTGAAATTTTGAAAATTCTCAGAAACTAAAGAGTTAGAGAATGGAAGCCAAATCGAGCGTAGTGTTGATTAATCAAACCACTTTCGACTTTGTTCCTTTTCGGGGACGAAAAGTTTTAAGTGGGGGAGATTGTAACAACCCGGAAAATCTGGGCCAGTTTAAAATTTTTATTTTGGCAATTTTAGCGAATTTTGAATATTTAAAATAGCTAATTTTAAATAATATCGACGAGAAATTTATTTTTAATAGAATTAGAATGTATATATTATATACGTCGTCGTTAGAATATAAATATTTATATAAAATAGAATTGAAAATGGCGCGGTAGTTCGATAATTCGATTTCAAACTTCAATTGAATGTACCGGGTGCAAAACAATCCGGATTTTAGTGAAACCAAAAATGATAAGATCTAATTGATGATATCTTTCCAACGAATCCGACAACTTGAAATTTCATAGCGGGAATCAAAAGATACGTCCAATTGAAAATTCTGAATAGTCGCTATGGAATTCAGGCCCTTAAAATGGACATTTTGCAAACGACCTCGGATTTCGACGAAACCAGTTTTGTTGGGTCCGGGATGTAAAGTTATTGCTAGGGTTCAAATTTCATAATTTTTCGAATCAGTACGGGAGCGTGGAAAAGGGAAACGCGATTGACCAGTTTCAGTTGATTTTAATCAACTGGAAAATGACCATTTTTCTAACGGTCTCAGAATTCGACGAAACTAGTTTTGTTAGGACCGTATCGTCAATAAGAAGCGGGAAAATATTTTTCTGGAATTTTTAAAGTTTGTATGCAACCCCGGTAATTTGAAATGTACGTTTAAAATTCAATATTATGATTTAAATGTAAATTCAACGGAAACTGATCGTAAAGGTCGAATTGGCCTGCGATACATATCCCATTGTGTTCGTAATGGGGGTAAAACGCTAGGGATGACAGTCGATGGGTTCGATTTCGAGTTGAAAATAAAATGTTGCCTTTAGGAAATTTTAAATAATAAATTAATATAAATTTATATATAAAACCTTAACTACCTCTCTCCTCCCTTACACAAAAATTGGTCAACGCTGTGAAAAAAAAAAAACCCCTGAATCCCTTCCCGTCGACGCCAGTTCCCGATCACGCCTCCCTCCAGTCCACCCCCTCTTCTTCCCGTCCACTCAGTCAAACGCCTCCCCCTCCGTTCGACCCTCCCTCCCTCCTCCACTTGCTCTGCCTTCTCTCCTCTTAAATTGACTTTCGCCAAACCCCTCAAGCCCCAGATCGAGACGCCGTTGATGGCGTGGGTGGAGGGTCTTCCGGCGCTTCGAGCGCCACCAGTTGATGGAACTCCGGTCGAGCAGAATGTCGACGGCCTGAAGCCCTAGAACGGTGGTCTCGTTCAAGGAATCGACCTTGTCCAGAACAATAACTCAGTGAGCCTTTGTTTTTTTTTATGTTAGTTTAAATCTGATTTTTTTTTTATTATATAGTTTTTCAAATCTGAAATTATAAATAAGCATTTTGTTAAAAAGACTGATTTCAAATAAAAATAGCATTGTAAAAATATAGTTTCTAATTTATAAAAAGCATTTTAATATAACAATATGATTTATTTATATATACTTTTCAATAAAATTTAGCATTGATTTTTCTATATAAAAATAGCATTTCTTTTGAGAAATAAAATAACTCTGATTATGAAAATATATTTTTCATCGTTATGAAAATATAGAATTTTCTTTGAATTGAAATATAAATTTTCTTGAATCGAAAATATCAATTTCTTTGAGTTGAAGAATCAGATTTCTTTGATTCGAAAAATAATGTTTTCGTGGATTTGAAATATATGATTTCATCATAATATAAAAATAGGATTTTATCGTAAAGGAAATATTTTTTTTATAAGTTAAAAATATGATTTGTAGCTAGTATAAGCTATTAAAATATTTTTGGAAAGCTAAAAATATAATTTTAGCTTATGTATACTATGTATAAAACAGTTGAACTATGAAAATATGTTTAGAAAGCTAAAAATATAATTTTAGCCTATGTGTGTTATTCTAAAAATAGTCAAGTCACGAAAATATTTTTAGTTCGCTAAAAATACGGGTTTAATCGTATATACGTTATTTATAAAATAATCATTACTATATATGTCGTGTAATAAAAACGTGATTTTTATATTGAAAGAAGGCGAAGTAAAGATGAGATTTTAATTATCACGAAGTAGCGTTGAAGAAAAATAATAATATTTCTAGCAAGTTTTAGAAATAAAAATAAAGTTGTTCTAGACATAGAAAATGGAATTATTTTTGAAAGGAGAAAATAACATCATTTTTGAAAGTAGAAATTAGCGTTATTTTTGAAAATAGAAGATAGAATCGAATTAAAAATTCGATTTTTATATATTGAATAGCATAGTAAAAATATGATTTTTATATAGGGAACATCGAAGTAAAAATTGATTTTTATAGATATAGGGGCTGCGGGCAATGAAAGCGACAAAGAGCGAGAATGGCGAAGACTTCTACATTTGAAGTGTCGCGAAGTTGGATAGCTTTCGGTGAGAATTTCTCACCTTTCAATTTTATTTTCTAGTTATATATATATACTAGGATGCAGACGGTGCTTAGTAGCACCCGACACAATCGTCCACAGACCATGGACTTGTTTGTTTGGTTGCATAGGTTAGTTATATGATTTGATTTGAAATTGAATTGTTTGGTGAAATGAATGGATTGATTGATGTGTGAATGGCGTGGGCCTTCACTAGACCGGGGATAAGGCTAGGCCTCGTCCCGTTTCTAGTATCGTGCCGTTATGCCGCCGAAATTTTCTAAAATATGTTAGAAAAATAAAAATATCATTTTATTTAAAGAATGAACTGAATAGAAATTCATATGTTGAAATAAAATATTTTATCGTTAAAAATATAATTTTTAACGTGAATGTGAATAAATAAATATTCATTTACAAACCGGACGGTTTGTTTATGTACACCTATTTGAAGGACATTGATTGGGTCGATAAATTTTACACATCGCCCAACTGCACAAATAAAATATTTGTTTGATCGTTTGAAACCCCACACGGGTGTTGGGATGAAATATGAAGTTCACTCATCCTGATTGATTAAATATGTCGATCGATTGATTGACAGGCTGTTATAAGCGTTAGATATCTATATTTGATGCTTATACAGTGTAGTGCACTTTGGTTGATGGTTGATTATTTTTCAATGCTATTATATACATATGTTGTATGAAAATCCATATAATTAACTTTATATGGTAATTGATTGGGCCTCATTCCAATTTGAAAAATAAAGAATAATACAAAATAAAGGTTCATGTGTTGACAGTACTCATCCTTTGAGATTGGTCATGTGTTGAACGAAATATTTTAGTAATAAAATTTACATCTTTATCGATATAAAATAAAAGTTCATGTGTTAACAGTACTCATCCATTGAGATTGGTCATGTGTTGAACGAAATATTTTGATAATAACAACTATTTTGAAAAAGAAATATTTGAAATAAGATATTTGAAAATAGAAATTTATGAAGCCGTGTTGATTAGATTGACGCCATTTTGACGTGAACGATATTTATATCGATTTTATTCATTTCGAAATGAATTGAATATATAACGATTTCGAAATGAATTGAATTGAAAACGAATTCAAATTGAATTGAAAACGATTTCGAAATGAATTGAAAACGATTTCGAAATGAATTGAATTGAAAACGATTTCGAAATGAATTGAATTGAGAACGATTTCGAAATGAATTGAATTGAAAACGATTTCGAAAGGAATTGTATTGAAAACGATTTCGAAATGAATTGAATTGAAAACGATTTCGAAACGAATTGAATTGAAAACGATTTCGAAATGAATTGAATTGAAAACGATTTCGAAACGAATTGAATTGAAAACGATTTCGAAATGAATTGAATTGAAAACGATTTCGAAATGAATTGAATTGAAAACGATTTCGAAATGAATTGAAAACGAATTCAAATTTAATTGAAAGCAAATTGAAATGAATTCAAATTGAATTGAAATTCGAATTGAATAGAAATGAATTTTAAAACGAATTTATAAAGAAGAATTCCATTTTTGCTTTGGATTGAAATGGAAGTTGAAGTTGCTTTTGAAATGAATTTTAAAACTATTTATATAATTCGTTTTAAATAGAAATCGACGAAATATATATAATATATATATATTATATATATAATGGCCTGAATAGAACGCGCCACGCCGCGGTAGTTCGCGAATTTCGACCATTTATTTCAAACGGACATTACGGGAGATCCGACCGTCGGATTCTCCTAAAACTGGAACCGTTGGGTTCGTATCGAAAAGAGCTTTCTAACGAATATTATAAATTAGAAATCTAACGGTTGGATTTGGAGATACGTCCAAATCAAATTCGAAAAAGGTCGCTGTAAGTGCAGTTCGATGGCCATTGATGGAAATCGACTGTACGGGCCTTGATTATTAAAAATAGTAATAATTGGTTTAAAATCATAAGAAATGATTTAGTAAGAATTGGGGTGAAAAACTCCATATTTGAAAAGATAAAAATATATTTTTATCGAAATGAACTAGTTTTGAACTAGAATTATAATTCTATTTATTTTTAAAGAAATAAATTGAATTTAAAAAGGGTTTTAAAAATAACCAGATTTTCCAATGATTGCATTGGAGTGGATTTGAATCGAAATTGTCTTCGGAATATTTCGATGTTGGAATTCGTGATTCTACGGATGTTGTTACGGAAATTTGAAAGATATATATTTATATCGTTATTTCCAATACGGCATTTGTTAATCATAGAATTTGATATTGAATATAAGCCGATATATTTTCTATTCAGAGCCTTATATTGAATATCAAATGTGATTTGGGTTTGTCGTGAATGGTGTCTTCACTAACACTGTTCTTGAACCCAGTTGAGAAAAGATTAAATCTTTTTATTTAGATTTAATGAAGTGTACCAATTAAATAATATTTAATTGGAATGGAATTGATATTGATTTTTGGGTTTATCGTGGACAGTGTTCTAAATACCACTCGTTCTTTAACCCGATAATCAATGGAATGTGACTTTGGGTTTATCGTTAACCGTGTTTTAAATGACACGGATTCTTTAACCCAGTTAACGATTAAAACTAAGTGGAGTTTTAATGAATCTTTAATTAGATTGAAAAGATCGAAAATGGAGTATCACCAGTTTTGCTCCAGGCGATAGTTAAATCTTTAATTAGATTTGAACGTGAAATGGTAATTGAATTTACCGATAACACTATAGTGTTAGATATGAAGTATTACCAGTTTTACTTCATGGGATAAATAGGTTGGGATTGGGAAATTAGAACAAATGATTACTCCGGTAAGTTTCGTTAATCCCGACTAGTTTGAATTGATATTCAAAAATAGATTAAAGGATAAATTCAAGAAATTTATCTTGGATAAAATTAATGGGAACCTTTCCCTATGAATGTGAATTTAGAAACTAACTGTCGGTTAGCCAAGCAGAATGGTTTTCTGGATATTGATCTGATGTTGGTTTCGGCCTTCGGGGTTAATATTTGGGGAATTATTCTCTTGATTAATTTACGGTTAGTGACTGATGAATTGGAATGAGGCGTATGTTGTGTTTGTGTAACACTTTTTTAAAATATACGCGAGTTATTCGGAAAGACCGGGTTTATCCCATTCTGAATAACTGATACGACGATAAGTCGAAGATGAAGACGATGGTCGAAGACCGGAGGTCTTCACGTCGTTTGGGTGATTACTGATGATCTTGATTGGGCTGTACACCCAAGAAGATGGAAACAGTTAGTGATCGTCCAGACGTACTTGGAGATCGATGGATATGCGGGGTACTAGGTGCCTCCGGTTTCGTTCAGACCCAGAACGGACTTGTAAATGGACTGTGTGTCTGACATTGGATTTTAGTCCGTGTGATTGATCTCTATTAAATATATATCTGTTTGGCGGCGAAGAATTTATTCTCTTTCTTAACGCCCTTCTCTGAGACGTACGAGCTCAGGGGTTATATATTGATGGATATCAAACGCATGGAGTGAATTGCCTGTGTGGCATGCCTAAGTGGCAATTGATCGAGGCTTCTGTTGAAAAGCAAAGTCTTGTGGTGATGATCAAAGCAAAGCCTTTGTGGCGTAGCTTTGTGTAACGTTTACTTCGCGAGTTTCACACCCGGTATGAACCAAAAATGGGAGAGGACGCCAGGGAGGGCATGCGTTTCTTTCTAGCTAGAAGTGGCGTCAGTGGTTTTACACGCCCTGACGAGTTTGACTTATGTGGTTGTTGCTGTTGCGAGGCGCCTCGGATTGATCGGTCGTTCTCGAACCGATGGAGTCATTTAGTTGGCTCATTTACGCCCCATAGGGCAGGGAAACGCATGTTCAGGGTTTAAGTATAATCCACATCGGTGGACCGGCCCTGAGGATCCAAGGGTCGATGCGCTCTGACCCTGAGGATCGGGCTAGACAGTTTCGAAGACGGTGAGGACTATCTTTTGCCTCGGTTCATAGATGGAAATCCAATTTCCAAATACGTGACATTCGCGGTTTAAATTGTAGAACTTATATATGGCGACATAGTGTTATGGGGCATTCATGCCGCCTATGATTGATACTTATGATTTGAAGTTGTTTTATACACTATGCACTTATAATAGTATCAAATGATTTGTTTTAAACGTATCAAGCATTCATTGGCTGTTATAAGGGAAAACCCTATCCCCCGGCTTGCGTTGCATTGTGTGATAGGACCTGGGTCTTATAACAGCTTCATTTTTCTTTATTTAGCATTGCGCTGTTTGTTTTATGCACTGGTATTCTTGGGAGGAAACCCGTTCCGTGTTATACGGCGTGGTCCCTTGATTTACCTAACTTTAAAAATAAAGATTAATAACTGTTTTAGTTCTCACACCAGTCACATGACTGACCTGGAGTTTATTGTTTTAACCTAAACTCTGGGTGCCCTTATTTTGACACGGGCAGCTAGTAGTTTTGGTTTTGCAGATTTATATTCACAGGATCCTGGTTTACAGCTGGAACGATATCCGGAAAGCTTTGTATCCGTATATCTCCTTCTAGTTGTGTATTGTATTATTTTCCGCTGCGATGTATTTAAATGTAATTTAAATCTCTGATGTTTCTGTGTAATATTCTTTTATACTCTGTATATTCTTGTAATCTGGTGCATTGTTGTAATATACAATGAAATGTTCTTTTGTATGCGTTCTGTTGTGGCGTATTCTCGAACTATTCGACACTTTCCTTTACGGGGAAGTTACGGGTTTTCACAATATATATATAAAAATGTGATTTTTATTGCTAAACCATTTGTTTAAATTCAAATAATATTCAACACATGAATTTCAACTCAACGAATGAATTGCAACTCAACACATGAATATTCCATATCGTTTGTATATATATAAAAATGTGATTTTTATTGCTAAAGCCATTTGTTTAAATTCAAATAATATTCAACACATGAATTTCAACTCAACAAATGAATTGCAACTCAACACATGAATATTCGATATAGTTTATATATATATATATATATATAAATGTGATTTTTATTGCTAAAGCCATTTATTTAAATTCAAATAATATTCAACACATGAATTTCAACTCGATGAAAAAATTGCAATTCAACACATGAATATTTCAGAAAATTTCAGCAGCATAACAGCAGGGTAGTTAAAACCGGGACCGTCCCTAGTACGGCTCCTCGCTCTACCTTAAAACCTCGCAGTTTTTGACAATGGGGATCATGCATCTAGTTCGCACGCAGGCGGCATGTTTTATTTTCGATTCCACAATCCTATTCTATTTTGTTTCAACCACAAGAGGGTATTTTTCAACCATAATATCAACCACAAACAATTATTTCCAACCATTCGTCAAACCATATGATATCACGTCAATCACAAGCAATAAATATCGTCCATGGTCTGTGGACGAGGGGAGTATATATATATATATATATAATATAGTAATTCACTTGCATTTCATCACAATTCAAAGCATATATGTTTCAAACAACGCTTGTATAATTTATACATCGCTAATATAACTTATACAACACATGTACATGAGGTATACAATGCGTATATAATTTACACTTTGCTTATATAATTTATACAACGCGATTTCATTCACACAAATAGTTTAGATTCCTCACTTTGGTTATTGCAGTGCTAAAAATCGTAGGAAGGTCAGAAAAATCCGCGGCTTCTTCTAGAATGTAGAGAGCCTCCTTGCGGTCACGGTGTCTCCTGTTTCATCGAATTTCGTTAAAGAACGAAAAAGATATTATTTTTCAAAGTTTTGCAACGCTTTATAGTGTAAAAACAGTTTAAAATTATATAAGCCGTTAGTTTTCAAACCTGTTCAAATTTAGGTTTGGATTTTCCTCTTGATTCGTTGCTCTATAGGACGATCAGACTGTTGGACGTCGTCGAGGGAGGGAAGAGCTTTCCGGCGCTGGTAGTCTGAGGTGGTGCGATGGCGAATCGAGGCGGCGGCCGCTCTGGGAAGGCGACGACTTTCTCGACGTCGTTCAGGCGAAGGAGCTGACGAGAGGGGGCGGCGTTGGGTCGGATGTGGAGAGGAGGCGTAGGGCTGTCGACTGGTGGTGGTGGCGCTGCCTAGCGTCGCCTGTGGCGACCGAAAAAGGGAGGGGAAGCGTGGAGCAACGGGGATCATCCGTTTCGTCCTGGCGGCTAGGGTTTTTAGGGTTTTTTTTATTTATTTTTTAAAAGAAAATTTCCTATTGGCCACAATTTATAGAAAATTTTTAAATAGTGTTTTTGCAAACGGACTCCTTTTTAAACCCAACGACTATCGCCCCTAGCTAAATACCCCCATTCCGGACACAATCGGATATGTTTCGTTGGCCATTTCGACTGTTACAGTCAGTTATTTTTCAAATTAAAATATAAAACATTCGATATTTAATTTAAACGGACATTTCAATTTGCCAGGGCCACAAACTGAATCAAAAAATTCCAGAAAAATAAATCTAGCTTTGTTTTGACGATACGGTCCTAACCAAACCAGTTTCGTCGAATTCTGAGCTCGTTTGCAAAACGGTCATTTTTAGGTCGACCCATTTTAACAGAATTTGACCAAACACGTTATCTTTTGCCCCGCTCACATACTAGCTTCAAAAAATATGAAATTTGACACTTAGCAATAATTTGACATCCCGGACCCAACAAAAGTGGTTTCGTCGAATTCCGAGGTCGTATGCAAAATCTCAATTTTCAAGGGCTATATATACTATATAGCGACCTTTCTGAAAATTCATTTGGCCATAACTTTTGATTTCCGTTATGAAATTTCGATTTTTCAGATTCGTTAGAAAGGTATTGATAAATAGATTTAAATATTTTCAGTTTCGTCAAAATCCGTTATATTTTCCAATCGGTACAATCAGACAAAGTTTGTATTCAAAATTTCAAACTGCCATATTATACACAATTCTATATTTTATTGAAATATACTATTTCAACTATTCAAATTTCTTGGTAATAACCTAATTTAAAAATTTTAAACTGGTTCACATTTTCCGGGTTATTACAGGAACGGTGGTCTTAACCGCATGATTTTGTAACCCTCAATCTACACTTGAATTTTTGTTTCGGATCGAATAATTAAATTGAAACGGATTGGGGAACTATCAGCGATCAAAAATTGAAGAACATCCGCCATTCTTTTTCTTACTGGAGGCAGGTTTCGAGTTTGACAGGGGAGGAATGGTTTGACCTTGGTTTCAATGAGAAATAGGTTAATATAATTTTAATTTAATTAATATATTCTCCAAAAAAGTTGCTTTTTCCTTTGATTTCCAATTCGAACCTAACAACTGTTGCCCCTAGCTAATTACTCATATTCCGAACACAATGGGATATGTTTTGTAAGCCGGTTAAGCTGTTTCAATTAGTTTTTCTCAAATTCAAAATATAAAGAATGCAACGAGAGTAGCAGATTACCATCTAATATCTTGCTGTAATACTATCTACAAGTGCATATCGAAGATTATAGCAAGTAGACTTAAAGTGGTTCTTCCTTCTATAATTTCGACGAATCAAGCAGCCTTTTTTTAGAGTAAGAGCATTCTTGGCAATCGGTATATATTCAATTTAAACGTACATTTTAATTTAATGGGGCCACATACTAACTCTGAAAATTCCAGAAAAAATATTTCTGGCTTCGTTTTGACGATACGGTCCTAACAAAACTAGTTTCGTCAAATTTGAAGACCATTTGAAAAATGGCCATTTTCTGGTCGATCCAAATTGACTAAAACTGTCAAAACACGTTTTCTTTTGCTACGCTCATATATTAATCCCAAAAATTATGAATTGTGGAATCTAGAAATAATTTGACATTCTGGATCCAAAAAAAGTGTTTTCGTCGAAAATGGACGTCGTTTGCAAAATGAATATTTCTACGGACTATATTTCCACAGCAACTATTCTGAATTTTCAATTGGGCATAACTTTTTATTCCTGCTATGAAATTTCAATTTTTCAGATTCGTTGGAAATATATTTTCGAATAGATTCAAATATTTTTGGTTTCACTAGAATCCGGTTTATTTTGAATCATGTGCATTCAATTGAAATTTGAAATCGAATTTTCAAACTACCGCGCCATTTTCAATTCCTTTTATAATTAAAATAAATATTTACATTCTAATTTCGATTTAGATAAATTTATAGGTTCCAATTCTATTAAAAATAAATTTCTTGTTGTTATTATTTAAAATAAATCATTTTAAATATTCAAAATTCATTAAAATTACCAAAATAAAATTTTAAATTGGTTCTGATTTTCCGGGTTGTTACACGTCGGGATCTTAAATCAAATCATTTGGAAATATGAATTCCAAAACATAACAATGCATACAAACAAGTATGCAACCAAATACCGAGCACGGCCCTCAGACCGTGCAGTACGCACCCAACCGAACCGATATATATATATGTGCACCTCCCACGCATGGAGCAGGCTACACTACTGACCACTCACCCTAAGGCACTGGATCCAGCCCATACTTATAGTCAATCTCGGGTTACCCGAATATTTAGCCACCTACTTGCTAAATCATTTTATATCCCAAAGTGGGGAAATCATTTCACAACATAATAATCACAAGTACTTTCAAACTATAGTACTTCACATCAGTAATTCACACATATGATCAGTCACTATTAATCACATAACCTTTGTGCTATACGTGCAATTGGTTTTAATCCCAAAAATCATTTCTTATTGATTGTTCAACTTTCTGGAAATTAATCCTGCTTTTACTCGGGTTAAAGAACTAATGTCATTTAAACACAGTTCACAACAAACCCAAAATCCGATTCGATATTAAATACAAGGCTCTAAATAGAAATTATATCGGCTTATATTCAATATCAAATTCTGAGGTCAGCAAATATTGTATTGGGAATAACGATATATATATATCTTCCAAATTCCTTCACAATATCTGTATAATCACGGAATCCAATATCGAAATATTCCGACGATAATTTTGATTCAAATCCATTCCAATTCGTATTTCCATTTAAAACGTATTTTATAAATCGTTTTAAATTCGTTTTAAAATGATTTCGACTTCATTTTCAATTAATATCAAAATTGAAATTCCATATATATGATAATTTCACACAATGTATATATATGTTAAAAATTACATTTTTAACGAACAAATATTTTGCACACCGCATATATATATATATATATATATATATATATATATATATATACATATATATATATATATATATTACACATCGCATATATATATTATTTTCACATCGTATGTATATAATTCATTCACATCATATATATATATATATATATAATTCATTCACATCTTATATATATAATCCATTCACATCGTGTGTGTGTGTATATATATATAATTCATTCACATCGTATATATGTATAATTCTTTTTATATACAACAATATCAATACATGACAATCACAATCAATTTCTACATCATAATACAATCAAACAAGTCGTCCATGGTTTGTGGACGACGGGGAGCAGTTCAAATGTGTAGTTACATAATAAATAATAGTACAAAAATAATTTTTAGTGAGAAGTTCTCGCATTGGTCGGTTTCAGAAATCGTTTATATAACGATTGTTTTTAATTGAACTAAACAATGCGTTCAGTTCAGTCAAAACTTCCTGCTAGCTCCTATTGTAGTTCTGTCAGTTCCGTTGTAAAGCTCTCGATTTTTCGGATCCAACAACTCTGAAATCGTCCAAATCTGATCATGTATGCTCAAGATATTAAGTTTTCAATTTGAACACATTTATACAATCATTAACCTTAAAACATTAATTAATTAATATGTTAATCACCTTCCTTAACGTTGACCAAAACCATTACTGTATACCCTCTTCGTTCCCATTGAACTCGTGAAACCCAAAACTGCTCCGCCGTCTTCATCCATTCGCGAACCACCAGAGAGGTCAGACGTCGATCAGCTCGCACTAGATCGAAAGGCACGACGGCGCCTTCCTCTGCCCAGAGCCACATCGCGTTCGACGGTCTCACCTGGGCTGAAAATGAAGTTGAACGCGATGCCTTTGAGGCTTGAAATTGAGAGAAATACTACATGATTCTTCATCATGACCGTTCAAGTTTCAGATCTCCATTAGCACTTCGATTTTTGCTTTGGTGGCATTGAATATTAAGGCATAGATTGGGAGATCGGAGGGCTTAAAGATCCGAAAATTCTGGACCTCAATTTTATTGATGATGGCTCAGGGAATGAATTGGATAAGGTTTTGCTAAAGGGAGGATATATATATATTATTTATTTAATAATATTTAATTCTCAAATAACTTGTTTATCAATTCGAACTCCAATCGAGACCAAACGACTGCCGTCCCCAGCTAATTACCCTAATTCTGAACACAATGGGATATGTTTCGCAAGCCAATTTGACTATTACGATCAGTTTTCACTGAAATTAAAATATAAATTGTTATATTGAATTTTAAATGTACATTTCAATTTACCAGGGCCACATACGGACTCTAAAAATTCCAGAAAAATTATTTCTAGCTCCGTATTGATGATACAGTCTTAAAAAAAATCATCGAATTTGGAGACCGTATGAAAAATGGCCATTTTCTGGTCAATCCAAATTGACTGAAACTATTCAAACAGGTTTCTTTTGCCATGCTCACATATTGATTTCAAAAATTATGAATTTTGGAATCTGGCAATAACTTGACATCTCGGATCCAACAAAAGTGGTTTCATCGAAAATGGAGATCGTTTGCAAAATCTCTATTTTTAAGGGATATACTTGCATAACGACTATTCTGAATTTTCAATTGGACATAACTTTTTATTCCCACTATGAAATTTTGATTTTTCACATCCGTTGGAAAGATATTTTCAAACAGATTCTAATATTTCTAGTTTTACTAAAATCCAATTTTTTTTTGAATCCTGTACATTCATTTGAGATTTGAAATCGAATTTTCAAACTAACACGCCATTTTAAACTCCTTTTATAATTAAATTAAAAAAATTCGTTCTAACTTTAATTCAAATAAATTTCTCGTCGTTATTATTTAAAATAAATCATTATAAATATTCAAAATACATTAAAATTGCTAAAATAAAATTTTTAAATTGGTTCTGATTTTCCGAGTTGTTACACCGATAGAATATATGTTGCTTCGTTCCCTTCGTATGCTTCACGTTCCATGCTCCTCCAAACCACACACTTCATCTTTCACAACCATCACGTTGTCCCTTTGTCCATGCCGTTACACCACTAAGCCGACTACCAGAGTACGATTTAGGCCTCTCCGACACTTCGCCTTCTCCCTGTCCACCGTCGCCGGAAGTCTCGCGCCACTCGCCGCCTCCGACGAGCCACAAAAGCCCTCGAACTATCGCGAACTTCGACCCAAACTCAGGCCATTATAGTGCCTTAAAAATGATTATAGCCATTAGGAACCAAGATCTCGCTGAGGTCTAAAATATTGTAGTTAGAAGATTCTTTGATTGGTTAGCAGATTAAAAGATTTTGAGGAGCGAAGTTTTGAAGATTAGGGTCGTTCGTTCTTTCTCGCATCAGGTGGCGGCGCATAGACAGTTGACTGCGCAAGCAGCTTTGACCCATTTTAGGTTATCAACGTATGATATTTATAAGAAGGTTGGACAAAAATAATATTATTTTATTATGCATACTTTGCAATGAAGAAATGTTTCAAAATAACCACATAAACCCTCCATTTTTAGCAAACAAATATGTAATCCTAACATAAAAAAAATATTCCGGACCCAATGGGATAGGTTTCGCCGAATTCCGAGGTCTTTTGTGAAAAGTCAGTTATAAATATCGATGAAAAATCAAGCGTTAAAAATTCCTATAATTACAGAAAAAATAAAAAAAATATTATACCTTGACACTTTACTAGACCTTTTTCTAACGGACCCAATGAATCTTGTTTCGTTAAATTTGGAGTTCGTTTGGCTAGTCGTTTATTTGTTTAAAGTTACCACAGTCTAAATTGTGTAAACAATTAAATAGAAACAAGGGCATTTTTGGCCATCGAAGTCACATACGACAACCATTTGCCACGAAATTTGATTTTCTTACAATAATTTGATGATACGGTTCCAATGAAACTAATTTCATCGAAAACGAAGATCGTTTGAAAAATGGTAATTTTTAACGCTTATATAATATCGAATAAAATATTATTTAAATTCAAAAATAATTCAAATAAAAAAAATATTTTTATCATAATATTCAAAGAGAATATATATACAACTTCAAATATAAATCATACAACTCAATATCGTCAATTTCGAGTCAAGATGGTGTCCAAATTATATTAAAACCCTATTATTTCTTTATATAAACGTTATATTAACGATTTCCATAGCGACTATTTTAAAATTTGACTTGGACATAACTAACAATTTATAACACGAAATCTAGATTTTTCTCTTTCATATGAAAATTATAATCAACTAGATTCCAATGTTTCTTGTTTCACAAAAATCCGACTTATATCGCATCCTATACATTCAGTTAAAGTTCAAAATTCAATATTACGAACTGCAGTGCCATTTCGAGCTCGATTTATATTATATATAAATTTAGTGTTCAAACATCGTTTTCTAAATGATTTCAATATTAAAATCCATTGATATTCCAAATATAATATTTAAAATAATAAATTAAATTAAATATTTGACTACCAAAAATACGGGGCATTACACTATATTAGTCTAATGAAGTAAAATAATTAGAATCGGTTAACGAATTAACTGTTGGTTTGAAGAAGACTAAATCAACTGGTTTATTGGAAAATGATTATTAGATTAAATAGGTCTTCAATTAATCTAATGATAATAGTTTATAAATTAATTTTTTAAATTAATAAGATTTTCTTAATTATTAACTACCCTTTTAATAAAACTTAAGTGACTGTTGAACTAATATAATTAGTTGTTGTTTATATAAAGTAAGAAATTAATCTGTTTTAGATTAATAATGAAGTAAACTGTTTTACTTCAAAGATGAATAATTATTAGTCCATTATTGTATCTCAAAGGAGATTCATTTAAAATAATATTATGTTTGTAAGGAGATGTTTTACTTGAATTAAATAATTCGAATGAAAAGAGAATTGTCAAAAGACAAAGAGTGTTAAAGGGTTATAGGTAAAGAAGTTATAAATGGAGTTTTGTAACGAGATTGAAGTGAAAGGAAAATATTTAATATAAATAGCCATAAACAACGGAGATTTCAAAGTAAGAATATGGCGTTATAAAACTATATTTTAAAATGAAACAAGAATTACAGTTTGATTGAGATTAGAAATAATAAGGGGTTAGAGTTACGGACTTATATATATTATAAGATAAGAACGTTGTCGATCAAGGTCTGAGAGGTAAATAGAATACCCCAACTTGAACGGCTTCATTATTATCAAGGAATGATATCTGTTTGTAACAGAAAGAGATGTCAAGATTAGTTATCAAGGCGATATTGCAGTGTATTGCAAGTTTTTGAACTGTAACGGTAAATTAACGTTGTTGACCAACCTTAAGCGTGATTTTTATATATAGCACTATTTCCTAGGGAATGGAAATAGTTTGGTTTGAAATCCTCTTATTCTAAAGTAATAAGTAACGATGTTTGTCCAAAGAAATATAAGAATGAGTTAGAAAGAGAAATTGGATAATCGTTTCAGAAAACGATGACATCATTTCGATGTTTGGAATATGATTAGAACTAAATAATACTATTAGGAATTGGAACTATAATTCGAAGATGTGAATGTATTAAAGTAAATTAATTTTAGGAATTATAATCTGATAGGATAGTTAATATTTAGTTTTAAACCAATAAATTATTATAGGATATGTAATCAATATTTAGTTATAAACTTGACATTGATTTAGCAAGAAGTTGACTTAGAAACAGAGTTTATAAAGTGGAATAGGAATATAAAATCATGAAATAGATTTCGATAAATAAGATAAGGGTATTTATTACTTGAATAAAGAGTTATTTGATAAAGGGGTTTTTTCTATAATAGGGATGATATTCACATTTTAAAGCGAATAATGTTTTAAAAGTGAACGTTTGGCAGATTAAAATGTTTTTAATGAAATTGGAAATATTTTTCCAATATAGATAGGGTATATTATCCAAGTGTAGAAAATAAAGAACGTAAAAAGAATGGAAATGCTTCGAACATTAGTAACGTATATTTTCTAGAATACGGGAGAATAAGAGTTTATAATAACTAGGAATATTTTCCAAGAAGTGTGAAAAGGATAAAACGGGTTTGAGAAATATCTGGTAAGATATGTGAATTTGAATAATAAAAATGAATGTTAAATAAATAGTGCACGTGGTTGTGTGATGTTTAGTTGTATATTTGAATGGATGTTTGTTTTTACTTCGATAGTTAAATAACCGACTATCGAAGTGTTTTGACCATCGGTGTCAATACGGATAGACCGGTTGGATATATTATCCGAAAAACCACACCGTATAGGCATAAGCGCTGTGAATTAAATTATACTGAAGACAATTGAAGACGGGGTGAAATGCAAGGGTCATTCTTTTCCAGAACGGTGCTTTCTGTTTGTCTAGTCCCAGGACAACTTGTATGGACGAGTGTCTAACAGATTATACATAACAAATCACGCATGGTTGATCTCTTAAAGGTATGACGTCTAGTTGCGGAGGAATTCGTTCATCTTAGCTTTTTTATACACGTGATTTTTTTGGAAATCAATTAGTGAATTAACGGGTTTGACGATGTGGCATTCAAAGTGAATGGTGATCAGATGTTCTGAGGATAGACGTATCCTCTAGCCTCACAACCAGGAAATGATAGAAATCGGGCAGGCAGCATAGCTAGTTGGGTCATACCCAAGCAGGGTGTATTGTCACCGATCTAGAGCAAATTCATATTTGTTCTTCTTTTCGATTCCGTATCTTCGGATTACAGTTGGATGGCCAACAACCATGGATGACAATATAATCACTACACTTAAGCTAAATGAGTGGGCGGTGATGTGGGGCCGGGTTGTAATATGTTCTTGTTGAACCCTAGTGTATACCCTCTAGAGTATAGTGATCGAAAGGTGAACCCATACCTTGTCTGTTGGAATCCAATCTTCAATAAGCGCCCTGTAGTTTTTAATTTTTTATTATATATGTGGAGTGTGAGATGCAAGTGTTCTACTATCTGGATATTTATTTGATTAGACATTATTATAATATCACTGGATTTTGATATCAAAATATGTTGGGTTATAGTAAGGTAAAAACCGTCCATGTTTATGTGTGGGCTGGTCATACTATTATCCTTTTCCTTTAAAAGGATTTTCAATGATAAGCAACATGGTTGGTGTTTACTCACACCAGTCCCATGACTGACCCAGAGTTTATTTTTTTGTGTTTTCCCTAAACTCTTGGGTGCCCAAATTTGTAGGGGCAGTCAAGTGTTTCAGGATTTTACAGATTCTTGGAGAAGCTCGAAGCAGGAGGTTTCACCGTTAGTTATTTAGAGATTGTTCCGCTGTGATGTACATGAGTTATACTCTGATATGGTATGTATATTCAAATTCAGATTTGTATTTCAAGATGTTGTTATATAATATATTTTATCCGTTCTGCTGTGAGATTCGTGTTTACTCCGATTCTGTTCAGTTGTGTTCTTCTTCTTCTTCTATTCTATTAGTTCTATTTTATCTTTCTCACCCTCTAACATCTTTCTATAAATGACCCGATATTTTCGATGCTTGAATAGTCAACATTGTGCTTTACGTTGATTTTCGAGGTCGAAAATTCCTCGGGCCGTTACAGTGGTATCAGAGCATAAGGTTAAGTTATTACCTTGGCTCTGTGGCATAACTCAATGGAGATGGAGTTAGTTATACTCTAGATTGAGTTTGAGTGTATATATATGAGCATGTTGTAACACCCCGTATGTTGAATAACTTGCTATAATATAAACAGGGCAGAATTAAATTTTAAATTCTGGACCAGGGGAAACGGGCTATGCCATTGCGTTCGTCTCGGAAAAATACGCGAAATAGAGTCCGAGTTTTCGAAAATCGGAGTCCGTATGACCCAGATATGGCCCGAAGAAGTTTCAGAAAATTTAAAAACAGATTTAAAAACAGAAATTTCAAATTTCAGAAGTGGCGGGAAAATCCCTGCTAGACCCAAGGGGTCGACCTGGGGGTCGACTGGGGAGTCGACCTTCCCACCAGGTCGACTGGGGAGTCGACCCTAGTGTCGACCTGGGGGTCGACCTCCTGGTCGAGCCCAGGTGACCTGGGTGCATCAGTTTGGCTTTTGGGCTGTGTTTTGGTGGCTAGGACGAGATCTGACGGCTCTAATCTGATTTAGGGTTAATCTAATGGCCTAAAACACCTAACTACTCTATAAATACACCCTAAGACTACCCTAATTCATACTAAAAATAGAAACAATGCCGTCATGCCGTCAAAATGCAACTTGAAGGAGCCTCCATCAATTTGTAGAAGAAGATAGCATCTCAAATCAATCTCTAATCAACTCTAGCAACTTAATCTTCTTCTTAGGAGTGCTAATCAACAAGTTGTGAGTTTTCTATAGCCTTAATGACCAATTTTTTAAATGATTATGATAGGATATAATGAGGTTATGGCTATGAATGTGGATCAATGCATGTTATGCAAGTTATATGCTATGTGTTAATGATGTTATGCATGTTATGCAAGTTATATGCTATGTGTTAATGATGTTATGCAAGTTATGCAAGTCATATGCTACATGTTCATAATGTTATGCAAGTTATGCAAGTCATATGCTACATGTTCATGATGTTATGCAAGTTATGCAAGTCATATGATATGTGTTTGTGATGTTATGCAAGTTATGCAAGTCATATGCTATGTGTTTACGATGTTATGCAAGTTATGCAAGTCATATGAGAAACATTGATCCATTATGACACCATGATATGCAAGTTTGGTGTATGATTATATGCTAGTTCATACATGATATGGTATGCAAGTTTGGTGTAAGATTATATGCAAGTTCATATATGATATGTTATGCAAGTTTGGTGTTTGATTATATGCAAGTAACATGTGCAAGTTTACACCTTAGTATGATATGCATACATATGCAAGTTAACCCCTTTGTATGTCATACATACATATGCTAGTTTACCCCTTTGTATGATATAAATAGCTTATGCAAGTTAACCTCCTTATGACATATGTGATTCATGCAAGTTTGGGTTGATTATTTATGCTAGTTCGGTTTGATGCTATATGCATGTTGACACCTTTAAACCCATGTTGATGCTAATGTTATGCAAGTTGAACCCATTATATTTGTGATGAATCTTCCCTTTTATGTCATGTTAGCGAATTACGTGGGGAACGATGGGGTTAATATACATGTTAATGAAAAGGTGTGAAGTTGGTATGATTATGCATACCATAAAGTGGATGGACATAATTGAGTCAATTATGTACATCGTTAAAATTGGAATTAATTAGGGAAAATTAATTCGGGGGTGATTAATTAGGTGTAATTAATCGACTAAGACACGAGGTTGGACCCTTTTGTAGCGTAAGACTGCCCGGAACCGACCGGCAAATCCAGCGGCTACAAATGATTGGCCCAATGTGAGAGGTCTTAGGCACAAACTAAATACGTGACAAGTGTATAGACACGAGGTTAGACTCGGTTATGGCGTAAGGCTGCCCGGACCTAACCGGAAAATCCAGCTGCCATAAAAGATAGTCTAATGTGAGAGGTCCTTACAACGGTTACGTTTTTAATCAATTAAGAAACACTTAAATAGATAAGCATGTAGTGGGCATGAGGGGTTAAGTGGGTGCCTTGGGTGGCATGTGGAAATCAAGTAAGTGCCTTGGGTGGCATGAGGAAATCTAGTGGGTTGCCTTGGGTGGCAATAGAAAATACGATTAGAAGACTTAACCAAGTGGAAACATGTAATTAAACATGATTAAAGGGTTAAGTGGGATGCACTAGATAAATTAACAAGCTTAGGTGGTAGCTTGTGGGGGCCCATTTCACCCAGTAACCCATATGTATCTTATTGGGCTCGACCCATGTCAAGGACGGGACACGCGTACTGGGCTTGATTATAAGAGGCCAAAACGGGTTAGCGGTGGCAACGCAAGTCCAACGGGTTTCATATGCGTGTGTGGACTCGGGCTGGTAGGTAAGACGTTGTTGCATCGTGTAGGTATAAGCCGTGCACCATTTGTTGTATCGGGTTGCCACTTTAAGGAGTGATACACCCCACTGTGGGGCCAGCACGGGTACCTACGGTAGGGAGCCGATCGCTTGGGAGTAGTGGGTACACCTAGTGGAGATAGGGGCAGATGGCACCTATGTAGTCAGCTAAAGGTACACGAAACTACTGGGTAAATTTTCTAAGTCCTTGGGTGGGATCAACCTTTAAGTAGGAATGACTGGCGTGGTGCAGTTAGTAATTATCCTTGGGTGGGTAGATGCGTCTTTACCGTTATCTTAGTTCATCCTATGTCTAGTTGGCTACTTATTGTAGTCATTTATCCCCAGTCATCTCGTACCAAGTTTATATCATACCATAATTACTTTAATAATTGTGTTGTTAAAGTTATAGGGCTCACTCAGACTTATGTCTGACCCCGTTGTTTTTTATCTTTTTCCCCCTCAGGTGCTCAGGTTGGGCCTAGCACTAGTGGGCTTTGATTAGATTTCTTTATCTATCTTCTGGAGCTTGGACCGTGATGTAAAGCCCAGCTTATCTTTTCTTTTATGGCTATTGTTTATGTAGTGGGATTACGTACTTATGTTTTTATCAGGATGGATATTTAGTACTTGACTCTTTATGGTGTTGTAACTAAACATGTTTACCTTCTGCTGCTATGAAATGATGTTTTAGATTTTCAAGTATTTATATCTGTCTTGTTGTAATTTTTCTGTTCTATACTCACTTAAAATGCTCCACCGAAGTTAAGGCATTTCCTTAGTGAGTAACCTTAGCGGGTATGGGGTGTTACACGTGGTATCAGAGCGAAGGTTACCAGAACAAAAAAAAAATTTTAGAAAACTATTTTTCTAAAAACATTTTTGGAAGAAGTATTTTCAAAAACATGTCTTTTAAAGAGAAAAGTTTTTGAAAGAAAAGCATAATCCCCAATATCCATATCTTTATCTTTCGAATTCTCCATTTTGAATCTTTCCTTTTTCGTTTCAGCATGGCAGAAGATCTTAACTTTCTGGAGGGTGTGACGATACCAGTATGGTATAGGAGATTGATGGAGGCTAGGGCCGCCACTGCAGGTCCAGCAAATGTTCCTCCACCAACCGTAGCACCCGATCTTCCTCCTCCCCCTCCTCCTCCTCGCACATATACTTTTGCTAAGACTTGCAAGGAATTTAAAGCTATGGGAGGGAAACCTTTTCAAGGATCAGAAACTTTTGTGGAGGCTAGAGATTGGCTTAAGGAGGTGGAAGAGTTGACAGACATCTTTGAGATGGAAGAAGGAAAGAAAGTCAAGTTAGCTGCTTGGTTAATGAAGGGAGAGGCCTCATTCTGGTGGGAGGTCACTAATGGAGTTCTTAGCATCCTATGATTTCGAGATAGCGTATACCCCTGGCAAGGGTAACGTGGTGGCGGACGCGTTGAGTAGAAAAAGGTTGTCCTTGAGTCCATTGTTCGTGGAACGACGAAGCTTGGAATTTATCTCGATGTTTGATTTCATTCCTTCCGTTGATTATGTACCCGGTTTGCTAGCATCCTTGGAGGTCAGACCTACTCTTTTGGGGCGGATTGGCGAGGCACAGCGAGACGACCCACAGTTGGTTGAGTTGGTAGAGAGGCTCATAAGGGGGGAGTCGTCCAGCCATTTGAGTAGTTACACCCTAGACGATAGGGGGTGCTTGCGTAGAGACAGTAGACTTTGTGTACCGCAAGACGAGGGTTTGAGGATGGCTATTGTTGATGATGCACACCGTTCTAGGATGACCATTCATCCCGGTGGGGACAAGATGTACCAAGACATGAAGCGAGTTTTCTTTTGGGCCGGTATGAAGAAAGATGTGGCCGAGTATGTCGCTAGATGCTTGGTGTGCCAACAGGTGAAAGCGGAGCAAAAGAAACCAGGTGGGTTGCTTCACCCATTGGAAGTTCTACAATGGAAGTGGGATAGCGTCTCGATGGATTTTGTTGATGGGTTACCTAGATCGAGGAAGTGTAATACGGGAATTTGGGTTGTGGTAGACAGACTTACTAAGAGTGCCCATTTCATACCCGTGAAGAGCAAGAGGACTGCTCCATGGCTAGCTTCAGTTTACCTTCGAGAGATAGTTCGATTGCATGGGGTACCCTCTAGCATAGTGAGTGATCGAGATCCCATCTTCACTAGCGAGTTTTGGAAAAGTTTACAAGAAGTAGTGGGGACTCAGTTGTGTCTGAGCACCGCATATCATCCTCAGACGGACGGCCAGACCGAAAGGGTGAATCGTGTTCTAGAAGACCTTTTGAGGCTTTGTATCTTGGATTTTGGAGGTACATGGGAAGAGCATCTTCCATTGGTGGAGTTCGCGTATAATAACAGCTTTCAGTCCAGTATTGGTATGGCTCCTTTTGAAGCTCTTTATGGAAGGCCTTGTCGATCACCTACATGTTGGTGGGAATCTACGGATAAGATCTTGCTTGGGCCTGATATGGTTAGAGAGACTTCGGAAAAGATTGATTTAATTTGAAGAAGGATGAAAGTAGCGCAGGATAGGCCGAAATCTTACGCGGATAAGAGAAGGACGGATCTTGAGTTTGATGTTGGGGACATGGTCTTTGTCAAAGTATCTCCATTACGGAATGTAGTTCGCTTTGGGTCCGTTGGGAAGTTAGCTCCAAGATTTGTTGGGCCGTTTCCTATTAAGGAAAGGATTGGACGGATGGCTTATAGGGTGGATTTACCTGAGAGACTTAGTGGGGTACATGACGTATTCCATGTGTCACATTTGAGGAAATGCCTACATGAGATCGCAGAGGTGGTAGAGCCGAGCTTGCTTAGAGAAGTGGAGGTAGAGCGTGATGCGACTATTCGACGAGCTCCTACCCGCATCCTTGGGTCAGAGATTAGGAAGTTGAGGAACAGAGAGGTGCGACTAGTCAAAGTGCAATGGGGAGAGGATGAGAGCAATGCTACTTGGGAGAAAGAAGCGAAGATGCGTTCATTGTACCCATTCCTTTTTTAGGGTATGTCTTTTAACTTCTCCTTTATCGTTTGTCTAGTACTTATCTTATCTTTAGTATGTCCTCTCATTAGTACCTTTGACCTTTAGATAGGGTAAACCTATGGTTGAAACATGTGTTTGAGACATGTTATGTTTGATGGATGCGCGTGGATGCAAGTGGTTGCTAGTGGTTGCTCATGGATACATATACACACACTCTAGGCACTAGATCGGCTCAATCACTTCATATTGCATATAATTGTGTGTAGGTAGCTATGTTAATGGATTTATAATGGTTGTGTTATCATATGGATGATACATTTTGGTGAATGATTGTGCACTCATGTAGAAATAGTATGTGTCGATAGAGTTCTTTTGCATACATGTTGGATACATGGCACTATCATGGTTTGCATTAAGGAGGTCAACTGAATCAGTGGACCGCCTGATTTTGCATTAGACAGGGAACATATACACACACTCCTTGCATATGTTCATACAGCATTAGAAACTCTAAGGACAATGGATGCCAGTGTTTGATGGTTTGAGTAGATGGTTGTTTGGTTGGTAGGATACGTTCTTCTTGACTTAGAGATTTCGGGGACGTAATCCTTTAAGTAGGGGAGAATGTAACACCCCGTATGTTGAATAACTTGCTATAATATAAAACAGGGCAGAATTAAATTTTAAAATATGAACCAGGGGAAACGAGCTATGCCATTGCGTTCGTCTCGGAAAAATAAGCGAAATAGAGTCCGAGTTTTCGAAAATCGGAGTCCGTATGACCCAGATATGGCCCGAAGAAGTTTCAGAAAATTTAAAAAAAGATTTAAAAACAGAAATTTCAAATTTCAGAAGTGGCTGGAAAATTCCCGCCAGACCCAGGGGGTCGACCTGGGGGTCGACTGGGGAGTCGACCTGCCCACCAGGTCGACTGGGGAGTCGACCCTAGTGTCGACCTAGGGGTCGACCTCCCTGGTCAAGCCCAGGTGACCTGGGTGCATCAGTTTGGCTTTTGGGTTGTGTTTTGGTGGCTAGGACGAGATCTGACGGCTCTAATCTAATTTAGGGTTAATCTAATGGCCTAAAACACCTAACTACTCTATAAATACACCCTAAGACTACCCTAGTTCATACTAAAAATAGAAACAATGCCGTCATGCCGTCAAAATGCAACTTGAAGGAGCCTCCATCAATTTGTAGAAGAAGATAGCATCTCAAATCAATCTCTAATCAACTCTAGCAACTTAATCTTCTTCTTAGGAGTGCTAATCAACAAGTTGTGAGTTTTCTATAGCCTTAATGACCAATTTTTTAAATGATTATGATAGGATATAATGAGGTTATGGCTATGAATGTGGATCAATGCATGTTATGCAAGTTATATGCTATGTGTTAATGATGTTATGCATGTTATGCAAGTTATATGCTATGTGTTAATGATGTTATGCAAGTTATGCAAGTCATATGCTACATGTTCATAATGTTATGCAAGTTATGCAAGTCATATGCTACATGTTCATGATGTTATGCAAGTTATGCAAGTCATATGATATGTGTTTGTGATGTTATGCAAGTTATGCAAGTCATATGCTATGTGTTTACGATGTTATGCAAGTTATGCAAGTCATATGAGAAACATTGATCCATTATGACACCATGATATGCAAGTTTGGTGTATGATTATATGCTAGTTCATACATGATATGGTATGCAAGTTTGGTGTAAGATTATATGCAAGTTCATATATGATATGTTATGCAAGTTTGGTGTTTGATTATATGCAAGTAACATGTGCAAGTTTACACCTTAGTATGATATGCATACATATGCAAGTTAACCCCTTTGTATGTCATACATACATATGCTAGTTTACCCCTTTGTATGATATAAATAGCTTATGCAAGTTAACCTCCTTATGACATATGTGATTCATGCAAGTTTGGGTTGATTATTTATGCTAGTTGGGTTTGATGCTATATGCATGTTGACACCTTTAAACCCATGTTGATGCTAATGTTATGCAAGTTGAACCCATTATATTTGTGATGAATCTTCCCTTTTATGTCATGTTAGCGAATTACGTGGGGAACGATGGGGTTAATATACATGTTAATGAAAAGGTGTGAAGTTGGTATGATTATGCATACCATAAAGTGGATGGACATAATTGAGTCAATTATGTACATCGTTAAAATTGGAATTAATTAGGGAAAATTAATTCGGGGGTGATTAATTAGGTGTAATTAATCGACTAAGACACGAGGTTGGACCCTTTTGTAGCGTAAGATTGCCCGGATCCGACCGGCAAATCCAGCGGCTACAAATGATTGGCCCAATGTGAGAGGTCTTAGGCACAAACTAAATACGTGACAAGTGTATAGACACGAGGTTAGACTCGGTTATGGCGTAAGGCTGCCCGGACCCAACCGGCAAATCCAGCTGCCATAAAAGATAGTCTAATGTGAGAGGTCTTTACAACGGTTACGTTTTTAATCAATTAAGAAACACTTAACCAGATAAGCATGTAGTGGGCATGAGGGGTTAAGTGGGTGCCTTGGGTGGCATGTGGAAATCAAGTAAGTGCCTTAGGTGGCATGAGGAAATCTAGTGGGTTGCCTTGGGTGGCAATAGAAAATACGATTAGAAGACTTAACCAAGTGGAAACATGTAATTAAACATGATTAAAGGGTTAAGTGGGATGCACTAGATAAATTGACAAGCTTAGGTGGTAGCTTGTGGGGGCCCATTTCACCCAGTAACCCATATGTATCTTATTGGGCTCGACCCATGTCGAGGACGGGACACGCGTACTGGGCTTGATTATAAGAGGCCAAAACGGGTTAGCGGTGGCAACGCAAGTCCAACGGGTTTCATATACGTGTGTGGACCCGGGCTGGTAGGTAAGACGTTGTTGCATCGTGTAGGTATAAGCCGTGCACCATTTGTTGTATCGGGTTGCCACTTTGGGGAGTGATACACCCCACTGTGGGGCCAGCACGGGTACCTACGGTAGGGAGCCGATCGCATGGGAGTAGTGGGTACACCTAGTGGAGATAGGGGCAGACGACACCTATGTAGTCAGCTAGGGGTACACGAAACTACTGGGTAAATTTTCTAAGTCCTTGGGTGGGATCAACCTTTAAGTAGGAATGACTGGTGTGGTGCAGTTAGTAATTATCCTTGGGTGGGTAGATGCGTCTTTACCGTTATCTTAGTTCATCCTATGTCTAGTTGGCGACTTAGTGTAGTCATTTATCCCCAGTCATCCCGTACGAAGTTTATATCATACCCTAATTACTTTAATAATTGCGTTGTTAAAGTTATAGGGCTCACTCAGACTTATGTCTGACCCCGTTGTTTTTTATCTTTTTCCCCCTCAGGTCCTCAGGTTGGGCCTAGCACTAGTGGGCTTTGATCAGATTTCTTTATCTATCTTCTGGAGCTTGGACCATGATGTAAAGCCCAGCTTATCTTTTCTTTTATGGCTATTGTTTATGTAGTGGGATTATGTACTTATGTTTTTATCAGGATGGATATTTAGTACTTGACTCTTTATGGTGTTGTAACTAAACATGTTTACCTTCTGCTGCTATGAAATGATGTTTTAGATTTTCAAGTATTTATATCTGTCTTGTTGTAATTTTTCTGTTCTATACTCACTTAAAATGCTCCACCGAAGTTAAGGCATTCCCTTAGTGAGTGACCTTAGCGGGTGTGGGGTGTTACACATGTGTTTGTAAATCAGTATAAAAACTATTTTACATTATGTTGATTGATCTGTTGAGTGGTATATAAATTCCAGATCGACGCGTTTAGCTGACGGGGTCCATAGGGATTTATAAACGCTTGGATAGAGAAATTCGACATAGTATTGTTTTAAAAAGCTGGGTAAACGAAATAATTTTACCCAAAATATATTATAATATAAAAAGAAGAAAAATATATTGGAATCATTATTATATATATTGGATGTGTTGGTTGTTATAATTGCATAAGATTATAATTGAGATGGTTATATAAATAACCAATCAGAATTCGTATAACCGTAATATAATATCTAGAAATCAGATGAAAAAAAATCTGAATTTAAAACAAGAATCGAAATAAAACTCGAGAAACTTGAAAAGGTTTAAATGAATTTTGAATCGAATATATGGAAAATATAAAATCCTGAAAGAGATTTGGAAATGAATTTCAAGCATTTGGAAAGGATATTTGCAAGTAAATTTCAAGATAAAAGTGTTTGAAAAATAAGTTTTGAATGATATAGTATTGAACTCACTTCGGCAGTCGGAAAATAATACCGATGATGGATGGCCACATCATTATTATTCATTTTCAAGTTTCTAAAGTGACGGATTACTACCAAAAGATATTGTTTTAAGGACCATGGTTGCTAGTGGTTGATGGTTGAGTAGATGGATGATTGGATGGTAGGATACGTTCTTCTTGACTTAGAGATTTCGAGGACGAAATCCTTTAAGTAGGGGAGAATGTAACACCCTGTATTTCCGAGAATATTAAAATAACAAATTAAAGAATAATTTATTTGAAAAAGAGGAATGAGAAAAGAATGATGTTTAGCATTGTTCTAAGATTTGTAAGCAAAAGACTTAGTAGCTCATTTGGTTAGAACATGTGACTTGCATAAAAGAGGTACAGAGTTCGATCCCCTCCAGCGCCATATTTTTGTTTTAGGGGATTGGCTAAAAAGTGACTTAGTGTGAACGCAGTTCAAAAAGTGGTTTAGTGTGAAAATGGTTAATTATGAGGAAGTTATTGAGCCATGAAGTTTGTATGCATATAAGAAAAAAAATATAGATATATATAAAAATTAAATAAATAAATATTCAAAAAAAGTTCAAAACAGTGAATCGGGAGGGGGAATAGCCGAACCGCACCATTTTTGGAGTCGACCGTGACCTGTTGGGTCGACTAGAGGTCCATCCAGGGTATTTGGCTGCCAACCCATGGCCCGATTCACCCTAAGGGCTGATATGGTATCTGAGTGGTCCAGATCAGTTCTAGGGTTAGTCCTAAGGCCTAAATAACTTCCTATACCTATATATACACCCTAAGACCTAACCCTAATTCATAAATATTATCTATGACACCATTATGCTGTCAAATTCTCTCTTAAACCCTAGCCGCCGCCTCTAAATCAAATCTCAAGTGTTCAACTTCAAATCAAATTAAAGATTAGAGCTTCTAGAGCAATTCAAGAAGATAAATCAGCAACACCGCAACGTTTCTGCACTAATTTCAGTGCATAATTCTGTTCTTTAACCACTAAAGGTGAGTACAGTTATTTTCACAAATTTAATGGGATTAAAGTAACATGAAAAAGTTGTAAAAATGATTCATATATATGTTTGTAATGAAAATCTCACCAAGTCTTCACCTTTTTGATTCATGTCATCATATGCCTATGTTTCTATGTAAAGTTCATACATTTTATCAGTTTTGTAACGACCCGGAATTTGGGGCCAATTTAAAATTTTTATTTTAGAAATTTTAAGGGAATTTTAATATTTAATATAATTTATTTTAAATAAGAACGACTAAAAATTTATTTTAAAACGAATAAATTAAATTTAATTATAAAAGGAGTTTAAAACCGCGCTGCAGTTTGAAAATTTGAATTTGAACTTTGACTGAATGTACAGGATTCATAATAAATCAGAATTGAGCGAAATCAGAAATATTTAAATATGTTTAATAATATCTTCCTAACGAATCTAAAAAATTGAAATTTCATAGTGGAAATCAAAAGTTATGGCCAATTCAATTTTTAGAAAAGTCGATGTAGAATTTATATATATATTATATAGGGCCCGAAAAGCTACTTTTCACATATGAAGGAATTTCGACTCGAAACCACTTCCATTGAGTTCGGAATGAGGTTTCTGCATTGAGAAACAGTAAACACTTATATATTTTGAGTTTCAGAATTTATTTGTTTAAAAATGTATTTTTAATATTAAATATATTGGCCTTAAAAATAGTCATTTTTCAAACGGCCTCGGTTTTCGACGAAACCACTTTTGTTCGAACCGGAATGTCAAATTATTGCTAGATTTCAATTTTCATAATTTTTCGAATTAATATGTGAGCGTGGCAAAGGAAAACGTGTTTTGTCAGTTTCGGTCAAATTTAATCAGCTTAAAAATGGCCATTTTTCAAACGGTCTCAGAATTCGACGAAATTTGTCTTGTTAGAACCGTATCGTCAAAACATAACTAGAAATAATTTTTCTGTAATTTTTAGAGTCAGTATGTGGCCCCGGTAATTTAAAATGTACGTTTGAATTTAATTATTAAATGATTTATAATTTAATTTAAAGAAAAACATATCGTAACAGCCGAACTGGGTTACGAAACATGTTCCATTGTGTCCGGGATGGGGGCTATTAGCTAGGGGCGACACTTGTTGGGTTTGATTTGGAGTTTGTAACAACATACAGATAAATTTGGAAAATAGATAAATTAATTACGTTACAAAATACGGTATAAATACACCATACTATACGCCAACCCTAATTTGCAAAATTCCAGCCGCCGCTCTCTTTCATGGATGGCCGAAATCATCCCAAATTCAATCCTCAATCTCTCCCTCTATAATCAATGAAATTCAAATCTTCCAAAAGGAAATCGAAGGAGGCTTCAAGCTCAAGAAGTTCAACGGATAGGATCGCTAATGGTGGTGTATTTCTCTCGGATTTTTATAGGCCGATAGTGGTCATATTATAGGTTCAAAGGAACCGGGAAACGTGTGTTCAGGCATAACCAATCCACTGCCGATAGGAGGTGACCGGCCCTACCGCATCCAAGGGTTCACTACGGGGGATCCTGAGGCATTTGCTAGAGTGTCTCGAATCGGAGGGGAGCTTGCCCCTAGCCTTGACTCATGATGGAAATCCAATTTCCAATACGACCTTGCGGTTTTGATTGTAGAACTAGTATGGTGACATAGTAGGATGGTGTACTATGCCGTCTATGATTAATACATTATGATTGAAATTGATTTTGAAATATATATACCCATAGGTATACACACTAATATTAACTCCATTTTATCGTATCAAGCATTTTTTACCTTTATAAGGTAAAACCCTATCCTACGGTTTGCGTTGCATTGTGTGATGGGACTTGGGTCTTATAATGGTTTCATTTTTCTAAAGAGCATTGCGTTGTTTAACGATTTACTTTAATTTATGCACTGGCAATCCAATGGAGTAAACCCGTTCTGCGTTAGCGACATGGTCCTGTGATTAGCCTTATTATTAGATAAGTTAAGTTAAGATTTCTCATACCAATCCCATGACTGACCTGTAGTTTGTTTCACTGGCAAACTCGGGTGCCCTTATTTTCCACACGGGCAGTCGAGTAGCTTTTTGCAGATATATTTACAGGATCCTGGCTTACAGCTGAAGCAGTATTTGGAAAGCTCTGTATCCGTGTATTCCTTTCAGTTGTATATTTGTATTATTTTTCCGCTGCTATTTAAATGTAATTTAAACTCTGATATTATTGTATTTCCAACGTATATCATAAGTTCATACTCTTTTATATTCTTGTACTCTGACGTAATTGTTGTAATCAGCAATAAAATGTTCTTCAGTTTGTGTTCTGATGTGTGTTGTTCTCAAGGCAATGCTGCCTTTCCTCTACTGGGTAGTTTGGGTCGTTTCATTTGGTATCAGGGCTTTGGTTAAAGAGCTCGAGAATAAGACACATTAGAACCGAACGAGTGAATTCATCAGAGATTGGATTAGTAATATCCACTGAGAATAACTCGTTAGAGATGGGATCAGTAGTATCCTAGAACGAGTGTGAAGAGTATTATTTTATTTAAAATAAAAGTGAAAAAAAAATTAAGTTTTGAAAATTTTATCTAAATATACGTATTTGATTATATGATTATATTTTAATGTGGACAATCGAGTATATAAATGTTTCGAATATACGAGTAATTAACGGATATTCGAAGTTTTAATATACTGGATAAATATAGAATCACACTCTAGTCACCCGGAGATGATTCTGGTGATGCGGCCGCATCATCAGTATTTATGTTCGAGTCTCGAAATTGGTATATCTATATATTTCCATTTACTGGTATGAGAACCAACACTTAGTTAAGACACTTAACTGTGATTTGCACTCAAAATATGATTTTCGGCTATATATAAAAGCTATATATATTTGAAAAGTTAATCACCTAATCGATTGCTAGTTGTGATGTTTGATTATTAATTTAACTAATTGAAACAAATAAATAAAAACTTAAAGTGGAGTTGGTTAAATTAAACAACTCTTAGCTATGTTCCTTTTCGAGGACGAAAAGATTTTAAGTGGGGGGCGATTGTAACGACCCAGAATTTGGGGCCAATTTAAAAATTTTATTTTAGAAATCTTAAGGGAATTTTAATATTTAAAATAATTTATTTTAAATAAGAACGACTAAAAATTTATTTTAAAATGAATAAATTCAATTTAATTATAAAAGGAGTTTAAAACAGCGCTGCAGTTTGAAAATTTGAATTTGAACTTTGACTGAATGTACAGGATTCATAATAAATCAGAATTGAGCGAAATCAGAAATATTTAAATCTGTTTAATAATATCTTCCTAACGAATCTGAAAAATTGAAATTTCATAGCGGAAATCAAAAGTTATGGCCAATTCAATATCTAGAAAAGTCGTTGTAGAATTTTTATATATATTATATAGGGCCCGAAAAGCTACTTTTCACATATGAAGGAATTTCGACTCGAAACCACTTCCATTGAGTTCGGAATGACATTTCTGCATTGGAATACAGTAAACACATATATTTTGAGTTTCGGAATTTATTGGTTTAAAAATGTAATTTTAATATTAAATATATTGGCTTTAAAAATAGTCATTTTTCAAACGACCTCGGTTTTCGACGAAACCACTTTTGTTGGAAACGGAATGTCAAATTATTACTAGATTTCAATTTTCATAATTTTTCGAATTAATATGTGAGCGTGGCAAAGGAAAACGTGTTTTGTCAGTTTTGGTCAAATTTAATCAGCTTAAAAATGGCCATTTTTCAAATGGTCTCAGAATTCGACGAAATTAGTCTTGTTAGAACCGTATCGTTAAAACATAACTAGAAATAATTTTTCTGTAATTTTTAATGTCAATATGTGGCCACGGTAATTTAAAATGTGCATTTGAATTTAATAATTAAATGATTTATAATTTAATTTAAAGAAAAACATATCGTAACAGCCGAATTGGGTTACGAAACATGTTCCATTGTGTCCGGGATGGGGGCTATTAGCTAGGGGCGAAACTTGTTGGGTTTGATTTGGAGTTTGTAGCAACATACAGATAAATTTGGAAAATAGATAAATTAATTACGTTATAAAATACAGTATAAATACACCGTACTATACGCCAACCCTAATTTGCAAAATTCCAGCCGCCGCTCTCTTTCATGGATGGCCGAAATCGTCCCAAATTCAATCCTCAATCTCCCCCTCTATAATCAATGAAATTCAAATCTTCCAATAGGAAATCGAAGGAGGCTTCAAGCTCAAAAAGTTCAACGGCTAGGATCGTTAATGGTGGTGTATTTCTCTCGGATTTTTATAGGTCGATAGTGGTCATATTATAGGTTCAAAGGAACCAGGAAACGTGTGTTCAGTCATAACCAATCCACTGCCGATAGCCGGGGACCGACCCTACCGCATCCAAAGGTTCACTGCGGGGGATCCTGAGGCATTTGCTAGAGTGTCTCGAATCGGAGAGGAGCTTGCCCCTAGCCTCGACTCATGATGGAAATCCAATTTCCAATACAACCTTGCGGTTTTGATTGTAGAACTAGTATGGCGACATAGTAGGATGGGGTACTATGCCGTCTATGATTAATACATTATGATTGAAATTGATTTTGAAATATATATACCCATAGGTATACACACTAATATTAACTCCGTTTTATCGTATCAAGCGTTTTTGACCTTTATAAGGTAAAACCCTATCCTCCGGTTTGCGTTGCATTGTGTGAAGGGACTTGGGTCTTATAATGGTTTCATTTTTTTAAAGAGCATTGCGTTGTTTAACGATTTACTTTAATTTATGCACTGGCAATCTAATGGAGTAAACCCGTTCCGCGTTAGCGGCATGGTCCTGTGATTAGCCTTATTATTAGATAAGTTAAGTTAAGATTTCTCAAACCAGTCCCATGACTGACCTGTAGTTTGTTTCACTGGCAAACTCGGGTGCCCTTATTTTCCACACGGGCAGTCGAGTAGCTTTTTGCAGATATATTTACAGGATCCTGGCTTACAGCTGAAGCAGTATTCGGAAAGCTCTGTATCCGTGTATTCCTTTCAGTTGTATATTTGTATTATTTTTCCGCTACTATTTAAATGTAATTTAAACTCTGATATTATTGTATTTCCTATGTATATCATAAGTTCATACTCTGTTATATTCTTGTACTCTGATGTAATTGTTGTAATCAGCAATAAAATGTTCTTCAGTTTGTGTTATGATGTGTGTTGTTCTCAAGGCAATCCAGCCTTTCCTCTAGTGGGAAGTTTGGGTCATTTCATTTGTGATACCAACTGTAACGGTACCGCAAAATACGGTAGGCTCTGCAACCATCCCTTCATCCTCCAATACAGCAGGTAAAACCCACCGTGGCTTACAGTTGTACCCCAGACACCTTGTTTTACGGCGACCCTTTCGGGATCCCCCGGCCACAGCCGACCAACCCTAAAAAGGGACATGGGGGGGTAAGAGTCTCCCGTTCGCCACCAAACCGCAAAGCGAGAACCCCCCATCATGCTGCATCCTCTTACCAGGCATGCCAAACAAGGACTGGTATCGAGACTCGAACATAAATACTGATGATGCAGCCGCATCACCAGAATCATCTCTGGGTGACTAGAGTGTGATTCTATATCTATCCAGTATATTAGAACTTCGAATATCCGTTAATTACTCGTATATTCGAAACCTTTATATACTCGATTGTCCACATTAAAATATAATCATATACTCAAATACATATATTTAGATAAAATTTTCAAAAATAAATTTTGTTTTCACTTTTATTTTAAAGAAAATAATACTCTTCACACTCGTTCTAGGATACTACTGATCCCATCTCTAACGAGTTATTCTCATTCGATATTACTAATCCAATCTCTGATGAATTCTCTCGTTCGGTTTTAATGCGTCTTATTCTCGAGCCCTGTAAACCTGGCTTTGATACCAAATGAAACGACACAAACTTCCCAGTTGTGGAAAGGCTGGATTGCCTTTAGAACAACACACATCAGAACACAAACTGAAGAACATTTTATTGCTGATTACAACAATTACACCAGAGTACAAGAATATAACAGAGTATGAACTTATGATATACATTGGAAATACAATAATATCAGAGTTTAATTTCCATTTAAATAGCAGCGGAAAAATAATACAAATATACAACTGAAAGGAATACACGGATACAGAGCTTTCCGAATACTACTTCAGCTGTAAGCCAGGATCCTGTAAATATATCTGCAAAAAGCTACTCGACTGCCGTGTGGAAAATAAGGGCACCCAAATTTGCCAGTGAAACAAACTACAGGTCAGTCATGGGACTGGTATGAGAAATCTTTACTTAACTTATCTAATAATAAGGCTAATCACAGGACCACGCCGCTAACGCGGAACGGGTTTACTCCATTGGATTGCCAGTGCATAAATTAAAGTAAATCGTTAAACAACGCAATGCTCTTTAAAAAAATGAAACCATTATAAGACCCAAGTCCCATCACACAATGCAACGCAAACTGGAGGATAGGGTTTTACCTTATAAAGGTCAAAAATGCTTGATACAATAAAACGGAGTTAATATTAGTGTGTATACCTATGGGTATATATATTTCAAATCAATTTCAATCATAATGTATTAATCATAAATGGCATAGTACCCCATCCTACTATGTCGCCATACTAGTTCTACAATCAAAACCGCAAGGTCCTATTGGAAATTGGATTTCCATCATGAGTCGAGGTTAGGGGTAAGCTCCTCTCCGATTCGAGACACTCTAGCAAATGCCTTAGGATCCCCCGCAGTGAACCCTTGGATGCGGTAGGGCCGGTCCCCGCCTATCGGCAGTGGATTGGTTATGCCTGAACACACGTTTCCCAGTTCCTTTGAACCTATAATATGACCACTATCGGCCTATAAAAATCCGAGAGAAATACACCACCATTAACGATCCTATCCATTGAACTTCTTGAGCTTGAAGCCTCCTTCGATTTCCTTTTGGAAGATTTGAATTTCATTGATTATAGAGGGAGAGATTGAGGTTTGAATTTGGGACGATTTAGGCCATCCATGAAAGAGAGCGGCGGCTGGAATTTTGCAAATTAGGGTTGGCGTATAGTACGGTGTATTTATACCGTATTTTATAACATAATTAATTTATCTATTTTCCAAATTTATCTGTATGTTGCTACAAACTCCAAATCAAACCCAACAAGTGTCTCCCCTAGCTAATGGCCCCCATCTCGGACACAATGGAACATGTTTCGTAACCCAGTTCGGTTGTTACGATATGTTTTTCTTTAAATTGAATTATAAATCATTTAATTATTAAATTCAAACATACATTTTAAATTGCCGGGGCCACATACTGACTCTAAAAATTATTGAAAAATTATTTCTAGTTATGTTTTGAAGATACGTTTCTAACAAGACTAATTTCATCGAATTCTGAGACCGTTTGAAAAATGGCCATTTTTAAGCAGATTAAATTTGACCGAAACTGACAAAACACGTTTTCCTTTGCCACACTCACATATTAATTCGAAAAATTATGAAAATTGAAATCTGGCAATAATTTGACATTTCGGTTCCAACAAAAGTGGTTTCGTCGAAAACCGAGGTCGTTTGAAAAATGACTATTTTTAAGGCCAATATATTTAATATTAAAAATACATTTTTAAACAAATAAATTCCAAAACTCAAAATATATAAGTGTTTACTGTTTTTCAATGCAGAAACGTCATTCCGAACTCAATGGAAGTGGTTTCGAGTCGAAATTCCTTCATATGTGAAAAGTAGCTTTTCGGGCCCTATATAATATATGTATAAATTCTACAGCGACTTTTCTAAAAATTGAATTGGCCATAAATTTTTATTTCCGCTATGAAATTCCAATTTTTCAGATTCGTAAGGAAGATATTATTAAACAGATTTAAATATTTTTGATTTCGCTTAATTCTAATTTATTATGAATCCTGTACATTCAGTCAAAGTTCAAATTCAAATTTTCAAACTGCAGCGCTGTTTTAAACTCCTTTTATAATTAAATTGAATTTATTCGTTTTAAAATAAATTTTTAGTCGTTCTTATTTAAAATAAATTATTTTAAATATTAAAATTCCCTTAAAATTTCTAAAATAAAATTTTTAAATTGGCCCTAAATTCCGGGTCGTTACAAGTTTATTTATGTTGAGTCTTTTATTATGCCTCTATGCCAGTCTATATGCCTCTTTATTTCATGATGTTGTTTTACTCAAATTTTCTATGAATTAATTCTCTCTTCTTACCCCTATTCCTTCTATTTGTGGATCTACGCTGCCTTCGAGCCTATATTAAAAATATGCACGAATGCGAATACGTGGGAACGATGTGGAATATTGGCAAATTTGGAAAATTGGATATTATTGGATATTTTGGATAATTGGATAATATGTGAAATTGGCATATTTGGGTATGAATTACATGGAATTGATGAAATTGCCTATAATTGTAAATTTGTAATTGAGGCTAATTAAAATGTAATTAGTGACAATTTGGAATAGGCAATATTATAAACTTGATTATATGTTTAATTGTATATACATGACATGAAAATTGGGAATGGGTGAAATATGATTATTAATAAACCTTTGACACTAGGTTAGGCGCAGTTGTGGCGTAAGACTACTGGGAATCGCCCGGCAAATCCAGCTTCCACAATTGGACGTCTAATGTGAGAGGTCAAAGGAATGAATTGTAGGCGTAACGGTTAATGACATGAGGTTAGACCTGGTTTGTGGTGTAAGACTGCCCGGAACCGCCCGGCAAATCCAGCGGCCATAAAGTGTTCGGTCTAATGTGGGAGGTCATGCACAGTTCGTCATAAGGGATGATTTAAGGAATACTAACCATAATAAGACATGGTTACGGTTAGAGGGTTAAGTGGGGTGACATGTAAATTATGACATGTATATATGGACTTAACCGGAATAAGATAATACATGTAAATTATGACATGTAAGTATGGACTTAACCGTAGCATGCGTAAGACATGGACATTTAAATTAAAATGGTTAAGTGGGAGAAAAACCTAGTGGGGACCAAGCATAGGTGGGAGGCTTGTGTCGGATGGGGGACCCGTTTCAACCAGTAACCCGTTTGAGTATCTAACTGGGCCCGGTACTAGGCCGGGTTTGGGGCATGCTTACTGGACTTGAATGTAAGAGGTCAAAACGTGAATAGCGGTGGCAACGCAAGTCCAACGGGTTCATGTGCGTGCATGGGTCCGGGCTGGTAGGTAAGACGTTGTTGCATCGTGTAGGTATGGCCGTGCATTTTATGTTGGTATCGGGGTTGCCACTTTGGGGAGTGATACACCCCACTGTGGGGCCAGCACGGGTGCCTACGGGGTTTAGGGAGCCGATCGAATGGGTAAGATAAGGGTACCTTAACGGTGGTAGGAGCAAGCCGGCACCTACGATAGCAAGCTAGGTACAAGTAACTACCAAGTTTGTCATGTGGGTACAGTTAGTGGGAAGGGATCAACCTTTAGTAAATAGAGACTAGTAGAATGTGCGGTGTAATTAAGTAATGTAGTGTAACTTAGCAACAGTGTGGTGTAACGAAATACATGTTGGTTGAGTTGGATAGTCCTTTGGGTGCTAGTCAGATGTTGACTTCGGTCTTCGGGGTTAGTACTTGGAGTGTTGTTCGCTTAGCCAAGGTGTAGGATTGTCTTAATACTTAGGAACGGAATCATCTTGTCCATCCTTGTAATCTACCTTATCTATGGTACAGCCATATCATGATGCCTGTTTATGTCTTGACAATTTACCTTACTTATTATTTGTTAAAATTACTGAACTTGCCAGACTTTATGTCTGACCCATTTTGTTTCCACCTCTTTTCTTTACTTCTCCCCCTCAGGTTTGCAAGGAGGGAATACTACAGCTTAGTGCCGATTTCTTTCAGTTGCTTGAAGAGAGATGTATCGCTTTGGACTCTCTCATCTTTGTGGCTTTGCTTATGCTCAGTGGGGATTTATGCATTTATGTTATTTAAGTATTTGCTTCTTTATGTACTTTGAAGGTTTTGGAAAAGACAATTGATCCTGTTGTAATGGTTTTGGAGACTACTTATGTAAGCTTGTTTTGAAGTTAAGATGCTATGAAATAAGTTTTATCTTCCGTTGTGTTTTATTTATTTATTCTTGTAATTTATCTGTTCTATACTACTATAATGCTTCATGACATTAATGCATTCCCTTTGTGAGTGACATTAATGGCCATGGGGTGTTACATAATTGAACTTATGAAATAAGATTGTTGGAATGGAACTGAATATGGTTATGGAATTGAATTGTTAAGAATTAGGAATTGGAATTTGAATTGGAGCTTAAACTGGAATTTGGCTTGGGTACTGGAGAACGATTGGATGTGGATAAGTGGATTGGAGATCAATATTTGGAATGCATCAGTATATGCTGATGGAATATCAAATGAAAGAGTTAGAATTGGATGCCCAACCAAAAAGGTACATGTTTACATTTTATATGAGTATGAGATTATTATGAGTCTGTATGGCAAGCCATTTGGTTATTTGATTTTCTTTTGGATTGGAAAATGCCCAGAGAGGAAAGTTGTAGTAGTATCGAATAAGCCGTGTAGAGGAGATGCTGGCAAAATTCTCCGAAAATTTAAGTTGTTAGGAAATTTTCGGAATTTTCAAAAATATTCGTTAATAAGAAGAAATTAATATTTTAATTAGAATTAATCGGTTCAGTTGAAACTGAAATTAAGAAGTAAAAGAAAAGATTTCAGTCTGGTTATAATAAGGTTCGTAACATTTTTCCTACCTTAGTAATTTCGGCGACGAAATTCTTTTAGGGGGAAGGTATGTAACGTCCCAGAATTTTAGCAATATAATAAATAATTTATTTAATTTATTTATTATATTGGTTTGATAATTTTAAATAATTTTGACTAAATAATTTTGATTATTTAATAAATGTAAATCGTGGAGTGATATATTTAATTTCCGAAACAGTTGGAAATGGTTAAATTGCAGTATATTGTGAATTGGATAATTTAACATATTTAATTCAGGTTAAAATTGAATTATAATAATGAATAAATTGTTTAGAACGACAGTAAACGTATTAGTTATAATATAATTATTAAACGAGCTCATAACGTAGTCGTAGTTCGTAATTTAACGTTCTGAACTTCAACTGAGTGTACAAGATCCATTATTAGTCGAATTTTTTCGAAACAAGAAACGTTGGAATCTGTTGAACTGTATTTTTCTAATGGAAGTGAAAATTTGAGATTTCGGATTATAGATTGCAAGATATGTCCAAATCAAATATTCAGAAAGTCGCTATGAAATCGTATATGGACCATAACGGTTTATTTAATATAATTAAATATTAGTTCTAAATCTGGACAAGCCCTTTGAGACGTAATGATAATTTAAATTTTAGAATTTTACTGTAATTTTTATTTCAGAAAATAAGCTACTTTTTATTTGGAGCATTTTACATCCTATATCATCATTTTGAGGTTTTACAATATCAGTTAACCTACCGATATTATTATATTTTTGTGATTGTTGGACATCGCTCGACATGACCGTATTCTTATATCTGTCCGTAGCGGCTCGGACATGAATGAAATCATACGCAATGCGGTACACTAAAATTTTAAAACATAAAATACATACATACCTTATTACTCATTCTTCCTACTACCTGAAATGCACCTAACGACATAACTAAAGTGCTTGGCTGTAACAACCCAGTATTTTACTAAAGTTAATATGAATTTTCTATATGTATTTTGAATTTAATAAGGTTTAAATAATGATAAATCTTAGTTTTGAATAAATTTATTTTATTTTAAAACTTATTTTTACTTATATTTTTAAGATTTCATAAGTACTATTATCTTATTTTGACTTTTGTATAAAAAGTTTGTTATATAGTACGTAGGATTTTACAAATATCTTTTGAGTATTTGAAATTGATATCTACAAATGTAATGTTTTTATTTTTATTTTTATAAGTATTATTATTTTGACATATGTAGTGTTTTATGAATTTCATATATTTGAAATAGATTCTATTATGAAAAGTTATTTTTAAGGTTATGTTATAAGTAATAATAACATATGGTAATATATTTAAAAAGAAAGTTATTATATTAAGACTATATTTAATGCTTACGAATATTTGATTCGATAACATGATATCAATATATTTTGTAAAGTATGATTTATTTTAAAAAAAAATTATAACATATATGTTTAAAATCTTATTTTATAATTAATTTACAAATTCGAGATATAAACCTTTATTAAATTCTATTAAAACCTTTAGTTTCTATTTTAACTATTTTATGAAAATTCGATTTTAAGTAATATTACTTTAACATATAATTTGGTTCATTTTATAAGAACCTATTTTAAATTATGTAAATATATGTTATATGTGTTTCATGAAGTGTAATAACATTTTATACTATAGTTATTTAAGTGTTTAAATGGGTTACATATATAAATGTTACAACATTGTTACTAAAATTAGATTTAAATTGAATAAATAATTAATTATTATTTGTCTCCATGCATGTTGTTGATTTTATAGAGAAGACAAGTGTGCATATATATGTAAAAACGCATGTCATTGAATTTATAAAGGAGCCAAGTGTCCCTTGTTAAATTTACAAATCTACCCCAAATTTACGTATAAAGGGTCCATACACCAGTGGTTCTCAGCACCCTTCATTTCCGCGTACAGCATCATTCTCTCTCTCTCGTATACCACTTTCAACTCCTTCCCATTTTCACACCACACTCCCTTCTTCTCTGCGAGATACTCAACTTGTCCTCTCCCTTCATGCTCCACCAATAGCCGCCAATGTCCACACCTATCTCAACAGAAACCTCTCACCTTTCCAGACTTCACCGCACCGTCTACCTCCACTTCCCTTTCCTCTACCCCTTCTCTTTTAAACCTACGACTCTTCCTAGTTTTCCACGCTTAAGTGAAACTGCCACTCAAATCCACGTCACCTCAGCTCGCGTCCATCCACACTCCAGTCCGCAACCTATCCTCCTTTGCCACCCTAAAATCCGCGCCAAACTGCTTCCTCCACCATCATTTTTCCCATCTCCCTTAGTGGTCGTGCCTTCTACCCAACAATCAAACATCAGTTCACTACTTTTCCCCCTCAAACACAGTTCCGTCCAGCACCCACATCAACAGTTCTCGCACCCCAAAACAATCCACTGCACTGTTCTCCAACCACCCAATCCTGCCATCTCCCCTCAGTCAGCACCCATCCACAACCAAGAAGTCCACTCCGAGCCAGGTACACCACTCTATTTCGTAGCCTCTTCCCTTTGTCTCGTCCCAGTCCGAAGCCTTTTTGTTTATTGTTTTCTTTTTGTTCTGTTTAAAATTTGCGGTGCTTGGCTTATCACAATTTTCAAAATAAATAATAAGAGGAAGTACAGTGATATAGTACATGTGAATTGTAACACCCCGCAAATTCTATAACTGTGAAATTAACAAATTAAAGTATAATTAATTTTAATCAAAGAACTAAGGGAAACGGGATACGCCATTGCGTTCGTCTCGGAAAAATACGTGAAATAGAGTCCGAGTTTTCGAAAAACGGAGTCCGTATGAAGAAGATATAGCCTTCGGAAGTTTCTGAATTAAATTTAAAATTCAAACAGAATAAAACAGTTTAAAATTAAAAGTGGGGCCCAATGGGCCAGGGCGGAAGAACACCCGCCTCACGCACCCAGGTCGACTGGGCTGTCGACCTGGTCTAACCAGGTCGACAGGGCTGTCGACAGGGCTGTCGACAGGCATGTCGACCTGGTCCAGAGCCAGGTCGAACCCAGTCTAACCTGGCTGGCCTATTCTATGTTGGTCGATTTTCTGTGGTCTGCTTTGTCATTAGGGCTAGGTGGCAGGTTCTAATTGGTCTCTCCTTAGGATGAATGGCTACGATCAATCCAAGCAACATCAATGGTCCTAATCAGTTCATTACCCCTATAAAAACAACCCTAGACTAACCCTAATCTATTCATTCAAAAATAAGAACAAAGCCGCCATGTTGCTGAGGAACGACTAGGGGTAGCCACCAATTGGAGAGAGGATTAGGAGGCAAAATTCTAAGGCATAAAGCAACTCAATCAAATCAAACCGCATCTTCAAATCCCTAAATTAGAGAATTCGCCACACCATTGTAAGTAGAGTATTACTTTGGTATGAACAAATAACTGTGTTAGTTTGTATACTTGGATGTGGTGATAAATAATTCATATTTGTGCGTTACTATGATTCTTATCGATTTGGGATATTGTATATGTTTGGATATTCTCGAATTATGTTATTCATTATAAAGAACTACATGCGGTAGTTCTATGCAAGTATACGTTTGGAATATTCGCAAATTATGTAATCCATGTTGAAGCTACATGTATGTAGTTGATTAATTGAAATTCATGCAAGTTTGGGGTTTTGCTACTATGCCATCATAATATGTATTTTTATACAAAAATCATTTTTGTGAGTAATTGGAATAAGTTTGGGTTGTTATAATCCATATGAAATTATGTTGAGAATTTGGCATCATGTATTAAGCCATGCTTTTGTACTAGAACACCTATTTGCAAACTTATGAATATGACTAGGCTATGATTGATAATTTGCATAATTGAAATTGTCAACAAGAATTATATGATGACATATGTGGTACATAGCTAGGTTAGGATCAAAAATCCCTTTTTGCAAGTTTGCATGACTAAAGTAAAAATCATGATTTCATGTTAGAAATATTTATGCCATGGTTATGTGAACAAATACTTATGCCATGCTTATGTTTGACATTATGCCATGCTTATGTTAGAAATATTTATGCCATGCTCATGTTTGACATTATGCCTAAATAAAAATATAGGTTCATGTTGTAGTTATGACTATGTGTCAATAATGATACCCAATTTAGATTCTTATCTCAACTACAAGTTTACATGGCTTGATTCATGTCACCTATGCTTTATGACCAAAGTATATGTTACCACTATGCAAGTACACCAGTTTCTATTTTGTAGTTCCAACGTTATGTTGCAAGTTCATGCGCTCACCTTCCCCTTTTTGTGTATGTAATCACGCTTTAAGCCTCCCCTTTTCGCATGGCTAAGTTGGGCTTTTAAAAGGCTAAGCCCAACATATATATAATAAACGGACGAGTTAAACGGGGGAAAATAACGTTGGGTTAAAATTACTAATGAATGAAAATATAAAATAGAAGGGCCCAAATTCAAGTATGGGTTGGGCCCATGATTGGTGTAACCTTTACACCATTAACTTAATAATGGGCCGCAAATATTTACATATAAGAAAATAAAGAAGAAAGACAAAAATATGTAAATGTAGAACATACGATGTGTTTAACCCGAGGTTGGATTGAGTTGTGATGTAAACCTGCCCGGAACCGCCCGGCTGTCCAGTAGTCACAACAATACCTATCCAATGTGGGAGGTTAAACATGGAGCCCAATAAGGACCCGAGGTTAGACTGAGTTGTGGCGTAAGACTCCCCGGAACCAACCGGCAACAGGCAGCCACAACAATACCTGTCTAATGTGTGAGGTCAGGGCCTTAATAAGACAATTAAGGCTGAGTCAGGATTGTTAGGATTAAGTGAACTAAAGACTTAATCAAAATGGAACATGCTAAATTAAACGGACTGGTGGGGGTTAGGTTAGGAAACACTTAACCAACTTAGCATGTTGGCTAGAGATAGAAAACCTAGTAATGGGGGACCCTTTTCTGCAGTAACCCTAGAAGGTGTATCAGGATACCCTGAAACTAGGCAGGGTGGGGCACGATTACTGGGCTGATTGTAAGAGGTCAAATCGACGGCGGTGGTGTAGCAGTGTAGGTTCTAACGGGGTGCGGGCGTGCACACACTCCGGCGCAGAAAAATAAAGCACTGGGCACCAGTAGCATACCTGTGCATTCTAAGGTTGTGTCAGGCCGCCGCCATGGGACTTGATACACCGCATGGTGGGACCAGCATAGGTAACTACAACATCGAGGGCCGTAAGACACATGTAACTATGCGAGTAGGAGCCGATCATCATTGAATGGATCACATCACCCTGATTTATGGGGTGCCAGTTGGAAACTAGTTTATATGGGTTCAGAGATTTACATGGGGTACGATAGTATATTCACCCTAGACAACTTAACCAAGTTATAGTTCTTTCCCACTTCTTGTTTATACTTATCATACCCAATTCTTTATTCATAGACAGAATAGTACTAGACTTACTCAGGCTTTATGTCTGACTCTACTTTTCTTTCATCTTCTTTTCTTCCGTTTCCCCCCCCCCCCCCCCCCCCAGATCCACAGGGAGGGAACACTGCAGCTTGACCAGCCTTAACATCCAGCTTGAAGAAGAGAAATGTATTGCTTGGACCTTTTCATTTGAAACTATGGCTTTGGACAAACTCTATGGGGGACTTTGCAGTTTATCTATGTTTTATTTATGCTTCTTTAAATAATGTAATCAAGACAGATTATGAAAGTGTTATGTTATGTTTTGGAAAAGATGTAAGACAATTATGGTGATGTCGTTGTAGCACGTATTTGCTTTCATGAAATAAAAGTTTGTTGATTTTCCGCTGTTTACAAATATGTGTTCTTATATCTGTCTTGTATATCTGTGACTTATACTTATAAACCTCCACCAAAATTAGGGCATTCCCTTTGAGAGTGACCCTAACGGAGGTGGGGTGTTTCACTTGGTATCAGAGCATAGGTTTACCAGATAAGATAAAAAGTTTTGAAAAATTATTTTAAAAAAGGAAATTTAAAGAAGCATTTTTAAAAGAAAAATATTATTTTATTTTAAAAAGGCAAAGTCCACCCCCCAAAGCCATAGGTACTATCTCTTATCCTTCGTTTTGAATCTATCCTTTTTGTTTCAGCATGTCCGAAGATCTTAACTTGCCGGAAGGGGTGCCAATACCTGGTTGGTTTAGACGTTTCTTAGAAGCAAGAGCCACTCAGCCAGGTCCTACCATTCCTCCTCCCCCAGCTGCCGGAAATCATCCAGCTGCAGCGGCACCTTTTCCTCCACCTCCTCCTCGGGGAAACACGTTTGCTAAGATATGTAAAGATTTTAAAGCTGTGGGAGGAAGGGATTTCCATGGAACTGAGTCCTTCGTGGCAGCTAGAAATTGGCTGAAAGAAACGGAGGACCTATTCATCATCTTTGAGGTAGAGGATAGACAAAAAGTACAATTGGCAGTGTGGCTATTGAAGAGCGAGTCTTCCTACTGGTGGGAAGTCACAAATGCTGAAAGACCAGTGGAGACATGGGAAGACTTTCGGGCAAGGTTTGAGACTAAATTTCTCTCAGATGCAGAAAGAAGTTTGCAGTTGGAAAAATTCTTATTTCTTAAGCAAGGGGACAAGACGGTCAGAGAGTATGTGAATCAGTTCGATGAGCTGGCTAGGTTTGGGCTTGACCTAGTCAACACCCCGAACAAGAAGGCTCTCCGTTTCGTCAAAGGGTTGAATGAGCCATTACACAGTTTGGCCATGACCCATATACCCATGGGAGCCACGTATGAAAGATTAGTGCAAATGGCATTGCTGAACGAAGAGGATAAGGGCAAGAAGGAGACAAAGGCAGAAAGCTCTCAAGGGAAGAAAGAAGGTTTGCAGCCTAAGAAGACAGACTTTAAGAAGGGCGGGAAAGGCAACAAAGAGAAGAGGAAGTGCAATTTCTGTGGCAAAGTGGGGCACTTAGTAAAGGACTGCCGGAAAAAGAAGGCCAAGGAGAATGGTGGGTGCTTTTCTTGCGGTGAGACAGGCCACAGGGCTAAGGACTGCCCAAAGAAACGAGGATAGGGGCAGAGGGCTGGATCCACCCCAGGGGCACAGGTTCATGTGCTGGAAGCGCCACCTCTGCAACAGCGAGGTATAAATACTTCTGTAGAAAGTGTAGTTTATCTTTATGATCACCCCGTTCGCACTTTATTTGACTCTGGCGCATCACACTCCTTTATCTCGTCTGCTCTAGTAGAATCTCTGCACCTAAAAACTAGTATGGTAGAGGACCCCTTAATTGTTTCAAACCCAATTGGGGGCCCAGTTCATTTGTCTATGATCTGTGTGGGATTGAAAATCTCTATTCTAAGTGTAGAATTTCAATGTAGTGCCTTTGTTTTGGGCTTTTCGGGTTATGTTTTGATTTTGGGTATGGATTGGCTATCCAGTAATGGGGCCATCCTTGATTGTGAGAAAAGGGTTGTTAGGCTCCTAACCCAGCTCGGTAATACTTTGGAAATTTCTTGTAATCCCTCATCCGCGGTTATGCTTAGTTATCTTGAATCGCTAGATGCCTCTGTTGAAAATTTGCAATCAGTTAGAGTGGTCCGGGAATATCCGGATGTCTTCGAAGAGGTGAAGGGCTTGCCTCCGAAGCGGGAAATAGACTTCCGCATATATCTTGTAGATAATGCAAAGCCCGTTGCGTTGCCCGTTAGACACATGGCTCCACGAGAAAGGAAAGAACTCAGTAAACAAATTAAAGAGCTTCTAGAAAAGGGGTTCATTAGGAGAAGCATTTCAGAATGGGGCGCTCCGGTGGTGTTCGCTACAAAGGCGGATGGTTCACTCCGTCTATGTGTTGACTATAGGGAGCTCAACAAGCTAACGAAAAAGAATAGGCACCCTCTCCGTAGAATTGACGATTTATTTGACCAGCTTGTAGGAGCGTCTGTTTTCTCCCAACTCGATTTAGCGACCGGTTTTCATCAGCTAAGGTTGGCTGAAGATAGCATCGATAAAACGGCGTTCAGAACCCCAGACGGCTTCTTTGAATGGCTTGTCATGCCTTTCGGCTTGACAAATGCACCTGCTTACTTCGTGGACCTGATGAGTAGGGTATTTAGAGATTTCCTCAACAAATTCGTAGTGGTCTTCGTAGATGATATCCTTATCTTCTCAAAGAGTGAAGAGGAACATGCTCAGCACTTAAGGGCAATCATGGAAACTTTGCGAGTCCATCAACTAAAAGCCAAATTCTCCAAATGCCACTTTTGGAGAGAAGAGGTGAGGTTCCTTGGGCACATAGTATCCAAACAAGGGTTAGCAGTGGACCCTGCTAAGGTAGTGGCGGTACAGGATTGGAAGACACCAAGAAATGCAACTGAGGTCCAAAGCTTTCTAGGACTAGGAGGTTTCTATCGAAAGTTTATAAGGGATTTTGCGAAAATCTCAGCCCCGCTCACGAAATTGACCAAGAAGAATCTAGTGTTCAATTGGGACTTGGATTGCGAGTTTGCTTTCCAACGACTGAAAAGGGCTCTCACAACAGCCCCAGTTTTGACGCTGCCAGATGGGAGCAAGATGTTCACTGTTTATACGGATGCATGTGGGACAGGGCTAGGCGCCGTCTTAATGCAAGAAGGAAGGGTAGTAGCTTATGGCGGGAGGCAGTTGAAGGTGCACGAAAAGAACTACCCAACCCACGATCTTGAGTTAGCCGCCATCGTCTTTGCACTCAAGTCTTGGCGACACTATCTCCTAGGTGAGAAGTTCGAACTTTACACTGACCATAAATCGTTGAAATATCTTTTCTCGCAGAAGGATCTTAACTTGAGGCAACAAAGATGGATGGAGTTTCTTGCCTCGTACGATTTCGAAATCTCCTACACTCCGGGCAAAGGCAACGTAGTAGCAGACGCGTTGAGCCGAAAGAAATTGACCCTAAGCCCGTTGTTTGTTGAAAGACAAAGCCTAGAGTTTATAGCCAGCTTCGACTTTAGGCCTTCCTCCGACTTCGTACCAGGCTTGCTAGCATCTCTCGAAGTGCGCCCAACTTTAGTGGATTCAGTAGGGACAGCACAACGCGAAGACCCTCAGCTTGTGGAAACAATTGATAGGCTAATTAGGGGTGAGACTTCAAGTCACCTCAACAGATACTCCATCGACGATAAGGGTTTGCTAAGGCGAGACGGAAGACTATGCGTCCCACAGACAAAAGATTTAATAAAGAAGGTTCTCGAGGAAGCACATCACTCCAAGATGACGATACACCCAGGCGGAGATAAAATGTACAAAGACATAAAAAGGACTTTCTTCTGGAACGGCATGAAAAAGGACGTGGCAGAGTTCGTTTCTAAGTGTATGGTGTGCCAACAGGTCAAGGCGGAACAGAAAAAGCCTGGCGGACTGCTACATCCTCTGGAGGTCCCGCAGTGGAAGTGGGATAGCATCTCAATGGACTTCATTGATGGGCTGCCGAGGTCTAGGAGAGGCAACACTAGCATTTGGGTAATAGTGGATAGGCTTACTAAAAGCGCCCACTATTTACCTGTCAAAAGTAAAAGAACTGCCTCATCCCTAACATCACTTTACCTTAAGGAAATCGTTCGACTCCATGGAATACCATCTAGCATTGTTAGTGACCGAGACCCCATCTTCACCAGTGAGTTTTGGCGGAGTCTGCAAGAAGCAGTAGGAACGCAGTTATGCTTGAGCACAGCCTATCATCCCCAAACCGACGGCCAAACAGAGAGAGTCAACAGAGTTTTGGAAGACCTTTTAAGGCTATGCGTCCTTGACTTCGGAGGGACATGGGAAGACCACCTTCCTTTGGTGGAATTTGCCTACAACAACAGCTATCAAGCAACCATTGGAATGGCGCCCTTCGAAGCTTTATATGGAAGACCGTGCAGATCGCCCACTTGTTGGTGGGAGTCTACTGATAAGCTCATACTTGGACCAGATATGATCCGAGAGACTTCAGAGAAAGTAGACTTAATACGAAGAAGGATGAAGACGGCCCAAGACAGACAAAAGTCCTATGCCGACAAGAGAAGGACCGACTTTGAATTCGAGGTTGGAGACAGAGTTTTTCTCAAGGTATCACCGCTAAGAAACGTTGTTCGTTTTGGAACCACAGGAAAACTGGCACCAAGGTTCGTAGGGCCATTCCCTATCATCGAGAAAATTGGGAAAATGGCCTATAGATTAGAGCTACCCGAGAAGTTGGCTGGAGTCCACAACGTTTTTCACGTTTCACATCTCCGAAAATGTCTAAATGAGTCTGCTGAAGTGGTAGAGCCAAATATTCTCGAAGAGGCCGAAGTGGAACGCGAAGCAACCATAAGAAAAGTTCCAACCCGCATATTAGGAACGGAAGTGAAGAAGCTACGCAACCGCGAAGTCAAGCTCGTCAAAGTTCAGTGGAGCGACGCCGAGGGAGACGCGACTTGGGAAACTGAAGCTAGAATCCGTACAGCCTACCCTTTTCTGTTCGAGGGTACATCCTTGATCTTTCCTTTTCCTTAAGTTGCGCTTTTATCTATCTTTTTAGGTATATTTCCTCGACCTTATCTTTTAGGTAGAAACCCTTTGGATGGAAACATGTAGTTGAAACATGTTATGGATGATGGTTGCAAGTGGTTGCAAGTGATTGCTAGTGGTTGCTCGTGGTTGCATATACACACACAATCTAGGTTTTAGATCGGCTCAGTCACTTCATATTGCATATGCATATATGTTTGCATTCGTATGTGGTTGAACTTTAACGTGTTGTCATGTGGATGCTGCATTTGTATTGGATGATTGTGCACTCATGTAGAATCAAGAATAGGAAGATTTGCATACATAATGGATTCATGGCACTTACATAATTCGCATTAAAGAGGTCAACTGAATCAGTAGACCGCCTGATTTTGCATTAGATAAGTACATGTACATACACACTTCGCATATGATCATGAAGCATTAGAAGTCTTTTAAGGACAATGGATGCTCGTGTTTGATGGATGAGTAGATGGATGATTGGATGTTAGGATATACATTCCTCCTAACTTGAAGATTTCAGGGACGAAATCCTTTTAAGTGGGGGAGAATGTAACACCCCGCAAATTCTATAACTGTGAAATTAACAAATTAAAGTATAATTAATTTTAATCAAAGAACTAAGGGAAACGGCATACGCCATTGCGTTCGTCTCGGAAAAATACGCGAAATAGAGTCCGAGTTTTCGAAAAACGGAGTCCTTATGAAGAAGATATGGCCTTCGGAAGTTTCTGAATTAAATTTAAAATTCAAACAGAATAAAACAGTTTAAAATTAAAAGTGGGGCCCAATGGGCCAGGGCGGAAGAACACCTGCCTCACGCACCCAGGTCGACTGGGCTGTCGACCTGGTCTAACTAGGTCGACAGGGCTGTCGACAGGGCTGTCGACAGGCATGTCGACCTGGTCCAGAGCCAGGTCGAACCTAGTCTAACCTGGCTGGCCTATTCTATGTTGGTCGATTTTCTGTGGTCTGCTTTGTCATTAGGGCTAGGTGGCAGGCTCTAATTGGTCTCTCCTTAGGATGAATGGCTACGATCAATCCAAGCAACATCAATGGTCCTAATCAGTTCATTACCCCTATAAAAACAACCCTAGACTAACCCTAATCTATTCATTCAAAAATAAGAACAAAGCCGCCATGTTGCTGAGGAACGACTAGAGGTAGCCACCAATTGGAGAGAGGATTAGGAGGCAAAATTCTAAGGCATAAAGCAACTCAATCAAATCAAACCGCATCTTCAAATCCCTAAATTAGAGAATTCGCCACACCATTGTAAGTAGAGTATTACTTTGGTATGAACAAATAACTGTGTTAGTTTGTATACTTGGATGTGGTGATAAATAATTCATATTTGTGCGTTACTATGATTCTTATCGATTTGGGATATTGTATATGTTTGGATATTCTCGAATTATGTTATTCATTATAAAGAACTACATGCGGTAGTTCTATGCAAGTATACGTTTGGAATATTCGCAAATTATGTAATCCATGTTGAAGCTACATGTATGTAGTTGATTAATTGAAATTCATGCAAGTTTGGGGTTTTGCTACTATGCCATCATAATATGTATTTTTATACAAAAATCATTTTTGTGAGTAATTGGAATAAGTTTGGGTTGTTATAATCCATATGAAATTATGTTGAGAATTTGGCATCATGTATTAAGCCATGCTTTTGTACTAGAACACCTATTTGCAAACTTATGAATATGACTAGGCTATGATTGATAATTTGCATAATTGAAATTGTCAACAAGAATTATATGATGACATATGTGGTACATAGCTAGGTTAGGATCAAAAATCCCTTTTTGTAAGTTTGCATGACTAAAGTAAAAATCATGATTTCATGTTAGAAATATTTATGCCATGGTTATGTGAACAAATACTTATGCCATGCTTATGTTTGACATTATGCCATGCTTATGTTAGAAATATTTATGCCATGCTTATGTTTGACATTATGCCTAAATAAAAATATAGGTTCATGTTGTAGTTATGACTACGTGTCAATAATGATACCCAATTTAGATTCTTATCTCAACTACAAGTTTACATGGCTTGATTCATGTCACCTATGCTTTATGACCAAAGTATTTGTTACCACTATGCAAGTACACCAGTTTCTACTTTGTAGTTCCAACGTTATGTTGCAAGTTCATGCGCTCACCTTCCCCTTTTTGTGTATGTAATCACGCTTTAAGCCTCCCCTTTTCGCATGGCTAAGTTGGGCTTTTAAAAGGCTAAGCCCAACATATATATAATAAACGGACGAGTTAAACGGGGGTAAATAACGTTGGGTTAAAATTACTAATGAATGAAAATATAAAATAGAAGGGCCCAAATTCAAGTATGGGTTGGGCCCATGATTGGTGTAACCTTTACACCATTAACTTAATAATGGGCCGCAAATATTTACATATAAGAAAATAAAGAAGAAAGACAAAAATATGTAAATGTAGAACATACGATGTGTTTAACCCGAGGTTGGATTGAGTTGTGATGTAAACCTGCCCGGAACCGCTCGGCTGTCCAGTAGTCACAACAATACCTATCCAATGTGGGAGGTTAAACATGGAGCCCAATAAGGACCCGAGGTTAGACTGAGTTGTGGCGTAAGACTGCCCGGAACCAACCGGCAACAGGCAGCCACAACAATACCTGTCTAATGTGAGAGGTCAGGGCCTTAATAAGACAATTAAGGCTGAGTCAGGATTGTTAGGATTAAGTGAACTAAAGACTTAATCAAAATGGAACATGCTAAATTAAACGGAATGGTGGGGGTTAGGTTAGGAAACACTTAACCAACTTAGCATGTTGGCTAGAGATAGAAAACCTAGTAACGGGGGACCCTTTTCTGCAGTAACCCTAGAAGGTGTATCAGGATACCCTGAAACTAGGCAGGGTGGGGCACGATTACTGGGCTGATTGTAAGAGGTCAAATCGACGGCGGTGGTGTAGCAGTGTAGGTTCTAACGGGGTGCGGGCGTGCACACACTCCGGCGCAGAAAAATAAAGCACTGGGCACCAGTAGCATACCTGTGCATTCTAAGGTTGTGTCGGGCCGCCGCCATGGGACTTGATACACCCCATGGTGGGATCAGCATAGGTAACTACAACATCGGGGGCCGTAAGACACATGTAACTATGCGAGTAGGAGCCGATCATCATTGAATGGATCACATCACCCTGATTTATGGGGTGCCAGTTGGAAACTAGTTTATATGGGTTCAGAGATTTACATGGGGTACGATAGTATATTCACCCTAGACAACTTAACCAAGTTATAGTGCTTTCCCACTTCTTGTTTATACTTATCCTACCCAGTTCTTTATTCATAGACAGAATAGTACTAGACTTACTCAGGCTTTATGTCTGACTCTACTTTTCTTTCGTCTTCTTTTTTTCCGTTCCCCCCCCCCCCCAGGTCCATAGGGAGGGAACACTGCAGCTTGACCAGCCTTAACATCCAGCTTGAAGAAGAGAAATGTATTGCTTGGACCTTTTCATTTGAAACTATGGCTTTGGACAAACTCTATGGGGGCCTTTGTAGTTTATCTATGTTTTATTTATGCTTCTTTAAATAATGTAATCAAGACAGATTATGAAAGTGTTATGTTATGTTTTGGAAAAGATGTAAGACAATTATGGTGATGTCGTTGTAGCACGTATTTGCTTTCATGAAATAAAAGTTTGTTGATTTTCCGCTGTTTACAAATATGTGTTCTTATATCTGTCTTGTATATCTGTGACTTATACTTATAAACCTCCACCAAAATTAGGGCATTCCCTTTGAGAGTGACCCTAACGTTGTTGGGGTGTTTCACTTGGTATCAGAGCATAGGTTTACCAGATAAGATAAAAAGTTTTGAAAAATTTCCGGGAAGTATTTACACGACGTTATAAACTAAAGACTTGGATATCGATGAGTGAAGGCCGAGTATACTCAAATTGTTTAGATTGATTGCTGATGTCTCGGATCCAGATGTACACCCGATACGAGGTTATAATTGGCATGAGACCTGAATATATTTGAATATTTTTGGGTTGTTGTTCCGTTCAGACCCAGGACGGACTTATATGGATTGTGTGTCTGACATTGAAATTGACCGCATAGCACAGATTTCCGTTAATATATATCGGATTTGTGGCAAAATATTATCCTTAACTCTAAGTCATATGTACTTAGAGGGTATCATTGATCGAAATCAGTGATATGTCGTGAAATGTCAATGTGGCATACTCGAGTTATGAAATGAATTAGTGATGATCAAAGCACGGCTTATTGAAGCGAAGCTTTGTTTATGACATAACATCGACAAACCTCACACCCTGGATGATGAGAAACTGGTGTTTAGGTTGTTTGTGTGTATATATATATATATATATATGTGTGTGTGTGTGTGTATATATGTATATATGGTTATGATGAAAGTTGTGCACCAGTGGGAAACCACTTATGAACTTGGGGAAATGGGGTATGCTCAGGGGCTCTGTCTGGTCGAAAACCATTGATCTGCCCTACGATTTGTTGTTGGTGTCCGAGATGGATGAAAAAGCCATGTTACACTTCACTTTGTATCCCTGATTGATCTTTCGTGTTAGGAATCATTAAGTTGGAAACCTAAACCTCCAATACGAGCCATATGGATTTTAATTATATACCTATATGTCAATATAACCAATTGGGGTTATGGATGATATGATTCTATATTTATTTGCGAAATGGTTTTCCACACTATATATTAAACATTAAAAGAGGATTTTCACATATGAAAGCATGTTCGATTATCATAAGGTAAACTGTCCCATTTGGTTTGCGCTTGCATTGTGTGATGTGGGACGAGCTTTTGATAGCTTCATTTTCTAAAAGTCATTGCGAATTTATATGCACAGGAATTCACATGGAATAAACCCGTTCCATGTTAACAGCGTGATCCGGTGAATTTCCAACTTTAAAATGAATCCAAATAAGAATTGTTTTCGAATTCCCACACCAGTCCCACGACTGACCTGGATTTTATTGTTTCCACACCTAAACACTGGGTGGCCATGATTTTTGCACGGGCAGCTAGAAGTTTAGTTTGCAGGTTTAGATTTTAGTGCTGGATTCAGATTTAAATCTAGTCTTGTTTTGATGTTTTCTTCATCCGCTGAGAGCATTGGATTTCCGCTGAGCATATATGATACTCTGATATTCCTTGTAATCTCTGATGTAATCAATGAAATGAAATAAAAGTTCTATTATTTTTTTGTTTAAATATGTAATTACACTTAACAATCCGTCTTTGTGAACTTCTTAAGCTGGTTTAATTACCAGCGAAAATCGGGCAAAAAGGCGGGTCGTTACAGTTGGTATCAGAGCTTTGGTTTATACAAAGCTATAGGGTATGACATATTTGAACAAAAAAATAGAACTCATCAGAGTCACAATATCTCACTGGAGATAGGGTTAGGAATACCCCAGAAGGAGATTCAAGAATATTACGTTTGAGAGAGCATTTTTCTTTATTAAATCAACGTGTTTTAATGAAATTTGTGAACTTAAAATCCTAAGTATTAAGATTTGTTTGGTATGGATGAAATTGGATGAATAACTTAAGTATAAGATTATTTAAATGGTAGTTATGGAAATGATGGAATTGTATTAATACTTAAGTAAAGTTTATCAACCATTTTGTATAAGAATGATTTTTGGATTTGTTTGTTAGGAATTAAAATGACCCGATTTGGACCCTTAACCATTTATATGATTTTTGGTTTGATAAATAACCCTTAACAAATTTTTGAAAACATTGGGAAACGAAATTTGGATATAAACACTTAACTTGAATCATTTTGGTTAAGTTAAACAAATGACGAGTCTGGGATTTTATAACAAACTTGGATGATTTCTAAGATTAATTTTTTACTTTAGGGTGACATTAGACAGTACCTTTCTCCACCTAGTAGTAGCTCTGGGTTCAACTCAGAGGACTCCATTATAGACATCTCTAGTGACACCAGTGAGCATAAGATCATCGAGATATCCTCAGATTCTAAGCCTACAGAGGATCAGACGATATACACTGATAGTGATATGGACGTCAGATCGGACCATTATAATGATATGATAGGAGATGACCCAGCTCCACAGCAGGATGATCAGGAGATGATGTATAAATATGTACCAGGACTTGCGATTCTTGATCAGATGACGGGGGTTGAGGCAGCCACATATTTCGAGATTGATATTCCCCCTGATTTAGTGAGCATACATTAGAGGCTATATGGCAGCGGATCCTTGACAAGAGGGATCAAAAATTGGTGGGAGACGCCATGAAACACCCCACCTCCGTTAGGGTCACTCTCAAAGGGAATGCCCTAATTTTGGTGGAGGTTTATAAGTACAAGTCACAGATATACAAGACAGATATAAGAACACATATTTGTAAACAGCGGAAGAACAACAAACTTTATTTCATAAAGTCAAATACGTGTTACAACAACATCCTTTCCAAAAACATAACATAACACTTTCATAATCTGTCTTGAGTACATTATTTAAAGAAGCATAAATAAAACATAGATAAACTGCAAAAGCCCCATAGTGGATTGTCCAAAGCCATAGTTCAAAACAGGAAAGTCCAAGCAATACATTTCTCTTCTTCAAGCTGGATGTTGAGGTAGGTCAAGCTGCTATGTTCCCTCCCAGAGGACCTAGGCGGGGGGGGGGGGAACGGAAGAAAGAAGACGAAAGAAAAGTAGAGTCAGACATAAAGCCTGAGTAAGTTTAGTACTATTTTGTCTATGAATAAAGAACTGGGTATGATAAGTATAAACAAGAAGTGGGCATGCACTATAAACTTGGTTAAGTTGTCTAGGGTCGAATATACTATCGTACCCCATGTTTATCTCTGAACCCATATAAACTAGTTCCCAACTGGCACCCCATAATCAGGGTGATGTAATCCATTCTATGATGATCGGCTCCTACACGCATAGTTACATGTGTCTTACGGCCCCCGATGTTGTAGTTACCTATGCTGGTCCCACCATGGGGTGTATCAAGTCCCATAGTGGCAACCCGACACAACCTTAGAGTGCACAGGTATGCTACTGGTGTCCAGTGCCTTATTTTTCTGCGCCAGAGTGTGTGCACGCCCGCACTCCTTTAGAACCTACACTGCTACACCACCGCCGTCGCTTTGACCTCTTACAATCAGCCCAGTAATCGTGCCCCACCCTGCCTAGTTTCAGGGTATCCTGATACACCTTCTAGGGTTACTACTGAAAAGGGTCCCCCGTTACTAGGTTTTCTATCTCTAGCCAACATGCTAAGTTGGTTAAGTGTTTCCTAACCTAACCCCCACCAGTCCGTTTTGTTTAGCATGTTCCATTTTGATTAAGTCTTTAGTTCACTTAATCCTATCAATCCTGACTCAGCCTTAATTGTCTTATTAAGGCCCTGACCTCTCACATTAGACAGGTATTGTTGTGGCTGCCTGTTGCCGGTTGGTTCCGGGCAGTCTTATGCCACAACTCAGTCTAACCTCGGGTCCTTGCTGGGCTCCATGTTTAACCTCCCACATTGGATAGGTATTGTTGTGACTACTGGACAGCCGGGCGGTTCCGGGCAGGTTTACATCACAACTCAATCCAACCTCGGGTTAAACACATCGTATGTTCTACATTTACATATTTTGTCATTCTTCTTTATTTCTTATATGTAAATATTTGCAGCCCATTATTAAGTTAATGGTGTAAAGGTTACACCAATCATGGGCCCAACCCATACTTGAACTTGGGCCCTTCTATTTTATATTTTCATTCATTAATTAATTTTAACCCAACGTTATTTTCCCCCGTTTTACACGTCCGTTTATATATATTGGGCTTGGCCCTTTAAAGCCCAATTTAGCCATGCGAAAAGGGGAGGCTTAAAGCGTAATTACATACACAAAAAGGGGAAGGTGAGCGTATGAACTTGCAATATGACGTTGGGAATACAAAATAGAAACTGGTGTACTTGCATAGGGGTAACATAGGTGACATGAATCAAAGCATGTGAACTTGTAATTGAGATATCATTATTGTCACATGAACCTATATTTTTATTTAGGCATAATGTCGAACATAAGCATGGCATAAATATTTCTAGCATAAGCATGGCATAATGTCAAACATAAGCATGGCATAATATCAAACATAAGCATGGCATAAGTATAGTTAAATTTGTTCACATAACCATGGCATAAATATTTCTAACATGAAATCATGATTCTTACTTTAGTCATGTAAACTTACGAAAAGGGACTTTTTGAACCTAACCTAGCCATGTACCACATATGTCATCATATAATTCTTGTAAACAAGATAGACTAAATCATGGAGTTTAATTATGCCAAATATCATTCATAGCCTAGCCATATTCATAAGTTTTCAAATAGGTTTTCTAGAACAAAAGCATGGCTTAATACATGATGCCAAATTCTCAACATAATTTCATATGGATAATAACCAAACTTGTTCCAATTACTTACAAAATGATTTATGCACAAAATATACATCATGGTGGCATAGAAGCAAACCCCAAACTTGCATGAATTTAAATCAACTACATACATGTAGCTTCAACATGGATTACATAATTTGTGAAACATTCCAAACGTATACTTGCATAGAACTACCGCATGTAGTTCTTTATAATGAATAACATAATTCATAAATATCCAAACGTATATAATATTTCAAATTGACAAGAACGCACAAATATGAATTACTTTATTGCCACAATTCAAGCATACAAACCAAAACAATTGTTTATTCATACCAAAGTAATACTCTACTTACAATGGTGTGATGAATTCTCTAATTTAGGGATTGAAGACGCAAATTCCTTTGTTGAATTGATTTGTTTAGGTTGCTTTAAGCTTTAGAATCTTCCTCCTAATCCTCTCTCCAATTTGGTGGCTACTCCTAGTCGTTCCTCAGCAACATGGCGGCTATGTTCTTATTTTTGAATGAATAGATTAGGGTTTAGTCTAGGGTTGTTTATATAGAGGTTAGGAACTGATTAGGACCATTGATGTTGCTTGGATTGATCGTAGCCATTCATTCTAAGGAGAGACCAATTAGAGCCTGCCACCTAGCCCTAATGACAAAGAAGACCACAGAAAATCGGCCAAACACAGACCTGGCCAGCCAGGTTAGACTGGGCTCGACCTGGTCTGGACCGGGTCGACACCCCCGTCGACAGCCCTGTCGACAGGCCTGTCGACCTGGTTAGACCAGGTCGACAGCCCAGTCGACTTGGTGGGTCAGGCGGGTGTTTTTCCGCCCTGGCCCATTGGGCCCCAATTTCGAATTTAAACCTGATTTATTTTATTCTGTTTGAATTTAAACTTGATTCTCAAACTTCCGAAGGCCATATCTTCTTCATACGGACTCCGTTTTTCGAAAACTCGGACTCTATTTCGCGTATTTTTTCCGAGACGAACGCAATGGCGTATCCCGTTTCCCTTAGTTCTTTGATTTCAGATTAATTATACTTTAATTTGTTAATTTCACAGTTATAGAATTTTCGGGGTGTTACATTCTCCCCCACTTAAAAGGATTTCGTCCCCGAAATCTTCAAGTTAGGAGGAATGTATATCCTAACATCCAATCATCCATCTACTCATCCATCAAACACGAGCATCCATTGTCCTTAAAAGACTTCTAATGCTTCATGATCATATGCGAAGTGTGTGTGTACATGTACTTATCTAATGCAAAATCAGGCGGTCTACTGATTCAGTTGACCTCCTTAATGCGAATTATGTAAGTGCCATGAATCCATTATGTATGCAAATTTTCCTATTCATGATTCTACATGAGTGCACAATCATTCAATACAAATGCAACATCCACATGATAACACATTAAAGTTCACCCACATATGAATGCAAACATATATGCATATGCAATATGAAGTGACTGAGCCGATCTAAAACCTAGATTGTGTGTGTATATGCAACCACGAGCAACCACTAGCAATCACTTGCAACCACTTGCAACCATCATACATAACATGTTTCAACTACATGTTTCCATCCAAAGGGTTTCTACCTAAAATATAAGGTCGAGGAAATATACCTAAAAAGATAGATAAAAGCGCAACTTAAGGAAAAGGAAAGATCAAGGATGTACCCTCGAACAGAAAAGGGTAGGCTGTACGGATTCTAGCTTCAGTTTCCCAAGTCGCGTCTTCCTCGGCGTCGCTCCACTGAACTTTGACGAGCTTGACTTCACGGTTGCGTAGCTTCTTCACTTCCGTTCCTAATATGCGTATTGGAACTTTTCTTATGGTTGCTTCGCGTTCCACTTCGGCCTCTTTGAGTATATTTGGCTCTACCACTTCAGCAGACTCATGTAGACATTTTCGGAGATGTGAAACGTGAAAAACGTTGTGGACTCCAGCCAACTTCTCGGGTAGCTCTAATCTATAGGCCATTTTCCCAATTGTTCCTATCTAAAGGTATAGTCGAATGATAGAAGCAAGTAAAAACTTTGTGCCCATTAGGCAATGTCAAAACTGAAAACCTATGCCACATATATATTGATTAGGAGAAGAACTCTCTAAGCATCAGCCCCGAAGACCGAAATCAACATCAGACGGACACCCAAAGAGTTACTCAACCCAACCACCATATATGATTCTAGGAAACTAAGCATGATGGACTCCTTTTAGGACATAAGGGAGTCCCTTCCTAAGACCAATCTGTATCCTATAAAACCCAAAAACTTTAGTCAAACCAATGAACACCCTCGAGCCCCAACATGTGTTACTAACAGATGAGTCATACTCCCTATGTGGTTTGCAACAGAAATTGGATTGAGAATGGGACCGAGAGGATATATCGAAAAGATACTATGCAAGTAAGCTCTACAGGAAGAGAGGGATCAAGGATATACTCTTAAGAAGAGATATTATGCACGAATCTAGTCTTCAATCTTCTAAGTCGCATTTCTTGAGCTTAACTCCATTATGCTTTGTCCGTCTTTAACTTCACAATTTCGTAGCTTCTTAATTCTTGTTTCCTTTTTCACTTATTCTCCTTCTAGTATACTTGGCTCAAGCCTAACTGCGTACTCATGGTTCCATGCAAGCTCTCCAAAATTCATTAGTGAATCTTGGATCTTGTTCACTTACTAGAAGGTATTCCACATAGATGAATTATCTCTTGAAAATAAACAAATGTCAACTATGTTGCCAAATGTACTTACTAAGGTGATTCTTTACAACTCATGCATCAGCGAAATGAACCTTCAGCCTTAGTGGCGAACACTACTGGAGCGCCCTATTCTGAAATGCTCCTCCTAATGAACCCCTTTTCTAGAAGCTCTTTAATCTGTTTACTGAGCTCTTTCCTTTCTCGTGGAGCCATATGTCTAACGGGCAACGCAACGGGCTTTGCATTATCTACAAGATATATGCGGAAGTCTATTTCCCGCTTCGGAGGCAAGCCCTTCACCTCTTCGAAGACATCCGGATATTCCCGGACCACTCTAACTGATTTCAAATTTTCAACAGAGGCATCTAGCGATTCAAGATAACTAAGCGTAACCGCATACGAGGGATTACAAGAAATTTCCAAAGTATTACCGAGCTGGGTTAGGAGCCTAACAACCCTTTTCTCACAATCAAGGATGGCCCCATTTACTGGATAGCCAATCCATACCCAAAATCAAACCATACCCCGAAAAGCCCAAAACAAAGGCACTACATTGAAATTCAACACTTAGAATAGAAATTTTCAATCCCAAACAGATCATAGACAAATGAGCTGGGCCCCCAATTGGGTTTGAAACAATTAAGGGGTCCTCTACCATACTAGTTTTTAGGTGCAGAGATTCTACTAAAGCAGACGAGATAAAGGAGTGTGATGTGCCAGAATCAAATAAAGTGCGAACGGGGTGATCGTAAAGATAAACTACACTTTCTACAGAAGTGTTTGTACCTCGCTGTTGCAAAGGTGGCGCTTCCAGCACATGAATCTGTGCCCCTGGGGTGGATCCAGCGCCCTGCCCCTGTCCCCGTTTCTTTGGGCAGTCCTTAGCCCTATGTCCCGTCTCACCGCAAGAAAAGCACCCACCATTCTCCTTGGCCTTCTTTTTCCGGCAGTCCTTTACTAAGTGCCCCACTTTGCCACAGAAATTACACGTCCTCTTCTCTTTGTTGCCTTCCCCGCCTTTTTTAAAGTCTGTCTTCTTAGGCTGCAAACCCTCTTTCTTCCCTTGAGAGCTTTCTGCCTTTGTCTCCTTCTTGCCCTTATCCTCTTCATTCAGCAATGCCATTTGCACCAATCTTTCATACGTGGCTCCCATGGGTATATGGGTCATGGCCAAACTGTGTAATGGCTCATTCAACCCTTTGACGAAACGGAGAGCCTTCTTGTGCGGGGTGTTGACTAGGTCAAGCCCAAACCTAGCCAGCTCATCGAACTGATTCACATATTCTCTGACTGTCTTGTCCCCTTGTTTAAGAAATAAGAATTTTTCCAACTGCAAACTTCTTTCCGCATCTGAGAGAAACTTAGTCTCAAACCTTGCCCTAAAGTCCTCCCATGTCTCTATTGGTCTTTCAGCATTAGTGACTTCCCACCAGTAGGAAGCCTCGCCCTTCAATAGCCATACTGCCAATTGTACTTTTTGTCTATCCTCTACCTCAAAGATGATGAATAGGTCCTCGGTTTCTTTCAGCCAATTTCTGGCTGCCACGAAGGACTCAGTTCCATGGAAATCCCTTCCTCCCATAGCTTTAAAATCTTTACATATCTTAGCAAACGTGTTTCCCCGAGGAGGAGGTGGAGGAAAAGGTGCCGCTGCGGCTGGATGATTTCCTTCAGCTGGGGGAGGAGGAATGGTAGGACCTGGCTGAGTGGCCCTTGCTTCTAAGAACCATCTAAACCAACCAGGTATTGGCACCCCTTCTGGCAAGTTAAGTTCTTGGGACATGCTGAAACAAAAAGGATAGATTCAAAACGAAGGATAAGAGATAGTTCCTATGGCTTTGGGGGGTGGACTTTGCCTTTTTAAAATAAAATAATATTTTTCTTTTTAAAAATGCTTCTTTAAATTTCCTTTTTGAAAATAATTTTTCAAAACTTTTTATCTTATCTGGTAAACCTATGCTCCGATACCAAGTGAAACACCCCACCTCCGTTAGGGTCACTTTCAAAGGGAATGCCCTAATTTTGGTGGAGGTTTATAAGTACAAGTCACAGATATACAAGACAGATATAAGAACACATATTTGTAAACAGCGGAAGAACAACAAACTTTATTTCATAATTCAAATACGTGTTACAACAACATCCTTTCCAAAAACATAACATAACACTTTCATAATCTGTCTTGAGTACATTATTTAAAGAAGCATAAATAAAACATAGATAAACTGCAAAAGCCCCATAGTGGATTGTCCAAAGCCATAGTTCAAAACATGAAAGTCCAAGCAATACATTTCTCTTCTTCAAGCTGGATGTTGAGGTAGGTCAAGCTGCTGTGTTCCCTCCCTGAGGACCTTGGGGGGGGGGTGAAACGGAAGAAAGAAGACGAAAGAAAAAAGTAGAGTCAGACATAAAGCCTGAGTAAGTCTAGTACTATTTTGTCTATGAATAAAGAACTGGGTATGATAAGTATAAACAAGAAGTGGGCATGCACTATAAACTTGGTTAAGTTGTCTAGGGTCGAATATACTATCGTACCCCATGTTGATCTCTGAACCCATATAAACTAGTTCCCAACTGGCACCCCATAATCAGGGTGATGTAATCCATTCTATGATGATCGGCTCCTACTCGCATAGTTACATGTGTCTTACGGCCCCCGATGTTGTAGTTACCTATGCTGGTCCCACCATGGGGTGTATCAAGTCCCATAGTGGCAACCCGACACAACCTTAGAGTGCACAGGTATGCTACTGGTGTCCAGTGCCTTATTTTTCTGCGCCGGAGTGTGTGCACGCCCGCACTCCGTTAGAACCTACACTGCTACACCACCGTCGTCGCTTTGACCTCTTACAATCAGCCCAGTAATCGTGCCCCACCCTGCCTAGTTTCAGGGTATCCTGATACACCTTCTAGGGTTACTGCTGAAAAGGGTCCCCCGTTACTAGGTTTTCTATCTCTAGCCAACATGCTAAGTTGGTTAAGTGTTTCCTAACCTAACCTCCACCAGTCCGTTTTGTTTAGCATGTTCCATTTTGATTAAGTCTTTAGTTCACTTAATCCTATCAATCCTGACTCAGCCTTAATTGTCTTATTAAGTCCCTGACCTCTCACATTAGACAGGTATTGTTGTGGCTGCCTGTTGCCGGTTGGTTTCGGGCAGTCTTACGCCACAACTCAGTCTAACCTCGGGTCCTTGCTGGGCTCCATGTTTAACCTCCCACATTGGATAGGTATTGTTGTGACTACTGGACAACCGGGCGGTTCCGGGTAGGTTTACATCACAACTCAATCCAACCTCGGGTTAAACACATCGTATGTTCTACATTTACATATTTTGTCATTCTTCTTTATTTCTTATATGTAAATATTTGCGGCCCATTATTAAGTTAATGGTGTAAAGGTTACACCAATCATGGGCCCAACCCATACTTGAACTTGGGCCCTTCTATTTTATATTTTCATTCATTAATTAATTTTAACCCAACGTTATTTTCCCCCATTTTACACGTCCGTTTATATATATTGGGCTTAGCCCTTTAAAGCCCAATTTAGCCATGCGAAAAGGGGAGGCTTAAAGCGTAATTACATACACAAAAAGGGGAAGGTGAGCGTATGAACTTGCAATATGACGTTGGGAATACAAAATAGAAACTGGTGTACTTGCATAGGGGTAACATAGGTGACATGAATCAAAGCATGTGAACTTGTAATTGAGATATCATTATTGTCACATGAACCTATATTTTTATTTAGGCATAATGTCGAACATAAGCATGGCATAAATATTTCTAGCATAAGCATGGCATAATGTCAAACATAAGCATGGCATAATATCAAACATAAGCATGGCATAAGTATAGTTAAATTTGTTCACATAACCATGGCATAAATATTTCTAACATGAAATCATGATTCTTACTTTAGTCATGTAAACTTACGAAAAGGGACTTTTTGAACTTAACCTAGCCATGTACCACATATGTCATCATATAATTCTTGTAAACAAGATAGACTAAATCATGGATTTTAATTATGCCAAATATCATTCATAGCCTAGCCATATTCATAAGTTTTCAAATAGGTTTTCTAGTACAAAAGCATGGCTTAATACATGATGCCAAATTCTCAACATAATTTCATATGGATAATAACCAAACTTGTTCCAATTACTTACAAAATGATTTATGCACAAAATATACATCATGGTGGCATAGAAGCAAACCCCAAACTTGCATGAATTTAAATCAACTACATACATGTAGCTTCAACATGGATTACATAATTTGCGAAACATTCCAAACGTATACTTGCATAGAACTACCGCATGTAGTTCTTTATAATGAATAACATAATTCATAAATATCCAAACGTATATAATATTTCAAATTGACAAGAACGCACAAATATGAATTACTTTATTGCCACAATTCAAGCATACAAACCAACACAATTGTTTATTCATACCAAAGTAATACTCTACTTACAATGGTGTGATGAATTCTCTAATTTAGGGATTGAAGACGCAAATTCCTTTGTTGAATTGATTTTTTTAGGTTGCTTTAAGCTTTAGAATCTTCCTCCTAATCCTCTCTCCAATTTGGTGGCTACTCCTAGTCGTTCCTCAGCAACATGGCGGCTATGTTCTTATTTTTGAATGAATAGATTAGGGTTTAGTCTAGGGTTGTTTATATAGAGGTTAGGAACTGATTAGGACCATTGATGTTGCTTGGATTGATCGTAGCCATTCATTCTAAGGAGAGACCAATTAGAGCCTGCCACCTAGCCCTAATGACAAAGCAGACCACAGAAAATCGGCCAAACACAGACCTGGCCAGCCAGGTTAGACTGGGCTCGACCTGGTCTGGACCAGGTCGACACCCCTGTCGACAGGCCTGTCGACCTGGTTAGACCAGGTCGACAGCCCAGTCGACTTGGTGGGTCAGGCGGGTGTTTTTCCGCCCTGGCCCATTGGGCCCCAATTTCGAATTTAAACCTGATTTATTTTATTCTGTTTGAATTTAAACTTGATTCTCAAACTTCTGAAGGCAATATCTTCTTCATACGGACTCCGTTTTTCGAAAACTCGGACTCTATTTCGCGTATTTTTTCCGAGACGAACGCAATGGCGTATCCCGTTTCCCTTAGTTCTTTGATTTCAAATTAATTATACTTTAATTTGTTAATTTCACAGTTATAGAATTTTCGGGGTGTTACACGCCACATTAGCGTAGGTCGCACCAGAGGTCATTGGATGGATGATAGATCATGCATTAGTTGAGCAGTTTGATGTGTTGTTACATGAGCTAGGGCAGCCGACAGTTGTAGCTGAGGACGACCCACTTTCAGAAGTGGGAGACGATGGATTTAACGATGTTATGGAGCAGCCCCTACATGATGATAATGTCATAGTAGATGATGATGATGTGGTACCAGATGATGATGTCGAGATTGAGCGGCCTATATTCGAGGATGACCCACTTCCAGAGGTGGAATGTAACAACCTGGAAAATTAGAACCAATTTAAAAATTTTATTTTGGTAATTTTAATGAATTTTGAATATTTAAAATGATTTATTTTAAATAATAACAACTAGAAATTTATTTTTGAATAGAATTAGAATGCATGTATTATCTAAATCGAAGTTTGAATATAAAAAATTATTTTAATTTTAAAAGGAATTGAAAGTGGCGCAATAGTTTGAAAATTCGATTTCAAAATTCAAATGAATGTACAGGATTCAAAATAAAGCAGATTTAAGTGAAACCAAAAATATTAGAATCTATTTTAAAATATCTTTCCAACGAATCCGAAAAATTGAAATTTCATAGCGGGAATAAAAATTATGCCCAGTTGAAAATTCAGAATAGTCGCTATGGAAAATATAGCCCTTAAAAATAGCGATTTTGCAAACAACATCCGTTTTCGACGAGACCACTTTTGTTGGATCCGGAATGTCAAATTATTGCTATATTCCAATTTCCATAATATTTGGGAACAATATGTGAGCGTGGCGCAGGTAAACGTGTTTTAACAGTTTCTGTCAATTTCGATCGACCAGAAAATGGACATTTTTCAAACGGTCTTCAAATTCGACGAAATTAGTTTTGTTAGGACAATATCGGCAAAAAAAGCTAGAAATAATTTTTCTGAAATTTTCGGGATTAGTATGTGGGCCCAGTAAATTAAAATGTGAGTCTAATTTAAATATATAATGATTTATATTGTAATTTAAAAGAAAACCAATCGAAACAGTCAATTGGATTGCGAAACATATCCCATTGTGTTTGGAATGGGGGTAACTAGCTAGGGGCGACACTCGTTGGATTTGATTTGGGGTTCGGATGAAAAGTCAACTTTTGGAGGAAAAATAAATAAATAAATTAATAAAATAAATACATATCTCTCCTCCCTCCCACGTTCAGATCTAAATCAAAATAAAAATAAAAATAATGACGAAGAGGAAATCGCACGCTGCCTCCACCGCGCTCCACGCCAGATACCGCCGTCGCCTGGAGTTTCTCCCCCCTCCACCTCTTCCTCCTCTCCTCCTCCTCTTCTTCCATCATCTCTCTATCTTCAATATCTAAATCCCTAAACCCCCAAATCAACCCAACCCTAAAAACCTTGCCGCCGCTACAGGCCCCACGCCGCCCCCCTTTGTCGCGCCGCCTTCTTCCCCTCCCTCCCTAATTCAATCAGAAAACCCCTCAGTGAATGTTAAAAAGAAATAAAAAGAGGTAATTTTTATATAAACAAGCTTTGTTTTATTTTTTGATTTTATTATAAATACCATTATTTATTTTCGGAAAATTATGATTTTTATTGTAAAAGAGATAATAGAAAAAAAATAGATTTTGTTCATTGAAAAAAAAAATAGATTTTGTACATAGAAAAAAATAGATTTTGTTCCTTGAAAAAAATAGATTTTGAACATAGAAAAAAAAACAGATTTTGTTCATTGAAAAAAATAGATTTTGTACATTGAAAAGAATAGATTTTGAACATAGAAAAAAATAGATTTTGTTCATTGAAAAAAACAGATTTTGAACATAGAAAAAAATAGATTTTGTTTATTGAAAAAAATAGATTTTGAACATAAAAAAATAGATTTTGTTCATTGAAAAAAATCGATTTTGTACATAGAAAAGAATAGATTTTGAACATAGAAAAAAATTGGTTTTGTTCATTGAAAAGAATAGATTTTGAACATAGAAAAAAATAGATTTTGTACATAGAAAAGAATAAATTTTGTACATAGAAAAGAATAGATTTTGATCATAGAAAAAAAATATTTTGTTCATAGAAAAGAATAGATTTTGTACATAGAAAAAAAATAGATTTTGTACATAGAAAAAACCAGATTTTGAACGTAGAAAAGAAGAGATTTTGTTCATTGAAAAAGAATAGCGTTTTAAAAATATAATCTTCGTATAGAAAATAACATTGTAAAAGCATGATTTTTGTGTTGAAACAGAACACATAAAAATATTTTATTCTTTTATCATGAAAAGATATGATTTTTATTATATGAACATTGTTTTAAAGTTATGATTTTTATTTTATAGAAAGTAAAAGTAAAAAAAAAATAGATAAGATATGATTTTTATGTATATGTAGAGATATAAAAATATAAACTTTACTTCATATGTAGCGATATAAAAATATGAGCTTTACTTTGTTTGTAGCGGTATAAAAACATGAACTTTACGTTATATGTAGCGATATAAAAACATGAACTTTACTTTGTATGTAGTATTATAAAAATATGAACTTTACGTTATATGTAGCGATATAAAAATATGAACTTTACTTCTGTAAGAACCCGTAACTTCCCCGTGAAGGAAAGCACGGATTGCTTTGAGGACAAGACGAATCAGAACAAAAACAAAAGAACATTTCATTGCTTATTAAAAACAATTTACATCAGAGTACAAGAATATACAAAGAATGAATAAATATTGCTTATTTGATTAATATCAGAGATTTAAATTACATTTAAATACATAGCAGTGGAAAAATAATACAAAACATAACTGAAAGAAATACGTGGATACAGAGCTTTCCGATAATCACTTCAGCTATAAACCAGGATCTTGTGAATATAAATCTGCAAAACCCAACTACTAGTTGCCCGTGTCGAAAATAAGGGCACCCAGAGTTTAGGTTAAAACAATAAACTCCAGGTCAGTCATGTGACTGGTGTGAGAACTAAAACAGTTATTAATCTTTAATTTAATGTTCGGTAAATCAAGGGACCACGTCGTATAACACGGAACGGGTTTTTAACCCAAGAATACCAGTGCATATAAGAACATCGCAATGCTAAATAAAGAAGATGAAGCCATTATAAGACCCATGTCCCATCACATAATGCAACGCAAGCCGGAGGATAGGGTTTTACCTTATAATAGCAAAAGAATGCTTGATACGTTAAATTTCATCTTTTATTAGTGAAGAAAACAACTTCAAATATAAGTGTATCAATCATAGGCGGCATAGGTACCATATATCATGTAGCTATACTAGTTCTACATTTAAATCCACGAAGGTCGTATTGGAAATTGTATTTCTGTTATGAGTCGGGGCAAGGGGCAAGCTCCTCTCCGTTCGAGACACTCTAGCAAATGTCTCAGGACCACACACAGCGATCCTTGGAATCGGTTGGGTCGGTCCTCTCTTACTTTTGAGGATTGGCAATTCCTGAACACACGTTTCCCGGTCCTATCAGACCTATATCCGAGGCGCCTCTGTGACAACCCGCCCCACACCAACCGACATTTACTCCAAAAGTGCACTGTACACATGTCCAGTTAGCATGGGACGGTCGTCAGAGGGAAAGAAAGAAGATGAAGAATCAACAAGGAACCTGTAGAATGTCTCACAGCACATAGAAAAAAATATAATAATAATAACATACCTGACATAAAACAGGTGAGACAGTGCATAAGCTGAGAACAAACTATCATAGCAACGGAAAATCCAATGTACAACTTATGATCCAAAGCCAACATTATTACAACTTTTAAAAACTGTCTCAAGAGCTAAACAAGAAAGGTACACTACTAATGCCCAAAGTAGTGACCAGCAACGACATAGGGAGAATATATATATATCATACGTGGAAGCCTCCTGCTCGCCTCCAAATCCACTACTCGCGCATCACCATCTAACCTATCTCTAGTCTGCTCGTGAGAGCACCCAGAGTAATAAGAAGAGACATAAAACTCTGGGTCAGACAAAAAGTCTGGTATGAGCGATAAGCAGCTAAACAGAACAACAACAGGTATATTAAACCATACCTGAACCTGGACCTGCAACCAAAGAGTTAGCACTACATACTACACAACACTTTAAGGTGCCACTAACATATGGTGTACTAGCATAGGGGGTGGGGTTGTGCATTTCATAGTAATGGAAAACAAATCAAACATAGCAACCATCCTCACATCTCTCACTCAGTGCGTAAAGCATACGATATCCACCACTTCGATCACCCAATACTTTGCTATGATCACTCTGCCCCATGAAGTCACAATGGCTTCACTACACTGATCCATAGCCACTAATCCTTCACTATGTCCACTTTGCCCCATGGAGTCGTACACACCTCATTGCACTGGCTCATAGCCTTACTAATCCTTTACTATGTCCACTCTTCCCCATGGAGTCACAACGGCTCCACTGCACTGGCTCATACGATAACTTTGCCCCTCGAGTCACGATGACTCTATTGCACTGATACGTAGCCAATCATTCCTTTTCAGTGGTGAATCGACGTTATGAATGTCGACAACTCCTTAGCACACATCCCGCAGCAAAGCCCAATCATGAAGTGAACTCATTGGTTCCCAACTAGATCCTGAGCTCTAACTTCCAACTTGGACCACCTTTGCATCCCGAGTTATTGGTCATCACTGGATCGGTTCGGTTCTCTGTCCTTCTTCTCTGTCGGTTTGGATCGGTATCCTCCAAGTGCTCCGGGTCGGGTCGCGCTCTCCAAGTCCCTTAGCAATACGTCGGCTCGGTTCGGGTTCTCCATGTCACATCATGTCGGTTCATCAACTGTCTTCCTTCCATCCCTTGCTTGATCTTCTGGTCCGATCTGATCCCCATTCCAATTCCCATCCGCTCTGATCTGATACCCCTCACTTCCCTTCAAGTCGATCTGATTTCCCCTTCTCTAGCTCAATCCGATCCCAGTTCAACCATTGTGGCCTTACTTTTTGCCACACTCTCCCCTTGTGCCAAGCCTCGGTTCGATTCGGTGATCCCTTGCCCAGTCCTCAATCCGTTCCGAGCCCATTCCTCCGATCCGATCCGAAAACCTGCACTGTTTTTCTGCAACTTTTCCAGCGAGTGTTTTACGCCATTCGACGGCGTTTTCGACCATTCTATCTATTCTAATCAATCACAAAACATACCGCAAAGTCATAGCAACAAATTGAAGTGACCTCAAACACCAAAACATCAATATGATAGGTTAAAATGGATCAAACATAGCCAAAACCCCATATTTTCCCTTAAACATATTTAAGCACAATTAATGATAGGATTAGTAAAACTTAATCAAATTAACCCAAGTTCATATCATAGGTCTAAAACATCATTTAAGAATTTATAAACATTTTTCCAGAATTTTATCATGTTTAAATTCGCTAATTAACACTAATTACCCTTAATTAACCATAATTAGTGAGGAACTATGCAAATCACTCACCTTAGCCACAAATAACCCTTAGATCTGAAATAAATCTCTGATATGGCGTGAATACCAATGCCAAACAGTAGCTCTAATCTTGATTTGGTGAAGATCTCTCTTGATTTGATGTTGCTAAGCTTAATCCTTGATTAGTGAGTGATTTGGAGGTTGGAGGACATTTTTAGGGTTTCTAAGAGGTAAGTGGAGGTTAGAAAACTGAAATGGAATGAAACCCTAACTCTTTTCAGCCTCCCCATAACCCTAATCCCGAAATGGGTCATGAGCTCATTCACTAATCACCCTATTTGGCCCGGTTAAGCAGTTTTTCACCTTCCAAACATTATTTCAGCCATATCTCCCAAACGGAGAATCCGTTTTGCTATTTTGACCACTCGACGGAAAGCTACACCATCAAACGAATCTAATGGAAGTGGTTTCAGGTCAAAATTCTTTCCTAGTCAAAAGTTATGGCCAAAACAGTATCAGCTAGGTGTAAAACGGTCATTTAAAAAAATCGGCAAAAATCATGAACATGGGAAATGACCCCAATAGTCGTTTCCCAAAGTTACATGACCATACATCTTCATATAAGGAAGAAATAAATATTCTATGATCCTCCGATGCGTAGAATGCGGGTTGTTACATTCTCCCCCTTAAGAAATTTCACCACCGAAATTCCCTAACCAAAATACACAAAGGGTCCCGCATGCCTATCAACCATAAAACAACAGTCAAACATGCAAAACAAGCAAAACAAGCCTATCCTAGCATGCGGAATAACTAAATTGCAAAGTAAATCTTACCAGGCAAAAAGTTCTGGATACTTCTTCCTAGTGCTCTCCTCTGTCTCCCAAGTACAGTCATTCTCGTTCTCGCCCCACTGAACCTTGACTAGCTTCACTGCCTTCCTTCGAAGTCCCTTCGTATCATGCTCGATAATACGAATTAGCTTGTGGTTCCCAACCGCTTCGGGTTCCACTTCGAAGTCCTCTAACTGATCAGGTGAAATAGTCATATCTGGGTCATGCACGAACTTCCTTAACTGGGAAACATGTAATATGTTATGAACTCCCGCCATCTTTTCGGGTAAGTCAACTCTATACGCCAAATTCCCAACTTGCTCGAGAATTGGGAATGGGCCAACAAATCTTAGTGCCAACTTGCCTCTCCTGCCAAATCGTATCACGCTCTTTAACGGAGAAACCTTGACAAACACCAAGTCACCAATGGAGAATTTTAAGTCTTTTCTCCTCTTGTCAGCATAACTATTCTACCTATCCTGGGCAGCCTTCATCCGTTGTTGAATGCCTTTAATCTTATCTAAAGTTTCCCTTACTACATCTGGTCCAAGCACAAACTTCTCGCCAGTCTCTATCCAACATGACGGTGAGTTGCATGGTCTTCCGTACAAAGCTTCATATGGAGCCATACCGATACTGGATTGGTAGCTATTATTATATGCAAACTCTACTAGATGCAAATGGTCATCCCATGATTCACCAAAATACAATATACAAGCTCTCAAGAGATCTTCCAACATACGATTCACCCTCTCTGTCTGACCATCAGTTTGAGGATGATACGCGGTACTGAGATATAGTTCCGACCCTATATCCTCTTGTAAGCTCTTCCAAAACCCACTAGTGAACAACGGGTCTCGGTCACTCACAATGCTTTTAGGTACTCCATGAAATCTCACTACCCACTTAATATACAATTCTACTAAATTAGCTGCCGCCCTGGTTGATTTGACTGGTATAAATCTTGCACTCTTAGTCAATCGATCCACAACTACCCAAAAGCCATCATGTCCCGATCTAGTTCTTGGTAAACCATCAATGAAATCCATTGAGACTTGCTCCCATTTCCATTCTGGAATTTCTAATGGTTGCAACAAACCACTAGGCTTCTTTTGCTCGGCTTTAACTAGCTGGCAATTCATGCACTTGGATATAAACTTCCCAACGTCTCTTTTAATCCCTTCCCAGTAGAAAGTCTGCTTTATGTCTCGATACATCTTATCACCACCGGGGTGTATAGTCAGTTTTGAGTGATGACATTCCCTAAGCACTTCATCTCTCAAACCATTCACATTGGGTACAACTAATCTTCCATTCTTTCGAAGCCATCTTTCTCGATCAAGCCCATACAAATTCATCTCCTCACCGTCGATGTTCATCTCTAACTTGGAGAAGGTTTCCAATAGATTAGGATCGTCCCTCTGACTGGAACCAATCCGCTCAATCAAGGAGGGTCTGATCATCAAACTAGCTAATATCTCTAGATCCAATTCGCACTTTAGTCTGAAATCATACCCTACGATATACTCCAGTTGCTTCCATTCAAGAAACATAGCCCCTAAACTGGCATGTCTCCTACTCAAGGCATCGGCTACTGCATTGCCTTTCCCAGGTGTATATGCGATATCAAAATCATACGAAGCAAAGAACTCTAACCATCTTTCCTGTCGGAGATTTAGATCCTTTTGAGAGAAGAGATACTTTAACGATTTATGGTCGATAAACAACTCAAATCTCTATCCCAAGAGATAATGTCTCCACATCTTCAATGCGAACACGATCGCTACCAGTTCCAAATCATGGGTATGATACTTTTTCTCATGCGGCTTTAGTTGCCGACTAGCATAAGCTATAACCCTACCTCCTTGCATCAATACAACACCTAGACCAGTACCACAAGCATCCGTGTATACCGTCATCTCTTCATTCCCTTTAGGATGACTAATACTAGCGCATGCGTCAACTTTTCTTTTAGACTCTTGAAGGCATTCTCACACACTCCGTCCTAGACGAAGGCTTGATTCTTCTTTGTCAACTGAGTCAACGGTGTTGTTATCTTGGAGAAGTCCTGGATAAACTTACGATAATATCCAGCTAACCCCAAGAAGCTTCTCACATCTGTTGCATTCTTGGGCGTAGACCAATCCTGTACCGTAGCTACCTTCTTAGGGTCCACGGCAATACCATTCTCTGAAACAACATGGCCCAAGAATCTCACTTCCCTCCTCCAGAAGTGACACTTAGAAAATTTCGCTTTCAATTGGTGTTTTCTCAACACCTCGATCACTATCCTCAAATGTCCCTTGTGTTCTTCCTCTGTCCTCGAGTAAACAAGGATGTCGTCTACGAACACAAGAACGAACTTATTCAACTGATCTCTGAATACTCGATTCATAAGATCTACGAAGTATGCTGCTGCATTGGTCAACCCAAATGGCATGACCAACCACTCATAGAACCCAGACGGCGTCCTAAATGCCGTTTTCGGAACACCCTCAGCCGCTACTCGGAGCTGATGAAAACTTGTCGCGAGGTCCAACTGGGAGAACACTCTTGGTCCTTCCAGTTGATCAAACAAAACATCTATCCACGGTAGAGGATACTTATTCTTCCTCGTCACCTTATTCAACTTGCGATAGTCCACACACAAATGAAGGGAACCATCTGCCTTAGTGGCAAACACAACTGGTGCTCCCCACTCGGAGACACTTCTTCTAATAAATCCCTTCTTCAAAAGATCGCTTACTTGCACCCCGTGCTCTCGCTTCTCCCTTGGTGCCATACGACGAAGTGGCATCACTATAGGTCTGGCATCTTTCACTAAATCAATACGGAACTCAATCTCTCGGTGTGGTGGAAGCCCGGTCACCTCCTCGAAGATGTCCGGATACTGGCCAACCATGGGCACATCTGACAACTCATCATGCGGGATGTCGAGGGAATTTATAAAACTAGCCATTACCCAGTCACTAGGTAGACTACAAAACACTACCCTCCACCCATCATCTTCCCTAACTGTCACCAAAAAGCCCTAACAGTCTACCACCACCTCGTATCTTTGGAGCCAATCGACTCCCAATATAATGCCATACCCAGTAAAGCCCAAAACAAAGCAATCACAAACAAACATACATCCATGACTCGGTAAGACCAAATTTCGGAAAATCATACTAAGGTTAGTCGAATCACCAATCGGATTCGTCACAACCAATGGTCTATCGACTATCTCGGGTTCCAGTCCCAACCTATCTACCAGGTCACTAGATATGAAGGAACGAGAAGCCCCAGTATCAAACAAAACTCGAACAGGTACATCATAAATATAAAGCATACCTTGAATGACGACATTCTTTCCTTTCTCCGCCGCATTTGGGGCATTCGACGAAGAAGGAATAGCACCGATAGCATATGCTTTCACAATCTGCTTCTCCTTAAGAGGTTGTGGACATTTATCCTTATGATGTCCCACTTGGCCGCAGTTGTAGCACTTCCTATCCGCTGGCTTGGCCCGACATTCTTTGGCATAATGGCCCTTCTTACCACTGCTGAAGAACTCAACATCCTTCTTGCTCTTTTTCTGACCATCCTTAGTTTGGTTCTGTTTCCTCTTGTTCTGAGTGTTATTCTTGCCTCCATCGCCTGCTTGCGGCTTCAACCCTTCTGCAGATGCAACCTCAGTCTTTGACTTAGGGTAAAAACTCCTTGATCTTAAAGCTTTCCCAACAATTGATTCAAAAGTCTCATCGATGTGGTTGATAAGCCTTTCCCCCAAATATCCATCCAAACCAGTAATGAACTTCTCATTCTTATTCATAGGAGTATCGATAAGGGATAATCCATACTTCAACAAAGTGACGAACTCAGCAATATAGTCCGAGACTGCCTTACCATTCTGTTTAAGCTCCAAGAACTTCCTACACATTTCCGACTTCTGAGCAGCTGGGTTAAACTTGTCGCTAAAGCGAGTCTTAAACTGATCCTAAGTAACTTGGTCCTCGGGAGTGGCTATCTTAATAGCATTCCACCAATTCATCGCTCACCCTTGCAGCTGACGAGACGCTAGCCTTCTCTTCATCGCATCCTCGATACCCAAGTCATCGAAGATACGATCACAGTTGTCCAACCAATCCTGAACATCCGTGGCCGACTCCGTTCCGTGGACCGGCTTCCCACCGAGGTTAGTGTAATCCTTGCACAGCTTGGCGAAATCGGCCCTAGGCGCCTGCACTATTGGACCACCACCATTACCGGCATTGGAAGCTAACCCTTGCACATCCCTAAGCATTTCTCTCATGACATCAGTAAACATCGCCCTCATGTGAGCAGCATTCCCATTATTGGCTCCCCTACCAGCACCTCTTGCGTATCGGCTCATCGTTCAATCTGTAAAGAGAAAACGATTAACCATCTCCATAGTGGTGCTAGTGCAGTGCGACTTCATCCTTAGCTATACTAATAGTATATATATATAGCTTTTGAAAACAAAAGTAATCACTAATACGCACTCTTATATACGTACTATCTCTCCCTAGTGTCTTTCCCTAGGTTAACTACGCAACCTAGAGCTCTAATACGAAATGTGACAACCCGCCCTGCACTAACCGACATTTACTCCAAAAGTGCGATGTACACATGTCCAGTTAGCACGGTACGGTCGTCAGAGGGAAAGAAAGAAGATGAAGAATCAACAAGGAACCTGTAGAATGTCTTATAGCGCATAGAACAAAATATAATAATAATAACATACCTGACATAAAATAGATGAGACAGTGCATAAGCTGAGAACAAACTATCATAGCAGCGGAAAATCCAAAGTACAGCTTATGATCCAAAGCCAACATTATTACAAATTTTAAAAACTGTCTCAAGAGCTAAACAAGAAAGGTACACTACTAATGCCCAAAGTAGTGACCAGCAATGACACAGGGAGAATATATATATATATATATATATACATCATACGTGGAAGCCTCCTGCTCGCCTCCGAACCCGCTACTCGCGCATCACCGGCTTACCTGTCTCTAGTCTGCTCGTGAGAGAACCCAGAGTAATAAGAAGAGACATAAAACTCTGGGTCAGACAAAAAGTTTGGTATGAGCGATAAGCAGTTAAACAGAACAATAACAGGTATACTAAACCATACCTGAACCTGGACCTGCAACCAAAGAGTTAGCACTACCTACTATACAACACTCTAAGGTGCCACTAACATATGGTGTACTAGCATATGGGCGTGGGGGTGTGCATGTCATAGTAATGGAAAAAAATCAAACATAGCAACCATCCTCACATCTCTCACTAAGTGCGTAAAGCATACGATATCCACCACTTCGATCACCCGATACTTTGCTATGATCACTCTGCCCCATGAAGTCACAATTGCTTCACTGCACTGATCCATAGTCACTAATCCTTCGCTATGTCCACTTTGCCCCATGGAGTCGTACACACCCCACTACACTGGCTCATAGCCTTACTAATCCTTTACTATGTCCACACTGCCCCATGGAGTCACAATGGATCCACTGCACTGGCTCATAGTCTTGCGACAATCACTTTTCCCCTCGAGTCACGATGACTCTACTGCACTGATACGTAACCCATCATTCCTTTTCGGTGGTGAATCGAAGTTATGAATGTCGACTCCTTAGCACACGTCCCACAGCAAAGCCCAATCATGAAGTGAACTCATTGGTTCCCAACTGGATCCTGAGCTCTAACTTCCAACTTGGACCACCTTTGCATCTCGGGTTATTGGTCATCACTGGATCGGTACGGTTCTCTCCCCTTCTTCTCTGTCGGTTCGGATCGGTATCCTCCATGTGCTCTGGGTCGGGTCGGGGTCTCCAAGTCCCTTAGCAATACGTCGGTTCGGTTCGGGTTCTCCATGTCACATCGGGTCGGTTCGTCAACTGTCTTCCTTCCGTCCCTTGCTTGATCTTCTGGTCCGATCCGATCCCCATTCCTATTCCCATCCGCTCCGCTCTGATCCCCCTCACTTCCCCTTGAGTCGATTTGATTTCCCCTTCTCTAGCTCGATCCGATCCCAGTTCAACCATTGTGGCCTTCATTTTTGCCACACTCTCCCCTTGTGCCAAGCCTCGGTTCGGTTCGGTGATCATTTGCCCAGTCCTCAATCCGGTCCGAGCCCATTCCTCCGATCCGATCCGAAAACTTGCACTGTTTTTCTGCAACTTTTCCAGCGAGTGTTTTACGCCACTCGACGGCGTTTTCGACCATTCTATCTATTCTAATCAATCACAAAACATACCGCAAAGTCATAGCAACAAATTGAAGTGACCTCAAACACCAAAACATCAATATGATAGGTTAAAATGGATCAAACATAGCCAAAACCCCATATTTTCCCATAAACATATTTAAGCATAATTAATGATAGGATTAGTAAAACTTAATCAAATTAACCTAAGTTCATATCAGAGGTCTAAAACATCATTTAAGAATTTATAAAAAAAATTCCAGAATTTTATCATGTTTAAATTCGCTAATTAACACTAATTACCCATAATTAACCATAATTAGTGAGGAACTATGCGAATCACTCACCTTAGCCACAAATAACCCTTAGATCTGAAATAAGTCTATGATATGGCGTGAATACCAATGCCAAACAACAGCTCTAATCTTGATTTGGTGAAGATCTCTCTTGATTTGATGTTGCTAAGCTTAATCCTTGATTAGTGAGTGATTTGGAGGTGATTTAGAGGTTGGAGGCAATTTTTAGGGTTTCTAAGAGGTAAGTGGAGGCTAGAAAACTGAAATGGAATGAAACCCTAACTCTTTTCAGCCTCCCCATAACCCTAATCCCAAAATGGGTCATGATCCCATTCACTAATCACCCTATTTGCCCCGGTTAAGTAGTTTTTCACCTTCCAAACATTATTTCAGCCATATCTCCCAAATGGTGAGTCCGTTTAGCTACTATGACCACTCTACGGAAAGCCAAACCATCAAACGAATCTAATGGAAGTGGTTTCAGGTCAAACTTCCTTTCCAGTCAAAAGTTATGGCCAAAACAGTATCAGCTATGGGCAAAACGGTCATTTAAAAAAACGGCAAAAATCATGAACATGGGAAATGACCCCAATAGTCGTTTCCCAAGGTTACATGACCATACTTCTTCATACAAGGAAGAAATAAATATTCTACGATCCTCTGATGCATAGAATGCGGGTTGTTACAACCTCGCATTCCAATAACCACACATGTAAAAGGTATATAAATGTCAGGGCTGGTAGGTCACTGACATCACCCATAGCTTGAAAGAACGTGTTCTCCCAATGGTCCTTATCCCATTTTTGACTCATACCGAGGTGTGAGGCTCACGAATTAACGCTATACACAAAGCTATGCCACACAGGCCGTGCTTTGATCATCAACCACAAGACTTTGCTTTTCAACAAAAGCCTTGATCATTTACCACTTAGGCATGCCACAGAGGCAATTCATGCCATGTGATTGATATCCATCAATATATAACATCTGAGCTCGTACGTCTCTTAGAAGGGCGTTAAGCAAGAGAATAAATTCTCCGCCGCCAAACAGATATATATTTAATAGAAATCAATCACACAGAATAAAATCCAATGTCAGACACACAGTCCATTTACAGGTTCGTTCTGGGTCTGAACGAAATCGGAGGAACCTTATTCCTCGCATATCCATCGATCTCCAAGTACGTCTGGACGATCACCAACTGATTCCCTCCTCTTGGGTGTACAGCCCAATCAAGATCATCAGCAATCACCCAAACGATGTGAAGACCTCCGGTCTTCAACCACCGTCTTCATCTTCACTTATCGTGGAATCGGTTATTCAGAATGGGTATAAACCCGTCCTTTCCGAATAACCCGCACATATAATAAACAAGTACTACACAAACGCAACATATGACTCATTTCAATTCAGAATAATCTTTATTCAAATATTCACATTCTTAGGGAAAGGTTCCCATTAATTTTATCAAAGATAAATTCTTCTAAATTTATCCTTTAATATTCCTTTGGATATCATTTCAAACCATGTTAAGGTTTTCCAAACTAGTCGGCATTAGTGAACCACACCGAATTAATTATTTATTTTATTTCCCAATCCCAACCTATTCATCCCATGGAGCAAAACTGGTAGTACTCCATATCTTACACCACTGTGTTATCAGTAAATATTAATTACCATTTCACGTTCAAATCTAGTTAAAGATTTTACTATCGCTTTGGAGCTAAACTGCTGATACTCCATTCTCTATCATTTCAATCTAATTAAAGATTCATTAAAACTCCACTTAGTTTTAGTCTTCCCAAAAATCAATATTAATGGTTATTCAAAGCTAAGAAGTTAATCTTATCTTAACTGGGTTAAAGAACCAATGTCACTTAAAAACACGGTTCACGACAAACCCAAAATCCCATTCCATTGTTAATCGGGTTAAAAAACAGCTGCTATTCAAAACACCGCTCACAATAAACCGAAAAACCAATTTATCTTCAATTCCAATTAAATACTAATTAACTGGACAATTTCAGTAAATCTTAATTAAAAGATTTATTCTTTTCTAAACTGGGTCCAAGAACAGTGTTATTTAAGACACCATTCACGAGAACCAAAAATCCCATTTGATATTAAATACAAGGCTCTGAATAGAAAATATATTGGCTTATATTCAATATGAAATTCTGAAACCAACAAATATCGTATTGGAAATAATGATATAAATATATCTTTCAAATTTCCTCAACCATATCTGTATAATCATGAAATCCAACATCGAAATATTCCAAATATAATTTCGGTTCAAATCCATTCTAATTCGTAAATTGGAAATTCTGTTTATTTTTAAAACCACTACAAATCCACTTTATTTTAAAAATAAATGGATTATAAATCTAGTTCAAAACTAATTCATTTTGATAAAAATATATTTTTATCCTTTCAAATATGGGATTTTTCACCCCAATTCTTTCTAAATCATTTATTATGATTTTACACAAATTATTAATATTTTTAATAATTTTATCAAGGCCCGTACAGTCGATTTCCTATAACGGTAGTCGAACTGCACTTGCAGCGACCTTTTCCAAATTTGATTTGGACATAATTCCAAATCCAACCGTTAGATTACAAATTTCTAATATTCATTGGAAAGCTCTTTTCGATACGAACCCAAGGTTCCGGTTTCAGAGAATCCGACGGTCGGATCTCCCGTAATGACAATTCGAAGTCAATGGTCGAAATTCGCGAACTGCCGCTGCGCGCGTTCTATTCAAGCCATTTAATATATATATATTATATATATTTCATTGATTTCAATTCAAAACGTATTTTATACATCGTTTTAACTTCGTTTTCAAAACAATTTCAACTTCATATTCAATTTTAAATCAAAATTGAATATTCCATATCATTAATATATAAATGATAATATTTTCAAAACGTTATATTTTGAAATCACATCTTTTTCTATATTCATTATAAAAACGAATATAATCGATATAAATATCGTTCGCGTCAAAATGGCGCATATCTTCTCAACACGGCTTTATATATTTCAATAACTTCGTTATTCTATTCAACAAATGATTATTTTCTTCAACACATGAATATATATTTTATTCAACACATGAATATCTATCATTTCTTACTTACAATAAAATGTGAATTTTATTGTATAAATATTTCGTTCAACACATGAATACTTTCAACACATGAAAATTCTCAACACATGAGTATCGTCAACACATGACTATTTTGTTTATTTAATATATTTGATAAAATTATGATTTATATCGTTTAATTCTTAATCAGACTCTAACAGTAAATTAGCATGAGAACAATTCCCTAAGTATTAATCACGAAGGCCGAAACCAACATCAGATCAATACCCAGGAAACCACTCATCTTAACTAGTTTCCAGTTTGTTTCTAATTTTATGTATGATAAAGATGTACATTTTATTGTTAAAGATTTTACTCAACACATGATTATTTTCAACACATGAATGGTTTCAACACATGAAAGGTTTCAACACATGAATATTCTCAACACATGACTATTTTCAACACATGACTATTTTGTTTATTCAACACATAAATATAATTTCTTTTATAATATTCTTTAATTTCCAAATTGGAATGAGGCCCAATCAATTACCGTATAATGTTAATTATACGGATTCCATACAACACATGTATATAATAGCAGCGATAAATAATCAACCATCATCCGAAGTGCACTACACAACTGTTTGTCAACCTATCGATTGACATACAACTAAACAATCGGATCAGTGTAAGTCAAATATCACCCCAATACCCGTGTGGGGTTTCAGTCAACAAACACAGATTTTTATTTGTGCAGTTGGGCGATGTGTAAAATATATCATCCCAATCAATATCCTTCGAATAGGTGTACATAAACAAATCGTTCGATTTGTAAATGGATATTTATTTATTCACATTCACGTTAAATTTATATTTTTAACGATAAATAATTTATCTCAACACATGAATATATTTCCATTCACTTCACATCACAATCAATTTTCACAACAACATACAATCCAACATACAAGCCGTCCATTGTCCGTGGACGACGGGTGTCGGTTGCTGCTAAGCACCGTCTGCATCCTAGTATATAATTTTAACTAGAAAGCAAGAATTAAAGTGAGAAGTTCTCACCAATTAGCTAAACCAAACACCGCGACTCTTCATATGTAGAAAATCTTCGCCGTGCTCGCTTTTTGTCACTTTCACTGTCCGTATCCACTACATATATAGAAATCACATTTTATAACCATGCTATATTGATGAAAATTCTATTTTTACACTGCTACTCTATAGATAAAAATTCTATTTTTATACCTCTACTATATAGATAAAAATTCTATTTTTATACTACTAATATATAGATAAAAATTCTATTTTTCTACCGGTATTCATATAATAAAGATCATATTTTTATCACGCTAACTTCATAATAAAAATTATATTTTTATATTGCTCTTCTTCTAATAAAGATTATATTTTTATTTCTAGACTCATATAAAAATCACATTTTTAATACTCTACATTAAAAAAAATCATATCTTTTCATGAGTAAAAATCCCTACTTTACATATTAAAAGATCACATCTTTAGATTAGAAAAAATCTAATCTTTTTGTTATCATAAAAATCTAGACTTTTTAGAATTAAAAATCATCACTTTATATTGTTAAAAACAAAAGTTTTCCTACATTAAAAGTATAAATCTTCCGACATTAAAAATCTGAATTTAAATCACTTCCTGTTGGCTATAAAAATAAGTAAGTAAAAAGAAAAATATAAAATAAATTAAAGAAAACACTTACAGGTTTTTCTAACCGAGGGTGGGAGGTGGTTTCTTCACGTTCAAGGGGAGAAGAGGAGAGGTGTAATAACCCGGAAAATGTGAACCAATTTAAAATTTTTAAATTTGGTTATTACCAAAGAATTTGAATAATTGAAATAGCATATTTCAATAAAATAAAGAATTGGGTATAGTAAGGCAGTTTGAAATTTTAAATACAAACTTTGTCTGACTGTACCGGGTGGAAAGTATAACGGATTTTAGCGAAACTGAAAATATTTAAATCTGTTTATGAATACCTTTCTAACGAATCTGAAAAATCGAAGTTTCATAACGAGAATCAAAAGTTATGGCCGAATGAATTTTCAGAAAGTCGCTATATAGCATATATATATCCCTTGAAAATTGATATTTTGCATACGACCTCGGAATTCGACGAAACTACTTTTGTTGGGTCCGGGATGTCAAACTATTGCTAAGTTTCAAATTTCATAATTTTTGAAGCTAGTATGTGAGCGGGGCAAAAGAAAATGTGATTGGTCAATTTCTGTTAAAATGGGTCGACCTAAAAATGGCCGTTTTTCAAACGAGCTCAGAATTCGATGAAACTGGTTTTGTTAGGACCGTATCGTCAAAACAAAGCTAGATTTATTTTTCTGGAATTTTTCGATTCAGTTTGTGGCCCTGGCAAATTGAAATGTACGTTCAAATTAAATATTAAATGTTTTATATTTTAATTTGAAAAATAACCGACTGTAACAGTCGAATTGGCCAACGAAACATATCCCATTGTGTCCGGAATGGGGGTATTTAGCTGTGGACGGCAGTCGTTGGGTTTGATTTCGAGTCCGTTTGTGGAAACACTATTTAAAATTTCCTATAAAACCATTGGCCAATCACATTTTTACTTTTATTATTTTATTTTCAGAAAATATCTAAAAAACCCTAGCCGCCAGGCGTTATCGACGGTTCATCGAGCTCGAAGATTCCCATCGATTTTGCCGCCGCCACAGCCAGTTTTGCCGCCACCTCCAGTTGAAGATTCTTATCGCCTCCCTCCCCTCTTCAAATCAGAACAAGCTTCGTCGAAAACCATTGATCGTACGCGTCAAATTTCCAGGAGGAAGTCAGCCCCTTTGGAGCGCCGCCGCGACCTGCTGGAGCCGCCGAGTCAGACGCCACCACCACCGATCGAGAGCTGATTCGTAGCCCTTCAACGTCGCAGGGCCTGATCGGAGCAACAAGGTACGGTTTGATTTTAAAATCAAAACCTAGTTTTGAAGGTTTAAAAACCTTTCTGCTTCGAAATTCTGAAATGAAAATAACACTATAAAGCGTTGCAAAACTTTGAAAAATAATATCTTTTTCATTCGTTAACGAAATTTGATGAAACAGGAGACACCGTGACCGCAAGGAGGCTCTCTACATTCTAGAAGAAGCCGCGGATTTTTCTGATCTTCCTACGATTTTTAGCACTGCAAAAACCAATGTGAGGTATCTAAACTGAATTGTGTGAATGGAATCGCATTGTATAAATTATATAAGCGAAGTGTAAATTGTATACGCGTTGTATACCTCATGTACATGTGTTGTATAAGTTATATTAGCGATGTATAAATTATACAAGCGTTGAATGAAACATATATGCTCTGAATTGTGATGAAATGCAAGTGAATTATTATATATATATATATATATATATATATACTCCCCTCGTCCACAGACCATGGACGATATTTATTGATTGTGATTGACGTGATATTATATGGTATGACGAATGGTTGGAAATAATTGTTTGTGGTTGATATTGTGGTTGAAAAATACCTTTGTATTTGAAAAATACCCTCTTGTGGTTGAAACATATTAGAATAGGATTGTGGAAATGAAAATAAAACATGCCGCCTGCGTGCGAACTAGATGCATGATCCCCATTGTCAAAAACCGCGAGGTTTTAAGGTAGAGCGAGGAGCCGTACTAGGAACGGTCCCGGTTTTAACTACCCTGCCGTTATGCTGCCGAAATTTTCTGAAATATACATGTGTTAGAATAAATTCATTCGTTGAAATAAATTACTTATGTTGGAATATTTATTCATGTGTTGAGTTGAAATTCATTCGTTGAATCAAAATTCATGTGTTGAATATTATTTGAATTTAAACAAATGGCCTTAGCGATAAAAATCACATTTATATATATATACAAACTATAGCGAATATTCATGTGTTGCGTTGAAATTCATTCGTTGAATCAAAATTCATGTGTTGAATATTATTTGAATTTGAATAAATGGCCTTAGCGATAAAAATCACATTTTTATATATATACAAACTATAGCGAATATTCATGTGTTGAGTTGAAATTCATTCGTTGAATCAAAATTCATGTGTTGAATATTATTTGAATTTAAACAAATGGCCTTAGCGATAAAAATCACATTTTTATATATATACAAACTATAGCGAATATTCATGTGTTGAGTTGAAATTCATTCGTTGAATCAAAATTCATGTGTTGAGTTGAAATTCATTCGTTGAATCAAAATTCATGTGTTGAATATTATTTGAATTTAAACAAATGGCCTTTGCGATAAAAATCACATTTTTATATATATACAAACTATAGAGAATATTCATGTGTTGAGTTGAAATTCATTCGTTGAATCAAAATTCATGTGTTGAATATTATTTGAATTTAAACAAATGGCTTTAGCGATAAAAATCACATTTTTATATATATACAGACTATAGCGAATATTCATGTGTTGAGTTGAAATTCATTCGTTGAATCAAAATTCATGTGTTGAACATTATTTGAATTTAAACAAATAGCTTTACCAATAAAAATCACATTTTTATATATATACAAACTATAGCGAATATTCATGTGTTGAGTTGAAGTTCATTCGTTGAATCAAAAATTCATGTGTTGAATATTATTTGAATTTAAACAAATGGCTTTAGTGATAAAAATTACATTTTTCTATATATATAAACTATATAGAATATTCATGTGTTGAATTGAAATTCGTCCGTCGAGTTGAAATTCATGTGTTGAATGTTATCATATTTTAAAATAAAATGAATAGACAATAAAAACTACATTTTTATTGTGAATATGAAGTGTTAAAAACATTCACGTGTTGAATAAATATTTTTGATGATAAAAATATTTCTTTTATCATGTATACGCTTTGATAAAAATACACACGTGTTGAAATAAATAATAGTTTGCTAAAAATATTATTATTAGCTTTGTTCTGCATATATATACATGTGTTGAACAGGAAAAATGGATTAGCTGCAGAGTAAAGAAATTATTTGCGTGCCTGACAAATAGGTAAACCTTGATGAGTTGGCTGCAAAATTTTATTTTTATATCAACTCCTGTGAATGCCATTGGATGCGGAGTGCTGGTTATTCTGTGTGAAATAATAAATATCGCCATAGGATAGTAACAATTAATTTTGAACTACACTACATGGCATACTTCTTGACGATAGGCATACTCCATCATATTCCACATAAGCAATTGGAGCTTGTGTGACGAGGTGGAAGATTTACCATACGAGCGAGAGGCTTGTATGGCGATGACTATATACTACAGGTTGAACTGATGACTGATATGGACTTTATAAAATATAACGATAAATCGCCAGATTAATAAAAAACCCCACACGGGTCTGGAGTTGACAATAATCACGTCTCTCTAGTTATTAGATACGGCACATGGACTATTTATTTCCACACGGAAACGGGGTGACGGGAATTTATTCTCTGGAGTGATTATCTATACATGCTCCCCCGTAAACACCAGAATATATCACTATAAATATGTGGATGCTTTTTAGGATTTATTGGGTACCTAACACGGCCCAATAAATTTCCAAACCCCTCCCCGTACAAAGAAGGTTATGGCGAAATTTTTCGAAATATTAAGGCATTAGTGAAATATTTGAGGTGAAAACGAAGTTGAAAATATAGAATGAACTATAGCTGGAATTATAGAATGAACTATATTTATATTTATAAATATAAATATAATTAAAAGGAATCGAAGCCGTGCAGTTTGTGTTTCGAAATCGTAATTTGAAACGATTAGTACGAGAAATCCGACCATCGGATTTTCCCGAATCCGCAACCGCTGGGTTCGCCTTGGAAATATCTTCCCAACGGCACCAACCTTGTAAAAATCCAACTGTTGGATTATCCGGAATGTTTAATTCAAATCTGAAGAAAAACAGCACCAAAATCGTTTATATTTATATATAAATATAAATATAATTAAATTAAATCGAATAAAGACGCTGTAGTTCGAATTTTGAAACCGTAACTTCAAACGACTAGTGTGGAAGATCCGACCGTCAGATTCTCACGAAACTGGAACCATTGGGTTCGCTTTGGGAATACCTTCCCACTGATATAGACTACGTAGAAATCCAACGGTTAGATTTCCCGATAGGTGTAAAACAAATTAGGGAAAAACAGCGCCAGTGCCACGACACGACCTGAAACGTCGTTTAATTAAATATGGCCATTTTTAAATAAATAAAAATGGCGAGAAATCATTATAAAATATCATAAGCAACATAGGTTGCAAATAAACCAATTGGGCTTGAATTGTTTGATATTTGATGGTTGTATGTGTTTGACACGAAAATAACACTAAGGAACTGAAAGATGGATGTTGAATAATATAACCATGGAAAGAATCGATTTAAATTCTAATTACGTGAATTATTTGAAAAGGCCGAGCTAACCCTCATTTCAAATAACTTATCGAGCGATTCGAATTGGAAAATGCAAAGACGATTCAAGACCGACGATCTTCGTATCGGTTGGATGGGCGCTGCTGAGGTTCCTGACCGGAGTAGCTACCGTGAAGGGACGGATGTAGCAGCCTTCTGAACATATGTGTTGATTGGACGGATATACGAGGAATTTGACGCCTCCGGTTTCGTTCAGACCCAGAACGGACTTGTAAATGGACTGTGTGTCTGACATTGGATTTTGTTCTATACTGATTGATCTCTGTTAAATATATATTCTGTTTGGCGGCGGAGAATTTATTCTTTTGCTTAACGCCCTTCTCTGAGACATACGAGCTCAGAGGTTATATATTGATGGAAATCAATCGTATGGAGTGTACTGCCTATGTGGCATGCCAAGATGCTGTGATCAAGGCTTCTGTTGCAAAGCAAAGTCTTGTAGATGATGATCAAAGCACGGTCTACGTGGCCTAGCTTTGTCAATTTCGTAGATTCGCGAGCCTCACACCTCGGTATGAGTTAAAAACGAGATACGGACCGTTGGGAGAGCACGACGTTTCTTTCTAGCTATGGTGGTGTCAGTGACTTACCAGCCCTGACATTTATATCTACTTTTCACCTATGTGGTTGTTGGAATGCGAGGCGCCTCGATTATAGGTCTGTAAGGACCGGGAAATGTGTGTTCAGGAATTGCCAATCCTCAAACGTAAGAGAGGACCGGCCCAGCCGAATCCAGGGTTGCCCAGAGTGCGTAGTCCTGAGGCATTTGCTAGAATGTCTCGAAGCGGAGAGGAGCTTGCCCCTTACCTCGACTCATGACGGAAATCCAATTTCCAATACGAGATAACGGATTCGATTGTAACTTATATATGGTGACATAGTGGCATGGGACGCTCATGTCGCCTATGATTGATATTTATGATGCTATTCATTTTTGAAACATATATGCACTAGTAATAATATCAAATGATTTTGCTTTACACGTATCAAGCATATTTGGCCATTATAAGGGAAAAACTCTATCCTCCGGCTTGCGTTGGATTGTATGATGGGACTTGAGTCTTATAATAGCTTCATCCTTTTAAAAAGCATTGCGTTGTTTTAAAGAATTTACTTTGTTTTAAATGCACTAGCAATCACTGGAGTAAACCCGTTCCGCGAAAGTGGCGTGGTCCTATGATTTGCTTATTACTGTTGTTTAACTGTTGAATAGATTCCTCATACCAGTCCCCATGACTGACTCGTTGTTTGTTTCACTTTGCAAACGCGGGTGCCCTTATTTTCACACGGGCAGCCTAGTTCACAGGTGACAGGTTGTTTTTGGCTCTGCACTGTTGCATAGAGTGCATTTTGGCTCATGGCGAGGCTGACTTCACAGAGATGACTTTGACATTTTCCGCCATTATTGTACTTGTATTATGATTCCGCCACTGGCGATGCAGACTGATTTACTTTCAGTATTTATTATCGTATGTATATGTACCGCCTTCGGCGATGTAGACTGATACCCTTATTATGTCTCACTGCATGTATGTATTCCGCCTCTGACGATGATGACTGATCACTTCACTTTTTATTTACTAAGTTATATCATACGCTGTGCTATTCTGATGTTGTTACATGTTGTGATTCCTCTGTCATATCCATGTAAAATTATTCCATTTATTGTTTTTGCTATTATCTGTACTCTGCTATGATGATTAATGTGTTATATTCCAATGATTATCCTTAATACCGCCCCTCGGATTTTGGGATCGTCACAGTTGGTATCGGAGCTTTGGTTAACCTTAGTTTCGGGATCTAACACATTAAACACCTCGTCAGAAAAGAATCAGTAGTGTTCTAGGGCGAGTAGCTCATTAGAGATAGGATTAGCAATGTCCTAGAATGAGCTAAGCAGAATAGCAAAACAATGTAATCAGTACATCATTTCCTTTCCTTATATTCCCCTGCTTTATCATGTATGAAAATTATCAAATCTGTGAGCTTGACTCTTTTCTTGCTTATACAGTACTCTTTCTGATGGCTACACGAGCAGCAGCAGCTAGAGGAGGTCGTGGAGGCCGAGTAGGAGTAGCAAGAGGACCGGGGAATATCCCCATAGTTGTGGGAGGCCATATTGTTCAGCCACCAGCACCCGAGGACTTCGAGCTAGACAGAGTAGCGAAGAGGTATAGGAACCTTGGGGGAAAACCCTTTTCTGGCACTGGTACAGTGACAGAAGCCATTGCTTGGTTAAAGACCTGTGAAAAGATCTTTGAAGGAATGGGATTGGGGACCAATAATAAAGCACGACTAGGTATTTGGCTCCTACAAGAGGAAGAAGAGCTGTGGTGGGATGCCATCACCTCAGAAGATGCAGCAGGTACTGTCAGAACCTGGGAGAAATTCAAAACCATGTTCAACGAGAAGTTTGTACCTGAGCAGGCTTTAGAGAGGATGCGAGAGCAGTTTGCTAATCTCCAGCAAGGAGATCTCTCTATCTAGGATTACCTCAATAAATTCATCCGGTTGTCGCGCTATGCTCCAGAGCTTATTATGACTAACAAAGCTAAGAACAAGAGATTTATATTTGGGCTAAAGTGCAAGTACCATGACAGAGCCATGAGCAACATCAAACTCTCTTTCTCAGAATTAGTAGAAATGGCTTGCAATTATGAAGATATGGATGAAAAACACGCCAGCCAAGACCGCGCCAAAATCCAAGCTGGAAATAAGCGCAAGGCTTCAGCAGAACAACCACAGTCTAGCATTACAGCGGCCGCTACTCAGAAATCTGGAAAGATACCGAAAGGAAATTGCTACAACTGCGGGAAGCCAGGTCATTTTTCTAATGTGTGCAAAGCCCCGAGGAAACCAAAGGCAAATCCAGACTCAGCCGAATGCTACAACTGCCATAAGAAAGGACACTATAGCAGGAACTGTCCTCTGAAGCAGAATGCACAAGTGGCTCATGTATATGACGAGGAGACCCCGCCAGCTACCACCGATGGATCAGGTAAACCCGACGTATTGGGAGGTACCCTTACCATTAAAAATATTCCTGTTTCTGTACTTTTTGATACTGGTGCATCACGTAGCTTCATTTCTGGTAACATTGTTCACAAGTTAAAAATGAAACGAACAAAGCTTAAAGAACCAATTAAAGTTCAAGACCCGATAGAAGGTTCGGTTAGTCTCAGTACCTATTGCAAATTACCTATTTCCTTTTCTCGATACCGATTTCCTTTTGATTTGATTGTCATGGACCTTTCCGAATTTGATATTATACTGGGGCTGGACTGGTTGAGAAAATATAAGGCCGAAGTTAGATGTGCCGAAAGAATCGTTAAAGTCGAAACGAAGCTTGGACCTATATATATACCATGCCTCGGTTCAGAAATTTATAGAACATAATATTGGTCTTCTCTAGAAGTTATTCCCCCTTCATTAGAAAAGATACCGGTCGTTAAAAACTATGCGGATGTGTTTGAAGAAGTAGAAAACTTACCGCCGCAAAGAGAAATTGAATTTAGAATAGATCTTATTCCTAACGCCCGACCAGTAGTACATCCGATTAGGAGAATGGCCCCGAAAGAAAACGAAGAGTTAGGTAGTCAAACCCGAGAATTACTTTGGAAAGGTTTGATCAGACCGAGCTTTTCAGCTTGGGGAGCAGTAGTGGTATTTGTCCCAAAATCAGACGGTACTCTAAGACTTTGTGTTGATTACCGAGATCTCAATAAGCAGACACTGAAGAACAAATATCCCTTGCCACGTATAGATGATCTATTAGATCAATTAACTGGAGCAACAATATTCTCCAGAATGGACCTAGCTACAGGTTTCCACCAATTACGCATAGCTGAAGACTGTGTTCTTTTGACAGCCTTTAGGGGTCCCGATTTATTCTACGAATGGTTAGTAATGCCGTTCGGCTTGTGTAACGCTCCGGCATACTTCGTCGATCTTATGAACAGAGTGTTCCGTGGTGTATTGAATAAATTTGTTCTAGTCTTCATCGATGACATTTTAATCTACTCCAAGTCGGAAGGCGACCATGCAAAACATTTAGAACAAGTGTTGAAATTTCTAAGGAGAAATGTCTTGAAAGCTAAATTTTCTAAGTGTGTCTTCTGGCAGGATGAAGTTAAGTTCCTAGGCCATGTCGTATCCAAAGAAGGGATTGCTGTAGACCCAGGCAAAATTACAGCGATTCAAAACTGGAAACAACCTACTACCCCCACAGAAGTCCGAAGTTTCCTTGGATTGGCTAGTTACTATCGGAAATTCGTGCCGGATTTTTCAAAGATATCTGGTGTATTGACAAAGCTTACAAAGAAGCATGAGAAATTCAAATGGACTCCCGAATGTGAAGAAGCTTTCCAGGAGCTGAAACTGAAGTTGACAACTGCTCCAGTATTGACAATTATAGAAGGCAACCAAGACTTGACCGTATGGACAAATGCTTCTATTAGAGGGCTAGGCGCAGTATTAATGTAAAAGGGCCAAGTGGTCGCTTATGCCAGCCGTCAGCTGAAGCCGCATGAAAGAAACTATGCAACTCATGATCTTGAGTTATTAACTATCGTGTTCGCTTTAAGAATCTGGAGGCATTATTTACTGGGCAAGAAGTTCGAACTATTCACGGATCATCAATCCTTGAAATATCTATTCACTCAGAAAGATCTAAATTTGAGACAACAGCGTTGGTTAGAATTCCTTGCAGCATACGATTTTGAGATCCTATACACTCCCTGGAAAGCCAATGTTGTCGTAGATGCGCTCAGTAGAAAGAATGAAATCATCGCCAGCTTTATCATTACTTCTTCCTTAGAAGATAAGATTACTATTCTACAGAAAGACGATGAATTTATTAAAAGGATTAGCCAGCGGATCCAAGAAGGAAAACCCTCAGATTTTTGCCTTGATAGCCAAGGGGTCCTAAGATTACGAGGGCGAATTTGTGTGCCAAGAATTCCTGAGCTCAGAAGGGAAGTACTTGATGAGTGCCACAAGTCCAAATAAAGTATCCATCCCGGTGTGAGGAAAATGTATAATGATATCAAATGCACCTTCTGGTGGAAGGCGATGAAAAGAGATATTTCATTATATGTTAGTAGATGCCCCACTTGTCAGCTAGTTAATAGCGATCAGCAGAAATTGGCTGGACTATTACAACCATTAGAAATTCCAGGATGGAAGTGGGAGCAAATTTCAATGGACTTCATTGATGGCTTGCCTCGAACTAGAAAAGGAAACGACAGTCTATGGGTAATCGTAGATCGCTTCACGAAGACTGCCCATTTCATACCTGTCCGATCCAATAGAACGGCTCAAAGTTTAACACAGATTTACTTCAAAGAAATAGTCAAACTACATGGAGTGCCGCTCAATATAGTCAGTGATAGAGATCCCCTGTTTACTAGCAAATTCTGGGAAGCATTCCAGACAGAATTGGGAACCAAGTTGAATCTAAGCACCGCTTATCACCTTCAGACAGACGGCCAAACTGAGCGGGTGAATAGAATTCTGGAAGATTAACTACGGGCTTGCGTTATCGATTTTGCAGGCTCATGGGAAGATCACTTACATCTAGCCGAATTCTCTTACAACAATAGCTATCAAACAAGTTTGGGAATGTCTCCATTTGAAGCATTATACGGTAGACCGTGTAGATCTCCCGCATGTTGGGTAGAACCTGGTAACAGACTTGTGTTAGAGCCCGATATGATTCAAGAAGCATCGGATAAAGTCGATTTCATTAAGAAGCGATTGAAAACCGCACAAAGCCGACAGAAAAGTTATGCTGATGTGAGAAGAAGAGATTTATCATTTGCCGTTGGCGATTATGTTTATCTAAGAGTTTCTCCAATGCGAGGAGTAATCAGATTTGGCAAAACTGGGAAGTTGGCACCGAGATTTATTGGTCCCTTTCCTATACTTGAACGGATTGGAACTCTTGCATATAGGGTCTCATTACCTGATTGGTTTCCTGGTGTACATGATGTGTTCCACGTGTCTCAACTCAGAAAACATGTTCATGATCCAGATCTTGTTGTAGAAGAAGCAGCGCAACAGGATATAGACATAACTCCAGAATTAGCGCTCAGAAGGGAGCCATTAAAGATAGTTGGCAAAGAAACTAGAGAGCTATGGAGCAAAAAGATTCATTTAGTCAAAGTGCAGTGGAGTAGTGATCCTAGAGACTGTACTTGGGAGACTGAGGAAAGCATTAAACAAGCCTACCCCAAATGCAGAGCGGACATCTCTGACTAACTCCAGTGCAAGGTACCTTTACAATACTTTGCATTTACATTTTGTTTCCTAATTTGCTGTTATTTCCTTTTCGAAGACGAAAAGTTTTAAGTGGGGGAGATTGTAATAACCCAGAAAATGTGAACCAATTTAAAAATTTTAAATTTGGTTATTACCAAAGAATTTGAATAATTGAAATAGAATATTTCAATAAAATAAAGAATTGCGTATAGTAAGGCAGTTTGAAATTTTAAAAACAAACTTTGTCTGACTGTACCGGGTGGAAAGTATAACGGATTTTAGCGAAACTAAAAATATTTAAATCTGTTTATGAATACCTTTCTAACGAATCTGAAAAATCGAAGTTTCATAACGGGAATCAAAAGTTATAGCCGAATGAATTTTCAGAAAGGTCGCTATATAGCATAAATAGCCCTTGAAAATTGATATTTTGCATACGACCTCGGAATTCGACGAAACTACTTTTGTTGGGTCCGGGATGTCAAACTATTGCTAAGTTTCAAATTTCATAATTTTTGAAGCTAGAATGTGAGCGGGGCAAAAGAAAATGTGATTAGTCAATTTCGGTTAAAATGGGTCGACCTAAAAATGGCCGTTTTTCAAACGAGCTCAGAATTCGACGAAATTGGTTTTGTTAGGACCGTATCATCAAAACAAAGCTAGATTTATTTTTCTGGAATTTTTCGATTCAGTTTGTGGCCCTGGCAAATTGAAATGTACGTTCAAATTAAATATTAAATGTTTTATATTTTAATTTGAAAAATAACTGACTGTAACCGTCGAATTGGCCAACAAAACATATCCCATTGTGTCCGGAATAGGGGTATTTAGCTAGGGGCGACAGTCGTTGGGTTTGATTTCGACTCCGTTTGTGGAAACACTATTTAAAATTTCCTATAAAACCATTGGCCAATCACATTTTTTCTTTTATTATTTTATTTTCAGAAAATATCTAAAAAACCCTAGCCGCCAGGCGTTATCGACGATTCATCGAGCTCGAAGCTTCCCATCGATTTTGCCGCCGCCACAGCTAGTTTCGCCGCCACCTCCAGTTGAAGATTCTGATCGCCTCCCTCCCCTCTTCAAATCAGAACAAGCCTCGTCAAAAACCATTGATCGTATGCGTCGAATTTCCAGGAGGAAGTCAGCCCCTTTGGAGCGCCGCCGCGACCTGCTGGAGCCGCCGAGTCAGACGCCACCGCCACCGATCGAGAGCTGATTCGTAGCCCTTCAACGTCGCAGGGCCTGATCAGATCAACAAGGTACGGTTTGATTTTAAAATCAAAAACCTAGTTTTGAAGGTTTAAAAACCTTTCTGCTTCGAAATTCTGAAATGAAAATAACACTATAAAGCGTTGCAAAACTTTGAAAAATAATATCTTTTTCGTTCGTTAACGAAATTTGATGAAACATGGGACACCGTGACCGCAAGGAGGATCTCTACATTCTAGAAGAAGCCGCGGATTTTTCTGATCTACCTACGATTTTTAGCATTGCAAAAACCAATGTGAGGAATCTAAACTGAATTGTGTGAATGGAACCGCGTTGTATAAATTATATAAGCGAAGTGTAAATTATATACGCATTGTATACCTCATGTACATGTGTTGTATAAGTTATATTAGCGATGTATAAATTATACAAGCGTTGAATGAAACATATATGCTCTGAATTGTGATGAAATGCAAGTGAATTATAATATAATATATGTATATACTCCCCTCGTCCACAGACCATGGACGATATTTATTGATTGTGATTGACGTGATATTATATGGTATGACGAATGGTTGGAAATAATTGTTTGTGGTTGATATTGTGGTTGAAAAATACCTTTGTGGTTGAAAAATACCCTCTTCTGGTAGAAACAAATTAGAATAGGATTGTGGAAATGAAAATAAAACATGCCGCCTGCGTGCGAACTAGATGCATGATCCCCATTGTCAAAAACCGCGAGGTTTTAAGGTAGAGCGAGGAGCCGTACTAGGGACGCTCCCGGTTTTAACTACCCTGCCGTTATGCTGCCGAAATTTTCTGAAATATACATGTGTTAGAATAAATTCATTCGTTGAAATAAATTACATATGTTGGAATATATATTCATGTGTTGAGTTGAAATTCATTCGTTGAATCAAAATTCATGTGTTGAATATTATTTGAATTTAAACAAATGGCCTTAGCGATAAAAATCACATTTTTATATATATACAAACTATAGCGAATATTCATGTGTTGAGTTGAAATTCATTCGTTGAATCAAAATTCATGTGTTGAATATTATTTGAATTTAAACAAATGGCCTTAGCGATAAAAATCACATTTTTATATATATACAAACTATAGCGAATATTCATGTGTTGAGATGAAATTCATTCGTTGAATCAAAATTCATGTGTTGAATATTATTTGAATTTAAACAAATGGCTTTAGCGATAAAAATCACATTTATATATATATATATACAAACTATAGCGAATATTCATGTGTTGAGTTGAAAGTCATTCGTTGAATCAAAATTCATGTGTTGAATATTATTTGAATTTAAACAAATGGCCTTAGCGATAAAAATCACATTTATATATATATATATATATATATACAAACTATAGCGAATATTCATGTGTTGAGTTGAAATTCATTCGTTGAATCAAAATTCATGTGTTGAATATTATTTGAATTTAAACAAATGGCTTTAGCGATAAAAATCACATTTTTATATATATACAAACTATAGCGAATATTCATGTGTTGAGTTGAAATTCATTCGTTGAATCAAAATTCATGTGTTGAACATTATTTGAATTTAAACAAATAGGTTTAGCGATAAAAATCACATTTATATATATATATATAGAAACTATAGCGAATATTCATGTGTTGAGTTGAAATTCATTCGTTGAATAAAAAATTCATGTGTTGAATATTATTTGAATTTAAACAAATGGCTTTAGCGATAAAAATCACATTTTTCTATATATACAAACTATATAGAATATTCATGTGTTGAATTGAAATTCGTCCGTCGAGTTGAAATTCATGTGTTGAATGTTATCATATTTTAAAATAAAATGAATAGACAATAAAAACTACATTTTTATTGTGAATATGAAGTGTTAAAAACATTCACGTGTTGAATAAATATTTTTGATGATAAAAATATTTCTTTTATCATGTATACGCTTTGAAAAAAATGCACACGTGTTGAAATAAATAATAGTTTGCTAGAAATATTATTATTAGCTTTGTTCTGCATATATATACATGTGTTGAACAGGAAAAATGGATTAGCTGTAGAGTAAAGAAATTATTTGCGTGCCCGACAAATAGGTAAACCTTGACGAGTTGGTTGCAAAATTTTATTTTTATATCAACTCCTGTGAATACCATTGGATGCGGAGTGTTGGTTATTCTGTGTGAAATAATAAATATCACCATAGGATAGTAACAATTAATTTTGAACTACACTACATGGCATACTTCTTGATGATAGGCATCCTATATCATATTCCACATAAGCAATTGGAGCTTGTGTGACAAGGTGGAAGATTTACCATACGAGCGAGAGGCTTGTATGGCGATGACTATATACTACAGGTTGAACTGATGACTAATATGGACTATATAAAATATAACGATAAATCGCCAGATTACTAAAAACCCCACACGGGTCTGGAGTTGACAATAATCACGTCTCTCTAGTTATTAGATACGGCACATGGACTATTTATTTCCACACGGAAACGGGGTGACGGGAATTTATTCTCTGGAGTGATTATCTATACATGCTCCCCCGTAAACACCAGAATATATCACTATAAATATGTGGATGCTTTTTAGGATTTATTGGATACCTAACACGGCCCAATAAATTTCCAAACCCCTCCCCGTACAAAGGAGGTTATGGCGAAATTTTTCGAAATATTAAGGCGTTAGTGAAATATTTGAGGTGAAAACGAAGTTGAAAATATAGAATGAACTATAGTTGGAATTATAGAATGAACTATATTTATATATATAAATATAAATATAATTAAAAGGAATCGAAGCCGTGCAGTTCGTGTTTCAGAATCTTAATTTGAAACGATTAGTACGAGAAATCCGACCATCGGATTTTCCCGAAACCGCAACCGCTGGGTTCGCCTTGGAAATATCTTCACAACGGCACCAACCTTGTAAAAATCCAACGATTGGATTGTCCGAAATGTTTAATTCAAATCTGAAGAAAAACAGCACCAAAATCGTTTATATTTATATATAAATATAAAAATAATTAAATTAAATCGAATAACGATGCTGCAGTTCGAATTTTGAAACCGTAACTTCAAACGACTAGTGTGGAAGATCCGACCGTCGGATTCTCACGAAACTGAACCGTTGGGTTAGCTTTGGGAATACCTTCCCACTGATATAGACTTCGTAGAAATCCAACGGTTAGATTTCTCGATAGGTGTAAAACAAATTAGGCTAAAAACAACGCCAGTGCCATGGCACGACCTGAAACGTCGTTTAATTAAATATGGCCATTTTTAAATAAATAAAAATGGCGAGAAATCATTATAAAATATCATAAGCAACATAGGTTGCAAATAAACCAATTGGGCTTGAATTGTTTGATATTTGATGGTTTTATGTGTTTGACACGAAAATAACACTAAAGAACTGAAAGATGGATGTCGAATAATATAACCATGGAAAGAATCGATTTAAATTCTAATTACGTGAATTATTTGAAAAGGCCGAGCTAACCCTCATTTCAAATAACTTATTGAGCGATTCGAATTGGAAAATGCAAAGACGATTCAAGACCGACGATCTTCGTATCGGTTGGATGGGCGCTGCTGAGGTTCCTGACCGGAGTAGCTACCGTGAAGGGACGAAAGTAGTAGCCGTCTGAACGTATGTGTTGATTGGACGGATATACGAGGAATTTGACGCCTCCGGTTTCGTTCAGACCCAGAACGGACTTGTAAATGGACTGTGTGTCTGACATTGGATTTTGTTCTATACTGATTGATCTCTGTTAAATATATATTATGTTTGGCGGCGGAGAATTTATTCTTTTGCTTAACGCCCTTCTCTGAGACATACGAGCTCAGAGGTTATATATTGATGGAAATCAATTGTATGGAGTGGACTGCCTATGTGGCATGACAAGATGCTGTGATCAAGGCTTCTGTTGCAAAGCAAAGTCTTGTGGATGATGATCAAAGCACGGTCTACGTGGCCTAGCTTTGTGTATTTCGTAGATTCGCGAGCCTCACACCTCGGTATGAGTTAAAAATGGGATACGGACCGCTGGGAGAGCACGGCGTTTCTTTCTAGCTATGGTGGTGTCGGTGACTTACCAGCCCTGACATTTATATCTACTTTTGTAATAACCCGGAAATCTGAGCCAGTTTAAAATTTTTAATTTGGCGATTTTAGCGAATTTTGAATATCTAAAATAGATTATTTTAAATAATATCGACGAGAAATTTATTTTGAATATAATTCGAATGTATATATTATACGCATCGTCATTAGAATATAAATATTTATATATAATTATAAATAGGAATTGAAATGGCGCGGTAGTTCGATAATTCGATTCCAAACTTCAATTGAATGTACCGGGTGCAAAACAATCCGGATTTTAGCGAAACCAAAAACATTAGGATCTAATTGATGATATCTTTCCAACGAATCCGAAAAATCAAGATTTCATAGCGAGAATCAAAAGTTATGCCCAGTTGAAAATTCTGAATAGTCGCTATGGAATTCAGGCCCTTAAAAATGGGAATTTTGCAAACGACCTCGGATTTCGACGAAACCACTTTTGTTGGGTCCGTGTTGTCAAATTATTGCTAGGTTTCAAGTTTCATAATTTTCCGAATCTATATGTGAGCGTGGCAAAGGAAAACGCGTTTGACCAGTTTCAGTTGATTTTAATCGACTGGAAATTGGCCATTTTTCAAACGGTCTCAGAATTCGACGAAACTAGTTTTGTTAGGACCGTATCGTCAATACGAAGCTAGAAAATATTTTTCTGGAATTTTTCTAGTTAGTATGTGACCCCGGTAATTTGAAATGTACGTTTAAAATTCAATATAGTGATTTAAATGTAAATTCAACGGAAACTGATCGAAACGACCGAATCAGCTTACGATACATATCCCACTGTGTTCGGAATGGGGGTAATACGCTATGGACGACAGGCGGTGGGCCTCGTTTCGAGGTCATATGTAAAAGTCAACTTTTTGCAATTAAAATAAATTAAAAAATTAAATTTTCTCTCCCTTCTCCTCAAAACCCGTTGCCCCCCCCCCCGATTTAATCTGAAATCGATTTCAAAAAAAAAAATGAACGAGGAAGTCGTTCGAATCCGCCGCCTCCTGGCGGACTGTCGCCGCCGCGCCTTCGTCGGAGGCCCTCCGACGTACCCCCCACCCCCCTCGCTCGCTCCACTCTCCCTCTCCCCTTCTGAAAGACGAAACCCCCCTTCTCCTCCTCAGACCACCACCGAGTCGCCCTCAACGCCGCCCCGCCGCCTGAGGGCCCCACTTCGCCGCCATTTGGCACTACCCTGGCCTCCAGCGCCTCCAACAACCTCCTTCTCCTCTCAAATCGTACCCGAGGAACCCCAAACCCTGTTTATCCGCTACTCCGACCAATGTGACGCCGCCGTTGACCGTCCGTGGTTTCCCCGAGCTCCCTCCGACCGCGGTGAGCGTTTACTTCATTTTCTAGCTTGTTTAAACAATTAAAAATGTGATTTTTAATTATAAATATCGAAAACAAAAATATATATGACTTTTATATATGTGTATAGCTAAATAAAAACATAATTTTCATACTAGAGGCATAGTAAAAATATGATCTTTTATATTGTAGAGAGTTCAAAATATAATATTTATTGTATGCAAAAGTAGAAAATATAATTTTCATATTATATAGATGATAAAAATGTGATCTTTATATAGCAGAATATAGAAAGACGATATTTCTATTGTAGTGAAAGACGACATTTTTAAAGTAGGAATAGAAGAAATATTTGTAGAGACAATAGCATAGTCAAAATTCGATTTTTATATATTGAATAGCATAGTAAAAAAATCGATTTTTATATATTGAATAGCATAGTAAAAATTCGATTTTTATATATTGAATAGCATAGTAAAAATTCGATTTTTATATATTGAATAGCATAGTAAAAATTCGATTTTTATATATTGAATAGCATAATAAAAATTCGATTTTTATATATTGAATAGCGAAGTAAAAATTCGATTTTTACATATGTAGTGGCTACGGGCAACGAAAGCGACAAAAAGGCGAGAATGATGAAGATTTCTATCAAAGAAGAGTCATGGATTCGGGATAGCTATCTGTGAGAATTTCTCACCTTTCAATTTCTTTTCTAGCTATATATATATACTAGGATGCAGACGGTGCTTAGTAGCACCCGACACAATCGTCCACAGACCATGGACTTGTTTGTTTGGTTGCATAGATTAGTTAGATTATTTGATTGAAATTGATTGTTTGGTGAAATGAATGGATCTGATTGATGTATGAATGACGTGGGCCTTCACTAGACCGGGGATAAGGCTAGACCTCGTCCCGTTTCTAGTATCGTGCCGTTATGCCGCCGAAATTTTCTAAAATATGTTAGAAAAATAGAAATATCAATTTTATTGAATAAATGAATTGAATAGAAATCCATATGTTAAGCTAAAAATATTTTATCGTTAAAAATATAAATTTTAACGTGAATGTGAATAAATAAATATTCATTTACAAACCGGACGGTTTGTTTATGTACACATATTTGAAGGACATTGATTGGGTCGATAAATTTTACACATCTCCCAACTGCACAAATAAAATATGTGTTTGATTGTTTGAAAACCCCATACGGGTTTTGGGATGAAATATGAAGTCCACTCATCCTGATTGATTAAATATGTCGATCGATTGATTGACAGGTTGTATAAGCGTTAGATATCTATATTTGATGCTTATACAGTGTAGTGCACTTTGGTTGATGGTTGATTATTTTTCAATGCTATTATATACATGTGTTGTATGAAAATCCATATAATTAATTTTATATGGTGATTGATTGGGCCTCATTCCAATTTAGAAAATAAAGAATAATATAAAATAAAGGTTCATGTGTTGACTGTACTCATCCGTTGAGATTAGTCATGTGTTGAACGAAATATTTTATAATAAAATTTACTTCTTTATCAATATAAAATAAAGGTTCATGTGTTGACTGTACTCATCCGTTGAGATTAGTCATGTGTTGAACGAAATATTTTAATAATAAAATTTACTTCTTTATCAATATAAAATAAAGGTTCATGTGTTGACTGTACTCATCCGTTGAGATTAGTCATGTGTTGAACGAAATATTTTGATAATAACAAATATTTTGATAATAGGGAATATTTGAAAATAGAAATACATTAAGCCGTGTTGATTAGATTGACGCCATTTTGACGTGAACGATATTTATATCGATTTTATTCATTTCGAAATGAATTGAATATAAAACGATTTCGAAATGAATTGAATATATAACGATTTAGAAATGAATTGAATATATAACGATTTCGAAATGAATTGAATATATAACGATTTCAAAATGAATTGAATATAAAACGATTTCGAAATGAATTGAGTATATAACGATTTCGAAATGAATTGAATATATAATGATTTCGAAATGAATTGAATATATAACGATTTCGAAATGAATTGAATATATAACGATTTCGAAATGAATTGAATATATAACGATTTCGAAATGAATTGAATATATAACGATTTCGAAATGAATTGAATAGAAAACTAATTTGAATTGAATCGATTAGAAAACTAATTTGAATTGAATCGATTAGAAAACCAATTTTAATTGAATTGAATTGAATAGAAAACGAATTCGAATTGAATAGAAAACGAATTGAAATGAATTCAAATTGAATTGGAATTTTAATTGAATAGAAATGAATTTTTAAACGAATTTATAAAGAAGAATTCAATTTTGATTTGAACTAAAATGGAAGTTGAAATTGCTTTTGAAACGAATTTTAAAACTATTTACATAATTCGTTTTAATAGAAATCGATGAAATATATATTATATATATAATATAATGGCCTGAATAGAACGCGCCGCGCCGCGGTAGTTCGTGAATTTCGACCATTTATTTCAAACGGACATTACGGGAGATCCGACCATCGGATTCTCCTAAAACCGGAACCGATGGTTTCGTATCGAAAAGAGCTTTCTAATGAATATTAGAAATTCAAAATCTAACGGTTAGATTTGGAGATACGTCCAAATCAAATTTGAAAAAGGTCGCTGTAAGTGCAGTTCGATGGCCGTTGATGGAAATCGACTGTACGGACCTTGATAAAATTATTAAAAATAGTAATAATTTGTGTAAAATCATAAGAAATGATTTGGGAAAAATTGGGGTGAAAAACTCCATATTTGAAAAGATAAAAATGAATTTTTATCGAAATGAACTAGTTTTGAACTAAATTTAAAACCCAATTTTTTTAAATAAATAAATTAGATTTAAAAAGGGGTTTTAAATAAATCGGAATTTCTAATATATTTGATTGGATTTGAATAACACTAGTTCTTTAACCCGATAATAAATAGAATTTAATTTGGGTTTGTCGTGAACTGTGTTTTAAATAACACCTAGTTCTTTAACCCAGTAAAAGGAGTTTTAACGAATCTGCAATTAGATTGAAATGTGAATCTATAATCTAAATTATCAAATTTAGAAATGAGCGGGAATGGAGTATTACCAGTTTTGCTCCAAAGCGATAGTTAAATCTTTAATTAGATTTGAACGTGAAATGGTAATTAATTTTACCGATAACACCACGGTGTTAGATATGGAGTATTACCAGTTTTGCTTCATGGGATGAATAGGTTGGGATTGGGAAATAAAATAAATAATTACTTCGTTACGGTTCGCTAATCTCGACTAGTTGAAAAAAAAATCATAATTTGGTTTTAAATGACATCCAAAGGAAGATTACAGGATAAATTTTAAAGAATTTATCTTGGATAAAATTAATGGGAACCTTTCCCTAAGAATGTGGAATTTAGAAACTAGCTGTAGGTTGGCTAAGAAGAATGGTTTCCTGGGTATTGATCTGATGTTGTTTTCGGCCTTCGGGGTTAATATTTGGGAAATTGTTCTCTTGCTAATTTGCGGTTAGTGACTGCTGAATTGGAATGAGGCGTATGTTGTGTTTGTTTAACATTTGTTTTAATATACGCGGGTTGTTCGGAAAGTCCGGGTCTATACCCATTCTGAATAACCGATTCGACGATATGTCGAAGATAAAGACGATGGTTGAAGACCGGAAGTCTTCACATCGTTTGGGTAATTACTGACGATCCTGATTGGGCTGTACACCCAAGAGGATGGAAATAGTTGGTGGTCGTCCAGACGTACTTGGAGGTGGATGGATATGCGAGGAAAGTGCCTCCGGTTTCGTTCAGACCCAGAACGGACTTGTAAATGGATTGTGTGTCTGACATTGGATTTTATTCTGTGTTGATTTATTTCTATTAAATATATATCTGTTTGGCAGCGGAGAATTTATTCTCTTGCTTAACGCCCTTCTCTGAGACGTACGAGCTTAGAGGTTATATATCGATAGATATCAATCGCATGGCATGAACTGCCTGTGTGGCACGCTGAGTTGCATGGATCAAGGCTTCTGTTGAAAAGCAAAGTCTTGTGGTTGATGATCAAAGCACAGCCTACGGGGCAGCTTTGTGTATAACGTGAATTCGCGAGCCTCACACCTCGGTATGAGTTAAAAACGGGATACGGACTGTAGGGAGAGCACGACGTTTCTTTCTTGCTTTGGTGGTGTCAGTGACTTACCAGCCCTGACATTTATATACTTTTCACCTTTGTGGTTGTTGGAATGAGGCTCCTCGATTATAGGTCTGTAAGGACCGGGAAACGTGTGTTCAGGAATAAATAATCCTCTAACGTAAGTGAGGACCGACCCAGAAGCATCCACGGGTTGCCCAGAGTGTGTAGCCCCGAGGCATTTGCTAGAGTGTCTCGAACGCTGAGTGGAGCTTGCCCCTTGCCTCGACTCATGACGGAATCCAATTTCCAATACGTGTAATTCGTCTTTAATTGTAGAACTAGTATGGCGACATAGTAGATGGTAGCTATGCCGCCTATGATTTATATTTATGATCGAAAATGTTTTGACACTATACACTTATTAGAGTATCAAATGATTTGTTTTAAACGTATCAAGCATGTTTGGCTATTATAAGGGAAAACCCTATCCTCCGGCTTGCGTTGCATTGTGTGATGGGACCTGGGTCTTATAATAGCTTCATTTATCGAAAAAGCATTGCGTTGTTTATTGATATGCACTGGTATTTTTGGGAGGAAACCCATTCCGTGTTATACGGCGTGGTCCCTTGAATTACTCTCTTTTAAAATAAAGTTTTAAATAACTGTTTTCGTTCTCACACCAGTCACATGACTGACCTGCAGTTTATTGTTTTAACCTAAACTCTGGGTGCCCCTATTTTCCGCACGGGCAGCTAGTAGTTTTGGTTTTGCAGATTTATATTCACAGGATCCTAGTTTACAGCTGGAATGATATCCGAAAAGCTCTGTATCCGTATATCACCTTCAGTTGTGCTTTGTATTATTTTCCGCTGCTATGTAATTTATTGTAATCTCTGATATTTATCGTATGTAATTTATTCAATTATACTCCGTATATTCTTGTATCTGATGGAATTGTTGTAATAGCAATGAAATGTTCTTCCGTCTGCGTTCTATTTTGTCCTGTTCTCAAACGATCAGGGGTTTCGAGCGGTCTTTGTCGGTTTAACGACTGATTCAGATCGAGCGAAATTTCTTGCCGTCACATTTGGTATCAGAGCTTTGGTTTACAGAGCTCGAGAACAAGACACATTAGAATCATACGAAAGAATTCATCAGATATTGGGTTAGTAATATCCAATTAGAATGACTCGTTAGAGATAGGATCAGTAGTATCCTAGAACGAGTGTGAAGCGTATATTTTTCAAATGAAAACAATTTTGTTCTGAAAATTTAAATCATTTTATACGTATTTGAATATTTTATTTATTTTGAATATGGACAATCCAATATATAATGGTTTTGTATATACGCGTCATGAACGTATATTCGAAGTTTTAATATACTGGATAGATATAGGGTTACACTCTAGTCGCCCGGAGATGATATTGATGATAGCGATCGCATCATCAATATTTATGTTCGTGTTTCGAAGGTGTGATTTTCTATATATTTCCATTAGACTGGTGTGAGAACCAAAACTTATATAGTTAAAACACATTGTTGTGAATTGGCATCAAAAACATGATTTTCTGTATATGTATCAAAATTTTAAATTTGAAACGTTAATCCACTAATTGATTGATGTTTGTGTTGTTTGTTTATTTGTTTGCTAATTTTGAACCATTTAGCCTAATTGAATCAAATATTGAAAATAGGTCGCATGTGCTTGCATACATGTATATCTTTTGAACAGGTCATAGCAAGGAGGCTAGAGCCGAAGAATAAAATTTGTTTGCCCGACAAATAGGTACATGTTTACTACATAATTTACTGTTTTGTTTGGGTGATGATGATTTTATGGGCCTATTGGCTAGCCGCTTGGCTTTTTCTTTTTCTTTTTGAGATTAGAAGGACCGGGGAAGCTATTTGAAATTCCCCGATGCTCCCGGTGCAGGGGAGGTTATGGCGAAATTTTTCGAAAATTTAGGGTGTTAGCCAAATTTTTGAAAATTTGAAAATTCTCAGAAACTGAAAAGTTGGAGGATGGAAGCCAGATCGAATGTAGAGATGAATAATCAAACCACTTTCGGCTTTGTTCCTTTTCGGGGACGAAAAGTTTTAAGTGGGGGAGATTGTAATAAACCGGAAATCTGAGCTAGTTTAAAATTTTTAATTTGGCGATTTTAGCGAATTTTAAATATCTAAAATAGATTATTTTAAATAATATCAACGAGAAATTTATTTTGAATATAATTCGAACGTATATATTATACGCGTCGTCATTAGAATATAAATATTTATATATAATTATAAATAGGAATTGAAATGGCACGGTAGTTCGATAATTCGATTCCAAACTTCAATTGAATGTACCGGGTGCAAAACAATCCGGATTTTAGCGAAACCAAAAACATTAGGATCTAATTGATGATATCTTTCCAACGAATCCGAAAAATCAAGATTTCATAGCGAGAATCAAAAGTTATGCCCAGTTGAAAATTCTGAATAGTCGCTATGGAATTCAGGCCCTTAAAAATGGGAATTTTGCAAACGACCTCGGATTTCGACGAAACCACTTTTGTTGGGTCCGTGTTGTCAAATTATTGCTAGGTTTCAAGTTTCATAATTTTCCGAATCTATATGTGAGCGTGGCAAAGGAAAACGCGTTTGATCAGTTTCAGTTGATTTTAATCGACTGGAAATTGGCCATTTTTCAAACGGTCTCAGAATTCGACGAAACTAGTTTTGTTAGGACCGTATCGTCAATACGAAGCTAGAAAATATTTTTCTGGAATTTTTCTAGTTAGTATGTGACCCCGGTAATTTGAAATGTACGTTTAAAATTCAATATAGTGATTTAAATGTAAATTCAACAGAAACTGATCGAAACGACCGAATCAGCTTATGATACATATCCCATTGTGTTCGGAATGGGGGTAATACGCTATGGACGACAGGCGGTGGGCCTCGTTTCGAGGTCATATGTAAAAGTCAACTTTTTGCAATTAAAATAAATTAAAAAATTAAATTTTCTCTCCCTTCTCCTCAAAACCCGTTGCCCCCCCCCCCCCCCCCGATTTAATCAGAAATCGATTTCAAAATAAAAAAAAGAACGAGGAAGTCGTTCGAATCCGCCACCTCCTGGCGGACTGTCGCCGCCGCGCCTTCGTCGGAGGCCCTCCGACGTACCCCCCCCCCTCGCTCGCTCCACTCTCCCTCTCCCCTTCTGAAAGACGAAACCCCCCCGCCCTTCTCCTCCTCAGACCACCACCGAGTCGCCCTCAACGCCGTCCCGCCGCCTGAGGGCCCCACTTCGTCGCCACCTGGCACTACCCTGGCCTCCAGCGCCTCCAACAACCTCCTTCTCCTCTCAAACCGTACCCGAGGAACCCCAAACCCCGTTTATCCGCTGCTCCGACCAATGCGACGCCGCCGTTGACCGTCCGTGGTTTCCCCGAGCTCCCTCCGACCGCGGTGAGCGTTTACTTCATTTTCTAGCTTGTTTAAACAATTAAAAATGTGATTTTTAATTATAAATATCGAAAACAAAAATATATATGACTTTTATATATGTGTATAGCTAAATAAAAACATAATTTTCATACTAGAGGCATAGTAAAAATATGATCTTTTATATTGTAGAGAGTTCAAAATATAATTTTTATTGTATGCAAAAGTAGAAAATATAATTTTCGTATTATATAGATGATAAAAATGTGATCTTTATATAGCAGGATATAGAAAGACGATATTTTTATTGTAGTGAAAGACGACATTTTTAAAGTAGGAATAGAAGAAATAGTTGTAGAGACAATAGCATAGTAAAAATTCGATTTTTATATATTGAATAGCATAGTAAAAATTCGATTTTTAAATATTGAATAGCATAGTAAAAATTCGATTTTTATATATTGAATAGCATAGTAAAAATTCGATTTTTATATATTGAATAGCATAGTAAAAATTCGATTTTTATATATTGAATAGCATAATAAAAATTCGATTTTTATATATTGAATAGCGAAGTAAAAATTCGATTTTTACATATGTAGTGGCTACGGGCAACGAAAGCGACAAAAAGGCGATAATGATGAAGATTTCTATCAAAGAAGAGTCGTGGATTCGGGATAGGTATCTGTGAGAATTTCTCACCTTTCAATTTCTTTTCTAGCTATATATATATATATATATATATATATATATATATATATATACTAGGATGCAGACGGTGCTTAGTAGCACCCGACACAATCGTCCAAAGACCATGGACTTGTTTGTTTGGTTGCATAGATTAGTTAGATTATTTGATTGAAATTGATTGTTTGGTGAAATGAATGGATCTGATTGATGTATGAATGTCGTGCGCCTTCACTAGACCGGGGATAAGGCTAGACCTCGTCCCGTTTCTAGTATCGTGCCGTTATGCCACCGAAATTTTCTAAAATATGCTAGAAAAATAGAAATATCAATTTTATTGAATAAATGAATTGAATAGAAATTCATATGTTAAGCTAAAAATATTTTATCGTTAAAAATATAAATTTTAACGTGAATGTGAATAAATAAATATTCATTTACAAACCGGACGGTTTGTTTATGTACACCTATTTGAAGGACATTGATTGGGTCGATAAATTTTACACATCGCCCAACTGCACAAATAAAATATTTGTTTGAATGTTTGAAAACCCCATACGGATGTTGGGATGAAATATGAAGTCCACTCATCCTGGTTGATTAAATATGTCGATCGATTGATTGACAGGCTATATAAGCGTTAGATATCTATATTTGATGCTTATACAGTGTAGTGCACTTTGGTTGATGGTTGATTATTTTTCAATGCTATTATATACATGTGTTGTATGAAAATCCATATAATTAATTTTATATGGTGATTGATTGGGCCTCATTCCAATTTAGAAAATAAAGAATAATATAAAATAAAGGTTCATGTGTTGACTGTACTCATCCGTTGAGATTAGTCATGTGTTGAACGAAATATTTTATAATAAAATTTACTTCTTTATCAATATAAAATAAAGGTTCATGTGTTGACTGTACTCATCCGTTGAGATTAGTCATGTGTTGAACGAAATATTTTAATAATAAAATATACTTCTTTATCAATATAAAATAAAGGTTCATGTGTTGACTGTACTCATCCGTTGAGATTAGTCATGTGTTGAACGAAATATTTTGATAATAACAAATATTTTGATAATAGGGAATATTTGAAAATAGAAATACATTAAGCCGTGTTGATTAGATTGACGCCATTTTGACGTGAACGATATTTATATCGATTTTATTCATTTCGAAATGAATTGAATATAAAACGATTTCGAAATGAATTGAATATATAACGATTTAGAAATGAATTGAATATATAACGATTTCGAAATGAATTGAATATATAACGATTTCGAAATGAATTGAATATAAAACGATTTCGAAATGAATTGAGTATATAACGATTTCGAAATGAATTGAATATATAATGATTTCGAAATGAATTGAATATATAACGATTTCGAAATGAATTGAATATATAACGATTTCGAAATGAATTGAATATATAACGATTTCGAAATGAATTGAATATATAACGATTTCGAAATGAATTGAATAGAAAACTAATTTGAATTGAATCGATTAGAAAACTAATTTGAATTGAATCGATTAGAAAACCAATTTGAATTGAATTGAATAGAAAACGAATTGAAATGAATTCAAATTGAATTGGAATTTGAATTGAATAGAAGTGAATTTTTAAACGAATTTATAAAGAAGAATTCAATTTTGATTTGAACTAAAATGGAAGTTGAAATTGCTTTTGAAACGAATTTTAAAACTATTTATATAATTCGTTTTAATAGAAATCAACGAAATATATATTATATATATTATATATATAATATAATGGCCGGAATAGAACGCGCCGCGCCGCGGCAGTTCGTGAATTTCGACCATTTATTTCAAACGGACATTACGGGAGATCCGACCGTCGGATTCTCCTAAAACCGGAACCGATGGGTTCGTATCGAAAAGAGCTTTCTAATGAATATTAGAAATTCAAAATCTAACGGTTAGATTTGGAGATACGTCAAAATCAAATTTGAAAAAGGTCGCTGTAAGTGCAGTTCGATGGCCGTTGATGGAAATCGACTGTACGGACCTTGATAAAATTATTAAAAATAGTAATAATTTGTGTAGAGTCATAAGAAATGATTTGGGAAAAATTGGGGTGAAAAACTCCATATTTGAAAAGATAAAAATGATTTTTTATCGAAATGAACTAGTTTTGAACTAAATTTAAAACCCAATTTTTTAAAATAAATAAATTAGATTTAAAAAGGGGTTTTAAATAAAGCGGAATTTCTAATATATTTGATTGGATTTGAAATGGGTTTATAGTGTACGGTGTTTTAAATAACACTAGTTCTTTAACCCGATAATAAATAGAATTTAATTTGGGTTTGTCGTGAACTGTGTTTTAAATAACACCTAGTTCTTTAACCCAGTAAAAAGAGTTTTAACGAATCTGCAATTAGATTGAAATGTGAATCTATAATCTAAATTATCAAATTTAGAAGTGAGCGGGAATGGAGTATTACCAGTTTTGCTCCAAAGCGATAGTTAAATCTTTAATTAGATTTGAACGTGAAATGGTAATTAATTTTACCGATAACACCACGGTGTTAGATATGGAGTATTACCAGTTTTGCTTCATGGGATGAATAGGTTGGGATTGGGAAATAAAATAAATAATTACTTCGTTACGGTTCGCAAATCTCGACTAGTTGGAAAAAAAACCATAATTTGGTTTTAAAGGACATCCAAAGGAAGATTACAGGATAAATTTTAAAGAATTTATCTTGGATAAAATTAATGGGAACCTTTCCCTAAGAATGTGGAATTTAGAAACTAGCTGTAGGTTGGTTAAGAAGAATGGTTTCCTGGGTATTGATCTGATGTTGGTTTCGGCCTTCGGGGTTAATATTTAGGAAATTGTTCTCTTGCTAATTTGCGGTTGACTGCTGAATTGGAATGAGGCGTATGTTGTGTTTGTTTAACATTTGTTTTAATATACGCGGGTTGTTTGGAAAGTCCGGGTCTATACCCATTCTGAATAACCGATTCGACGATATGTCGAAGATAAAGACGGTGGTTGAAGACCGGAAGTCTTCACGTCGTTTGGGTAATTACTGACGATCCTGATTGGGCTGTACACCCAAGAGGATGGAAATAGTTGGTGGTTGTCCAGACGTACTTGGAGGTGGATGGATATGCGAGGAAAGTGCCTCCGGTTTCGTTTAGACCCAGAATGGACTTGTAAATGGATTGTGTGTCTGGCATTGGATTTTATTCTGTGTTGATTGATTTCTGTTAAATATATATCTGTTTGGCGGCGGAGAATTTATTCTCTTGCTTAACGCCCTTCTCTGAGACGTACGAGCTTAGAGGTTATATATCGATAGATATCAATCGCATGGCATGAACTGCCTGTGTGGCACGCTGAGTTGCATGGATCAAGGCTTCTGTTGAAAAGCAAAGTCTTGTGGTTGATGATCAAAGCAAAACCTACGGGGCAGCTTTGTGTATAACGTGAATTCGCGAGCCTCACACCTCGGTATGAGTTAAAAACGGGATACGGACTTCAGGGAGAGCACGACGTTTCTTTCTAGCTTTGGTGGTGTCAGTGACTTACCAGCCCTGACATTTATATACTTTTCACCTTTGTGGTTGTTGGAATGAGGCGCCTCGATTATAGGTCTGTAAGGACCGGGAAACGTGTGTTCAGGAATAAATAATCCTCTAACGTAAGTGAGGACCGGCCCTGAAGCATCCAGGGGTTTCCCAGAGTGTGTAGCCCCGAGGCATTTGCTAGAGTGTCTCGAACGCGGAGAGGAGCTTGCCCCTTGCCTCGACTCATGACGGAATCAAATTTCCAATACGTGTAATTCGTCTTTAATTGTAGAACTAGTATGGCGACATAGTAGATGTTAGCTATGCCGCCTATGATTTATATTTATGATCGAAAATATTTTGACACTATACACTTATTATAGTATCAAATGATTTGTTTTAAACGTATCAAGCATGTTTGGCTATTATAAGGGAAAACCCTATCCTCCGGCTTGCGTTGCATTGTTTGATGGGACCTGGGTCTTATAATAGCTTCATTTTTCGAAAAAGCATTGCGTTGTTTATTGATATGCACTGGTATTCTTGGGAGGAAACCCATTCCGTGTTATACGGCGTGGTCCCTTGAATTACTCTCTTTTAAAATAAAGTTTTAAATAACTGTTTTAGTTCTCACACCAGTCACAAGACTGACCTGGAGTTTATTGTTTTAACCTAAACTCTGGGTGCCCTATTTTCCGCACGGGCAGCTAGTCGTTTGGTTTTGCAGATTTATATTCACAGGATCCTGGTTTACAGCTGGAATGATATCCGGAAAGCTCTGTATTCGTATATCACCTGCAGTTGTGCTTTGTATTATTTTCCGCTGCTATGTAATTTATTGTAATCTCTGATATTTATCATTTGTAATTTATTCAATTATACTCTGTATATTCTTGTATCTGACGGAATTGTTGTAATAGCAATGAAATGTTCTTCCGTCTGCGTTCTATTTTGTCCTGTTCTCAAACGATCAGGGGTTTCGAGCGGTCTTTGTCGGTTTAACGACTGATTCAGATCGAGCGAAATTTCTTGCCGTCACAACTTTTCATCTTTGTGGTTGTTGGAATGCGAGGCGCCTCGATTATAGGTTTTTAAGGACCGGGAAACGTGTGTTCAGGAATTGCCAATCCTCAAACGTAAGAGAGGACCGGCCCAGCCAAATCCAGGGTTGCCCAGAGTGCGTAGTCCTGAGGCATTTGCTAGAATGTCTTGAAGCGGAGAGGAGCTTGCCCCTTGCGTCGACTCATGACGGAAATCCAGTTTCCAATACGAGATAACGGATTCGATTGTAACTTATATATGTCGACATAGTGGCATGGGACGCTCATGTTGCCTATGATTGATATTTATGATGCTATTCATTTTTGAAACATATATGCACTAGTAATAATATCAAATGATTTTGCTTTACACGTATCAAGCATATTTGGCCATTATAAGGTAAAAACTCTATCGTCCGGCTTGCATTGCATTGTATGATGAGACTTGAATCTTAAAATAGCTTCCTCCTTTTAAAAAGCATTGCGTTGTTTTAAGGAATTTACTTTGTTTTAAATGCACTAGCAATCACTGGAGTAAACCCGTTCTGCGAAAGTGGCGTGGTCCTATGATTTGCTTATTACTGTTGTTTAACTATTGAATAGATTCCTCACACCAGTCCCCATGACTGACTCGTTGTTTGTTTCACTTTGCAAACGCGGGTGCCCTTATTTTCACGCAGGCAGCCTAGTTCATAGGTGATAGGTTGTTTTTGGCTCTGCACTGTTGCATAGAGTGCATTTTGGCTCATGGTGAGGCTGACTTCACAGAGATGACTTTGACATTTTCCGCCATTATTGTACTTGTATTATGATTCCGCCATTGGCGATGCAGACTGATTTACTTTCAGTATTTATTATCGTATGTATATGTACCGCCTTCGGCGATGTAGACTGATACCCTTATTATGTCTCACTGCATGTATGTATTCCGCCTCTGGCGATGATGACTGATTACTTCCCTTTTTATTTACTAAGTTATATCATACGCTGTGCTATTCTTATGTTGTTACATGTTGTGATTCCGCTGTCATATCCATGTAAGATTATTCCATTTATTGTTTTTGCTATTATCTGTACTCTGCTATGATGATTAATGTGTTATATTCCAATGATTATCCTTAATACCGCCCCTCGGATTTTGGGATCGTCACAAGAGGTAGGAGGATGGGTCACGGTCAGGCGGGTAGAGGGCGGGGGCTAGGGTTAGCGGTGGCGATTTGGGGGGCGAAGGGGGTGTTCTGGTCGCAGTTTCAAATCAAGAAGGGGGCGACTGAAGGAGGAGGTCAAGGTGAAGGGGGAGGTGGCGCAGCAGGCGAGGCAGTTTTGGGGGAGGCAGCATCGACGGCGAGGGCGGGAGGGACGCAAGCGCGATTTCCTTTTTCTTTTTTATTTGGTTACGGGTTTGTGTTGACTGAGGGAGAGAGGAGTAGGAAAATATAATATATATAATTATTTTATTCTATTTAATTTAATTTTAAAAAGGTACCTTTTTATTTTGACCTCGAAACGAGACCCACCGCCTATCATCCTTAGCTAATTACCCCCATTTCGAACACAATGGGATATGTATCGTAAGTTGTTTCGATCAGTTTTCATCAAAATCAAAATATAAATATATATATTGATTTTGAACGCGCATTTCAATTTACCGGGGCCACGTATGGCCTCTAAAAGTTCCCAAAAATATTTTCTAGCTTCGTATTGACGATACGGTTCTAGCAAAACTAATTTCGTCAAATTCCGAGACCGCTCAAAAAATGGCCATTTTCCAGTCGATTAAAATCAACAGAAACTGGTCAAACGCGTTTTCCTTTGCCACGCTCACATATTGATTCGAAAAATTACGAATTTTGGAATCTAGCAATAATTTTACTTCCCGGATCCAACAAAAGTGGTTTCATCAAAAACAGAGGTCGTTTGCAAAATTTCCATTTTTAAGGGCCAGAATTCCATAGTGACTATTTTGAATTTTCAACTGGGCATAACTTTTGGTTCCCGCTATGAAATTCGGATTCGTTGGAAAGATATTCTCAAATAGATTCTAATATTTTTGGTTTCGCTAAAATCCGGTTTATTTTGAATCCTGTACATTCATTTGAACTTTGAAATCAAAATTTCAAACTACCGCGCCATTTCCAATTCTTTTATAATTAAAATAAATTATTTATATTCTAACGACGATTCAAATAAATATATACATTCTGATTCTGTTCAAAATAAATTCCTTGTCGCCATTATCTGAAATACTTCATCTTAAATATTCAAAATTCATTAAATTTCCAAAATAAAAATTTTAAATTGGCTCAGAATTTCTGGGTTGTTACAACTTCATATGTAGCAATATAAAAATATGAACTTTACTTTGTATGTAGCGACATTAAAATATGAACTTTACTTTGTATGTAGCGACATAAAAATATGAACTTTACTTTGTATGTAGCGATATAAAAATATGAACTTTACATTATATGTAGCGATATAAAAATATGAACTTTACTTTGTATGTAGCGATATGAAAATATGAACTTTACTTTATATGTAGCGGTATAAAAATATGATTTTCAATATGTAATTGCTTTATAAAAATATGACTTTTATTTATATAAATAGCGATGTTAAAAACGTGATTTTTAACATAAACTGTGTGATACAGATTGCGATGGTACTGTCGAAAAATAAATCTAAATTCAAACCGTTCAGAGATAAGGACTGGCGGAGTGGATCCCCAAGGTGAGAACTCCTCACTGAAATTTTCTTATATAGTTATTTATTTTATAACTGCATATATGAACTGCTTCCCGACGTCCACAGACCATGGACGACTTGTTTGATTGTTTGGTTTGGTTGATTAGATTATTTGGTTGAATTTTGTTGGTTGGGTGAAATAAATTGATTAGAATTGTTATGTGTGTATGGCGCGAGCCAATATCAGGAGAGATGTACCACTAGACATTACCCGCTTTTGATATTGTGCCGTTATGCCGCCAAAATTTTCTAAAATATGTTAGAAAAATAAAAATATTATTTTTATTGTGTAAATGAATCGAATAAATATTTTATTGTTAAAAATATAATTTTTAACGTGTATATAAATAAAATAAATATTCATTTACAAATCAGATGATTTGTTTTTGTTCACCCATTTAACTGATATAGATTGACACGATAAATTTTACACATCGCCCAACTGCACAAATAAATTTCATTATTTGTTGATTGAAACCCCACACGGGTAATGGGATGATATTTGACATACACTAATCCCTGTTTAGTTGAATGTCAATCGATAGTTGACGGACTGTTGTAAGCGTTAAATATTTATATTTAATGCTTATACAGTGTAGAATGCACTTTGGATGATGGTTGATTGCATATCATGGTGTATACATGTATTGTATGAAATCCATATAATCAACATTATATGGTAATTGACCATGTTTGATTCCAGTTCAGAAAGAATGAATATTTTAAAATAATATTCAGTAAAAGATCAAAATCTGATTTTAATGTCCGATTTGGGATGGACACGAATATATTCAAATATATAAAGCCGTATTGATTAGATTAAGGCCATTTTGACGTGAACGATATTTATATCGATTTTATTCATTTTTATAATGAATATCGAAAAGGAAGTGATTTCAAAATATAACGTTTTGAAAATATTATCATTTATATATTAATGATATGGAATATTCAATTTTGATCTAAAATTAAATATGCAGTTGAAATCGTTTTGAAATCGAATTTAAAACGATTTATAAATTATGTTTTAAATAAAAATCAACGAAATATATAATATGTATATTATATATATTATATAATGGCCTGAATAGAATGTGCCACGCTGCGGCAGTTCGCGAATTTCGACCATTGACTTCGAACGAACATTACGGGAGATCTGACCATCGGATTCTCCTAAATCTTGAACCGTTGGGTTCGTATCGAAAAGAGGTTTCTAATGAATATTAGAGATTTGAAATCTAACGGTTGGATTTGGAATTATGTCCAAATCAAATTTGGAAAAGGTCGCTATAAGTGCAGTTCGATGGCCGTTTATGGAAATCGACTATACGGGCCTTGATAAAATTATTTAAAATATCAATAATTAGTGTTAAATCATAAGAAACGATTTGAAAAGAATTTGGATGAAAAATTCCATATTTGAAAAGATAAAAATAGATTTTTATCGAAATGAACAAGTTATTAACTAGAATGATAATCCAATATTTTTAAATAATTAAATTGGATTTGAAACGGTTTTAATGATAACAGGAGATTCCAATATATGAATTAGAATGGATTTGAATCGAAATTATCTACGGAATATTTCGATATTGGATTCTGTGATTATACGTATATTACGGAGGAATTTGGAAGATATATATATCATTATTCCAATACGATATTTGTTGATTTCAGAATTTGATATTGAATATAAGTCGATATATTTTCTATTCAGTGCCTTGTATTTAATATCAAATTGGATTTTGGGTTTGTCGTGAACTGTGTTTTAAATGACACCGTTCTTACACAAAGTATGAAAAGAATAAACCTTTTAATTAAGATTATTGGAGTTTCCGGTTAATTAACATTTAATTGGAATAAAATGGAATGTGAATTGGGTTTATCGTGGACCGTGTTTTAACGACATTCGTTCTTTAACCCGATTTACAATGAAATGTGATTTGGAATTTATAAATATTTTGTTAAGATTTAAAGGAGATTTTCCAAACTAAATTTTTCCAATTTAACATATTGAATTGGAATTGAATGGAATTCGATTTGGTAATAATCGAAGTGAGCTTCTGTAGAGGAAGACTATTAATATATATGGAATTTAAAAGGATCTGCCAGTATTCCACTTATATTATCGGTTGGATATGGAAGTTCATATCGATTATATATATTGATCTGTTTTCCATGAAGATTCCATTCTTAATGGAATGTGATTTTGGGTTTGTCATGAGCTGCGTTTTAAATGACATTAGTTCTTTAACCCAGTTAAAGATAAGATTAATTTCTTAACTTTGAATAACCATTGAGTGATGATTTTTGGAAATTAAAACTGAATTAGAGTTTTAATGAATCTTTAAGTTGATTGAAAGGTGAATTTTTTGCAGTCATGAAGGGGGGTTCTCACCATGTGGTTTTGTGGCGAACTCTGGGCTCTTACCCCTATATGTCCCTTGCGATGGTTGGTTAGGCTGCGGCCGGGAGGCTCGAGGGAGTCGCCGTAAAACAAATGATGCTGGGGGACCAGGTGGGAGCCACGGTGGGTTTTACCTGCTGCTTTAGGGGATGAAGGAATGGTTGCAAAGCCTATCGGATTTCGTCGTTGTTAAATATTAAATTAGATTTGAACGTGAAATGGTAATTAATTTTACCGATAACACCATGATGCTAGATATGAAGTATTACCAGTTTTACTTCATGGGATGAATAGGTTGGATTGGGAAATTAAAACAAATGATTACTTCGGTAATGTTCATGAATCCCGACTAGTTTGGATAAACCATAATTTGATATGGATTGATTTCCAAAGGAAGATTAAAGAATAAATTTAAGGAATTTATCTTTGATAAAATTAATGGGAACCTTTCCCAAAGTATAAGAATATTTGAATAAAGGAATATTCTGCATTGGAATGAGGCGTATGTTGTGTTTTTATAGCACTGGTTTATTATATACGCGAGTTATTCAGAAAGACCGGGTATTTCCCATTCTGAATAACTGATTCGACGATATGTCGAGGATGAAGATGGTGGTTGAAGACCAGAGGTCTTTACATCGTTTGGATGATTACTGAGGTCTTGATTGGGCTGTACACCCAAGACAAGGTAATATGTGGTGATCGTCCAGACATACTTGGAGATCGGTCGGATATGCAAGGACCTCTCTCCTGCATTGGACATAAGGGATGAGGAGTAAGGTGTCTCCAGTTTCGTTCAGACCTAGAACGAACTTGTAAATGGATGTGTGTCTGACATCAGATTTCATTCTGTGTGATTGATAGACATCGGTTGCATAGCATGAATTGCCTGTGTGGCATTGCTGAGATGCAAATGATCAAGGCTTCTGTTGAAAAACATAGTCTTATGGTTGATGATCAAAGCACGACTTTAACATAGCATAACTTTGTGTAGTGTTAATTCGCCAGCCTCGCACCCCGGTGTGAACCTGAAATGGGAGAGGACCTTAGGGAAGACATGCATTTCCTTCTAGCTAAGAGTTGTTTCAGCGTTTTACTAGCCCTGGCATTTTACTAATGTGGATGATGGATTGCGAGGCGCCTCGGTTATAACGGTCTTTGCGGAGCTGATGGATGCTCTTTATACAGACCAGATTGACGCCCCACAGGGTAGGGAAATGTAATGTTCAGACATTTTAATCCACATCGAGTGGACCGGCCCTGATGATACAAGGGTCGATGCGTTCTGATCCTGAGATACGGGCTAGAGCGTCTCGAAGCGTTAAGGACGATCCATGCCTTGGTTCACAGATGGAAATCCAACTTCTAATACGACATTTTGCGGTTTTGATCGTAGAGCCTAGTATGGCAACATAGTGGGATGGGGCACTCACGCCGTCTATGATTGATACATTTATATTTGAAATTGTTTCTGACACTATACACTTATAGTAATAGTAAAATATGAAATTTCATGTACCAAGCATATTTGGTTATTATAAGGTAAAAACTCTGTCCTCCGTCTTGCGTTGCATTGTGTGATGGGACCTGAGTCTTATAATAGGCTCATTGTTCTTTATTTAGCGTTGCGTTGTTTGTTTTATGCACTGGTATTCTTGGAGGTAAACCCATTCCGTGTTATATGGCGTGGTCCCTTGATTTACCTAACTTTAAAATAAAATTAATAACTGTTTTAGTTCTCACACCAGTCACATGACTGACCTGGAGTTTATTGTTTTAACCTAAACTCTGGTTGCCCCTATTTTCCACATGGGCAGCTAGTAGTTTTGGTTTTGCAGATTTATATTCGCAGGATCCTGGTTTACAGCTGGAATGATATTTGGAAAGCTCTGTATCCATATATTCCTTTCAATTGTGTTTTGTATTATTTTTCCGCTGCTATATACTTAAATGTAATTTTAAATCTCTGATATTTATCGAATGTATATTATTTATTCATACTCTGTTATATTCTTGTATTCTGATGGAATTGTTGTAATAAGCAATGAAATGTTCTTTTGTTTGTGTTCTGATTTGTCGTGTTCTCAAAGCAATCTAGGCTTTCCTTCACGGGGAAGTTCGGGTCGTCTCATTTGGTATCAGAGCTTTTGTTTACAGAGCCCGGAGAACAAGACACGTTAGAAACGAAAGAATTCATCAGAGATTGGATTAGTAGTATCCAATGAGAATGACTCGTTAGAGATTGGACCAGAAGTTTCCTAGAACGAGTGTGAAGAGTGAAAATTTTAAAATCAAATTTAGTTTTGAAAATTTAATCTAATTATACGTATTTGAGTATATTATTTTATTGTATTTTGGACAATCGAGTATATAAGATTTTGCATATACGCGTCATGAACGTATATTCGAAGTTTTAATATACTGGGTAGATATAGAATCACACTCTAGTCGCCCGGAGATAACTCTGATGATTGACTAGTCGTCATCAGCATTTATGTTCATGTTTCGAAAGTGGGATGTCTATATATTTCCAATTGACTGGTGTGAGAACCAAAACTAGATAGGGTCCATTGTTGTGACTTGGCATCAAAAGTGGATTTTTGAATATATAATTAAAATTATGAATTTGAAACGATAATCAACTAATGGATTGATGATTTTGTTGTATGATTATTTGTTACCTAATAAAACCAGTATGTGGAAGAACGGTACATATAACCCAATTGTATCAAATATTGAACTAAATTGGAATTTGTTCGGAATTGTGTGCATATACATGTATATACATTGAACAACTCATTGCAAGGAGGCTAGAGAAGAGGAATAAAATTGTATACCCGACAAATAGTTACATGTTTACTAAATTATTGGGTTTGGGTGATTTTATGAGCCGATTGGCTAGCTGTTTTGTTTTTTCTTTTTCTTTTTCAGATGAGAGGGCCTGTGTGGCGGTTTGGGGATTTTCCCGGTGCTCCCCGTACAAAGGAGGCTATGGAGAATTTTTTCAAAAATTTAGGGTGTTAGCCAAATTTTTGAAGAATTTGAAAATTCTTAGAAACTGAAAAGTTGAAGAATGAAAGCCAGAATGAAAGCTGAGTTGATTAGTTAAACAACTTTCAGCTCCGTTCCTTTTTCGAGGACGAAAAGATTTTAGTGGGGGAGATTGTAACAACCCAGAAAATCAGAACCAATTTAAAATTTTTATTTTTCCAATTTTAATGAATTTTGAATATTTAAAATGATTTATTTTAAATAATAACGACTAGAAATTTATTTTTGAATAGAATTAGAACGTATGAATTATTTAAATCGAAGTTTGAATATAAAAATTTATTTTAATTTTAAAAGGAATTGAAAATGGCGCGGTAGTTTGAAAATTCAGTTTCAAATTTCAAATGAATGTATAGGATTTAAAATAAAATGGATTTTAGCGAAACCAAAAATATTAGAATCTATTTTAAAATATCTTTCCAACGAATCCGAAAAATTGAAATTTCAGGGCAGGAATAAAAAGTTATGCCCAGCTGAAAATTCAAAATAGTCGCTATGGAGAATATAGCCCTTAAAAATAGCGATTTTGCAAACGAAGTCCGTTTTCGACGACCAATTTTGTTGGATCCAAAATGTCAAATTATTCTAGATTCCAATTTTTATTATTTTGGGGATCAATATGTGAGCATGGCGCAGGAAAACGTGTTTTAACAGTTTCAGTTAATTTCGATCGACCAGAAAATAGCTATTTTTCAAACGGTTTTCGAATTCGACGAAATTAGTTTTGTTAGGACCGTATCGTCAAAACAAAGCTAGAAATAATTTTTTTGAAATTTTTGGGTACAATATGTGGCCTTAGTAAATTAAAATGTGAGTTTAAATTAAATATATAATGATTTATATTGTAATTTAAAAGAAAACCAATCGAAACAGTCGAATTGGCTTCCAAAACATATCCCATTGTGTTCGAAATGGGGGTAATTAGCCATGGGCAACAATCGTTGGGTTTGATTTGGGGATCGGATGAAAAGTCAACTTTTAGAGGAAAAATAAATTAATCAATTAATAAAATAAATATATATCTCATCCTTTTACCTCCCTCCCACTTTTAGAGGAAATCGCACGCTGCCTCCAACGCGCTCCACACCAGAGACCGTCGTCGCCTAGAGTGCCCCCCCCAGGGCGCCCTCTTCCTCCTCTACTCCTCCTAATCTTCTTCCTCCTTCTCTCTCTCTCTCTTCAATTTCTAAATGCCTAAACCCACAAATTAACCCAAGCCGAAAACCTTTGCCGCCGCTACAGGCCCCACGCCGCCCCCCTTTGCAGCGCCGCCTTCTTCCCCCTCCCTCCCTAATTCAATCAGAAACCCCCCGGCGAATGTAAAAAAGAAAAAAATAGTTAATTTTTATATAAACAAGCTTTGTTTTATTTTCTGATCTTACTATAAATACCATTTTTTGTTTTCAGAAAATTATGATTTTTATGTTAAAAGAGAAGATAAGAAAAAAATAGATTTTGTTCATTGAAAAAAATAGATTTTGTACATAGAAAAAAATAGATTTTGTTCCTTGAAAAAAACAATTTTGAACATAGAAAAAAATAGATTTTGTTCACTGAAAAAAATCGATTTTGTACATAGAAAAGAATAAATTTTGAACATAGAAAAAAATAGATTTTATTCATTGAAAAAAATAATTTTTGAACATAGAAAAAAATAGATTTTGTTCATTGAAATAATAAATTTTGAACATAGAAAAAAAAATAGATTTTCTTCATTGATAAAAATAGATTTTGTACATAGAAAAGAATAGATTTTGAACAAAGAAAAAAATAGATTTTGTTCATTGAAAAAAATACAATTTGAAAATAGAAAAAAAAATAGATTTTGTTCATTGAAAAAAAAAGATTTTGTACATAGAAATGAATAGATTTTGTACATAGAAAAGAATAGTTTTTGTACATAGAAAAGAACAGATTTTGAACATAGAAGAAAATAGATTTTGTTCACAGAAAAGAATAGATTTTGTACATAGAAAAAAAAATTATACATACAAAAAATTAGATTTTGAACATATTGTTCATAGAAAAAAATAGCGTTTTAAAAATATAATCTTTGTATAGAAAATATCGTTATAAAAGCATGATTTTTGTGTTGAAAGAGAACGCATAAAAAGATTTGATTTTTTTATCATGAAAAGATATGATTTTTATTGTATGAACATCGTTTTAAAGTTACGATTTTTATTTTATAGAAAGTAGAAGTAAAAAAAAAAACAAAGAGAAGACATGATTCTTATGTATATGTAGCGATATAAAAAATTGAACTTTACTTCATATGTAGCGATATAAAAATATGAACTTTACTTTGTATGTAGCTGTATAAAAATATGAACTTTACATTATATGTAGCGATATAAAATATGAACTTTACTTTGTATGTAGCTATATAAAAATATGAACTTTACGTTATATGTAGTTGTTTGCTCCAAATTTGGGATCAAACACAAAGGGTGTAAAAGTTACACTTCACTAATTCGATAAGAATATGGGACCACACAATTGCTAAAATAAACGGATAAAAGCAAGTAGAAACACAAAGGAATTTTTATAGTTGTTCGATTTTATATGAATCTACATCCACTTTAAATCAATTCTCATTATTATATCCAAGCTTACAACATTTGAATCTTCCCTCATTATAATCATTTCACTCATCTAACTTTATTTATGATATAACTTCCCTTAAATTTGGTGAAGAAAAGGGAAGAAATTTAGCCTTGTAATGAATCTTCAACCACTTGTGTGCTTTGATCCTTTCTCATGATCTCCATAGATTTCATAGTGGATTAGCATTTGATTTAGGCTTCATAGAGGATTAGAGAAGATATGAAATTGTTTGAGAGATTTATCGTATAGCTTGAATGAGATTGAAGATGCTTAGATCCAATTGTAGGAAGTTCTCATGATCATTGACTTGGATTTGATCTTCATGAAGTTAGAAAAGTGTTGATGAATTCATAGAAGCCATTAGAGAAGTTGTAGATCAGCTTTAAATTTGACGGAGTCTCCTCGTAAGAATGAATTCCCCCTCCCCTTCCAAATGAATTATGAGGGGTATTTATAGGTGATCTTTAGACCAGATGGCAGTTTCGTAATTATGCAGAAAAAGCCATGATTCATGTCGTCGCCGACATGACTTGGACTTCCGACAAAACTCATATCGCCAGCGACATTACTCATGTCGCATGGCGGGTTAACTCTTGGTATTTTATGCTTGCGACACGATATGACTTTCCTTGGCATGATTCATATCGTTCGGATGATAACTATTGATAACCTCGTAAATGCTGGATGCGGCATGAGTAGGTCATGACATGGTTCGCTTATGACTTTGAATAAAGACCGACACTCTATGTAACGACCCGAAAATCCGTACCAATTTGAGCTGATAAATATCTTACACATTCAACTCAAAGTACATGAAAATTCAGATCATTAATAGAAAGAAATAAGAAGATGAGAAAGATAAGATAGAACTAATAGAATAGAAGAAGAAGAACACAACTGAGCAGGATCAGAGTAAACATGAATCTCACAGCAGAACGAATAAAATATATTATATAACATAACATTGAAATACAAATCTTTATTGTATATTCATACCATTATCAGAGTACAATACATCATATCACAGCGGAAATAATCTCTAACTAACTAATGGTGAAGCCATCTGTTTCCAGCTCATCTAAGTGAATCTGCAAAGCCTGAAACACTTGACTGCCCGTACAAATTTGGGCACCCAAGAGTTTAGGGAAAACAAACAAATAAACTCTGGGTCAGTCATGGGACTGGTGTGAGTAAATTCCAACCATAAGGTTTAACTTTGAAAATCCTTTTGAAACAAAAGGATAATAGTAAGATCAACCCATAACTAAACATGGATGGTTTTTACCTTACTATAACCCAAAATATTTTGATATCAAAATCCAGTGATATTATAATAATGTCTAATCAGGTAAATAACCAGTTAGCAGAACGCTTACATCTCATGCTCTACATACATAGTATAAAATCAAAAATCGCAGGTCCTTATAGGAGATTGGATTCCAACTATGACAAGGGATGGGACCACCTTCCGATGATGTATCTCTAGAGGAAAATACACCTGGGTTCAACAAGAACGTCTTGCAACCTGGCCCACACATGACCGACCACTCATTTCGCTTGAGTGTATCGAATGTATATCACCAACGGTTGGACTCATACCACCGTTTCCCGAATGGGCAGAATTGATAGAGTAAGAACAAAAGGAATTTCTCTAGATAGGTGATTATACACCCTAATGGGAGCGACCCACATAGCCATGCTGCCTGCCCGATTTTTGTCATTTCCCGGTTGTGAAGCTTGAGGCTGCGTCTATCTTTTAGAACATCTGGCCACCTTACACTTTGAATGTCACATCGTCAAACCCGTCAACTCACTAGTTAATCTTCTCAAAAATATTACGGGTATAAAAGCTAAGAGAAACGAATTTCTCCGCCACCAGACGTAATACCTTGAAAAGATCGTCTTATGTGACCGTTAGGAATATTCTGTCAGTCATTTGTCCATACAAGTTGTCCTAGGACTGGACAAACAGAAAACACCATTCTGGAACAGAACGACCATTGCATTTCACTCCGTCTTCAATTGTCTTCAGCATAATCACATTCGCAACGCTTATGCCTATACGTAGTGGTTTCGAATAATATATTCAACCGGTCTCTCCGTATTGACAACGATGGTCAAAACCCTTCGATAGTCGGTTATTTAACTATCGAAGTAAAAACAAACATCCATTCTAGTGTATAACTAAACATCACACAATCACGCTTAAGTTTGGTCAACAGCGTTATTTATCGTTATAGTTTAAAACTTGTCATACGCTGTAATATTCTCCTTTTAACTAATCTCGACATAACAGTCACGCTTGAGCCTAGTCAACAACGTTATTTTATTGCTATAGATCTAAGAATTGCAATACGCTGTCATATTCCACTATATACTAATCTTGACATCTCTTTCTGTTACAAAAATCTTAACATCTCTTTTTGTTACAAAAATCTTGACATCTCTTTACGTTACAAAAATCTATTTTTTTTTATAATCGACTTCGTTGATTCGCCTGATGGCCAATCGACTTTTTACAAAACGATGTGTTTATGGTTGACTGTTGCCACTTTCTAAATCGATATCATTTATTTATTAAATCAAAACAATTGTTAAATTTTCATTCAACACGGTTAAAATAGTGCATATATAAAACAAACAAACAGTACATATAAATATTGAGGAATCCGGTTGAATTCCTCTAACCGGTTTCCTACATCCACATATGTTAGTCAAACAATTATCACTGATTCCATACTAGCGAATATTATACTCGATGGAATCAGTATTCAACCGGTGATGTGTACATATGCAATGATATATAATATTTCAACCAATTTAACCATAATCTTCCTAAACAACCATCACATAGCATTCAACCATTATTTAAAATATAATAAAAATATTTTAAATAAAACAGAGTTAGTGAATTTACTCACCTTTGCGCGTTAACCGTTAAATAACGATTTGCGTCGATACCCCGGATCAGACGTTATAATTTCCAATGAGCTTCCAAATGCTCCAAGATTTGTCCGATGCCCTTTTCCTAGTATTTCTTCTCTGGTGATACTAGCGAGCTCCCTGTATTCGAAATCGTCACCAAACTATGATCTAATCTTACACACTCCGTGCATTCCAGTCCACATACCACTCAACTACTTCTCCTTTCGATCCCAGCCCTTTTCAGTCTGCTACAGTCATTCGGTGCCAATTGCGCTCAACATACTCACCAATCTTTTCTTTCTCCCTGTACCCGACGTGTTCATCATCTCAAGCTTCCCAATTTCGTATACAACACACTATCACACTGTCCTATGCACGGCCCAACCAACCTCCGACTCCGGTCTCGACAAATGCTTTGTCATAATGGCGCCAAAACACCTATTGTTGCACCTTATGTCCATCGTTTTCCGGGCTTCGCTTCGCTTCCAGCTAACAATCGTACTTACCAACTTCAAGCACTCCATTACCGTAAACCACGCTTCCCATTCCTTTAGCAAACATACACTACTACCGTGAATGTTACCTGAAAACAAAAACTGCCTTATACTTAATGTTACCGCTCCCCTCACATCACGTCCTTATATCACCGGTGAATATGCAAATTGCTCCTTCGTGTATTACTTCCTGAACAGCGATTGTTCCTCAATGACCATGTCTTCTGGTTTCATGCGACAGCTCCTTTCATGGTTGTGTTTTCATAACCCATTTTCTTTGTTTTTATCACCCTTCCTTGAACCGACAGTAAATGCATGATCCTCTTTACTTTTGTAAAACCGCTAGCTTTTATGGCCATATTCCTCACGAGAATCGCTATTTCCATCCAGACACAAACCATCTCACCACTCCGAACTTTGATGCCAACGTCCCCCTCCTTTTTCTTTGTCTTATATAAAGGCCGAAGCCCCAACATATCTCCTAGCTGACCCTCCTCTGTTCATGCTTGCGCCTACTACTCCATGCAGTACATACTCCATATCCAAGTGTATATAGCTCCATAGCCTTTAAACCCTTTATCGATGCATCCCGTCGTCGTTTTTCCTCACCTTAAAGTGTTGTTGAATTAATTCCAGCAAGCCAAAGTAGTTCGAGCTCAATATAAAGCATACGAAGTCGGAGAGGGTCTTATCAATAATCAGGGGATGTTTATTTTGGTATTATAAGTGGAGCACTTGTTTTGATTTTGGATTGCTCCTGAAAGCTTCGGCTTTTGATCGGTTTGAAGAAAATAAATTAGCAACTGTGTTTATATATATAGATTTGAACCCTTAGTTGCCAAGTAATAGGGACATAGACAGGTGAGTATAGGTGTATGGGTCTACAGTTGAGGTTTAACAATTCATGCTATGATTTGGCCGATTATATAGGTTAGTGGTTTATTTTTTCTTAGTTTGCAAGGCTTCAACTTAGGTGTGTTCATAGGGTGTAGATTAGATGTGGACTTTCTCTTTCTTGTTCAGCATACTGTACGTCGGTATGGGTATAATGTATAGGTATATACATAGTTATATAAATAGCTTATGTTAGGCCTGTGTTCTTTTAAGAGTTGTCATAGCTTGATGATTTTGAAAATTCATGGTGATATTACTCTTGATGAGATAATACGTTCCTTTGATGGGAACCATAAGTTATAGAGTAGCTTAGGCGTTGAAGATGTGCATATTAATTGTGAAAAGAAATGTTAGGGTAGCAGTAGACTCTAGGTGCATGGTGTTATTTAGATTTTAACGAGATACGTTATGCTGAAAGCATGTGCAGATCTTTTGAATGCAAAAGGATTTTGTTGGATTTTGAGCTAGTGTTACGAAAGAGGATAGATAGGAAGTTTTAACAAGGCATGTTTGCTCATACCTTTTGTCATTACACCTTAAATGGTTTCATATGGCTACTGCAGAAGTATGGCCATGTATTTAATTGATAAAATTTAAGCATAGGATAGGCGTGGAAATTTGATGAGTAGGTGTATACGGTGTTACTTAGGTTGAAAGTTTCATTTTAATATTTATTACTTAATACTATTAGTTTCATATCGTTAAAGTCAGCGTACCCTGTTACGTAAACTTCGAGCTGTTACGGACAAAAATAAAAATACAGTCGTGTCCAGCGAGATTCCACAATCCCAAAAATATAATAATATTAGTATGTTAACTCATATTTTGAAACCCCAAAATATTGATACAGGGTGCAAAATACTCCCAATAAAACGTTGCTTATTTAGTTAATTAAAAATTACAGTAAAATTCCAAAAATTAAATTATAACTACATCTCAAAAGAACCTTGTCAAAATTCAAAACCAATATCTAGTTATATCGAATAAACCGTTTCGGTCGATAAACGATTCTACAGCGACTATTTGAAAATTTGATTTGGATATAACGCGAAATCTCTATCTTTAACTTCTGTTAGAAAGATACAGTTCAGCGGATTCCAACGTTTCTTGTTTCGAAGAAATCCGGTTTATAACGAGTCCTGTACACTTATTTGAAGTTCAGAACGTTAAATTACGAACTGCCACGATATTACGAGCTCGATTATATATAATGTATATTTTTATATGTTCAACTTCGTTTATATAAATCCACTTATATTACGAATTCAATATTTAAACTGATTTAAATATTCAAATACAAACCGATAAAACGCGGGACGTTACATTCCTTCCCCCTTAAAATAATTTCGTCCTCGAAATTGCTAAGAAGTGGAGATGCTCTAATTCTAACTCCTCATAACCTGCTTGGTTGAAATTTCATACTTCACATCCCCATAACTCAATCCTTGCATCGAATCTTTTATCCTTAACCAATATTTCTCTTATATTCAAGCCAACTCTGTTTCAAACTCCAATTTCAATTCCAAATTTCAAATTTTTACTCAACAATCAAATTTCACCCTCAGGTTCGGTTCCATTCCAAATCTTAATTCACAACTTAACTACTTTGCCAAGTCAAATCTTTATTCCAGTAAGATTTCCACTTACTTGGCATCAATTCAACTCCACTTTTATTTGACTTATCTAATTCCCTGTTTATTTACTTCATAAGTAAATTTTAAATTTCAGAATTTAAATTCCTGGGGTTTTCATTTCAAATGAGTTTGAAATCATATACATAACACAACAATTCAAAACATTTGAATTTCCAAACAACTTTTTTCAAAACAAAATCTTTGGTAGTAATCCGTTACTTAGTGACTTGAAAAATGAACACCGATGATGTCCGGATCATCTTCGGAACTTATTTTCCAGTGATCAAAGTGAGTTCAATACCGTATTACTTTTCAAAATTCATTTTAAAACACTTCCGTTTTGAATCAAGATTCAAAATATCTTTAATAATACTTGGAAAATATTTTAAAATCTCCCCAGGATTTTAAAATTTCCATACGTACAATTCATATGCATTTACACATATTTTTCCAAATTTCCAGTGTTTTAATTCCATTCTGATTTTAAATTCAGATTCAGTTCATCAGATTTTGCGTATTATACTTATATAACATTTCGATTAGTTATTTGTATAACCAACTCAATTATAAATCTTATTTGATCATAATAATGATCACACATCCAATATACTATAATCTCAAGATATATACTTCTTTTTATATCAAAATATAATTTGGGTAAAATTATTTCATTTACCCAGCTTTTTAAAACAAAACTATATCGAATTCCTCTATCCGAGCATTTATAAATCCCTATCGACCCCGTCAGCTAAACGCATCGATCTGGAATTTATATACCACTCAACAGATCACTCAACACAATATAAAATAGTCTTTATACAAATCTTCAAATACGCGCTCATATATATACACTCAAACTCAATCTAGAGTATTACTAACTCCATCTCTATTGAGCTACGCCACAGAGCCAAGGTAATCACTTAACCTTATGCTTTGATACCAACTGTAACGACCCGAAAATCCGTACCAATTTGAGCTGATAAATATCATACAAATTCAACTCAAAGTACACGAAAATTCAGATCATTAATAGAAAGAAATAAGAAGATGAGAAAGATAAGATAGAACTAATAGAACAGAAGAAGAAGAACACAGCTGAGCAGGATCAGAGTAAACATGAATCTCACAGCGGAACAAATAAAATATATTATATAACATAACATTGAAATACAAATATGTATTGTATATTCATACCATTATCAGAGTACAATACATCATATCACAATGGAAATAATCTCTAACTAACTAATTATGAAGCCTTCTGTTTCCAGCTCCTCCAAGTGAATTCGCAAAGCCTGGAAACACTTGACTGCCCGTACAAATTTGGGCACCCAAGAGTTTAGGGAAAACAAACAAATGAACTATGGGTCAGTCATGGGACTGGTGTGAGTAAATTTCAACCATACGGTTTAACTTTGAAAATCCTTTTGAAACAAAAGGATAATAGTAAGATCAACCCACACATAAACACGGATTGTTTTTACCTTACTATAACCCAAAATATTTTGATATCAAAATCCAGTGATATTATAATAATGTCTAATGAAGTAAATAACCAGTTAGCAGAATGCTTGCATCTCACGCTCTACATACATAGGATAAAATCAAAAACCGCAGGTCGCTTATTGGAGATTGGATTCCAACTATGACAAGGTATGGGACCACCTTCCGATGATGTATCTCTAGAGGCAAATACACCTGGGTTCAACAAGAACGTCTTGCAACCCGGCCCACACATGACCGACCACTCATTTCTCTTTAGTGTATCGAATGTATATCACCAACGGCTGGACTCAAACCACCGTTTCTTGAATGGGCAGAATCGATAGAGTAAGAACAAAAGGAATTTCTCTAGATAGGTGATTATACACCCTAATGGGAGCGACCCACATAGCCATGCTGCCTGCCCGATTTTTGTCATTTCCCGGTTGTGAAGCTTGAGGCTGCGTCTATCTTTTAGAACATCTGGCTACCTTACACTTTGAATGTCACATCGTCAAACCCGTCAACTCACTAGTTAATCTTCTCAAAAATATTATGGGTATAAAAGCTAAGAGAAACGAATTTCTCCGCCACCAGACGTAATACCTTGAAAAGATCGTCTTATGTGACCGTTAGGAATATTCTATCAGTCATTTGTCCATACAAGTTGTCCTAGGACTGGACAAACAGAAAACACCATTCTGGAACAGAACGACCATTGCATTTCACTCCATCTTCAATTGTCTTCAGCATAATCACATTCGCAACGCTTATGCCTATACGGAGTGGTTTCGAATAATATATTCAACCGGTCTCTCCGTATTGACAACGATGTTCAAAACCCTTCGATAGTCGGTTATTTAACTATCGAAGTAAAAACAAACATCCATTCTAGAGTATAACTAAACATCACACAATCACGCTTACGTTTGGTCAACAGCGTTATTTATCGTTATAGTTTAAAACTTGTCATACGCTGTAATATTCTCCTTTTAACTAATCTCGACATAACAGTCACGCTTAAGCCTAGTCAACAGCGTTATTTTATTGCTATAGTTCTAAGAATTGCAATACGCTATCATATTCCACTTTATACTAATCTTGACATCTCTTTCTGTTACAAAAATCTTAACATCTCTTTTTGTTACAAAAATCTTGACATCTCTTTACGCTACAAAAATCTAATTTTTTTTATAATCGACTTCGTTGATTCGCCTGACGGCTAATCGACTTCTTACAAAACGATGTGTTTATGGTCGACTGTTGCCACTTTCTAAATCGATATCAATTATTTATTAAATCAAAACAATTGTTAAATTTTCATTCAACACGTTTCAAACAGTGCATATATAAAACAAACAAACAGTACATATAAATATTGAGGAATTCGGTTGAATTCCTCTAACCGGTTTCCTGCATCCACAGATGTTAGTCGAACAATTATCACTGATTCCATACCAGGGAATATTATACTCGATGGAATCAGTATCCAACCGGTGATGTGTACATATGCAACGATATATAATATTTCAACCAATTTAACCATAATATGCCTAAACAACCATCACACAACATTCAACCATTATTTAAAATATTTTAAATAAAACAGAGTTAGTGAATTTACTCACCTTTGTGCGTTAATCGTTAAATAACGATTTGCGTCGATACCCCGGATCAGACGTTATAATTTCCAATGAGCTCCCAACTCCAAGATTTGTCCGATGCCCTTTTCCTAGTATTTCTTCTCTGGTGATACTAGCGAGCTCCCTATGTTCGAAATCGTCACCAAACTATATTCCAATCTTACACACTCCATGCATTCCAGTCCACATACCACTCGACTACTTCTCCTTTCGATCCCAACCCTTTTCAGTCTGCTACGGTCATTCGGTGCCAATTGCGCTCAACATACTCACCAATCTTTGCTTTATCCCTTTACCCGACGTGTTCATCATCTCAAGCTTCCCAATTCCGTATACAACACACTATCCCACTATCCTATGCACGGCCCAACCAACCTCCGACTCTGGTCTCGACAAATGCTTTGTCATAATGGCGCCAAAACTCTTATTGTTGCACCTTCTGTCCATCGTTTTCTGGGCTTCACTTCGCTTCCAGCTAACAACCGTACATACCAACTTCAAACACTCCATTACCATAAACCATGCTACCCGTTCCTATAGCAAACATACACTACTACCGTGAATGTAACCTGAAAACAAAAACTGCCTTATACTTAATGTTACCGCTCCCTTCACATCACGTCCTTATATCACCAGTGAATACGCAAATTGCTCCTTCGTGTATTACTTCCTGAACAGCGATTGTTCCTCAATGACCATGTCTTCTGGCTTCATGCAACAGCTCCTTTCATGGTTGTGTTTTCATAACCCATTTTCTTTGTTTTTATCACCCTTCCTTGAACCGATAGTAAATGCATGATCCTCTTTACTTTTGTAAAACCGCCAGCTTTTATGGCTATATTCCTCCGTGAATCGCTATTTCCATCAAGACACGAACCATCTCACCACTCCGAACTTTGATGCCAACGTCCCCCTCCTTTTTCTTTGTCTTATATAAAGGCCAAAGCCCCAACATCTCTCCAAGCTGACCCTCCTCTGTTCATGCTTGCGCCTACTACTCCATGCAGTACATACTCCATATCTAAGTGCATATAGCTCCATAGCCTTTAAACCCTTCATCGATGCACCCCGCCCTCGTTTTTCCTTACCTTAAAGTGTTGTTGAATTAATTCCAGTGAGCCAAAGTAGTTGGAGCTCAATATAAAGCATACGAAGTCGGAGAGGATCTTATCAATAATCAGGGGATGTTTATTTCGGTATTATAAGTGGAGCACTTGTTTTGATTTTTAGATTGCTCCTGAAAGCTTCGACTTTGGATCAGTTTGAAGAAAATAAATGAGCAACTATGTTTATATATATAGATTTGAACCCTTAGTTGCCAAGTAATAGGGACATAGACAGGTGTGTACAGCTGTATGGGTCTACAGTTGAAGTTTAACAATTCATGTTATGATTTGGCCGATTATATAGGTTTGTGGTTTATGTTTTCTTAGTTTGCAAGGCTTCAACTTAGGTGTGTTCATAGGGTGTAGATTAGATGTGGACTTTCTCTTTCTTGTTCAGCATACTGTACGTCGGTATGGGTATAATGTATAGGTATATACATAGTTATATAAATAGCTTATGTTAGGCCTGTGTTCTTTTAAGAGTTGTCATAGCTTGATGATTTTGAAAATTCATGGTGATATTACTCTTGATGAGATAATACGTTCCTTTGATGGGAACCATAAGTTATAGAGTAGCTTAGGCATTTAAGATGTGCATATTAATTGTGAAAAGAAATGTTAGGGTAGCAGTTGACTCTAGGTGCATGGTGTTATTTAGATTTTGACGAGATACGTTATGCTGAAAGCATGTGCAGATCTTTTGAATGCAAAAGGATTTTGTTGGATTTTGAGCTCGTGTTAGGAAAGAGGATAGACAGGAAGTTTTAACAAGGCATGTGTGCTCATACCTTTTGTCATTTCACCTTAAATGGTTTCATATGGCTACTGCAGAAGTATGGCCATGTATTTAATTGATAAGATTTAAGCATAGGATAGGCGTGGAAATTTGATGAGTAGGTGTATACGGTGTTACTTAGGTTGAAAGTTTCATTTTAATATTTATTACTTAATACTATTAGTTTCATATCGTTAAAGTCAGCGTACCCTGTTACGTAAACTTCGAGCTGTTACGGACAAAAATAAAAATACAGTCGTGTCCAGCGAGATTCCACAATCACAAAAATATAATAATATTGGTAGGTTAACTCATATTTTTAAACCCCAAAATATTGATATAGGGTGCAAAATACTCCCAATAAAAAGTTGCTTATTTAATTAATTAAAATTACAGTAAAATTCCAAAAATTAAATTATAACTATGTCTCAAAAGAACCTTGTCAAAATTCGAAACCAATATCTAGTTATTTCGAATAAACCGTTACGGTCGATAAACGATTCTACAGTGACTATTTGAAAATTTGATTTGGAAATAAGTAGCAATCTATAACGCGAAATCTCAATCTTTAACTTATGTTAGAAAGATACAGTTCAGCAGATTCCAACGTTTCTTGTTTCGAAGAAATCCGGTTTATAACGAGTCTTGTACACTTATTTGAAGTTCGGAATGTTAAATTACGAACTGCCGCGATATTACGAGCTCGATTATATTTAATATATATTTTTATACGTTCAACTTCGTTTATATAAATCCACTTATATTACGAATTCAATATTTAAACTGATTTAAATATTCAAATACAAACCGATAAAACGCGGGACGTTACACTCTATGTCGTAGAACGTCATGGTGGCAGGGCGGTGTAGCTCATGTCGTACATCCCTATGTTTCTTAACGCCTTGAGCTTATGGCATGTTATGGTGCCATGTCGCATGACGACTTAAATTTGATGTTATTAATGGAGCATGACATGGAAGGAAGCGAAATGATTTCAAGCGATATGATGTGGTATGGATGAACCTCTTCCGTTGCGACACAACTCTAACGGCTTGGCTTTTTTTATCTTGCGGCATAAGTAGATCGCGACATGGTTCGTATTGGGATCTTAAGATACCCGCTTGCTCTTCATGTCATTGAACGATATGGTGGATGGACGGCATGGCGTGTTTCCTGAATCCGACCAGGCTTTCTCGACACGGCTTTTAGGCCGACATGAATTATAGTCGAGATAACGACTTGCGACATGACTTGTTGGTGTATTTACTTCGCTTTCTCATCATAAATGAAATGCGAGATGACTTGGCGTCATCCTGGTCTTCTTGGAGCGACATGGTAAGGTACGACATGGCTTGATGCTGTTCTCTTGCCCTGCGATATGGTCTTGAAGCGCCTTGGCATCCACGCCATGAATTCGGCTTTGACTTGGTTTCAATCCAACGACGTGACTAATAACGGCATGATTTCAGCGACATATAAAATGCGTATTTTTATGGGTTAACATTTTCCCCCCGAAGTCCATGTTATTAGAAATAGCGTGGGCTTCGGATCCTTATACCTTATGTCGTTTTTTTAGTTGAGTCATTATATTATTAGTGGATTCATGTTGCAAATTAACACCATGTCGCGACTTGCTTTAGCCTTTCCACGTGACATGAGAGCTTTTAAGTCGTTTTTGGGCTTTAATCCGAATTGGGCTTGGTTCGGCTGTTTTAGCACTTTATATGTTATTCTAACAACCAATATGTCCATTCCTATCCCTCTTCTCATCCTCAAGCTCCAACTTGTTAATGGTGGATTGAATCAGAGAAACATCAACACTTTCTCATAAGTGGCTTATCCAATCGAACCAGCGCCTCCATCAAAGTCATCGCAACTAGATTTCGACCAACTTTGACGAGCTTCATCAATTCAATTTGCGACCTATACTCTCGTTCTTGAAGAACCCTTCCTTCGACAACCTTTCAGAAATCATTGCAAGTAATTTTCGGATTTGAATTCTTCTTTGTCCTTCTAAATGCTAGGATTTGTATAGGATTTAAAGAGTTTTACTTATTTTCAATAAAGTGATGAATTTGTGAACTGAATTGACTGCTTTGTGTTATTGAGATGTATATGAATCGAAAATGAGTTGGATTAGATTGGGTATAATGTGTATATGGGCTTAGAAATTCTTTGGTTCTCTTTGAATCTTGATTTTTACGTGATAGACATGACTTGAGCCTTATGTCGTTCCAATGACATGATTTCCAGACCATGCTTAGCTAACTTAAGTTTTCTTTAATGACTTGGTTTTCTTTTTAACCTCTAGTATCCCCATTGATGTCTCGGTTGGTTCATGTCGCTTATACGATTTGGATAACCATGCCGAAATCAAGATTTTTATTGTTTTATCTTAGATATTGTATGATTCTTCTTAAACCCAGGACCTTCGTACTGTCGTTGAATTTCTTTTCAAATTCCAAGTTATGAGTTGACATGGGTCTCAGGTCGTGGATCGACATGATTTTCATGTCGTGAACCGACATGAATCCTATACCGTGGGAGCGTCTTGAGCATGTTGTCATGTCGCTATTACGGTATGGTAATCATGTCAATTCGACTTACCCCTAATGCCGTCGAACGACTCAATTCAAAGTCTATCACCTTTGTCTTTATGCTTTGACGTGTTTTGGTGACTTTAAGCTTGAATAAGACCATTTAGCGCTTTGAAAAGCTTAGAACGACCTGAAGCCTTGATTGCTTCTGACGACCCAAAACCCTGATTGTTTTCAACGACCCAAAGTGTCTTAACTGGGCTGAACACTTCTGCACATGCTTTTCCTCTTTCTTTTCTTTACGAATGCAGTTGCTTATGCAGGATGTCTTCTAGCCATAACAAGATGAAGGGTCCTTCGAAGGAGGATGATTCTCGGAAACATCATAAATCAAACGAGTCGCACGAAATAGGTGCTTATTCTACTTCGGACCCTCCTACTTATAATGCTCCATCTCTTGAAGACCTATGAGCCATCATGGGTAGACCTCGCTATGCTTCCGAACCATGTCATCCTGAACTTGCTAGTCGATTTGAAGGATGGTGCTCACAGGATGTTCGTGTGGAGGTGGACATATACCCGTCCGACAAACAAGTTGTTCCTGATGATATAGATGTCATACAACGTAGCGCGCTTGCCCAGCTTGATAATACCAGAGATTGGTTTGAGAAGCACACCAATCTCCTCGAGAATTATACTGCAAAGAAGATGATTGGTTGGAACATGCTTGCCTGTGACCTCCAGAGACTGAAAAGTGAAAATCTTGAGCGAATTTCTGTTCTAGAGGATGACAAAGCCATGCTTATCCGAGCTTTGAAGTCTAGGGATAGAGTCATTGCTGAGCTTCTGGGCCAAGAGGGAAAGATTGATCCGCCTCCCTCTCCTTCTTCTTAGGGGGTGGTTTCATGATGGGAAGGAATTGTGACTTTCATGATTTTATTGTTCTGCTTTTTGGGTTGTCGTCTTATGCGTGTAAATTATTAGACTGGATTGTATTATGCGAGTACCAGTCCTCGCTTATGAGTCTAGCTTATGCGCTTGATCCTGCGTTTTACTTGCTTGGTGGATGATGTACTTTTGGTTGTGTGTATGTTATGTTATCCGATGACGTTAGAATGAAGTTGTGTTCTACTCTCGTACTTAAGCTTTTACTTTTAGCTTCGTTATATCTTCTTGTTTTGCCATCAGGAAATTGTATCCTGCTTTTCATGTTTTATGTTTTTGTTTCTTAATCTCACTGTACTTCTTTACTTTGCATTTCCTGCCTTTTTTATATTTGCAATATAGGTTCTGCATCACAAATTGTTTGTTATGACAGGCTGAGCTAATCCAACCAACTTTACTGGATTTTATTGGATCTTAGTCATTCCATAAAATCTAGTTCTGTTGGTTGGAACGATCTAATGTCGGGTTTTCATAAAATTGTGGTTGGATTGTGGTATGTTTAAGAGAGCGTTATTAAATTTCATTAATGTGATGGTAATGCCCCCATACCATAATTAGCTTCAAAATTTTGGAAATCAGGCATGATATTTATAGTCAAATAAAGAAATCTGTTATTCTTGGTAACTGAGCAGGTTAGTTACTTGTAGGATTTATCAGATTTCATTGAGGAAAGTCATTAGTTCCGTCCCTAACTGAATTTGGAAGATTTGGCTTATGATCGGATGCCCTCGAATGGGTCTTTGTTCAGTTGTTCGTTGAGTCTGAATAACTCAAACACTTGTTGAACTTATCGAACACCTCCGGGGAGGTCTTTGGGTCCGTCAGTAACTGGGTTTGGAAGACCCAGAATTAATAGCTGGATTCGGAAGATCCAGCATCTGAACGGATGCCTCCGAAGAGGTCTCTAAAAACCCTTTGTTTGTACCGCTACCCAGCCATATCTTAATGGTGCTGGCAATGAACCGGGTGCCCCTCGGGGAGGTTTTTGGTTTAGAAGCCCGGTGTTTGTATCGCTATCCAACCATATCTTAATGGCATCGGCGATGAACAGGGTGCCCCTCAGGGAGGTCTTTGGTTTAGAAGCCCGGTGTTTGTATCGCTATCCAGCCATATCTTAATGGCATCGGCGATGAACCGGGTGCCCCTCGGGGGAGGTCTTTGGTTTAGAAGCCCGATGTTTGTATCGCAATCCAGCCATATCTTAATGGCATCGGCGATGAACCGGGTGCCCCTCGAGGAGTTCTTTGGTTTATCATCGCATCGTTTCACGGGGATGACGCTAGCTCATTTATCAGATTTTTAGTATGATTTGCTAGAACTAGGGTCTTGAACTTTATTGTTAAGAAGGTGCCCTTATGGTGAGATTCAAGATTTGATCCGTAGACTGAGTGTCACATTGTTTTGGGTTTAGAGTTCTTGATGCCCCATATTTGTGGCTTAGTACTCCGCATCCTCTGCGATAAGAAATGTGAGGATGTTTAAGTGTTAAGCAACGGGTGCTTGAGCTTTGCCTGTTGGGATGTGCTGTAGCATCCATCAAGCTCTATTTAAATGTGCTTTTGTCTACTTAAAAGCCTGTAATTAAAATCGATGTTAGCAGCTTGAAATCAAAACTTGCAAATGTATGATTTTAGACAGGTAAAGTAGTTTCTTTCATTGATTTGTACAAACTTTGCATGATATTTACAATGCATGAAATATTTACAATTCATGATCTATGTATAATGCAAAATATGCAGAAGAAACTTCAAACAAAATAATGGCGAAGGTGAATGCTATTCCATGCTCGAGGGAGTGTGATTCCATCTGTTGTTTTTACCTCAAAAGTGCAATCTGCAAATTTCCGGCTTATCATGTACGACCCCTCCCAATTAGGTGTGAATGCTACGGTTCTTGTCAAGATTCTCTTTAAGACGAGGTCCCCAACCTGAAAAGTCCTTTGCTTGACTTTTGTATTGAAATGTCGGGCTATTTTCCTTTGGTGGGCCGCCATCCTAAGCTCAGCTTCTTTTTGCTTTTCTTCAAGCAAATCAAGTGCTTCAAGTTGCAGCTTTTCATTCTCCTTCTGGTTAAAATGGATCTTACGGTGAGTGGGTAACTCCAACTCCAGCGGGATCATAGCATCGGAACCAAATGCCAGTGAGAATGGTGTGTGCCCCGTGGTAGTTTTATGTGTTGTCCGGTATGCCCATAGTGCTAAGGGAAGTTCATCAACCCAGTTGCCTTTGGCTTTTTTAAGACGCTTCTTGATGGTCGACTTTAATATTTTATTGACGGCTTCCAGTTGACTGTTTGCTAGCGGGTGGGCTACAGTTGCAAAACTCTTTTTGATTTTATATTTAGCGCAGAAATCTAGGAATTCATTGCTTTCAAATTGAGTTCCGTTATCAGTAATGATCTTTTGTGGCACTCCAAACCTGCAAATAATGTTTTTTAAAACAAAATTGATCACTTTCTTTGATGTGATAGTAGCCAAAGGTTCTGCTTCAGCCCATTTGGTGAAGTTGTCGATAGGTACTATAGCGTATCTCATATTCGACTTCGCGGTGGGTAATATCCCAATTAAATCTATGCCCCAGACTGCAAATGGCCAAGGACTGACCATTTGAGTTAGCTCCGTGGGAGGTTCTCTTGGAATCTTAGCGAATCTCAGGCACTTGTCACACCTTTTAACATAGGTCATGGCATATAGATTTACATCAGGCCAGAAATAGTCGTATCGCAGAATCTTTTTAGCTAATGTCTAACCACCATTGTGTCCTCCGCACTCTCCCTCATGCAACTCTGCCAAAATTGCTTTAAACTCCTCTTTAGTTACACATCGTAGCAACGACATAGAAAACCCTCGTCGGTATAACCTTCCGTCTTGAATTAGGTACAGAGGAGCCTTGCGCAATATCCTCGTTTTCTTTTTTCGATCTTCAGGAAGTGTCCCATTGAAGATGTATTCTTTGATTGGAGTCATCCATGATGTGGGTTCTTCAGTGGTCTCCATTATACAGTCTATGCTTGCTTCCTCAATGGTTGGGGTAGAAAGGATTTCAATGGGGATTAAACCCAACAATAGAGTGTCTGACGAACTAGCATACTTAGCAAGAAAATCCATTTTGAATTTTTCTCTCTAGGGATGTGAGTTATGACATAGTGGTCAAGGTTGTTTAGAAGTTCCATATCTTTGGTTAGATAAGAAGGGAGATTCCCAGTTTTGGTTTGGAACTCTTTGCGTACTTGACCCACCACCAATTGAGAGTCGCTGAGAATCTACAAGGTTTTCAGGTTTAACTCTTTTGCCAACTTTAGCCCTGTTATTAACTCTTCATATTTGGCCACATTATTAGTTGATGGAAACTCCAGTCTCAAGGCATAGCATAAAGAGTGGCCTTATGGGGTTTCTAGGGCAATTCCGGCCCCTGAACATAGGTCATTTCTAGATCCATCAAAGTATAGTTTCCAACCAGTTTCCGCTTCCGTTGATTCCTCAACCTCTTCCCCTCTGTCTTTGAACTCAGCAATGAAATCTGCTAAGGGTTGACCATTAATGGCTCTTCGAGGATAGTGAGTGATGTCATATTGACTCAGCTCAATGCTCCATTTGAGTAACCTTCCTTAAGTTTCTAGGAGAAAGAGAATTTTCCTTAATGGTTGGTCGGTGAGAACTTTGATAGGATGAGATTGGACATAAGGTCTCAACTTCTTTGAGGCAATGAGAAGGCAATACGTGAGCTTTTCTAGCTTAGAGTAATTTAATTCCGCCCCAGCAAGTCTCTTACTGATGTAATATACCGGCAATTACATCCATGCTTCTTCTCGGATTAGTGCAACACTCAGGGCATGTGATGAAACTGCTAGGTATAGAAATAGTTCCTCCCATCCTCAGGCTTTGACAACATTAGCGGTGATTCCATATGTCTTATCAATTCTTTGAAAGCCTCCTGACACTTTGAGGTCCACTGGAAGTCCCTTTTCCCCTTTTTCAAAGCATCGAAAAGTGGAATACATCCATCTACTGCTTTAGAAACGAACCGGTTCAGTGCTGCTACCTTTCCATTTAAGCTCTAGAGTTCCATTTTTGTCCTTGGGGCCTGCATTTCCCTTAGAGCTGCAATTTGAGAGGGATTCGCTTCGTTGCCCCTAGCATTGACGATAAACCCGAGAAATTTCTCTGAAGAGACTCCAAACGAACATTTTAGCGGGTTTAGTTTCATCCCGTATTTCCTGAGCATGTGAAACATTTCTGCCAGATCCTCGAGGTGATCTTCGGCCTTCTTTGATTTGACTAGCATATTGTCTACATATACTTCCATTGTGTTCCCGATTTGAGATTTAAACATGAAGTTTACAAGACGATGGTAAGTCGCTTCTGCGTTTTTCAGTCCAAATGGCATGACTTTATAGCAGTATAGTCCTCTATCCGTTATGAAACTCGTGTTCTCCTCGTCTGGCTTGTGAATCAAAATTTGATTATATCCGTAATATGCGTCCATAAAAGATAGTAACCCGTGTCCCGCTGTTGCATCTACAAGTTGGTCAATTCGAGGCAAAGGTAAACTGTCTTTTGGGCACGTTTTATTAAGATCTGAGTAATCTATACACACTCTCACTTTCCATAGGATTTTTTGACAAGCACTGGGTTAGAAACCCAATCTAGATACGTAGATTCTCGTATGAAATTATTTTTGAGCAGCCTATCTACTTCTTCTTTTAGAGCCTCGGATCTTTCAAATCCCTGCATTCGTCTTTTTTGTTTCATAGGAGTTAACTTTTGATTTATATTCGACTTGTGAATAATTACATTCGGTGGGATCCCACACATATCTGAGTGTTCCCAGGAAAATACATCTAAGTTTGCTTTCAAAAACAAGATTAATTCTTTTTGCAGCTTCATACCTAGCTGAGATCCTATCTTCAAGATCTGGTTAAGGTCCTTGTCGGATACTGGAACGGGGATAGTGTCTTTGGCCGGTGCTGCTCTATTTTCCGTAATACTTTTTTTCCTTGGATCAATTGCTTTCTGAGCGCCATTGTGCTCGCCAGTATTGGTGTTTTGTTTTAGCTGCTATAAGAGGGGTTTTTGGATGCGGAGCGGCGGCTCTACATCCTTCTTCAATTCCTTCTTCCTTGCCTCTGCCAACTCGACCAAATAACACTCCCTTGCTGCTTGTTGATCACCTATAATTGTACCAACACCATTCTCTGTTGGAAATTTCATAGTGAGATGCCACGGAGCCATAGTTATTCTGAATGCTACAAGAGTAGGTCTTCCTAGAAAGGTAATGTAAGCAGAGGGTTCATCAATTATAACAAAGTCCTGTACCAATGCAGCTTTCTGCTCTCCTTCTCCAAGCTCCACTAGTAGACTGATGACACCAATTGGTTGAACAGCTTGACCAGTGAATCCATGGACCTTATTCTGATAGGCTTTTACGTTGCTCATGGAAAGCTTCATCCTATGGAATGCGCTAAAGAAGAGGATATTAATTGATGCTTCGCTATCGACTAACACCCTTCTAACTATGGCTGGGCCTAGATCAATGTTTATCACCATTGGATCCTCTGTAGGCGTTATGATCCCAGTCGAATCTTCATCTTTAAATGTGATGTCGTCTCGCAGGATTCTCGGTACTTTTTTGATAAGACCACATCTATGATCATGAGTTCACCTTTCTTCGAAAAGTCCTTCATCTCATGGGCATATTTCACCATGTCCCCCCAGCTTTTCCCAACTGGGTGGGGGGCCCCTGAAATGGTGTTTATGATCATCCTTGGTATAGCAGCAATCGAAGTGTTCTCATTTTGTTTAAGCTGTCCTGCAGAGGTTCCTTGGTCTTGAGTTCCCTGGGCATTCTGGTAGTTCTTTGTGTAATGTTGAAGCCTGTTTTTCCTTATCAGTTCTTCAATTAATCTTTTTAAATGACTACATTCGTTCGTGCTATGCCCCGGTTGGTTGTGAAATCGGCAGAACCTGCCAGACTTTATTGCGTTATCAGTGACTCTTAACTTCTCGGGCTCTGGGTACTCTTCAGTGTCTTTGGTTGCCATATAAATGTTCTCTATGGTATCGTTAAGAGGAGTCATTTCGGAATTCTTGAAAAAACGAAGATTTTTGTTGTTTTGACCATCTTTCCCTCCATTCCCCCTTTTCTGATTTCCTCCAGCGTTTTTCTGTCCTCCTTGCACGTTTATGTCTCTTTTCTCTGACTGCTCCTTATTTTCTATAGCTTCCATTGTATAGGCCGGATACTCATCCGCGCCTATATATTCCTCTGCCTTATCAAATAGCTCTTCGAGAGTGGCAGGCTTCTTCTTCTTGATCCACCGCCCGAGTTTGGTCTTTTTACTTATACCTCCTTTTGGAGCCATTAAAGCCAAACGTGGCTCATAGTTTCCGACTTCGGCCGCAGCTGTGTTAAAACGAGAAAGGAAGGTTTTAATGGACTCACTGGCCCTTGCTCCAGTTCATTCAGCTCCATCACATCACGCACCTTAGTCTCTTAAAGCCTGAATTGCTGTCTGAACAGTTTGGCCAAGGTAGAAAAGTCATCCACGGATTTCGGCAGGAGTTTTGTGAACCAGAGTGAAGCTACTCCTTCCAAGTAGGTAGGGAAGTATAAACATTTGAGCTCATCAGTAGCACATGCCCTATCCATGTGCTGATCATACTTGAACAGGAACACGTTGGGATCGCCAGTTCCATTATAGGCTTGTACAACTGGGGGTTTGAATTTATTTGGATATGGCGCCATTTTTGTTCTTTCTGTAAGTGGGGTTTTTGTAGGAGAGAATCTCCATTCCTTTTCATCGTCCACCTTTTTCTAGCTCTCATTCACGATCTTCCGTACCGTTCCGAATATTCGCTCCTCCTCACTGAGTTGGTCCACGGGGTTGACGCCTTCCTCTTTACCGGATGTTTGCCTACGCAAACGGTCACGGTTCAGATTTCGGGGCCTTGGACCTCCCGCATGGGGAAGTTCCCCTTTGGTGGAACCAAACGCTTGTTGAGGAGTCGCTTTACCAGAGTGGTCATGAGTAGGTGGCTTCATTCCCTTATGACTAGGATTTGCAACCTCATGGACAGAATTTCCTTTATTCGGGCTCGAGGAAGAAGATCCAGTATCTTCCGTTCCAGTGGTTTTAGCAGTTTTGAGATGGCTTGCACTCATGGTGACTTTGGCCGTTACAGCTTCCATGGAGAACATGATTTCAAGCTTCTTTATCATGGCCTCGTTCGCAATATCAATTCGATTCGTCAGTCCTGCTGCCACTTCATCCAATTCACTCCTTGTTATGGCAGTTCCGGCTTTAGAACTTTCACCGACTTCAAACTGATTAGCAGGCGGGGTATTTTCTGTGTTAGTGGCATTATTGACATCTTCGACGCTTTTACTTCTAACTTTCTTTAGCGGTCTACATGGCTTACCCATGACTTTAGAGAAGTATCTCAATTCGGACAAATTAGATGATTGGAGCGTATTCAAAAATCCAATGCAAGGCCTTCTACCGTATGAGAGAGCAAGAAATTGATTAGCAATCCGGGCCCCATGGTGGGCGCCAAATGTTTTGTAACACCCAACACCCGCTAAGGTCACTCGCTAAGGGAATGCCTTAACTTCGGTGGAGTATTTTAAGTGAATATAGAACAGAAAAATAACAACATGACAGATATAAATAATACTTGAAATCTAAAACATCATTTCATTGCAGCAGAAGATAAACATGTTTTGTTACATCTCAAAACCAACTAAACCAAGATTCAAGTACTAAATATCCATCCTGATAAAACATAAGTACATAATCCCACTACATAACTAATAGCCATAATAGAAAAGATAAGCTGGGCTTTACATCACGGTCCAAGCTCCAAAAGATAGATAAAGCAATCTGATCAAAGCCCACTAGTGCTAGGCCCACTCTGAGAACCTGAGGGTTGGGAAAAGGATAAAAACAACGGGGTCAGACATAAGTCTGAGTGAGCCCTATAACTTTAACAATACAATCATTAAAGTAATTAGGGTATGATATAAACTTGGTACGGTGATGACTGGGGATAAATGACTACACTAAGCATCCAACTAGACATAGGATGAACTAAGATAACGGTAAAGACGCATCTACCCACCCAAGGGTAATTACTACACTGCACCAAACCAGTCATTCCTATTTAAAGGTTGATCCCACCTAAGGACTTAGAAAATATAACTAGTAGTTTCTTGTACCCCTAGCTGACCACAAAGGTGTCGTCTGCTCCTATCTCCACTAGGTGTACCCACTACTCCCCAAGTGATCGGCTCCCTAACGTAGATACCCGTGCTGGACCCACAGTGGGGTGTATCACTCCCCAATGTGGCAACCCGATACAACCAACGGTGCACGACTTATACCTACACGATGCAACAACGTCTTACCTACCAGCCCGGGTCCACACACGCATATGAAACCCGTTGGACTTGCGTTGCCACCGCTAACCCGTTTTGGCCTCTTATAGTCAAGCCCAGTACGCGTGTCCCGTCCTCGACATGGGTCGAGCCCAATAAGATACATATTGGTTACTGGTTGAAATGGGCCCCCACAAGCTACCCACCTAAGCTTGTCCCTTTTTCTAGTGTATCCCACTTAACCCTTTAATCATGTTTAATTACATGTTTCCACTTGGTTAAGTATTCTAATCGTATTTTCTATTGCCACCCAAGGCAACCCACTAGATTTCCACATGCCACCCAAGGCACTTACTTTATTTCCACATGCCACCCAAGGCACCCACTTAACCCCTCATGCCCCACTACATGCTAATATGGTTAAGTGTTTCTTAATTGATTAAGACCGTAACCTTTTGTAAAGACCTCTCACATTAGACTATCTTTTATGGCAGCTGGATTTACTGGTCGGGTCCGGGCAGCCTTACGCCATAACAGAGTCTAACCTCGTGTCTTTACACTTGTCACATATTTAGTTCATGCCTAAGACTTCTCACATTGGGCCAATCATTTGTAGCCGCTGGATTTGTCGGTCGGTTCCGGGCAGTCTTATGCTACAAAAGGGTCCAACCTCGTGTCTTAGTCGATTAATTACACCTAATTAATCACCCCCATAATTTGTATTAATTATCCCTAATTAATTACAAATTTACCTATGTACATAATTGACTCAATTATGTCCATCCACTTTATGGTATGCATAATCATACCAACTTCACACCATTTTATTAACATGAATATTAACCCCATCGTTCCCCACGTAATACGCTAACATGACATACTTAAAAGGGAAGATTCACCACAAATACAATGGGTTCAACTTAGCATAACATTAGCATCAACATGGGTTTTAAAGGTGTCAACTTGCATATATGACCATAGCATCAAACCCAACTAGCATAAATAATCAACCCAACTTGCATGAATCACATATGTCATAAAGAGGGTAACTTGCATAAGTTACTTATGTCATACAAAGTGGTAAACTTGCATAAATATATGTATGACATATAAAGGGGTTAACTTGCATATGTATGCATCTCATACAAAGGGGTAAACTTGCATATGTATGCATATCATACAAAGGTGTAAACTTGCACTTGTTACTTGCATATAATCAAACACCAAACTTGCATAACATGTCATATATGAACTTGCATATAATCAAACACCAAACTTGCATAACATGTCATATATGAACTTGCATATAATCAAACACCAAACTTGCATAACATGTCATATATGAACTTGCATATAATCAAACACCAAACTTGCATAACATGGTGTCATAATGGATCAATGTTTATCATAGTGATTTGCATAACTAGCATCATGAACACATAGCATAAATTACACCCAACTTGCATAACTAGCTTCATGAACACATAGCATAAAACTTGCATAACTAGCATCATGAACATATAGCATAAAACTTGCATAACTAACATCATGAACATATAGCCTATGATAACATAACTTGCATTGATCCACATTCATAACCATAACCTCATTATATCCTAACATAATTAGTTTAGCAATTGCTTGCTAAAGGCATAGAAACTCACAACTTGTTGATTAGCACTCCTATGAAGAAGATTAAGTTGCTAGAGTTGATTAGAAGTTGATTTGAGAAGCTGTCTTCTTCTACAATTTGATGAAGGCTCCTTCAAGTTGCATTTTGACGGCATAACGACGTTGTATCAATTTTTAGTATGAATTAGGGTAGTCTTAGGGTGTATTTATAGAATTAGGATGTAGTTTAGGCCCTTAGATTAACCCTAGATTAGGTTAGAGCCGTCAGATTTCGTCACAAGCCCCAAAACACAGCCCAAACCCCTTAAGATTGCACCTAGGCCAAACTGGCCGACAGGGGGGGTCGACCCCTGGGTCGACACATGGGTCGACCCCTTGGGGGTGGGGTCGACACCCATGTCGACCCTAGTGTCGACACCCTCTGTCTGGCGGGAATTTTCTCACCTCTTCTGAAATTTGAAATTTGAATATTTTAAATCTGTTTTGAATTTTCTGAAACTTCGGATGGCCATAACTTCTTCATACGAAGTCCAAATCACGCAAACTCGGACTCTATCTCAACCGGAATTCCGAGACGAACACAATGGCGCAGCCTGTTTCCCTTAATTCTAACATCTGAGATTAATTATTCTTTAATTACTAAAGATTAATATTAAGTGAAATTCGGGGTGTTACATTCTCCCCTACTTAAATGATTTCGTCCCCGAAATCTCCAAGTCAAGAAGAACGTATCCTACCAACCAAACAACCATCTACTCAAACCATCAAACACTGGCATCCATTGTCCTTAAAGTTTCTAATGCTGTATGACCATATGCAAAAAGTTTGTGTATATGTTTCCTGTCTAATGCAAAATCAGGCGGTCTACTGATTCAGTTGACCTCCTTAATGCAAACCAAGATGGTGCCATGCGTCCAACATGTATGTGAAAGAATCCTATCGACACATACTATTACTACATGTGTGCACAACCATACACCAAAATGCATCATCCATATGACAACACAACCATTATACATCCATTAATATAGCTACCTACACACAATTATATGCAATATGCAATATGAAGTGACTGAGCCGATCTAGTGTCTAAAGTGTGTGTATATGCATCCACGAGCAACCACTAGCAAACACTTGCATCCACACGCATCCATCAATCATAACATGTCTCAAACACATGTTTCAACTATAGGTTTACCCTATCTAAAGGTCAAAGGTACTAATGAGAAGACATACTAAAGATAAGATAAGTACTAGACAAACAATAAAGGAGAAGTTAAAAGACATACCCTCAAAAAGGAATGGGTACCGTGAACGCATCTTCGCTTCTGTCTCCCAAGTAGCATTGCTCTCATCCTCTCCCCATTGCACTTTGACTAGTCGAACCTCTCTGTTTCTCAACTTCCTAATCTCTGACCCAAGGATGCGGGTAGGAGCTCGTCGAATAGTCGCATCATGCTCTACCTCCACTTCTCTAAGCAAGCTCGGCTCTACCACCTCTGCGGTCTCATGTAGGCACTTCCTCAAATGTGACACATGGAATACGTCATGTACCCCACTAAGTCTCTCGGGTAAATCCACTCTATATGCCATCCGTCCAATCCTTTCCTTAATAGGAAACGGTCCTACAAATCTTGGTGCTAACTTCCCAACGGACCCAAAGCGAACAACATTCCGTAATGGAGATACTTTGACAAAGACTATGTCCCAAACATCAAACTCCAGATCCATCCTCCTCTTATCCACGTAATATTTCTGCCTATCTTGCGCTGCTTTCATCCTTCTTCGAATCAAATCAATCTTTTCCGAAGTCTCTCTAACCATATCAGGCCCAAGCAAGATCTTATCCGTAGATTCCCACCAACATGTAGGTGATCGACAAGGCCTTCCATAAAGAGCTTCGAAAGGAGCCATACCAATACTAGACTGAAAGCTGTTATTATACGCGAACTCCACCAACAGAAAATGCTCTTCCCATGTACCTCCAAAATCTAAGATACATAGCCTCAAAAAGTCTTCTAGAACACGATTCACCCTCTCGGTCTGGCCGTCCGTCTGAGGATGATATGCGGTGCTCAAACACAACTGAGTCCCTACTGCCTCTTGCAAACTCTTCGAAAACTCGCTAGTGAAGATAGGATCTCGATCACTCACTATGCTAGAAGGTACCCCATGCAATCGAACTATTTCTCGAAGGTAAACTGAAGCTAGCCATGGAGCAGTCCTCTTGCTCTTCACGGGTATGAAATGGGCGCTCTTAGTAAGTCTGTCTACCACAACCCAAATTCCCGTATTACCCTTCCTCGATCTCGGTAACCCATCAATAAAATCCATCGAGACGCTATCCCACTTCCATTGCGGAACTTCCAATGGGTGAAGCAACCCACCAGGTTTCTTTTGCTCCGCTTTCACTTGTTGGCACACCAAGCATCTAGCGACATACTCGGCCACATCTTTCTTCATACCGGCCCAAAAGAAAACTCGCTTCATGTCTTGGTACATCTTGTCCCCACCGGGATGAATGGTCATCTTCGAACGATGCGCATCATCAAGTATAGCCTTCCTCAAACCCTCGTCTTGCGGTACACAAAGTCTACCGTCTCTACGCAACCACCCCCTATCGTCTAGGCTGTACCTACTCAAATGGCTGGACGACTCCCCCCTTATGAGCTTCTCTACTAACTTAACCAACTGTGGGTCATCCCGCTGTGCCTCGCCAATCCGTCCTAAAAGAGTTGGTCTGATCTCTAAGGATGCTAGCAAACCGGGTATAAAGTCAACGGAAGGTCTGAAATCAAACATCGAGATAAATTCCAAGCTTCGTCGTTCCACGAACAATGGACTCAAGGACAACCTTTTTCTGCTTAAGGCGTCTGCCACCACGTTACCCTTGCCAGGGGTATACGCTATCTCGAAATCATAGGATGCTAAGAACTCCATCCACCTTTGCTGTCTCAAGTTCAAATCCTTCTAAGAAAACAAGTACTTCAATGATTTGTGGTCAGTGAACAATTCGAACCTCACTCCAAGAAGATAATGGCGCCAAGTCTTAAGCGCAAAAACAACAGCGACCAACTCTAAATCATGGGTAGGGTAATTTTTCTCATGCTTTCTCAACTGCCTTCCCCCATAGGCTATTACCCTTCCCTCTTGCATTAAGACTGCGCGTAGTCCTGTCCCACAAGCATCGATATAAAAAACAAATGGCTTACTCCCATCTGACAACACTAAGACTGGAGCTGTGGTTAAAGCTCTCTTTAACCGTTGGAACGCATCATCACAATCTACGTCCCATGCGAAGACTAGATTCTTCTTTGTCAAGCGAGTTAATGGGGCTGATATCTTCACGAAGTCCTTGATAAACTTCCTTTAGTAGCCAGCCAACCCCAAGAAACTCCTCACCTCGGTAGCATTCTTCGGAACCTTCCAATCTTGGATGGATACTACCTTCGCGGGATCCACAGCTATCCCTTCCTTAGAGACCACGTGCCCTAAGAACCGCACTTCCTTCCTCCAAAAGTGACATTTAGAGAATTTAGCCTTAAGGTTATGCGCTCGAAGAGTCTCTAAAACTTCCCTAAGATGTAGGGCATGCTCTTCTTCACTGTTAGAAAAGACTAAGATGTCATCCACAAAGACCACCACGAACTTATTAAGGTACTCCCTGAACACCCTACTCATCAAATCAACAAAGTATGCAGGGGCGTTCGTCAAACCAAATGGCATCACAAGCCACTCATAGAAACCATTCGGAGTCCTAAAGGCAGTCTTGTCTATGCTATCCTCATCCACTCTCAACTGATGAAACCCCGTGGCCAAGTCCAACTGCGAAAACACTGAGGCGCCAACCAACTGATCAAAGAGATCATCAATCCTCGGCAATGGGTGTCTATTCTTCTTTGTGAGCTTGTTGAGTTCTCTATAGTCTACACAAAGTCCGAGGGACCCATCCACCTTCGTGGCAAAAACTACTGGAGCACCCCACTCCGATATACTTCGTCTTATGAACCCCTTCTCAAGCAACTCCCCTACTTGCTTATGAAGTTCCCTCCTCTCACGAGGAGCCATGTGGCGCACTGGCAAAGATACAGGCTTAGAATTGTCCACCAGATATATTCGGAAGTCTATCTCCCGCTTCGGAGGTAAGCCCTTCACCTCCTCAAACACATCCGAGTATTCCCGGACCACTCTAACAGATCGCAAACTCTCGACCGAAGCGTCAAGCGATTCAAGATAACTTAGCATAACAGAATCCATGGGATTACAAGAGATCTCGAGAGAGTTACCCAAGCGGTTCATGAGCCTAACAACTCTCCTTTCACAATCAAGAACAGCACCATTACTGGATAACCAGTCCATGCCCAAAATCAACCCATAGCCCGTGAAGCCCAAAACAAAAGCATCACATCTAAACTCAACGCTAAGTATGGAAATCTTCAAACCCAAACATATCATGGAAAAATAAGTGGAGCCCCCAATTGGGTTTGAAATAACCAAGGGATCATCTACTAGACTGGTGTCTAAGTGCAGTGACTCAACTAATGATGATGAGATAAACCAATGCGATGCGCCAGAGTCAAACAAAGTACGGACATGATGATCAAACAGAAAAACCAGACTTTCAACGGAAATAGTTCTACCTCTTTCCTGAATCGGTGGAACCGCGAGAGCCTGAACTTGCCCCCTTGCCTGACCTGGTGCCATAAGAGCTTGCACCTGTCCCCCTGAGGTAGATCCCGTCCTCTGCCCCTTCTTAGGGCAGTCCTTCACTAGATGCCCTGCTTCGCCACAGTGGAAGAAGTCCGTCTTCTTCTTCTTCCGACAATCTTTGCTTAGGTGGCCTGGTGTCCCGCAATTGAAGCACTTCTTCTTTCCCTTGCCACCGTTGCCTTTCCGACCCTTGTTTTGCTGTTGTTGTTGAGGTCTCTTCTGATCTCCTTTCTTCTCGGGTGCCTTATTAGCATTGGGACCCTTCTCTTCCTCATGCATGAGTACCATGTCTACTAGCTTCTCAAAGGTGGCCCCCATAGGGATGTGAGTCATAGCCAATCCATGCATTGGTTCATTCAAGCCCTTAACGAACCTCAAAGCCTTCTTCTCCAGTGTATTCACTATGTCTATGCCAAATCTTGCTAGCTGATTAAACATGTTGACATATTCCTTTACTGATAGGTTTCCTTGCTTTAGAGTCAAGAACCTTTCCATATACAGATTTTCTTCTGCCCTTGAAAGAAACTTTGCCACAAACCTTTGCCTGAAATCCGCCCAAGAGTCAACAGGGCGCTCTCCATTAGTGACCTCCCACCAGAACGAGGCCTCTCCCTTCATTAACCAAGCAGCTAACTTGACTTTCTTTCCTTCTTCCATATCAAAGATATCTATCAACTCTTCTACCTCCTTAAGCCAATCTCTAGCTTCCACAAAAGTTTCTGATCCTTGAAAAGGTTTCCCTTCCATAGCCTTAAATTCCTTGCAAGTCTTAGCAAAAGTATCCGTGCGAGGAGGAGGAGGAGGAGGAAGATCGGGTGCAACTGTTGGTGGAGGAACATTTGCTGGACCCGCAGCGGTGGCCCTAGCCTCCACCAACCTCCTATACCATACTGGTATCGTCACACCCTCCGGAAAGTTAAGATCTTCAGCCATGCTGAAACGAAAAAGGAAAGATTCAAAACGGAGAATTTGAACAATAAAGATATGGATATTGGGGATTATGCTTTTCTTTCAAAAACTTTTCTCTTAAAAGACATGTTTTTGAAAACACTTCTTCCGAAAATGTTTTCAGAAAAATAGTTTTCTAAAAATTTTATCTGTTCCGGTAACCTTCAGCTCTTATACCACGTGTAACACCCCACACTCGCTAAGGTCACTCAATAAGGGAATACCTTAACTTCGGTGGAGTATTTTAAGTGAATATAGAACAGAAAAATTACAACAAGACAGATATAAATAATACTTGAAATCTAAAACATCATTTCATTGCAGCAGAAGATAAACATGTTTGGTTACGTCTAAAAACCAACTAAACCAAGAGTCAAGTACTAAATATCCATCCTGATAAAACATAAGTACATAATCCCACTACATAACTAATAGCCATAATAGAAAAGATAAGCTGGGCTTTACATCACGGTCCAAGCTCCAAAAGATAGATAAAGCAATTTGATCAAAGCCTACTAGTGTTAGGCCCACTCTGAGAACCTGAGGGTTGGGAAAAAGATAAAAACAACGGGGTCAGACATAAGTCTGAGTGAGCCCTATAACTTTAACAATACAATCATTAAAGTAATTAGGGTATGATATAAACTTGGTATGGCGATGACTGGGGATAAATGACTACACTAAGCATCCAACTGGACATAGGATGAACTAAGATAACGGTAAAGACGCATCTACCCACCCAAGGGTAATTACTACACTACACCACACCAGTCATTCCTATTTAAAGGTTGATCCCACCCAAGGACTTAGAAAATATAACTAGTAGTTTCTTGTACCCCTAGCTGACCACGTAGGTGCCGTCTGCCGCTATCTCCACTAGGTGTACCCACTACTCCCCAAGCGATCGGCTCCCTAACGTAGATACCCATGCTGGCCCCACAATGGGGTGTATCACTCCGCAAAGTGGCAACCCGATACAACCAACGGTGCACGGCTTATTCCTACACGATGCAACAACGTCTTACCTACCAGCCCGGGTCCACACACGCATATGAAACCCGTTGGACTTGCGTTGCCACCGCTAACCCGTTTTGGCCTCTTATAGTCAAGCCCAGTGTAACAACCCGTAAAATGTGAGCCAGTTTGAAATTTTTATTTTGGCCATTTTAGCGAGTTTTGATTATTTAAAATGAATTATTTTAAATAATAACGACGAGAAAATTTAATTCAAATGGAATTCGACGTATATATTATATACGCCGTCGTTAGAATATAAATAATTATATATAATTATAAATAGAATTGAAAATGGCGCGGTAGTTCGATAATTCGATTTCAAACTTCAATTGAATGTACCGGGTGCAAAACAATCCGGATTTTAGTGAAACCAAAAATAATGGAATCTAATAGTGAATATCTTTCTAACGAATCCGAAAAATCAAGATTTCATATCAGGAATCAAAAGATATGTCCAGTTGAAATTTCTGAATAGTCGCTATGGAATTCAGACCCTTAAAAATGGACATTTTGCAAACGAGCTCGGATTTCGACGAAACCACTTTCGTTGGGTCCGTGATGTTAAGTTATTGCTAGATTCCAAATTTCATAATTTTTCGAATCAATATGTGAGCGTGGCATAGGAAAACGTGTTTTGACCATTTCAGTTGATTTTAATCGACTGGAAATTGGCCATTTTTCTAACGGTCTCAGAATTCGACGAAACTAGTTTTGTTAGGACCGTATCGTCAATACGAAGCTAGAAAATATTTTTCTGGAATTTTTCTAGTTAGTATGTGACCCCGGTAATTTGAAATGTACGTTTAAAATTCAATATAGTGATTTAAATGTAAATTAAAAGGAAACTGATCGAAACGGTCGATTCAGCTTGCGGTACATATCCCATTGTGTTCGGAATGGGGGTGAAACGCTATGGGCGACAGGCGGTGGGCCTCGTTTCGAGGTCTTATGAAAAAGTCAACTTTAGGTTGAATTAAATAATAATAAAATAAAATAAAAAAAAAAGGGAAATCCCCTTTCCTTTATCTCTGGCCCCCCCCCCTAATTTTCATTTAAATCGAATCGAAAAAAAAAAGAAAAAAAAAAAAAAGAGTGAACCCTCGATGACCAGTCGCCCCACCTGGAGGACCTCGCCGCCGCCTAGGGCAGGCGCACCCCCTCCGACCTCCTGACCTCGCGCCTTCCTCTCCCCTCGCGCTCATCTCCTTCCTCCCTTCGAATCGAAGACGCAAACGCCAGAGCCTCCCCCCACCGTGACGACCGCCGACGAATTGAAGGCCGCCAGCCCCCCCACCTCCGACGCCTCTGCCACGAGTCCCCCCCGGTAAGTTCTTCTGAATTTAATTTATAATTTTAAAACTGTTTTGATTTTTTTTTTTTAATTAGCATTTTAAAACTGTTTTGATTTTTTTTAATTAATTAGCATTTTAAAACTGTTTTGATTTTTTTTAATTAATTAGCATTTTAAAACTGTTTTGATTTTTTTTAATTAATTAGCATTTTAAAACTGTTTTGATTTTTTTTAATTAATTAGCATTTTAAAACTGTTTTTTTTTTTTTTTTTTTTTTTAAAAAAGAAAATAAAACTGATTTTTAAGAAAGGTTTTAAAAGATTGAATTTTGAAAATGAAAAAGATTGAATTTTTAAAATGGGAAAAGATTGAATTTTTAAAATGAAAATATGATTTTTAAATGTAGAACTTCGAGATAAAAATATGTTTTTATAAATCATAGCGAATGAAAGAATCCATTTTCTTTGATTCGAAGAATCCATCTTCCTTGATTCGAGAAATACGTTTTCCGTGATAAGAAAAATATGTTTTCTTTGATTTGAAATGTATGATTTCATCTTATGAAAAAAATATGATGCTTATCATAGAAAGATATTATTTTGGGTGAACTAAAAATTCGATTTTTATATATTGAACTTTGAAATAAAAATTCGATTTTTATATATTGAACTTTGAAATAAAAATTCGATTTTTATATATTGAACTTTGAAATAAAAATTCGATTTTTATATATATTGAACTTTGAAGTAAAAATTCGATTTTTATATATAGTGGCCTTGGGCAACGAAGGTGACAAAAAGGCGAAACGACGAAGACTTCTGCAAAAGAAGAGCCGTGGAGCTAGGATAGCTATAAGTGAGAATTTCTCACCTTTCAATTTATTTTTCTAGTTATATATATATATACTAGGATGCAGACGGTGCTTATTAGAAGCACCCGACACCCGTCCACATACCATGGACTTGTTTGTTTGGATTGTTTGGTGATTGATTGAGATATTGGTTTGAATGTGGTTTGTGGTGTGAAAAATCGAATCGATAAATTGGTTAGGATTAGACGTGCGCCGTTATAAGGCGAAGGAGTAAGGCTAGGTTAGACTCTTACTCCAAAATCTTGTGGTTTGCATAACGAATTGAATATGATTGATGTGTGAATGGCGTGGGCCTTCACTAGACCGGGGATAAGGCTAGGCCTTGTCCCGTTTCTAGTATCGTGCCGTTATGCCGCCGAAATTTTCTAAAATAAGTTAGAAAAATAAAAATAGCATTTTATTTAACGAATGAACTGAATAGAAATTCATATGTTAAAATAAAATGTGTTATCGTTAAAATATAATTTTTAACGTGAATGTGAATAAATAAATATTCATTTACAAACCAGACGGTTTGTTTATGTACACCTATTTGAATGACGTTGATTGGGTCGATAAATTTTACACATCGCCTAACTGCACCAATAAAATATGTGTTTGATTGTTTGAAACCCCACACGGGAGTTAGGATGAAATTTGAAGTTCACTCATCCTGATTGATTAAATATGTCGATCGATTGATTGACAGGCTGTTATAAGCGTTGAATATCTATATTTGATGCTTATACAGTGTAGTGCACTTTGGTTGATGGTTGATTATTTTCAATGCTATCATATACATGTGTTGTATGAAAATCCATATAATTAATTTTATATGGTAATTGATTGGGCCTCATTCCAGTTTTGAAAAAGAAATATTTGAAAAAGAAATATTTGAAAAAAAAATATTTGAAATAGAATATTTGAAAATAAAGGAATATATGAAGCCGTGTTGATTAGATTGACGCCATTTTGACGTGAACGATATTTATATCGATTTTGAAAACGATTTCGAAATGAATTGAATTGAAAACGATTTCGAAATGAATTGAATTGAAAACGATTTCGAAATGAATTGAATTAAAAACGATTTCGAAATGAATTGAATTGAAAACGATTTCGAAATGAATTGAATTGAAAACGAATTCAAAATGAATTGAAAACGATTTCGAAATGAATTGAATTGAAAACGATTTCGAAATGAATTGAATTGAAAACGAATTCAAAATGAATTGAAAACGATTTCGAAATGAATTGAATTGAAAACGATTTCGAAATGAATTGAATTAAAAACGATTTCGAAATGAATTGAATTGAAAATGAATTCAAATGGAATCGAAAGCGAATTGAAATGAATTCAAATTGAAATGAAATTCGAATTGAATAGAAATGAATTTTGAAACGAATTTATAAAGAAGAATTCAATTTTGCTTTGAATTGAAATGGAAGTTGAAATAGATTTTGAAACGAATTCAAAACTATTTATATAATTCGTTTTAAATAGAAATCGACGAAATATATATTATATATATTATATATATAATATAATGGCCTGAATAGAACGCGCCGCGCCGCGGCAGTTCGTAAATTTCGACCATTTATTTCAAACGGACATTACGGGAGATCCGACCGTCGGATTCTCCTAAAACCGGAACCGTTGGGTTCGTATCGAAAAGAGCTTTCTAACGAATGTTAGAAATTTGAAATCTAACGGTTGGATTTGGAGATACGTCCAAATCAAATTGGAAAAAGGTCGCTGTAAGTGCAGTTCGATGGCCATTGTTGGAAATCGACTGTACGGGCCTTGATAAAATTATTAAAAATAGTAATAATTTGTGTAAAATCATAAGAAATGATTTAGAAAGAATTGGGATGAAAAACTCCATATTTGAAAAGATAAAAATGGATTTTTATCGAAATGAACTAGTTTTGAACTAGAATTATAATTCTATTTATTTTTAAATAAATAAATTGAATTCGAAAAGGGTTTTAAAAATAACCAAAATTTCCAATGATTGCATTGGAGTGGATTTGAATCGAAATTGTCTTCGGAATATTTCGATGTTGGAATTCGTGATTATACAGGTGTTGTTATGGAAATTTGAAAGATATATATTGATATCGTTATTTCCAATACGACATTTGTTAGTCGTAGAATTCGATATTGAATATAAGCTGATATATTTTCTATTCAGAGCCTTGTATTGAATATCGAATGTGATTTGGGTTTGTCGTGAATGGTGTCTTCACTAACACTGTTCTTGAACCCAGTTGAGAAAAGATTAAATCTTTTTATTTAGATTTAATGAAGTGTACCAATTAAATGATATTTAATTGGAATTGAATGGATATTGATTTTTGGGTCTATCGTGAACAGTGTTTTTAAATAACACTTGTTCTTTAACCCGATAATTAATGAATGTGATTTGGGTTTGTCGTGAATGGTGTCTTCACTAACACCGTTCTTGAACCCAGTTGGGAAAAGATTAAATCTTTTTATTTAGATTTAATGAAGTGTACCAATTAAATGATATTTAATTGGAATTGAATGGATATTGATTTTTGGGTTTATCGTGAACAGTGTTTTAAATAACACTTGTTCTTTAACCCGATAATTAATGGGATGTGACTTTGGGTTTATCGTGAACCGTGTTTTAAAGGACACTGATTCTTTAACCCAGTCACAGATTAAAACTAAGTGGAGTTTTAATGAATCTTTAATTAGATTGAAAAGATCGAGAATGGAGTATCACCAGTTTTGCTCCAGGCGATAGTTAAATCTTTAATTAGATTTGAACGTGAAATTTAGAAACTAACTGTCGGTTAGCCAAACAGAATGGTTTTCTAGATATTGATCTGATGTTGGTTTCGGCCTTCGGGGTTAATATTTGGGGAATTATTCTCTTGATTAATTTACGGTTAGTGACTAATGAATTGGAATGAGGCGTATGTTGTGTTTGTGTAACACTTATTTAAATATACGCGAGTTATTCGGAAAGACCGGGTTTATCCCATTCTGAATAACTGATACGACGATAAGTCGAAGATGAAGACGATGGTCGAAGACCGGAGGTCTTCACGTCGTTTGGGTGATAACTGATGATCTTGATTGGGCTGTACACCCAAGAAGATGGAAACAGTTAGTGATCGTCCAGACGTACTTGGAGATCGATGGATATGCGGGGTACTAGGTGCCTCCGGTTTCGTTCAGACCCAGGACGGACTTGTAAATGGACTGTGTGTCTGACATCGGATTTCATTCTGTGTGACTGATATCGGTTGCATAGGATGGTTTGCCTGTGTGGCATGCTAAGATGTAAATGATCAAGGCTTCTGTTGAAAAGCAAAGTCTTGTGGTGATGATCAAAGCACGGCCTTTGTGGCGTAGCTTTGTGTAACGTTTACCTCGCGTGTTTCACACCCGGTATGAACCAAAAACGGGAGACGGACCTCAGGGAGGACTTGCGTTTCTTTCTAGCTAGAAGTGGCGTCAGTGGTTTTTCACGCCCTGACGAGTTTGACTTATGTGGTTGTTGCTGTTGCGAGGCGCCTCGGTTATATCGGTTTCGGCCGATGCTTCTGGTCGGCTGACGGACCAGACTTACACCCCATAGGGTGGGGAAACGTAGTGTTCAGGCATTTTAATCCACATCGGTGGACCGGCCCTGTCGCTCCAAGGGCTCACCTGAGTCTGGGTCCTGTGGCTCGGGCTAGAGAGTCACGAATCGTTTGAGGACTATCTTTTGCCTCGGTTCATAGAAGGAATTCCAATTTCCAAATACGTGACATTTGCGGTTTTATTTGTAAACCTATATATGGCGACATAGTGGCATGGGACGCTCATGCCGCCTATGATTGATACTTATGATTTGAAGTTGTTTTATACACTATGCACTTATAATAGTATCAAATGATTTGTTTTTAAACGTATCAAGCATCCTTTGGCTGTTATAAGGGAAAACCCTATCCCCCGGCTTGCGTTTGCATTGTGTGATAGGACCTGGGTCTTATAACAGCTTCATTTTTCTTTATTTAGCATTGCGCTGTTTGTTTTATGCACTGGTATTCTTGGGAGGAAACCCGTTCCGTGTTATACGGCGTGGTCCCTTGATTTACCTGATTTAAAATAAAGATTAATAACTGTTTTAGTTCTCACACCAGTCACATGACTGACCTGGAGTTTATTGTTTTAACCTAAACTCTGGGTGCCCTTATTTTGACACGGGCAGCTAGTAGTTTTGGTTTTGCAGATTTATATTCACAGGATCCTGGTTTACAGCTGGAACGATATCCGGAAAGCTTTGTATCCGTATATCTCTTCTAGTTGTGTATTGTATTATTTTCCGCTGCTATGTATTTAAATGTAATTTAAATCTCTGATATCTCTGTGTAATATTCGTTTATACTCTGTATATTCTTGTAATCTGATGCACTGTTGTAATATATAGTGAAATGTTCTTTTATATGCGTTCTGTTGTGGTTTGTTCTCGAACTATCCGACGCTTTCCTTTACGGGGAAGTTGCGGGTCGTCACAGTTGGTATCAGAGCTTTGGTTTACAAAGCAGAGAACAAGGCACATTAGAAACATACGAAAGAGTTCATCAGATATTGGATTAGCAATATCCAATGAGAATGACTCGTTAGAGATAGGATCAGTAGTATCCTAGAACGGGTGTGAAGAGTATATTTTTCTAATGAAAACAAACTTTTGTTTTGAAAATTTAAATCAATTATTCGTATTTGATTATCCATTTATATTGATGTGGACAATCCAGTATATATAGATTTTGCGTATACGTCTGATCCGCGTGTATTCGAAATTTTAATATATTGGATAGATATAGCATCACACTCTAGTCGCCCGAAGATGGTACTGATGATTGTCATGACATCATCAGCATTTATGTTCGTGTCTCGAAGGTGTGATTCTCTATATATTTCCATTAGGCTGGTGTGAGAACCCAAAACTTATATATAGCTAGAATACATCGTTGTGATTTGGCATCAAAAACATGATTTTTGTATATATATCAAATTATGAATTTGAAACGTTAAATTCACTAATTGATTGATGTTTGTGTTGTTTGTTTAGTTGTTTGCTAATTTTTAACCATTTATGCCTAATTTAACCAAATATTGATTGTATTGAAAATTGGTCGCGTTTGCTTGCATATACATATACTTATATTGAACAGGTCATAGCAAGGAGGCTAGAGCAGAGAATAAAATTTGTTTGCCCGACAAATAGGTACATGTTTACTACATAATTTCCTGTTTTGTTTGGGTGATGATGATTTTGTGAGCCTATTGGCTAGCCGCTTGGCTTTTTCTTTTTCTTTTTGAGATCTGAAGGACCGGGAACGCTATTTGCAATTTCCCGATGCTCCCATTGCAGGGGAGGTTATGGCGAAATTTTTCAAAAATTTAGGGAGTTAGCCAAATTTTTGAAATTTTGAAAATTCTCAGAAACTAAAGAGTTGGAGAATGGAAGCCTGATCGATCGTAGAGCTGAATAATCAAACCACTTTCGACTTTGTTCCTTTTCGGGGACGAAAAGTTTTAAGTGGGGGAGATTGTAACAACCCGTAAAATGTGAGCCAGTTTGAAATTTTTATTTTGGCCATTTTAGCGAGTTTTGATTATTTAAAATGAATTATTTTAAATAATAACGACGAGAAAATTTAATTCAAATGGAATTCGACGTATATATTATATACGCCGTCGTTAGAATATAAATAATTATATATAATTATAAATAGAATTGAAAATGGCGCGGTAGTTCGATAATTCGATTTCAAACTTCAATTGAATGTACCGGGTGCAAAACAATCCGGATTTTAGTGAAACCAAAAATAATGGAATCTAATAGTGAATATCTTTCTAACGAATCCGAAAAATCAAGATTTCATATCAGGAATCAAAAGATATGTCCAGTTGAAATTTCTGAATAGTCGCTATGGAATTCAGACCCTTAAAAATGGACATTTTGCAAACGAGCTCGGATTTCGACGAAACCACTTTCGTTGGGTCCGTGATGTTAAGTTATTGCTAGATTCCAAATTTCATAATTTTTCGAATCAATATGTGAGCGTGGCATAGGAAAACGTGTTTTGACCATTTCAGTTGATTTTAATCGACTGGAAATTGGCCATTTTTCTAACGGTCTCAGAATTCGACGAAACTAGTTTTGTTAGGACCGTATCGTCAATACGAAGCTAGAAAATATTTTTCTGGAATTTTTCTAGTTAGTATGTGACCCCGGTAATTTGAAATGTACGTTTAAAATTCAATATAGTGATTTAAATGTAAATTAAAAGGAAACTGATCGAAACGGTCGATTCAGCTTGCGGTACATATCCCATTGTGTTCGGAATGGGGGTGAAACGCTATGGGCGACAGGCGGTGGGCCTCGTTTCGAGGTCTTATGAAAAAGTCAACTTTAGGTTGAATTAAATAATAATAAAATAAAATAAAAAAAAAAGGGAAATCCCCTTTCCTTTATCTCTGGCCCCCCCCCCTAATTTTCATTTAAATCGAATCGAAAAAAAAAAGAAAAAAAAAAAAAAGAGTGAACCCTCGATGACCAGTCGCCCCACCTGGAGGACCTCGCCGCCGCCTAGGGCAGGCGCACCCCCTCCGACCTCCTGACCTCGCGCCTTCCTCTCCCCTCGCGCTCATCTCCTTCCTCCCTTCGAATCGAAGACGCAAACGCCAGAGCCTCCCCCCACCGTGACGACCGCCGACGAATTGAAGGCCGCCAGCCCCCCCACCTCCGACGCCTCTGCCACGAGTCCCCCCCGGTAAGTTCTTCTGAATTTAATTTATAATTTTAAAACTGTTTTGATTTTTTTTTTTTAATTAGCATTTTAAAACTGTTTTGATTTTTTTTAATTAATTAGCATTTTAAAACTGTTTTGATTTTTTTTAATTAATTAGCATTTTAAAACTGTTTTGATTTTTTTTAATTAATTAGCATTTTAAAACTGTTTTGATTTTTTTTAATTAATTAGCATTTTAAAACTGTTTTTTTTTTTTTTTTTTTTTTTTAAAAAGAAAATAAAACTGATTTTTAAGAAAGGTTTTAAAAGATTGAATTTTGAAAATGAAAAAGATTGAATTTTTAAAATGGGAAAAGATTGAATTTTTAAAATGAAAATATGATTTTTAAATGTAGAACTTCGAGATAAAAATATGTTTTTATAAATCATAGCGAATGAAAGAATCCATTTTCTTTGATTCGAAGAATCCATCTTCCTTGATTCGAGAAATACGTTTTCCGTGATAAGAAAAATATGTTTTCTTTGATTTGAAATGTATGATTTCATCTTATGAAAAAAATATGATGCTTATCATAGAAAGATATTATTTTGGGTGAACTAAAAATTCGATTTTTATATATTGAACTTTGAAATAAAAATTCGATTTTTATATATTGAACTTTGAAATAAAAATTCGATTTTTATATATTGAACTTTGAAATAAAAATTCGATTTTTATATATATTGAACTTTGAAGTAAAAATTCGATTTTTATATATAGTGGCCTTGGGCAACGAAGGTGACAAAAAGGCGAAACGACGAAGACTTCTGCAAAAGAAGAGCCGTGGAGCTAGGATAGCTATAAGTGAGAATTTCTCACCTTTCAATTTATTTTTCTAGTTATATATATATATACTAGGATGCAGACGGTGCTTATTAGAAGCACCCGACACCCGTCCACATACCATGGACTTGTTTGTTTGGATTGTTTGGTGATTGATTGAGATATTGGTTTGAATGTGGTTTGTGGTGTGAAAAATCGAATCGATAAATTGGTTAGGATTAGACGTGCGCCGTTATAAGGCGAAGGAGTAAGGCTAGGTTAGACTCTTACTCCAAAATCTTGTGGTTTGCATAACGAATTGAATATGATTGATGTGTGAATGGCGTGGGCCTTCACTAGACCGGGGATAAGGCTAGGCCTTGTCCCGTTTCTAGTATCGTGCCGTTATGCCGCCGAAATTTTCTAAAATAAGTTAGAAAAATAAAAATAGCATTTTATTTAACGAATGAACTGAATAGAAATTCATATGTTAAAATAAAATGTGTTATCGTTAAAATATAATTTTTAACGTGAATGTGAATAAATAAATATTCATTTACAAACCAGACGGTTTGTTTATGTACACCTATTTGAATGACGTTGATTGGGTCGATAAATTTTACACATCGCCTAACTGCACCAATAAAATATGTGTTTGATTGTTTGAAACCCCACACGGGAGTTAGGATGAAATTTGAAGTTCACTCATCCTGATTGATTAAATATGTCGATCGATTGATTGACAGGCTGTTATAAGCGTTGAATATCTATATTTGATGCTTATACAGTGTAGTGCACTTTGGTTGATGGTTGATTATTTTCAATGCTATCATATACATGTGTTGTATGAAAATCCATATAATTAATTTTATATGGTAATTGATTGGGCCTCATTCCAGTTTTGAAAAAGAAATATTTGAAAAAGAAATATTTGAAAAAAAAATATTTGAAATAGAATATTTGAAAATAAAGGAATATATGAAGCCGTGTTGATTAGATTGACGCCATTTTGACGTGAACGATATTTATATCGATTTTGAAAACGATTTCGAAATGAATTGAATTGAAAACGATTTCGAAATGAATTGAATTGAAAACGATTTCGAAATGAATTGAATTAAAAACGATTTCGAAATGAATTGAATTGAAAACGATTTCGAAATGAATTGAATTGAAAACGAATTCAAAATGAATTGAAAACGATTTCGAAATGAATTGAATTGAAAACGATTTCGAAATGAATTGAATTGAAAACGAATTCAAAATGAATTGAAAACGATTTCGAAATGAATTGAATTGAAAACGATTTCGAAATGAATTGAATTAAAAACGATTTCGAAATGAATTGAATTGAAAATGAATTCAAATGGAATCGAAAGCGAATTGAAATGAATTCAAATTGAAATGAAATTCGAATTGAATAGAAATGAATTTTGAAACGAATTTATAAAGAAGAATTCAATTTTGCTTTGAATTGAAATGGAAGTTGAAATAGATTTTGAAACGAATTCAAAACTATTTATATAATTCGTTTTAAATAGAAATCGACGAAATATATATTATATATATTATATATATAATATAATGGCCTGAATAGAACGCGCCGCGCCGCGGCAGTTCGTAAATTTCGACCATTTATTTCAAACGGACATTACGGGAGATCCGACCGTCGGATTCTCCTAAAACCGGAACCGTTGGGTTCGTATCGAAAAGAGCTTTCTAACGAATGTTAGAAATTTGAAATCTAACGGTTGGATTTGGAGATACGTCCAAATCAAATTGGAAAAAGGTCGCTGTAAGTGCAGTTCGATGGCCATTGTTGGAAATCGACTGTACGGGCCTTGATAAAATTATTAAAAATAGTAATAATTTGTGTAAAATCATAAGAAATGATTTAGAAAGAATTGGGATGAAAAACTCCATATTTGAAAAGATAAAAATGGATTTTTATCGAAATGAACTAGTTTTGAACTAGAATTATAATTCTATTTATTTTTAAATAAATAAATTGAATTCGAAAAGGGTTTTAAAAATAACCAAAATTTCCAATGATTGCATTGGAGTGGATTTGAATCGAAATTGTCTTCGGAATATTTCGATGTTGGAATTCGTGATTATACAGGTGTTGTTATGGAAATTTGAAAGATATATATTGATATCGTTATTTCCAATACGACATTTGTTAGTCGTAGAATTCGATATTGAATATAAGCTGATATATTTTCTATTCAGAGCCTTGTATTGAATATCGAATGTGATTTGGGTTTGTCGTGAATGGTGTCTTCACTAACACTGTTCTTGAACCCAGTTGAGAAAAGATTAAATCTTTTTATTTAGATTTAATGAAGTGTACCAATTAAATGATATTTAATTGGAATTGAATGGATATTGATTTTTGGGTCTATCGTGAACAGTGTTTTTAAATAACACTTGTTCTTTAACCCGATAATTAATGAATGTGATTTGGGTTTGTCGTGAATGGTGTCTTCACTAACACCGTTCTTGAACCCAGTTGGGAAAAGATTAAATCTTTTTATTTAGATTTAATGAAGTGTACCAATTAAATGATATTTAATTGGAATTGAATGGATATTGATTTTTGGGTTTATCGTGAACAGTGTTTTAAATAACACTTGTTCTTTAACCCGATAATTAATGGGATGTGACTTTGGGTTTATCGTGAACCGTGTTTTAAAGGACACTGATTCTTTAACCCAGTCACAGATTAAAACTAAGTGGAGTTTTAATGAATCTTTAATTAGATTGAAAAGATCGAGAATGGAGTATCACCAGTTTTGCTCCAGGCGATAGTTAAATCTTTAATTAGATTTGAACGTGAAATTTAGAAACTAACTGTCGGTTAGCCAAACAGAATGGTTTTCTAGATATTGATCTGATGTTGGTTTCGGCCTTCGGGGTTAATATTTGGGGAATTATTCTCTTGATTAATTTACGGTTAGTGACTAATGAATTGGAATGAGGCGTATGTTGTGTTTGTGTAACACTTATTTAAATATACGCGAGTTATTCGGAAAGACCGGGTTTATCCCATTCTGAATAACTGATACGACGATAAGTCGAAGATGAAGACGATGGTCGAAGACCGGAGGTCTTCACGTCGTTTGGGTGATAACTGATGATCTTGATTGGGCTGTACACCCAAGAAGATGGAAACAGTTAGTGATCGTCCAGACGTACTTGGAGATCGATGGATATGCGGGGTACTAGGTGCCTCCGGTTTCGTTCAGACCCAGGACGGACTTGTAAATGGACTGTGTGTCTGACATCGGATTTCATTCTGTGTGACTGATATCGGTTGCATAGGATGGTTTGCCTGTGTGGCATGCTAAGATGTAAATGATCAAGGCTTCTGTTGAAAAGCAAAGTCTTGTGGTGATGATCAAAGCACGGCCTTTGTGGCGTAGCTTTGTGTAACGTTTACCTCGCGTGTTTCACACCCGGTATGAACCAAAAACGGGAGACGGACCTCAGGGAGGACTTGCGTTTCTTTCTAGCTAGAAGTGGCGTCAGTGGTTTTTCACGCCCTGACGAGTTTGACTTATGTGGTTGTTGCTGTTGCGAGGCGCCTCGGTTATATCGGTTTCGGCCGATGCTTCTGGTCGGCTGACGGACCAGACTTACACCCCATAGGGTGGGGAAACGTAGTGTTCAGGCATTTTAATCCACATCGGTGGACCGGCCCTGTCGCTCCAAGGGCTCACCTGAGTCTGGGTCCTGTGGCTCGGGCTAGAGAGTCACGAATCGTTTGAGGACTATCTTTTGCCTCGGTTCATAGAAGGAATTCCAATTTCCAAATACGTGACATTTGCGGTTTTATTTGTAAACCTATATATGGCGACATAGTGGCATGGGACGCTCATGCCGCCTATGATTGATACTTATGATTTGAAGTTGTTTTATACACTATGCACTTATAATAGTATCAAATGATTTGTTTTTAAACGTATCAAGCATCCTTTGGCTGTTATAAGGGAAAACCCTATCCCCCGGCTTGCGTTTGCATTGTGTGATAGGACCTGGGTCTTATAACAGCTTCATTTTTCTTTATTTAGCATTGCGCTGTTTGTTTTATGCACTGGTATTCTTGGGAGGAAACCCGTTCCGTGTTATACGGCGTGGTCCCTTGATTTACCTGATTTAAAATAAAGATTAATAACTGTTTTAGTTCTCACACCAGTCACATGACTGACCTGGAGTTTATTGTTTTAACCTAAACTCTGGGTGCCCTTATTTTGACACGGGCAGCTAGTAGTTTTGGTTTTGCAGATTTATATTCACAGGATCCTGGTTTACAGCTGGAACGATATCCGGAAAGCTTTGTATCCGTATATCTCTTCTAGTTGTGTATTGTATTATTTTCCGCTGCTATGTATTTAAATGTAATTTAAATCTCTGATATCTCTGTGTAATATTCGTTTATACTCTGTATATTCTTGTAATCTGATGCACTGTTGTAATATATAGTGAAATGTTCTTTTATATGCGTTCTGTTGTGGTTTGTTCTCGAACTATCCGACGCTTTCCTTTACGGGGAAGTTGCGGGTCGTCACACCCAGTACGCGTGTCCCGTCCTCGACATGGGTCGAGCCCAATAAGATACATATGGGTTACTAGTTGAAATGGGCCCCCACAAGCTACCCACCTAAGCTTATCCCTTTTTCTAGTGTATCCCACTTAACCCTTTAATCATGTTTAATTACATGTTTCCACTTGGTTAAGTATTCTAATCGTATTTTCTATTGCCACCCAAGGCAACCCACTAGATTTCCACATGCCACCCAAGGCACTTACTTGATTTCCACATGCCACCCAAGGCACCCACTTAACCCCTCATGCCCCACTACATGCAAATATGGTTAAGTGTTTCTTAATTGATTAAGACCGTAACCTTTGTAAAGACCTCTCACATTAGACTATCTTTTATGGCAGCTGGATTTGCCGGTCGGGTCCGGGCAGCCTTACGCCATAACAGAGTCTAACCTCGTGTCTTTACACTTGTCACGTATTTAGTTCATGCCTAAGACCTCTCACATTGGGCCAATCATTTGTAGCCGCTGGATTTGCCGGTCGGTTCCGGCCAGTCTTATGCTACAAAAGGGTCCAACCTAGTGTCTTAGTCGATTAATTACACCTAATTAATCACCCCCATAATTTGTTATCCCTAATTAATTACAAATTTACCGATGTACATAATTGACTCAATTATGTCCATCCACTTTATGGTATGCATAATCATACCAACTTCACACCATTTTATTAACATGAATATTAACCCCATCGCTCCCCACGTAATACGCTAACATGACATACGTAAAAGGGAAGATTAACCACAAATACAATGGGTTCAACTTAGCATAACATTAGCATCAACATGGGTTTTAAAGGTGTCAACTTGCATATATGACCATAGCATCAAACCCAACTAGCATAAATAATCAACCCAACTTGCATGAATCACATATGTCATAAAGAGGGTAACTTGCATAAGTTACTTATGTCATACAAAGGGGTAAACTTGCATATATATATGTATGACATATAAAGGGGTTAACTTGCATATGTATGCATCTCATACAAAGGGGTAAACTTGCATATGTATGCATATCATACAACGGTGGTAACTTACACATGTTACTTGCATATAATCAAACACCAAACTTGCATAACATGTCATATATGAACTTGCATATAATCAAACACCAAACTTGCATAACATGGTGTCATAATGAATCATTGTTTATCATAGTGATTTGCATAACTAGCATCATGAACACATAGCATAAATTACACCCAACTTGCATAACTAGCTTCATGAACACATAGCATAAAACTTGCATAACTAACATCATGAACATATAGCATAAAACTTGCATAACTAACATCATGAACATATAGCCTATGATAACATAACTTGCATTGATCCACATTCATAACCATAACCTCATTATATCCTAACATAATTAGTTTAGCAATTGCTTGCTAAAGGCATAGAAACTCACAACTTGGGTATTAGCACTCCTATGAAGAAGATTAAGTTGCTAGAGTTGATTAGAAGTTGATTTGAGAAGCTATCTTCTTCTACAATTTTAAGGAGGCTCCTTCAAGTTGCATTTTGACGGCATAACGACGTTGTATCTATTTTTAGTATGAATTAGGGTAGTCTTACGGTGTATTTATAGAATTAGGATGTAGTTTAGGCCCTTAGATTAACCCTAGATTAGGTTAGAGCCGTCAGATTTCGTCACAAGGCCCAAAACACAGCCCAAACCCCTTCAGATTGCACCCAGGCCAAACTGGCCGACAGGGGAGGTCGACCCCTGGGTCGACACATGGGTCGACCCCTTAGGGGGGGGGGGTCGACACCCATGTCGACCCTAGTGTCGACACCCTCTGTCTGGAGGGAATTTTCCCGCCTCTTCTGAAATTTGAATATTTTAAACCTGTTTTGAATTTTCTGAAACTTCGGATGGCCATAACTTCTTCATACGAAGTCCAAATCACGCAAACTCGGACTCTGTCTCAACCGGAATTCCGAGACGAACGCAATAGCGCAACCCGTTTCCCTTAATTCTCACTTCTGAGATTAATTATTCTTTAATTACTAAACATTAATATTAAGTGAAATTCGGGGTGTTACATGTTTGCTCCAAATTTGGGATCAAACACCAAGGATGTAAAAGTTACACTTCACTGATTCGATAAGTATATAGGACCACACAATTGCTAAAATAAACGGATAAAAGCAAGAAGAAACACAAAGGAATTTTTATAGTGGTTTGATTCTATATGAATCTACATCCACTTTAAATCAATTCTCATTATTATATCTAAGCTTACAACACATGAATCTTCCCTCATTACAATCATTTCCCTCTTCTAACTTTATTTATGATATAACTTCCCTTAAATTTGGTGAAGAAAAGGGAAGAAATTTTGCCTTGTAATGAATCTTCAACCACTTGTGTGCTTTGATCCTTTCTCATGATCTCCATAGATTTCATAGTGGATTAGCATTTGATTTCGGCTTCAGAGAGGATTAGAGAAGATATGAAATTGCTTGAGAGGTTTATTGTATAGCTTGAATGAGATTGAAGATGCTTAGATCCAATTGTAGGAAGTTCTCATGATCATTGACTTGGATTTGATCTTCATGAAGTTAGAAAAGTGTTGATGAATTCATAGAAGCCATTAGAGAAGTTGTAGATGAGCTTTGAATTTGACGGAGTCTCCTCGTAAGAATGAATTCCCTCCTTCCAAATGAATTATGAGGGGTATTTATAGGTGATCTTCAGACTAGATGGCAGTTTCGTAATTATGCAGAAAAACACCATGATTCATATCGCCGCCGACATGACTTGGACTTCCAACATAACTAGTATCGCCAGTGACATGACTCATGTCGCATGGCGGTTTAACTCTTGGTGTTTTGTGCTTACGACACGATATGACTTTCCTTGGCATGATTCATATCATTCGGATGATAACCATTGTTAACCTGGTAAATGCTGGATGCGGCATGAGTAGGTCATGAAATGGTTTGCTTCAGACTTTGAATAAATACCGACCGTCTATGTCGTAGAACGTCATGGTAGCAAGGCGGTATGACTCATGTCGTACATCCCTATGTTTCTTAGCGCCTTGAGCTTATGGCATGTTATGGTACCATGTCGCATGACGACTTAGCTTTGACGTTATGAATGGAGCATGACATGGAAGGACGCGACATGATTGCAAGCGATATGATGTGGTATGGATGAACCTTTTCCTTTGCGACACAACTCTAACGGCTTGGCTTTCATATCTTGTGGCATAAGTAGGTCACGACATGGTTCGTATTGGGATCTTAAGATACCAGCTTGCTCTTCATGTCATTGAACGATATAGTGGAAGGACGGCATGGCATGTTTCCTGAATCCGACCTGGCTTTCTCGACACGGCTTTAGGCCGACATGAAGTATAGACGAGATAACGACTTGCGACATGACTGCTCGGTGTGTTTACTTCACTTTCTCATCATAAATGAAATGCGACATGACTTGGCGTCGTCCTGGTCTTCTTGGAGTGACATGGTAAGGTACGACATGGCTTGACGCTGTTCTCTTGCCCCACGATATGGTCTTGAAGCGCCTTGGCATCCACGCCATGAATTCGACTTTGACTTGGTTTCAATCCAACGGCTTAACTAATAACGGCATGATTTCACATATAAAATGCGTATTTTTATGGGTTAACAGTAGCGATATAAAAATATGAACTTTACTTCATATGTAGCGATATAAAAATATGAACTTTACTTTGTATGTAGCGATATAAAACTATGAACTTTACTTTATATGTAGCGATATAAAAATATGAACTTTATTTTATATGCAGCGATATAAAATTATGAACTTTACGTTATATGTAGCATATAAAAACATGAACTTTACTTTGTGTGTAGCGATATAAAAATATGAACTTTACTTTATATGTAGCAGTATAAAAATATAATTTTTCAATATGTAATAGCTTTATAAAAATATGATTTTTATTTATATAAATAGCGATGTTAAAAACATGATAATTAACATAAACTGCGTGATAGGGATTGGATGGTACTCTCGGAAAATAAATCTAAATTCAAATCGTTCAGAGATAAGGACTAGCGGAGTGGATCCCCAGGGTGAGAACTCCTCACTGAAATTTTCTTGTACAGTTATTTATTTTATAACTGCATATGAATTGTTCCCCATCGTCCATATACCATGGACGACTTGTTTGATTGTTTGGTTTGGTTGATAAGATTATTTGGTTGAATTTAGTTGGTTGGGTGAAATAAATTGATTAGAACTGTTATGTGTGTATGGCGCGAGCCAATTTCAGGAGAGGGGCAATGCTAGACATTACCCGATTTTGATATCGTGTCATTATGCCGCCCAAATTTTCTAAAATATGTTGGAAAAATAAAAAATATTATTTTTATTGTGTAAATGAATTGAATAAATATTTTATTGTTAAAAATATTATTTTTAACGTGTATATGAATAAAATAAATATTCATTTACAAATCAAACGATTTGTTTATGTTCACCCATTTGACTGATATAGATTGGGACGATAAATTTTACACATCGCCCAATTGCACAAATAAAATTCATTATTTGTTGATTGAAACCCCACATGGTTATAGGGATGATATTTGACGTACACTAATCACAACTGTTTAGTTGCATGTCAATCGATAGGTTGACAGACTGTTGCAAGCGTTAAATATTTATATTTAATGCTTATACAGTGTAGAATGCACTTTGGATGATGGTTGATTGCGTATCATGGCTGTTGTATTCATGTATTGTATGAAATCCATATAATCAACATTATATGGTAATTGACTGTGTCTGATTCTAGTTCAAAAAGAATGAATATTTTAAAATAATATTCAGTAAAAGATCAAAACCTGATTTTGATGTCCGATTTGGGATTGACCGAATATATTTAAATATATAAAGTCGTGTTGATTAGATTAACGCCATTTTGACGTGAACGATATTTATATCTATTTTATTCATTTTTATAATGAATATCGAAAAGGAAGTGATTTCAAAATATAATGTTTTGAAAATATTACCATTTATATATTAATGATATAGAATATTCAATTTTGATTTGAAATTGAATATGAAGTTGAAATCGTTTTGAAATCGAATTTAAAATGATTTATAAAATACGTTTTAAATGGAAATCGACGAAATATATTTTATACATAATATAATTGCCTGAATAGAACGCGCCGTGCCGCGGCAGTTCGCGAATTTCGACCATTGAATTCGAACGGACATTACAGGAGATCCAACCGTCGGATTCTCCTAAAACCGGAACCGTTGGGTTCGTATTGAAAAGAGCTTTCTAACGAATATTAGAGATTTGGAATATAATGGTTGGATTTGGAATTATGTCCAAATCAAATTTGGAAAAGGTCGTTGTAAGTGCAGTTCGATGGCCGTTTATGGATATCGACTGTACGGGCCTTGATAAAAATATTAAAAATATCAATAATTAGTGTAGAATCATAAGAAATGATTTGGAAAGAATTTGGATGAAAAATTTCATATTTGAAAAGATAAAAATAGATTTTTATCGAAATGAACTAGTTATTAACTAGAATGATAATCCAATATTTTTAAATAATTAAATTGGATTTGAAACAGTTTTAAAGATAACCGGAGTTTCCAATATATGAATTGGAATAGATTTGAATCGAAATTATCTTCGGAATATTTCGATATTGGATTCCGTGATTATATGTATATCGTGGGGGAATTTGGAAGATATATGTATCGTTATTCCAATACGATATTTGTTGATTTCTGAATTTGATATTGAATATAAGCCGATATATTTTCTATTCAGAGCCTTGTATTTATATCAAATTGGATTTTGGGTTTGTCGATAACTGTGTTTTAAATGACACCATTCTTAAACCCAGTATGAAAAGAATAAATCTTTTAATTAATATTATTGGAGTTTCCAGTTAATTAACATTTAATTGGAATAAAATGGAATGTGAATTGGGTTTATTGTGGACTGTGTTTTAACGACATTCGTTCTTTAACCGGATTTACAGTGAAATGTGATTTGGAATTTATAAATCTTTTTTTAAGATTTAAAGGATAATTTTCAAAGTAAAGATTTCCAATTTAACATATTAAATTGGAATTGAATGGAATTTGATTTGGTAATAATCAAGGCTAGCTTCTGTAGAGGAAGAGTGTTAATATATATGGAATTTAAAAGGCTTTGCCAGTATTCCATTTATATTATTGGTTTGATATGGAAGTTCATATCGATTATATATATATATATTGATCTGTTTTCCGTGAGGATTCCATTGTTAATGGAATATGATTTTGGGTTTATCGTGAGCTTGGTTTTAAATGACATTAGTTATTTAACCCAGTTAAAGATAAGATTAATTTCTTAACATTGAATAATCATTGAGTAATGATTTTTGGAAATTAAAACTGAATTAGAGTTTTAATTAATCTTTAAATAGATTGAAAGGTGAATTTGATAACTAAAATTATCAAATTCAAGAAATGACCAAGAATGGAGTATGAACAGTTTTGCTCCAAGCGTTAGTTAAATCTTTAATTTGATTTGAACGTGAAATGGTAATTAATTTTACCGATAACACCGTGGTACTACATATGAAGTATTACCAGTTTTACTTCATAGAATGAATAGGTTGGGATTGGAAAATAAAAAAAAAAGTTTACTTCGGTAAGGTTCATTAATCCCGACTAGTTTGGATAAACCATAATTTGCTATGGATTGATTTCCAAAGGAAGACCAAAGAATAAATTTAAAGAATTTTTCTTTGATAAAATTAATGGGAACGTTTCCCAAAGTATAAGAATATTTGAATAAAGGAATATTATGGATTGGAATGAGGCGTATGTTGTGTTTTTATAGCACTGGTTTATTATATACGCGAGTTATTCAGAAAGACAGGGTTTATCCCATTCTGAATAATTGATTCGACGATATGTCGAGGATGAAGACGGTGGTTGAAGACCGGAGGTCTTCACATCGTTTGGATGATTACTAAGGTCTTGATTGGGCTTTACACCCAAGACAAGGTAATAAGTGGTAATCGTCCAGACGTACTTGTAGATCGACCGGATATGTGAGGACCTCTATCCTGTATCGGACATATGGAATAAGGAATAAGGTGCCTCCGGTTTCATTCAAACATAGAATGAACTTGTAAATGGATGTATGTCTGACATCGGATTTCATTCTGTGTGATTGATATACATCGGTTGCATAGCGTGAATTGCCTGTGTGGCATGCTGAGATGAAAATGATCAAGGCTTCTATTGAAAAACAGAGTCTTGTGGTTGATAATCAAAGCATAGCTTTAATATAGCATAGTTTTGTGTAGCGTTAATTCGTGAGCCTCGCACCCCGGTGTCAACCAGAAACGGGAGAGAACCTTAGGGAGGACATTCGTTTTCTTCTAGCTAGGAGTGGTGTCAGCGTTTTACTAGCCCTGACATTTTACTTATGTGCATGATGGAGTGCGAGGCGCCTCGGTTATACCGGTCTCTGCAGAGCCGATGGATGGTCTTTATACAGAGCAGATTGATGCCGCATAGGGCGGGGAAATGTAGTGTTCAGGCATTTTAATCCACATCGAGTGGATTGGCCCTGACGATCCAGGGGTCGATGTGTTCTGATCCTGAGACACGGGCTAGAGTTTCTCGAAGCAGTAAGGACGATCCCTTGCCTTGGTTCACAGATGTAAATCCAACTTCCAATACGACATTTTGCAGTTTTGATTGTAGAGCCTAGTATGGCGACATAGTGGGATGGGGCACTCACGCCGTCTATGATTAATGCATTTATATTTGAATTTTTTTTTGACATTATACACTTATAGTAATAGTAAAAGATGAAATTTCACGTACCAAGCATTTTTGGCTATTATAAGGTAAAAAATCTATCCTCCGGCTTGCGTTGCATTGTTTGATGGGACCTGAGTCTTATAATAGCTTCATTGTTCTTTATTTAGCATTGCACTATTTGTTTTATGCACTGGTATTCTTGGGGGTAAACCCGTTCCATGTTATACGGCGTGGTCCCTAGATTTACCTTACTTTAAAATCAAATTAATAACTGTTTTACTTCTCACACCAGTCAAATGACTGACCTAGAGTTTATTGTTTTAACCTAAACTCTGGGTGCCCATATTTTCCACACGGGCAGCTAGTAGTTTTGGTTTTGCATATTCATATTCACACTATCCTGGTTTACTGCTGGAATGATATTCGGAAAGCTCTGTATCCGTATATTCCTTTCAGTTGTGTTTGGTATTATTTTTCCGCTCCTATGTACTTAAATGTAATTTTAAATCTCTGATATTTATCGAATGTATATTATTTATTCATACTCTGTTATATTCTTGTATTTTGATGGAATTGTTGTAATAAGCAATGAAATGTTCTTTTGTTTGTGTTCTGATTTGTCGTGTTCTGAAAGTAATCCGGGCTTTCCTTCACGGGGAAGTTCGGGTCGTCTCATGGAAGATGATGAGTTTGATGTTGAGATGTAGGATATAGAGCAACCTTGGACGTGGATGATGGAGACAGATTTATTGGCAACGGGCACGATGGATTCATAGTATATGAGGATGGATTCATCATCGGACATGTGGATGATGGGGAGATTGTTGATGATGATGGGTTTTTGGCTGATGACGGGGAAAGGGTTCATTGATGAGTAGCCCGAGTGTAACAAACCGGAAATTGTGAGCTAATTTAAAAAATTTATTTTATAAATTTTAATGAATTTTTACTATTTAAACTAATTTATATTAAATAATAACGATTAAAAATTTGTTTTAATCGAAGTTAAAATGAATAAATTTAATTTAATTATAAAATGAGTTAGAAATAGCGTCGTAGTTTGAAAATCTGAATTTGAACTTTAACTGACTATACAGGATGCAAAATAAATTAAATTTTAGTGAAACCAAAAATATTTAAATCTATTTAAACTATCTTTCCAACGAATCCGAAAAATTGAAATTTCATAGCGGAAATCAAAAGTTATTCCCAGTTTAAAATTCAGAAAAAAAGCTATAGAATTTTTATATATATTTTAATATTAGAAATGGCCATTTTTCAAACGACCTCCATTTTCGATGAAACCACTTTTGTTGGAACCGGAATGTCAAAGTATTGCTTGGTTTCAATTTTCATAATTTTTCGAATTAATATGTGAGCGTGGCAAAGGAAAATGTGTTTTGTCAGTTTAAGTCAATTCGGATCGACCTAAAAATGAACATTTTTCAAACGGTCTCAGAATTCGACGAAATTAATTTTGTAAGGACTGTATCATCAAAATAAAGCTAAATATACTTTTTCTGCAATTTTTAGAGGTCGTGTGTGGCCCTGGTGAATTTAAATATAAGATTGAATTAATTAAATAATTGATTTAAATATTAAATTAAATAAAACAGGCTGAAGATGATCAAACGGGCTGACGGGACCTATTCCATTACGCCCGGAACGTGGGTATTTTCCTAGGAACAATTTTCATTGGCCTGAAATGGGATCAGAAAGGAATTAACGGGCTTTAACTTTGAATTAATGAATTAACTAAATATTTTTTTTAATAGGAAAATAATCCTAACCCTAAGAATACCCTAGCCGCCATTCAAGCAAAATGAATGGCCACCATCGTCCAAAAATCAATTGTTAATTTCTCCTATCCTATTCAGAATTAGATCATGTTTCTTTAGTGATAATCGAAGTACATCCCGAGCTCTTCAAAGTGATATGGTGATGATGGGGTTTAGGTGCGCGAGTCGGTCGGATCTTGGTGCCAAACCCACTGGCTTTGGACGCGGGTTATGAGGTGGGGGCCCACCGAGTTGGGGGGCGACGCACGTGAGGAGGGGCGACGGTCGAGGCTAGGTCGTGGTGGTCTCGGATCGGTGGATGGTGACTCGATGATCGGTGCGCAGGTGATGATTGGCGGCGTGAAAATGGGTTCTGCGATGCCGATAACGAGGAAGAAAGATTAATGTTAAAAGGTGGATTAGTAGAAATTAATTATTATAATTATTATTTAATTATCATATAAATGTAATTGATATTCAAGTTGACATAACTTCTTCGTACGAAATTGAAATTCAGAAACTCCGGTTGCGTTGGAATCGTCATCGCAAGAGCTTCGAATGGAATTTACTAGAGCGTAATCTGAGCACTCTGAAAATTCAAACAAAAAGCAATGTGAGATTTCTATTTTCAAAAATTAATTAAAATTTAATTATTTTCTTGCTATTTGATGTATGAATGAAATCCGATCTGTGATGTTGAGATTGAAATTTTCTGTTTGTTGTTTGTGATTGATTGTGATGTTCATGTTGTAGATCCTGATCTATTATATAAAAATTCTTTCTTTTAATTGAATTCATAGTTTATCATTAGATCTGATGTAACGACCCGCAAAATCCAAACCAATTTAAAAATTTTATTTTAAATAATTTGGTGGAAAAATGTGGTAGAAATTAAAATTTTCATTTTTAAATAGTATTAAAGCCAATGAAAATAGTCAATTTTCAAACGACCTCTGTTTTCGATGAAACCACTTTTGTTGGAACCGGAATGTCATATTATTGCTAGGGTTCAATTTTCAGAATTTTTCAAGTTAGTATGTGAGCGTAGCGAAAGAAACTGTGTTTTGTTCAATTCAGTCAAATTTAATCGACTGAAAAATAGCCATTTTTCAAACGGTCTCAGAATTCGACGGAATTAATTTTGTTAGGACTGTATCGTCATAATGAAGCCAAATATATTTTTTCTGGATTTTTCTAAGTCCGTATGTGGCCTCGGTCAATTTATTCAAATGAACGAATTAAATTTATAAAGGATTTAAATATTAATTTAAATAATTCAGGCCATAGACAGCCGTTTGGGCTGACAGGACCTGGCCCGTTGGATCCGGAATATGGGTTATTGGCTAAGGACACTTTCTGCTAGATTGGAATTGGACCGGTTTAAAAGATATGGATTTATTTGTAAAAATACATTGAAAAGATTATAAAAATCAAAAAATTAAAACCCTAATCAAAACACTATTCATCTTCACTATCGTTACAGCCGGTGCTCCCTTATATCCATGGCCGAAATTGTTCCATACTTCTCCCTCTAATTTCTCTTCCATCTCCACGAATTATAACCCAATCCATACACCACTTCGAAGAGATTTCCGTCCTCCTTCAATCCATACGACCATCGCCTCAAACTGTGACCCGTAGCCCGAGAATTTCCGGCCCAAAACCTGCACGTTTTCACCGCCGCCGTGGCCCAGGGACACCACCGAGTGGGCCCACCTCCCTAGCGCACGTGCGCCTCCTCCAGCCTGTCGACGTCCCATCTCCTGATCGTTGTCTGACTGCCTGAGGTGTTCGATAATTTCAGACCTAGGTTCGAATGGTTTTGGGTTTCTAGTGGCAGATTACAGTAAATAGTAGAAGAAGGATAAATTCTTTAATCACTTTGTTAATGTAATTTTAAAATAATTACCAATCTTCTTTTGACCATAACTAATGCATACGTAAATGAAAATTTACGATTTCAGATCCTGTGCAATCGTATTGACAAGATCTACGACTCTTAACTGAAACGAGACAATTCTGGACCGCTAGAATTTTGGACTAAATCGCGAATGAATGTGAGATTTCTTTGTCTAAATTAATTAATTAATTTAATTTATTTGTTTGCGCTGTAATAATCACATGTTGATGCTTCAATTCTATTTTTGTTTCCGACATGTGGATGATGGATTGATAAGTGTTATAATGGATAGTTGTAGATCCATGTGTATTAATCATGTTATGATATCACCTTTGTTTATTTTGAATTGATCTATTTTATCAATTCAAAAATAGAGAGATATGATTTGTCATGCTAAATTATCACTTGTGTTTATTTTGGATTGATCTATTATATCAATTCAAAAATAAAGGAAATATGATTGTCACATATTTTGTTATCACTTTTGGCTTCTTTTGAATCGATCTATTTTATCAATTCAAAAATAAAGGAAATATGATTGTCACATATTATGTTATCACTTTTGGCTTCTTTTGAATCGATCTATTTTATCAATTCAAAAATAAAAGAAATATGATTGTCACATATATTGTTACCACTCTTTTGAGTTGATCTATTTCATCAATTCAAACATAAAATAAAGTATGATTTGCCATTTCATGTTATCACATTGAAAACGAACCTTATATTTTTTAGCGTAGTGTTATCAATCTTATAATTTTTGTGATGTCATGACATTAGAAAACATTAGATTATTTTATTTACATTTCTTTGTAAATGAAATAAAAAGATCAAAACTTGATTAGAAAACATTAGATTATTTTATATACATTTCTTTGTAAATGAAATAAAAAGATCAAAATTTGATTAGAAAACATTAGATTATTTTATCTACATTTCTTTGTAAATGAAATAAAAAGATCAAAACTTGATTAGAAAACATCAAATTATTTTATTTACATTCCTTTGTAAATGAAATAAAAAGATCAAAACTTGATTAGTGTAATAACCCGGAAATCTGGGCCAATTTAAAAATTCTATTTTGGCAATTTTAATGAATTTTGAATATTTAAAATGAATATTTTAAATAAAAACGACGAGAAATTTATTTTGAATGGAATTCAAATGCATATATTTATATAGATCGTCGTTAGGATATAAATATTTATTTTAAATTATAAAAGGAATCGAAAATGGCGTGGTAGTTCGATAATTCGATTTCAAATTTCAAATGAATGTACCGGGTTCAAAATAAATCGGTTCTGAACGAAATAAGAAATATTTGAATCTGTTTGATGATATCTTTCTAACGAAGTTGAGAAACTAAGATTTCACTTTAAGAATTGAAAGATATGTCCAGTTAAAAATTCAGAAAAGTCGCTGTGGAATTTATATATATTTTAATATATATAAACGCCCTTAAAAATGGAAATTTTGCAAACGACCTCGGTTTTCGACGAAACCACTTTTGTTGGATCCGCGATGTCAAATTATTGCTAGGTTTCAAATTTCGTAATTTTTCGAATTAATATATGAGCGTGGCAAAAGAAAATGTGTTTAGTCGATTCCTATTAAATTGGATCGACCCGAAAATGGCCATTTTTCAAATGGTCTCAGAATTCGACAAAACTAGTTTTGCTGGGACCGTATCGTCAAAACATAGCTAGATTTATTTTTCGGGAATTTTTAGAATCAGTATGTGGCCCCGACAAGTAGAAATGTACGTTCAAAATAAATATTGAATGTTTTATATTTTAATTTGAAGAAAAACTGACTGAAACAGTCGAATGAGCCTACGATACATATCCCATTGTGTTCAGAATGAGGGTAATTAGCTGGGGGCGACAGTCATTGGGTTTTGTTTAGAGTTCGAATGTAAAATTTCATAAAGATTGACTAAAATAATATTTAATATAATATATATAAACAAATTTTCCACATAACCCTAACTAAAACCCTCGTTCCTGAAATAGCAGCCGCCACCCAAACTAAAGGCCGATTGTGCTCCATCGTTCTTCCTCTGCAAACTCCAAATTCGCACCTTAATCCAGGAAGTTTATAAATGGAAATGGTAAAGCTCGTTCCGAGCTTCAAGATGACCAGTTGGGATCTGAAATGGGTTCACCGTTGGAGAGGATTTGGGGCGGAAAGAGGGCAAGTTCGGACATGTTTTTCGAGGGGGGTGGGCCACCGCGCCCTGCGCCGCTCCTGGCTGTGGAACCTCTCACACCGACCTTCGATGCGGTGCCATCAGATCAAGCTCCGGCGCCTTGGGGTGGTTGCGATTTCAAGACCTAGGGGGGAGCAGTTTTTGGATTCCAGTAACAAAACCGACGGAATGTAGAAGAAAGGGGTGAGGATTAGTGAAGGGTTAATTAAATAATTATTAATTAATTTCGGTAATTACTTATTTAATTTACTCAATGTTTAATTGGCTATAACTAGTTCGTTCGGGATCGAAATCGCGCACGATCAGTTGCGTTGCGATTGTATTGAAGAACACTACATTTCAGAACTGACCAGGACAGAAACTGGGCAAAGCAGAATTTGGGGCAAATTAAAATCTGAACCGTACCAGAAATTCAGAAATAAAGGAACCAATGTGAGAATTCTCTCACTTTAAATTTTCTGTACAGTTATTTATTTTGTAATTGCATATATGGACTGCTCCCCGTCGTCCACAGACCATGGACGACTTGTTTGATTGTTTTCTGTGTGAAAATTGATCGTGCTGTGAAACGAAATATATATATATATATACATGAAAGATGAAAATATCGTATATATTGAAAGTGAAAATATCGTATATATTGAAAGTGAAAATATCGTATATATTGAAAGTGAAAATATCGTGTATATTTAAAGTGAAAATATCGTATATATTGAAAATGAAAATATCGCATATATATTGAAAGTGAAAATGTCGTATATATTGAAAGGTGAAAATAATAGATATATATATATATATGAAATGTGAAAACAATATATATATATATATGAAATGAAAATGATATATATGAAATGTGAAAATGATATATATGAAATGAAAACGATATATATGAAATGTGAAAACGATATATATATGAAATGTGAAAACGATATATATATATATGAAATGAAAACGATATGTGTATATATATATATATATATGAAATGTGAAAATGATTTGATTGTTAAAAATATAATTTTTAACATATATATATACACTATATAAAATTGTCATGTATATGAAATATTCGATTTTGATATTGAATAGTAAATGAATTCGAATTAAACTAAATAGAATTGAAATTCAAATTAGATTGAAACCGTTTTGAATTTAATTTAAAACGTATTGAAATTGAACTGAAAATCGATTTGAATTGAAATTAATTTGAAATGAATTTAAAACGAATTTATAAGGAAAAATTCAATTTTGATTTGAATTTGAAATGAAGTTGAAATCGTTTCGAAAACGAATTTAAAAATGATTTATAAAATTCGTTTTAAATAGAAATCGACGAAATATATATTATATATATTATATATATAATATAATGGCCTGAATAGAACGCGCCGCGCTGCGGTAGTTCGTGAATTTCGACCATTGACTTCGAATGGATATTGCGGGAGATCCGACCGTCAAATTCTCCTAAAACTGGAAACGTTGGGTTCGTATCGAAAAAAGATTTCTAACGAATAATAGAAATTTGAAATCTAATGGTTTGATTTGGAATTATATCCAAATCAAATTTGGAAAAGGTCGCTATAAATGCAATTCGATGGCCGTTGATGGAAATCAACTTTACGTGCCTTGATAAAATTATTAAAATTATTGAAAAATTGTGTAAAATCATATTAAATGATTTGGAAAGAGTTTGGTTGAAAAACTCCATATTTGAAAAGATAAAAATATATTTTTATCGAAACGAACTAGTTATTAACTAGAAAAATAATCCAAAGGTTATAAATAAACAAATTGGATTGGATCTGAGTTGAAATTATATTCGGATATTTTCGATATTGGATTCCATGATTATACAGATATTGTGATGGGAATTTGGAAGAGATCGATATCGTTATTTCCGGTATGATATCTGTTGGTTTCAGGATTTGATGTTGAATATAAGTCGATACTATCTCTATTCAAAACCTTATATTTAATGTCAAATTGGATTGATTGACTGTTTGGATTGTGCTCAACCAGTTTATGAGCAAAATATGCTTTTACATTTAGCATTAGGTTGGGTAGAAATATCTGTGTGCTAACACCTTGTAAAACACTTCACGATTTGACGATAAGGTGTTTAGAGATGTTGCGTTCATTTCAAATTTAATGAATGATTGTGAAACGATATTTTTCTTAAATGAAAAGAAATGTATTCTCGATTTTGGACAGGGAATGTTTTATAAAAATGTTTTATAAAACAGAAAGGATTTCGAGGCCCAAAACCCGATAATTTCTAAAATGATTTAGAAATGTATTATATGTTACATTGTGGTTCATCACATATTCGATTAGTTGCTATTCATGATGTATCTGTTTGGTGGCGGAGAATTTATTCTCTTGCTTAACACACTTCTTTGAGACGTACGAGCTCAAAGGTTATGTGATTAATAGTGACTGATCATATGTGTGAATTACTGATGTGAAGTACTATATTTTGAAAGTACTTGTGATTATTATGTTGTGAAATGATTTTCCCTACTTCGGGATATGAAATGATTTAGTATGTGGCTAAAGAGTCGGGTGACCCTAAGACTAAAAGTATGGGTGAGAGGTCGGTGTAGCCTGATCCTATGTGGGGTAGGTGCATCGTCGGTGTATCCTGCTCCTATGTGGGGTAGGTGCACATTTATATATCGAGTTGCGAGGTGCATACCCTTTGCCTTGTCGATGGGGAGCACGATATTTGGTTGCATACTTGTTTGTATGCATTGTTCTGTTTTGGAATTCATATTTCCAAACGATTTGATTTTAGATCCCAAAGTGAAATCTACTTTGATATAGAAAGTAAGATATGTATTTCAAATGATTTAAAATAAGAAATCGGGAATAAAATCCAAAGGAATAATTTCTGTAAATTGAATCGGATTTGGAAAATCTAAGTGGTGATTAATCTAAATGGGTAGATTGGTATATTGCATGTTGATTGATGCATAGTAGATCCATATATATTTCCGATTGTTGTTTATACACTGGCATTCATGGGGGTATACCCATTGCGCGTTAGCGGAGTGGTCCTGTGATTTGTCCTATGATTAAATAAGTTAAATATAACTGATTAGAGTTTCTCACACCAGTCCCATGACTGACCTGTAGTTTGCTTTCCCTTGCAAACTCGGGTGCCCCTATTTTCCACGGGCAGTCGAGTAGTTTTATTTTGCAGATTTGTTTAGTAGGATTCTGGATCGAAGTGAAAAGCCGTGTCTGGAGTAATGATAGTCTTCCGTTGTGTGGTTTTTATTTCCGTTGTGCACTGTATTACATTTATGTAAATTTATCTTCCGCTGTGTATTATATTTCGATATACTCTGATATTCTGTACTCTGATGTAACATTATTATGATGTTTATAAAAGTCTTCTGTTATTTGTTCTAATGTGTTGTATATCCAGAGTTAGCGTATGCGGGATTCGAATGGTCTTGGTCGATTTAGCGATCGATCAGGTCAGAGCGAAATCCGTGTCGTTACAGCTGGTATCAGAGCTTTGGTTAACTCAAATCTTTGGGGTACAACTCGTTAGAACTGAACAAAAGACTCATCAGAGGTAGGATTAGTAATGTCCTATAGAAGAATCCTCATTAGAGATAGAATCAATAACATTCTAGAATGAGTGACTCGTTAGAGATGGTGTTAGTAATGCCCCAGAATGAGTTGAGTGTTATATGTTTATAAATAACGTATTTGTGATTATATATATAATACAGTTTAGAAAATTTGATTTTTGATTATATAAAGTTATATATTTGAAAAATCTAATCAATTAATTGATTGTTGGTTGTGTTGTGTGATTTTTAGTTCAACTAATCATAATATTGAACTGATAATACTAATAAGAGAATGTAAGGTGAATTAGCCAATTTGAATCAAATATAGGACTGAATTGGAAATTGTATGGAATTGCATGAATATACATGCATATACATGTGTATCCATTGAACAGGTCATAGCAAGGAGGCTAGAGCAGATGAATAAAATTGTATGCCCGACAAATAGGTACATGTTTACCATAATTTACTGTTTTGTTTGGGTGATGATGATTTTATGAGCTGATTGGCTAGCCGCTTCGCTTTTTCTTTTTCTTTTTGAGACCAGAGGGCCTGTATGGCAATTTCGAGATTTTCCCGGTGCTCCCGGTGCAGGGGAGGTTATGGCGAAATTTTTCGGAAATTTAGGGTGTTAGCCAAATTTTTGAAAAATTTGAAAAGTTCTTAGAAACTGAAAAGTTGATGAACTTAAGCCGTAAAAAAAATAATGAAAGTTGAGTGGATTAGTTAAACAACTTTCGGCTTCGTTCCTTTTCGGGGACGAAAAGTTTTAAGTGGGGGAGATTGTAATAACCCGGAATTCTGGGCCAATTTAAAATTTTTATTTTGGCAATTTTAATGAATTTTGAATATTTAAAATGAATATTTTAAATAAAAATGACGAGAAATTTATTTTGAATGGAATTCAAACGTATATATTTATATAGATCGTCGTTAGGATATAAATGTTTATTTTAAATTATAAAAGGAATTGAAAATGGCGTTGTAGTTCGATAATTCGATTTCAAATTTCAAATGAATGTACCAGGTTCAAAATAAATTGGATCTGAATGAAACAAGAAATATTTGAATCTGTTTGATGATATCTTTCTAACGAAGTTGAGAAACTGAGATTTCACTTTAAGAATTGAAAGATATGTCTAGTTTAAAATTCAGAAAAGTCGCTGTGGAAATTTTTTTTAATATATATAAAAGCCCTTAAAAATGGAAATTTTGCAAACGACCTTGGTTTTCGAAGAAACCACTTTTGTTGGATCCGCGATGTCAAATTATTGCTAGGTTTCAAATTTCGTAATTTTTCGAATCAATATATGAGCGTGGAAAAAGAAAATGTGTTTGGTCGATGTCTATTAAATTGGATCGACCCGAAAATTGCCATTTTTCAAACGGTCTCAGAATTCGACGAAACTAGTTTTGTTGGGACCGTATCGTCAAAACATAGCTAGATTTATTTTTCGGGAATTTTTAGAATCAGTATGTGGCCCCAGCAAATTGAAATGTACGTTCAAAATAAATATTGAATGTTTTATATTTTAAATTGAAGAAAAACTGACTGAAACAGTCGAATGAGCCTACGATACATATCCCATTGTGTTCAGAATGGGGGTAATTAGATAGGGGCGCCAGTCGTTGGGTTTTGTTTAGAGTTCGAATGTAAAATTTCATAAGGATTGGATAAAATAATATTTAATATAATATAAATATATAAAAAAATTCCACATAACCCTAACTAAAACCCTCGTTCCCGAAATAGCAGCCTCCACCCAAACTAAAGGCTGATTGTGCTCCATCGTTCTTCCTCTGCAAACTCCAAATCCGCACCTTAATCCAGGAAATTTATAAATGGAAATGGTAAAGCTCGTTACGAGCTTCAAGATGACCAGTTGGGATCTGAAATGGGTTCACCATTGGAGAGGATTTGGAGCGGAAAGAGGGCAAGTTCGGACACGTTTTTCAAGGTGGGTGGGCCACCGCGCCCTGCGCCGCTCCCGGCGGTGGAACCTCTAACACCGACCTTCGATGCGGTGCCATCAGATCAAGCTCCGGCGCCTTGGGGTGGTTGCGATTTCAAGACCTAGGGGGGAGCAGTTTTCGGAATCCAGTAACAAAACCGACGGGATGTAGAAGAAAGGGGTGAGGATTAGTGAAGGGTTAATTAAATAATTATTAATTAATTTCGGTAATTACTTATTTAATTTACTCAATGTTTAATTGGCCATAACTAGTTCGTTCGGGATCGGAATCTCGCACGGTCAGTTGCGTTGCGATTGTATTGAAGAACACTACATTTCAGAATTGACCAGGACTGAAACTGAGAAAAGCAGAATTTGGGGCAAATTAAAATCTGAACCGTACCAGAAATTCAGAAATAAAGGAACCAATGTGAGAATTCTCTCACTTTAAATTTTCTGTACAGTTATTTATTTTGTAATTGCATATATGAACTGCTCCCCGTCATCCACAGACCATGGACGACTTGTTTGATTGTATTCTGTGTGAAAATTGATCGTGCTGTGAAACGAAATAAATATATATATATATATATACATGAAAGATGAAAATATCTGATATATTGAAAGTGAAAATATCGTATATATTGAAAGTGAAAATATCGTAAATATTAAAAATGAAAATATCGCATATATATTGAAAGTGAAAATGTCATATGTATTGAAAGGTGAAAATAATAGATATATATATATGAAATGTGAAAACAACATATATATATATATATATATATATGAAATGAAAAGGATATATATGAAATGAAAACGATATATATGAAATGTGAAAACAATATATATGAAATGAAAACGATATGTATATATGTATATATATATATATATATGAAATGTGAAAATGATTTTTTTGTTAAAAATATAATTTTTAACATTTATATATATAAATATACACTGTATAAAATTGTCATGTATATGAAATATTCGATTTTGATATCGAATAGAAAATGAATTCGAATTAAACTGAATAGAATTGAAATTCGAATTAGATTGAAATAGTTTTGAATTGAATTTAAAACGTATTGAAATTGAACTGAAAATCGATTTGAATTGAAATCAATTTGAAATGAATTTAAAAAGAATTTATAAGGAAAAATTCAATTTTGATTTCAATTTGAAATGAAGTTGAAATCGTTTCGAAAACGAATTTAAAAACGATTTATAAAATTCGTTTTAAATAGAAATCGACGAAATATATATTATATATATAATATAATGGCCTGAATAGAACGCACCGCGTTGCGGTAGTTCATGAATTTCGACCATTGACTTCGAATGGATATTGCGGGAGATCCAACCATCGGATTCTCCTAAAACCGGAACCGTTGGGTTCGTATTGAAAAAAGCTTTCTAAAGAATATTATAAATTTGAAATCTAATGGTTGGATTTGGAATTATATCCAAATCAAATTTGGAAAAGGTCGTTGTAAGTGTAGTTCGATGGCCGTTGATGGAAATCGACTATACAGGCCTTGATAAAATTATTAAAAATATTGAAAAATTGTGTAAAATCATATTAAATGATTTGGAAAGAGTTTTGTTGAAAAACTCTATATTTGAAAAGATAAAAATATATTTTTATCGAAACGAACTAGTTATTAACTAGAAAAATAATCCAATGGTCATAAATAAATAAATTGGATTGGATTTGAATTGAAATTATCTTCGGATATTTTCGATATTGGATTCCGTGATTATACAGATATTGTGATGGGAATTTGGAAGATATCGTTATTCCCAGTATGATATCTGTTGGTTTCAGGATTTGATGTTGAATATAAGTCGATACTATCTCTATTCAGAACCTCATATTTAATGTCAAATTGGATTGATTGACTGTTTGGATTATGCTCGACCAGATTATGAGCAAAATATGCTTTTACATTTAGCATTCGGTTGGGTAGAAATATCTGTGTGCTAACACCTTGTGAAACACTTCACGATTTGAAGATAAGGTGTTTAGCGATGTTGTGTTCATTTCAAATTTAATGAATGATTGTAAAACGATATTTTTCTTAAGTGAAAAGAAATGTATTCCCGATTTTGGACAGGGAATGTTTTATAAAAATGTTTTATAAAACAGAAAGGATTTCGAGGCCCAAAACCCAATAATTTCTAAAATGATTTAGAAATGTATTATATGTTACATTGTGGTTCATCGCATATTCGACTAGTTGCTATTGATGATGTATCTGTTTGGTGGCGGGGAATTTATTCTCTTGCTTAACACCCTTCTTTGAGATGTACGAGCTCATAGGTTATGTGATTAATAGTGACTGATCATATGTGTGAATTACTAATGTGAAGTACTATATTTTGAAAGTACTTGTGATTATTATGTTGTGAAATGATTTTCCCTACTTCGGTATATGAAATGATTTAGTATGTGGCTAAAGAGTCGGGTGACCCTGAGACTAAAAGTATGGGAGAGAGGTCGGTGTAGCCTGCTCCTATGTGGGGTAGGTGCATCGTCAGTGTAGCCTGCTCCTATATGGGGTAGGTGCACATTTATATATCGAGTTGCGAGGTGCGTACCCTTTGCCTTGTCGATGGGGAGCACGATATTTGGTTGCATACTTGTTTGTATGCATTGTTATGTTTTGGAATTCATATTTCCAAACGATTTGATTTGAGATCCCGAAGTGAAATCTACTTTGATATAGAAAGTAAGATATGTATTTCAAATGATTTGAAATAAGAAATCGGGAATAAAGTCCAAAGGAATAATTTCTGTAAATTGAATCGGATTTGGAAAATCTAAGTGGTGATTAATCTAAATGGGTAGATTGGGATATTGCATGTTGATTGATGCATAGTAGATCCATATCTATATTTCCGATTGTTGTTTATACACTGGCATTCATGGGGGTATACATGTTCCGCGTTAGCGGCGTGGTCCTGTGATTAGTCCTATGATTAAATAAGTTAATTATAACTGTTTAGAGTTTCTCACACCAGTCCCATGACTGACCTGTAGTTTGCTTTTCCCTTGCAAACTCGGGTGCCCCTATTTTCCACGGGCAGTCGAGTAGTTTTATTTTGCAGATATGTTTAGCAGGATTCTAGATCGAAGCGAAAAGCCATGTCTGGAGTATTGATAGTCTTCCGCTGTGTAGTTTTTATTTCCGCTCTGCACTGCATTACATTTATGTAAACTTATCTTCCACTACGTATTTTATTTCGATATACTCTGATATTCTGTACTCTGATGTAACATTATTATGATGTTTATAAAAGTCTTATGTTATTTGTTCTGATGTGTTGTATACCCAGAGTTAGCGTATGCAGGATTCAAACGGTCTTGGTCGATTTAGCGATCGATCAGGTCCGAGCGAAATCCGTGTCGTCACAGTTAGAAAAAATTAGATTATTTTATTTACATTTCTTTGTAAATGAAATAAAAAGATCAAAACTTGATTAGAAAACATTAGATTATTTTATTTACATTTCTTTATAAATAAAGGAAAAAGCTCAAAATTTGATTAGCGAACATGAAATGATATTTTATTTACATTTCTTTGTAAATAAAGGAAAAAAGTCAAAACTTGAAATATGAAAAAGTGATTTTATTTACATTACATTTGTAAATAAAAAGGGTCAAAACTTGATTATTGGAAAAGTGTTTTTGTTTACATTTCCTTTGTAAATAAAAGAGCAAACTTAGTGATAGAACTTCATCCACATTTCTTTATAAATAAAAATAACAATTTTGACGATAGAATTTTATTCACATCCCTTATGTGAATAAAGTGAACAATATTAGAAATGAACTTTTATTTACATTACTTATGTGAATAAAAGACGAACGTAATGATGAAATTTTATTTACATTTTATATGTAAATAAAAAGAAAAATTTTGAGACGATATTTATTTACATTTTCTATGTAGGATAAAAAGAACAAAACATGACATAGAATTTTATTTACATTTCTTTGTAAATATAAAAAGAGCAAAACATAACATTGAAACTTTATATACATTTTCTATGTAAATTAAAGTAGGAATTAAACATTGAAACATTATATACTTTTTTTAATGTAAATAAAAGTACAAATTAGCAATTGAATTTTATATACATTTTTATATGTAAATAAAAGAATAAAGTTAGCAATTGAATCTTATGTACATTTTTTCAATGTAGATAAAAGAACAAAATAAGCGATGAAACCTTATTTACATTTCATAAGTAGAAAAAAAACAAAACATTTTGCTTACATTTCACATGTAAATAAAACACCGTTTTTAAAAAAAGTGTATTTTTATTTGCAAACTAGTTGCAAATAAAAACATGAATCTAGGAAAGTACGTTTTCATTTTGCAAACTGGTTGCAAATAAAAACAAGAATTTATAAAGTACGTTTTAGTTGTAATTCAGTTGTGAATAAAAATATGACATTGGAAAATATATTTTACTTGTGAATAAAAACATGAGTAAAAAAAAAGTGAATTTTATTTATAATTTAGATATAAATAAAATAGAGATATAATAAGTGACATCCTATCATCATGGTAGAGGCGATAAAAAGGATAGAAAAATAAGTAATATTTTTATCGTCATTTTAGATGCGATAAAAAGAATGGGTTTTTATAGTTGGTATCACCAAACTATTTAATTTCATATTTATATATATAAATATAAAAATTAAAACGAAACGCGCGCGGCAGTTCGCATATCAGCAATTGTAACTTCAAACGATTATACCGAAAGATCCGACCGTTGGATCTTCCCAAAACCGGGACCGTTAGGACTGCTTTGGGAAGGGCTTTCCAACGATATAAAAATTATCAAAATCCGACGGTTAGATTTCAAGATATGTGTAAAACAAAATTTGGTAAAAGCAGCGCCAGGACAGTCCACTGACCCGAAGCGTCGTTTATTTATTTTGAGCTATTTTCAAATAAATAAAAATAGCGATAAATAGTTATAAATATATATGAAATGTTTTAATGATAATTATGCGACAATTATTTGAAAATACCGAGTGTAACTCATTTCAAATAATTGCACGACGGTTAAATCAAAGATATAAGAAGACGGTGGTTGAAGACCGGCGATCTTCATATCGAATGGACGACGACTACTGATGTCTTGGACTGACTTGCTCCCAGGATGGGGTTGAAATAGTAGTTTTCCGGACGTATGTGTTGGTCGTGCGGATAAGCGAGCACCTCTTAGGTGTCTCCGGTTTCGTTCAGACCCGGAACAGACTTGTAAATGGATGCGTGTCTGACGTTGGAATTCATTTCATGTAATTAAATCGATTTGTATTAATATATGTCTGTTTGGTGGTGGAGAATTTATTCTCCGCTTAACGCCCTGGTATATAGTAATAGTTATCAATCGCATGGCGTGAATTGTCAATGTGGCACGCCAAGATGCAATGGTCAAGGCTTTTGTTGAAAAGCATGCCTTGTGGTTGATGATCAAAGCATAGCCTGTTTAGACATAGCTTTGAGTATAGCGCGACTTCGCAAGCCTCACACCCGGGTATAAGTAAAAAATGGGATATGGACCGTAGGGAGTGCAAACGTTTATTTCTAGCTAAGGGTAGTGTCAGTGCTTAAACAAGCTGACATTTTACTTATGTGGATGATGGATTGAGGTACCTCGGGGTTTATAGGTTGTTAGTGGCCATACTATTGGTTCAAAGGAACTGGGAAACGTGTGTTCAGGAATTTCCAATCCACTACCGTTAGGTGGGGACTGGCCCTACAGCTCCAAGGGTTACCCATAGGTGTGATCCTGGGGCATTTACTAGAGTGTCTCGAATCGGAGAGGACGTTCCCTAGCCTCGATTTGATGACAGAAAACCAATCTCCAATACGACATTACCACCTTGATTGTAAACTTATATACGACGACATAGTAGGATGGGGTACTATGCCGTCTAGGATTGATACATTTATATTGAAGTATTTTAATACTGCTTAGACACTAATAATAGTATAAAAATATTATTTTACACGTATTAAGCATGTTTGATCATCATAAGGGAAAACTCTATCCTCCTGTGTGCGTTGCATTGTGTGATAGGACTTGAGTCTTATGATGATTTCATTTTTCAAAAGTCATTTCGTTGTTTTTATATAAACTTTATTCAATTATGCACTGGCAATCCAATGGAGTAAACCCATTCCGCGTTAGCGGCGTGGTCCTGTGATTCGCCAAAATGTTAACTAGTATAAAAGATTTCTCATAACAATCCCATAACTGACTCGATGTTTGTTTCACTTTGCAAACTTGGGTGCCCTCTCTTTACACGGGCAGCCAAGTGACAGGTTCTTAGAGAGACATTTTCTTGAGTGAAGACTACTTGGAAGGAGAAGACAAAGACTCTCTTTTATCTTTATCTTTTGCTTTAGAGACATTATTTTATCTTGTATTTTGATGTACGTTATGGAGTTTAGATCTATTTCCTTTGAAACTTATTTCTTTAGATTCAGACTTTTATTTGGCTAAGTTGTATCCTGTAAACTACGCACTCTATGGTTTGTTGATGTGATGTTTATGACTTATATCTTTTCCGCTGCGATAATTATGCGTTATGATATTATTTGAGATCTGTTGTTGTTATAAATATGTTGTATTCCAAATGATTATCCTTACTTTCGATCTATGGAAGTTTGGGGTCATCACAGTTGGTATCAGAGCCTAAGGTTAACCTTAGCTTCAGAATATAACATATTTAGAACAATTTGTCTAGATAGGATCCACATTATTCTAAGGCGAGTAGCTTATTAGAGATAGGACTAGTAAAGTCCTTGTAACGACCCAGGTTTTGAGCGGCTTTGGTTATCGACATAAGCTCGATGTTGATAACCAAATCATCGAAAAATCCCGGTAATTAATGAAAGAAATTAGAGGGTGAGGAAAGATAAGTTAGAAACTTAGAATAGAAGAAGAAGAAGAACACAACATCAGAGTAACATGAACCTCACAGCGGAACGAATAACATACAATAGATAACATAACTTTGAAATATAATAGTTATGTATACAATAGCACTTATCAGAGTACAGCACTTACAACACAGCGAAAATAACTATAGCTATATGATCTTGAAGCCTCCTGCTCCAAGCCCTCCAAGTATATCTGCAAAACCCGACTACTTGACTGCCCGTACAAATTTAGGCACCCAAGAGTTTAGGGAAAACAACAAAGTAAACTCCGGTTCAGTCATGGGACTGGTATGAGTAAAACAGTTTAAACATGTATATGAACAAGTAAACGATATCTCATAAGACCACGCCGCAGAACGGAACGGGTTTTTTCCCTTATGAGAATCCAAAATATCTTTATATCAAAACCTTTTGATATTACAATAACGTCTATCAACCACAATATAATAATCATCTAGCAGAAACGCTTTCATCTCACGTTCTACATATATGGTATAAAATCAAAACCGCAAGAACGTATTGGGTAATGGATTTCCAACTATGACAAGGCATGTAACCACCTTCCGATCAGTGTACTCTAGGAACGATACACTGGATTTCAACAAGAACATCTTGCAACTCAGCAACACATGACCGACCACTCATTTTGCTTGAGTGTATCGAATGTATATCACAAATGGTTTGGATCAGCAACCGTTCCCGTATATATATGGGATAGCATTGATAGATTTAAGAAACAAATGAATATTCTCTAGATAGGTGATTATACACCCTACTTCGGTGCGACCGACTTAGCCATGCTACCTCCCCGATTTTTGTCATTTACCGGTTGATGAGGCTAGAAGCTACGCTTTATCATCACATCAGATTCACTCCAAATGTCAATTCGTCAGATCCATCAGCATCAATAATTGACTTTCACAACAATACATTATGTGTTAGCTAAAAGAAGTTTCCTTCCCCGCTTCCACTCTTGGTACAGTTGAAGAAATCAAGATACGTGACCCTTCTGGAAATACTCTGTCAGACATTCATTCATACAAGTCATCCTCATTCACTTAGAATGTCACATCGTCATACCCGCCAAATCACAAATTGACTTATTCAAAAATAGCATGGGTATACAGCTAAGAGAAACGAATTCCTATGCCACCAAACGTGAATACGTTTGAACAGATCAACTTATGCGATCCATTGGATATACTTTGTCAGACCTTCATCCATACAAGTTGTCCTGGGACTGGACAAACCGAAGGTACTATTCCGTACATCCATCTTAGTCACTGTTAACTAAGACTTATACAACAGCCCTTGCATTTTACTCCGTCTTCAATTATCTTTGGCATATATGATTCGCAACGCTTATGCCAATATAGAGTGGTTCCTTGGATAATAATCCAACCGGTCTCTCCGTATTAACAACCTTAAAATGGTCAAAACTTCGATAGTCTGTGAGTTAACTATCAAAGAAAAACAAGTGTGCAAACAACGATATTATTTCCAGATGGAAATTATATCGGTCAATCATCAACATATATATATATATATATATTCACATTGCCTTAATTTCTATGTTTAGAAAACATATGTTATTAACACTGAAAAACATTTCCATCTGCTTATTTACAAATCACTACTCTTCCCCAACTATCAGTCCTTGACTGTAAACTAGTAAGAGAACGATCCCCTAAGTATAAATCCCGAAGGTCGAAACCAACATCAGATAGACGCTTAGAAAACCATTCAATTTACTAATCTCTAGTCAGTTCTAATTTTACTTAAATCTATTTGATTAACTCTGATTTGTTTAACTCTAACTTGTTAATTCTAATCGATCAACTCTAACAAGTCAACCTTAATTAATTAACTCTAACTGGTTTTACTTGGTTTGACTAACTCAATTTATTAACTCGACTGACTAATTCAACTCGAATAACCTAACTTGATTTACTTATCTCGATTAACTGAACTAATCACTTTGATTAACTCGACTAATTTACTTTGGTTAACTTAACCAATTCGCTTAACTAATTCACTTAGTTTAACTTAACTAACTCACTTTGATTAATCTAACCAATTCACTCAACTCTTGTCGAATAAACTATATTCGATAACTCGTCCAACTCTATTCGAATAAACTATATTCAATTAACTCCTTTACTCTATTCGAATAAACTATATTCGATTAACTTCTTTTCTCTATTCGAATAAACTACATTCGATTGACTCCTTTTCCCTATTCGATTTGATAACTCCCCTTTTCGAATAACCAATATTCGATTAACTTACTTCGAATAACCAATATTCGACTACTCCCTTCGAATAACCAATATTTGACTACTCACTTTGAATAACCAATATTCGATAATCTCCTCTCGAATAAATGATATTCGATAATCTTCCCTTTCGATTTAACAAATCGATAACTCCTTTTCGAATAACTAAATTCGATAACTCCTTTCGATTTAACTAATCAATAACTCCTTTGTGTTTAACTTTATTCGAATAACTAATTCGAATCACTCTTATTTATTTAAATCTATTCGAATAACTAATTCGATTAACTCTATCTGGTTAACTCTACCTGATTAACTCTGACTGGTTAACCATAACTGTTTAACTCCTATTTGATAACGTTTATTCATTTATAAAGATTTACTTTTAGTAACGGTTCTTCACTTTATAAATGTTCTCTTTAATAACGTTACTTCACTTATACACATGTTGTGTACATATTCTATTTAAACTGTCGGTGATAAAAACCAATATCCCTTCTCTATATAAGTTCAGACCTATATTTTCTATTTATCGAATGATAAATATTTATTTAATTTATAAACTGTTATTTATAAATAAATCCTTTCTATTTATCTGTTGAAACAGATATCCATTTTATAAACATTTCTTTGATTTAATCCTATTTATTTATCCAATAAATATTCCTTGATTTAATCCTATTTATTTATCCAATAAATATCTCTTTTATCTTTTCTGTTTATTCAGCAAATAAATATCTCCTTTATACTTTTATTTATTACCCAAATGAATAAATCCTTTTAAATCTTTATTTATTCCCTATATAAATAATTCCTTTTAACTCTTTATTTATTCCCTAAATAAATAATTCTTTTTAAATTTGCTTTCAAATATATTTCCTTTATATTTGATTTCAAATATATTTCCTTTATATTTGTTTTGACAAATATATCTCTTTTTAACCCCTTTGATTTTATAAATTTTACTTCCTTTTACAAAATCTTTGTTTCCTTATATATATAAAATCCTTTGATTTTATATAAATAAATTATTTTCAAAATATACTTTGAAAATCCCTTTTCCACATTCTGGTATTTCTTATGGTATTTAAAATATCAAACAACAACGATAAATATCGTCCAACCACACATAATCAACACCAAATTATATATCACATTATATAAATCACAATATATAAATCACAGTAAAATAACTGTTGAGGAATCCAGTTGGATTCCTCCAACCTGTTTCCCTGCATCACAGATGTTAAACAATATAATTAACATTGATTTCACTTCGATGTGAAATATTCTGATAAAACAGAATCGGCATATAAATATTTAACGGTTTATATATATATATATATATACAGATATATATATATATATATAATTTCTACTAACGGACTAGCAGTTCAATCAAACAATCAACACACAGTCAAACAGACAATATTTAACAGTTCTAAGAATACTTTGTAAATATAGAACTGTACAAAGTTGGTGAGTTTTACTCACATTGGCAGTTCATCATTAAAGAACGATAAACTGTTATTTGAATTGAATCAAACAATTTATTTTGCCATAAATTGCAACGAGCTCGGATTCACTCCCAGTCAGTCTCATTGTGTTGCACCCGTCCATACGATCCCAACGCAACTTACGGTTCGTCAATCTGATCTTGTATGACCAAGATATTCGATTTTAAAGTTTGAACAATTTTAAATTAAATAAAACAAAACTCTAAACTTTTAATTGGGCCTCACCTTTACACAATTTTGGCCCACTACCAATCCTCCTAGGCGCGTACCCCGATCCCTTTCTTCTCCCCTGTAAAACAGCCGTGACCCCCTGAAGAAAATCCATAACCATTTCCTGAACTTCAAACACCATATACTCCATCTCCACTTAATATAAATCCATTAAAAGCCATCTAAATTCACATCTCCAAATCCTCTTTAACTACACACCCTTAATCTCCAGTTCGGTCCTGCCATGAAGAATGCGTTCGACAGCATTTTCGTCCGTCTGTACACTGTCAATCGACAGTTTTCATTTCAATAAAATCCCACAAAATCAAAACAAGTGCCATTCGACTTCCTGAACTCAAAACGAATACTTAAATCACGAATTGAAGCTTGAATCTCACCGATTGTTGAACCCTAGCCACACTGTACCAAAAACAGCGAATCAGAAGTTGCGTCGCACTCATCCTTCGAACAGTCCTTTTTCCTGGTTCCAGGAATTTTGTATCAACAATTTTTATCATAGAAAAATCCCAAACTTCTTCAACCAGCTCGAGATGCTCAGCTAAACCCAGTTAAAACACCCAAAACTCGATTCGAAGTTCGAAAGCTCCAAACTCCTGTACCCAAATGTCGCTGCGAGCAAAAGAGACTACCGGGAAAACCCATCGAGCGACTTGAAACTAAGGTGAAACTGAAGTGTATGACTCCATCAACTCGAATATAAAATCATTGGGATTTTAGGATTTCATAGGATTTTACTTTGATTTTGAAAGAGGATTTTTATTTTGTTTTACTGTAATGAAGAATGGCGGAAAAAAATGTGGTTGACTTCTGAATTAGGTCTTAAGGAAAGAAGGGGGTATTTATAATGGGATAAAATATCTAGATATTTTATTTTTATTATTATTATATTCGTTTCACCTTCTAAAAATCCGTGTAATCACACACGATACCCAAAATCACGAAACTGGACATGTAGCTAGAGTTTGAAATTACGGTCCCAACAAAACTGGTTTCGTCGAATTCCGATTTCGTATGCTCACATAGCGTATTTTTAACTATCAAAATACTGACTATTTCTCACTCTAAAAATCCGTACGGCCACACAGTGACTCTAAAAATCACGAAACTGGAAATCTAACAACTATTTAATATTGCGGATCCAATAAAACTGATTTCGTCGAATTCCGACTTCGTTTGCAAAACCGGCTATTTTTAAAGCTCAGGATGACCCATTTAAATATATAATTATATTTAAATAAAATTAAATTAAATATAAATAAATTTATATTATCGTATATCTTCACATACGATATCGTACAGCTCCAGAATATCTTATCAGAATTTACAGCTTGATATTTCAGATTCCAGATTATCTCGATATTCAGTTTATACTGAAAATCCATTTATAACGTATATAAAGTGTCGCAAATTATAAAGGAATTCCACAATGACTTTTCTAAAATTTGATTTGGACGTAAATCAAAATCTACCCGACGAAATCCTGAATTTTCTCTTCCACTAGAAAGATTTACTTCACCAGCTCCACACGTTTCTTGTTTCACAGAAATCCGATTTAAAACGAACCCTGTATATCCAGTTGAAGTTCGAATCGCCAAATAGCGAACTGCCGCGCCATTTCAAGCTCTATTTTAGTTATAATATAATTATACGTTCAAACTGACGTCGATTGAATATATTTGTCAATATAATTCAACTCTAAGCTGAATTAAATCTTAGGGATGACCCACTTCACAGAATATTGTGATTTCCAATAATTTTGATTATTTTTGAATTAAATATATTATTTAATTATTTAATTTAATTAAATATTCACTTTAATTTAATTAACGACGATTTAATTCCCTAAATCACTATTTATATAATTAAATAAATTAATTATAATACTCCTGAGAAATGCGGGTCATTACATTCTTCCCCACTTAAAATAATTTCGTCCTCGAAATTGCTAAGTTAGAGGATGACCCTATCTATTGGAATTCCTAAGATTTGTTTATCCCTTATTTTTGGTTTCAACTGAACCAACTAATATTGATTTCAATATTAATTCCTTCCGACTAACTAAAATTTTCAAAAATTCTGAAATTTTTCTAACACTTTAAATTTCCAGAAAATTTTGCCATAACCTCCTTTGTACAGCCCTATCGGTAAAACCACAACTCGCCTCTCTGGGCCATCTTCAACCCAAAAGAAAATCAAACTATTTCCCCGCTTACGCTTATTTGGGTTAAAACGGATGTTGTGTAAAACATCATCATGACAACCCAAATACTATATTCAACTAACTCTTATCCAACATTGTTCTTCGAGCCTGAAATCTTACTATTTGTTTGTTAATAATGAAACCAATCAAGTTGGGGTATAACTACCTCTCAGACCTTGACTGAATAACATTTATAACGTCAAAACAGATAAGACTACTTACTCAAATAATCAATACCATACAACTAATTATTCACTTTTAAACATGTATACTCTTTCTCTTTTTAAGTTCGTTTCCTTATCGACTTCTCTATATATACTGATATCTAGAATTCTACTTATCAGATTTTCTTAAAAATATTCTAACTCCTTAAATTCCCGGAAAAATTTGCCATAACCTCCTTTGTACCGGGAGCATCGGAAAATTTCACATAGCCTCCCATGGCCCTCACCAATCCCAAAAGAAAAAGAAAAGCCAAGCGGCTAGCCGATTCGGCTCACAAATCTCATGCTTATATCAAATATAAACTTGTACCTTTTGTCGGCATATTAACTTTATAACTTTCACCCGTTATCAATCCAACATATACCCAAGGTCATCTCAACCTAATTCCAATCTGTTTTTATCCACAAATTCAACCATTCGTTTATATCCAAGTCGAATCCATTTTCAAATCAAAGTTCTATTTCTTGATTCCAAATTCTTAACTCATCAACCAAATATCGTTTCAAATTCCTAACTTATAAATCCAATTTGTTCGATATTTCTATTTCAACTCAGTTTCCACTTAACTTGTTTCAATTCTAATCCCAACTTACTCTCCCAACTCCTAATTTAATTTGTTTTAATTCAATTAATATGTTTCTGGGAGTTTTAAACAGCTTTGCTTTTCTAAAACCAAATACTCCTTTTTGGATTTTAAACAACTTATTTTTCTCAAAACAATTCAAAAGCAAAATCTTTGGTAGTAATCCGTCACTTACCACTCGAAGATGAACACTGATGATGCTGCAGTCGTCATTAGAGTTTATTTTCCAGCTACAGAACTGAGTTCAATACTATATCACTTCAAAACCATTTCCTAAACATTTCCACATGAAATATATTTCAAATACCATTCCCAAGGCTTTAAACCAATTTAAAATCTCCCAGGATTTTGAAATTCTTATATACTTAATCCATCTCTGTTAACAAACCCTTATTCAAATTTCCAGGGTTATTATTTAAATTCTGATTTAAAATTTCAGATTTAACTCCTCTGATTTCACATTTTTAACTTATATGAATTCTGGTTGGTTATATATAACCATTTCACTTTATAATCTTACCCGATTATAATTACAACCAATATATCTAATATATATATTTCCTCTATATCAGAATATACTCTGGGTAAACTTGTTTTAGTTTACCCTCTTTACAAAACATATCGTGTCGACCCATCGTATTCGAGTGTTTACAAACTCCTACCGATACAGTGGATCAAACTGATCGGCCAGAACCCATAAACTACTCAACTAATGAATCTCCCCAATATAAAACCATTTTATATCAAATACAAATACGCACTCGTATATATATACACTCAAACTCAATCTAGGGTATTACTAACCCTATCTCTACCGAGTCACGCCACAGAGCCAAGTAATTCTTAACTTAAGCTCTGATACCAACTGTAACGACCCGGGTTTTGAGCGGCTTTGGTTATCGACATAAGCTTGATGTCAATAACCAAAACATCGAAAAATCCCGGTAATTAATGAAAGAAATTAGAGGGTGAGGAAAGATAAGATAGAAACTTAGAATAGAAGAAGAAGAAGAACACAACATCAGAGTAACATGAACCTCACAGCGGAACGAATAACATATAATAGATAACATAACTTTGAAATATAACAGTTATGTATACAATAGCACTTATCAGAGTACAGCACTTACAACACAGCGAAAATAACTATAGCTAAATGATCTTGAAGCCTCCTACTCCAAGCCCTCCAAGTATATCTGTAAAACCCAACTACTTGACTGCCCGTACAAATTTAGGCACCCAAGATTTTAGGGAAAACAACAAAGTAAACTCCGGGTCAGTCATGGGACTGGTATGAGTAAAACAGTTTAAACAGGTATATGAACAAGTAAACGATATCTCATAAGACCACGCCGCAGAACGGAATGGATTTTTTCCCTTATGAGAATCCAAAATATCTTTATATCAAAACCTTTTGATATTACAATAATGTCTATCAACCACAATATAATAATCATCTAGCAGAAACGCTTTCATCTCACGTTCTACATATATGGTATAAAATCAAAACCGCAAGAACGTATTGGGTAATGGATTTCCAACTATGACAAGGTATGGAACCACCATCCGATCAGTGTACTCTAGGAACGATACACTGGAGTTCAACAAGAACATCTTGCAACTCTGCCACACATGACCGACCACTCATTTTGCTTGAGTGTATCGAATGTATATCACTAACGGTTGGGATCAGCAACCGTTCCCGTATATATATTGGACAGCATTGATAGATTTAAGAAACAAATGAATATTCTCTAGATAGGTGATTATACACCCTACTTCGGTGCGACCGACTTAGCCATGCTGCCTGCCCGATTTCTGTCATTTACCGGTTGATGAGGCTAGAAGCTAGGCTTTATCATCACATCAGATTCACTCCAAATGTCACATCGTCAGATCCATCAGCATCACTAATTGACTTTCACAACAATACATTATGTGTTAGCTAAAAGAAGTTTCCTTCTTCGCTTCCACTCGTGGTACGGTTGAAGAAATCAAGGTACGTGACCCTTCTGGAAATACTCTGTTAGACATTCATTCATACAAGTCATCCTCATTCACTTAGAATGTCACATCGTCATACCCGCCAAATCACAAATTGACTTATTCAAAAATAACACGGGTATATAGCTAAGAGAAACGAATTCCTCCGCCACCAAACGTGAATACGTTTGAACAGATCAACTTACGCGATCCATTGGATATACTTTGTCAGACCTTCGTCCATACAAGTTGTCCTGGGACAGGACAAACCGAAGGTACTATTCCGTACATCCATCTTAGTCACTGTTATCTAAGACTTATACAACAGCCTTTGCATTTTACTCCGTCTTCAATTATCTTTGGCATATATGATTCGCAACACTTATGCCAATATAGAGTGGTTCTTTGGATAATAATCCAACCGGTATCTCCATATTAACAACGTTAAAATGGTCAAAACTTCGATAGTCTGTGAGTTAACTATCAAAGAAAAACAAGTGTGCATACAAAGATATTATTTCCTGATGGAAATTATATCGGTCAATCATCAACATATATATATATATATATATTCACATTGCCTTAATTTCTATGTTAAGAAAACATATGTTATTAACACTGAAAAACGTTTCCATCTGCTTATTTACAAATCACTACTCTTCCCCAACTATCAGTCCTTGACTGTAAACTAGTATGAGAACGATCCCCTAAGTATAAATCCCGAAGGTCGAAACCAACATCAGATAGACGCTTAGAAAACCATTCAATTTACTAATCTCTAGTCAGTTCTAATTTTACTCAACTCTATTTGATTAACTCTGATTTGTTTAACTCTAACTTGTTAATTCTAATCGATCAACTCTAACAAGTCAACCTTAATTAATTAACTCTAACTGGTTTTACTTGGTTTGACTAACTCAATTAATTAACTCGACTGACTAATTCAACTCGAATAACCTAACTTGATTTACTTATCTCGATTAACTGAACTAATCACTTTGATTAACTCGACTAATTTACTTTGGTTAACTTAACCAATTCGCTTAACTAATTCACTTAGTTTAACTTAACTAACTCACTTTGATTAATCTAACCAATTCACTTAACTCCTGTCGAATAAACTATATTCGATAACTCGTCCAACTCTATTCGAATAAACTATATTCGATTAACTCCTTTACTCTATTCGAATAAACTATATTCGATTAACTTCTTTTCTCTATTCGAATAAACTATATTCAATTAACTCCTTTTCTCTATTCGATTTGATAACTCCCCTTTTCGAATAACCAATATTCGATTAACTTACTTTGAATAACCAATATTCGACTACTCCCTTCGAATAACCAATATTCGACTACTCACTTCGAATAATCAATATTCGATAATCTCCTCTCGAATAAACGATATTCGATAATCTTCCCTTTCGATTTAACAAATCGATAACTCCTTTTCGAATAACTAAATTCGATAACTCCTTTCGATTTAACTAATCGATAACTCCTTTGTGTTTAACTTTATTCGAATAACTAATTCGAATCACTCTTATTTATTTAACTCTATTCGAATAACTAATTTGATTAACTCTAACTGGTTAACTCTAACTGATTAACTCTGACTGGTTAACCATAACTGTTTAACTCCTATTTGATAACGTTTATTCATTTATAAAGATTTACTTTTAGTAACGGTTCTTCACTTTATAAATGTTCTCTTTAATAACGTTACTTCACTTATACACATGTTGTGTACATATTCTATTTAAACTGTCGGTGTTAAAAACCAATATCCCTTCTCTATATAAGTTCAGACCTATATTTTCTATTTATCGAATGATAAATATTTATTTAATTTATAAACTGTTATTTATAAATAAATCCTTTCTATTTATCTGTTGAAACAGATATCCATTTTCTAAACATTTCCTTGATTTAATCCTATTTATTTATCCAATAAATATCTCTTTTATCTTTTTTATTTATTCAGCAAATAAATATCTCCTTTATACTTTTATTTATTTCCCAAATAAATAAATTCTTTTAACTCTTTATTTATTCCCTATATAAATAATTCCTTTTAACGCTTTATTTATTCCCTAAATAAATAATTCTTTTTAAATTTGCTTTCAAATATATATCCTTTATATTTGATTTCAAATATATTTGTTTTGACAAATATATCTCTTTTTAACCCCTTTGATTTAATAAATTTTATTTCCTTTTACAAAATCTTTGTTTCCTTATATATATAAAATCCATTGATTTTATATAAATAAATTATTTTGAAAATATACTTTGAAAATCCCTTTTCCACATTCTGGTATTTCTTATGGTATTTAAAATACCAAACAACAACGATAAATATCGTCCAACCACACATAATCAACACCAGATTATATATCACATTATATAAATCACAATATATAAATCACAGTAAAATAACTGTTAAGGAATCCAGTTGGATTCCTCCAACCTGTTTCCCTGCATCACAGATGTTAAACAATATAATTAACATCGATTTCACTTCGATGTGAAATATTATGATAAACAGAATCGGCATATAAATATTTAAAGGTTTATATATATATATACAGATATATATATATAATTTCTACTAACTGACTAGCAGTTCAATCAAACAATCAACACACAGTCAAACAGACAATATTTAACAGTTCTAAGAATACTTTGTAAATATAGAACTGTACAGAGTTGGTGAGTTTTACTCACATTGGCAGTTCATCGTTAAAGAACAATAAACTGTTATTTGATTTGAATCAAACAATTTATTTTGCCATAAATTGTAACGAGCTCGGATTCACTCCTGGTCTGTCTCATTGTGTTGCTCCCGTCCATACGATCCCAACGCAACTTACGGTTCGTCAATCTGATCTTGTATGACCAAGATATTCGATTTTAAAGTTTGAACAATTTTAAATTAAATAAAACAAAACTCTAAACTTTTAATTGGGCCTCACCTTTACACAATTCTGGCCCACTACCAATCCTCCTAGGCGCGTACCCCGATCCCTTTCTTCTCCCCTGTAAAACAGCCGTGACCCCCTGAAGAAAATCCATGACCATTTCCTGAACTTCAAACACCATTTACTCCATCTCCACTTAACCATAAATCCATTAAAAGCCATCTAAATTCACATCTCCAAATCCTCTTCAACTATACACCCTTAATCTCCAGTTCGGTCTTGCCATGAAGAATGCATTCGACAGGATTTTCGTCCGCCTGTACACTGTCGATCGACAGTTTTCATTTCAATAAAATCCCACAAAATCAAAACAAGTGCCATTCGACTTCCCGAACTCAAAACGAATACTTAAATCACGAATTGAAGCTTGAATCTCACCGATTGTTGAACCCTAGCCACACAGTACCAAAAACAGCGAATCAGAAGTTGCGTCGCACTCATCCGTCGAACAGTCCTTTTTCCTGGTTCCAGGAATTTTGTATCGACAATTTTTGTCATAGAAAAATCCAAAACTTCTTCAACCAGCTCGAGATGCTCAGTTAAACCCAATTAAAACACCCAAAACTCGATTCGAAGTTCGAAAGCTCCAAACTCCTGAACCCAAATGTCGCTGCGAGCAAAAGAGACTACTGGGAAAACCCATCGAGCGACTTGAAACTAAGGTGAAACTGAAGTGTATGACTCCAGCAACTCGAATATAAAATCATTGGGATTTTAGGATTTCATAGGATTTTACTTTGATTTTGAAAGAGGATTTTTATTTTGTTATACTGTAATGAAGAACGGCGGAAAAAAATGTGGTTGACTTCTGAATTAAGTCTTAAGGAAAGAAGGGGGGTATTTATAATGGGATAAAATATCTAGATATTTTATTATTATTATTATATTTGTTTCACCTTCTAAAAATCCGTGTGATCACACACGATACCCAAAAATCACGAAACTGGACAGGTAGTTAGAGTTTGACATTACGGTCCCAACGAAACTGGTTTCGTCGAATTCCGATTTCGTATGCTCACACAACGTATTTTTAACTATCAAAATACTGACTGTTTCTCACTCTAAAAATCTGTACGGCCACACAGTGACTCTAAAAATCACGAAACTGGAAATCTAACAACTATTAATATTGCGGATCCAACAAAACTGATTTCGTCGAATTCCGACTTTGTTTGCAAAACCGGCTATTTTTAAAGCTCTGGATGACCCATTTAAATATATAAATATATTTAAATTAAATTAAATATAAATAAATTTATATTATCGTATATCTTCACATACGATATCGTACAGCTCCAGAATATCATATTAGAATTTACAGCTTGATATTTCAGATTCCAGATTATCTCGATATTCAGTTTATACTGAAAATCCATTTATAACGTATATAAAGCTTCGCAAATTATAAAGGAATTCCATAAGAACTTTTCTGAAATTTGATTTGGACGTAAATCAAAATCTACCCGACGAAATCCTAATTTTTCTCTTCCACTAGAAAGATATACTTCACCAGCTCCACACTTTTCTTGTTTCACAGAAATCCGATTTAAAACGAACCCTGTATATCCAGTTGAAGTTCGAATCGCCAAATAGCGAACTGCCGCGCCATTTCAAGCTCTATTTTAGCTATAATATAATTATACGTTCAAACTGACGTCGATTGAATATATTTGTCAATATAATTCAACTCTAAGCTGAATTAAATCTTAGGGATGACCCACTTCACAAAATATTGTGATTTCCAATAATTTTGATTATTTCTGAATTAAATATATTATTTAATTATTTAATTTAATTAAATATTCACTATAATTTAATTAACGACGATTTAATTCCCTAAATCACTATTTATATAATTAAATTAATTAATTATAATACCCCTGACAAATGTGGGTCATTACAGTCCTAGAATGAGCACAGCAAAATAGCACATATTTATCAGTCACTATATCATTGTCTTTTCATCTTTTCCTTACCTTATCTTTTCTTGAAAATATTCATTTATGTTAGTCTGACTCTTTCCTTGATGGTACAGACTGATTTAAATGGATACTAGAGCAAGAACAGCACGGGGCGGAGCCCGAGGTGGAACTCGAGGCGGGGCCAGAGGAGGAGCCCGAGGGGGAGCTGGAGGGCAAACTAGAGACGAGACCCCCATCACTCGGGAACAACCTAATTCAGAGGTCGTAGCACAACCACCTCCACCTCCACAGCCCTTTGATTTGGAGAGAATGTCAAAGAAATTCAGAAATCTAGGTGGAGTACCTTTCACGGGGCGAGAGTCTGCGAATCAGGCAGAGGCATGGCTTAAGAATTGTGAAAAGATCCTAGAGGGCTTAGAATTAGAAGATCAGCGAAAGCGTTTCCTGGCAGTATGGCAATTAAAGGAGGAAGCTGGGCATTGGTTGGATATGGTCAAGATCTGCAATGACGTGGCCAATATGTCTTAGGCCATAAGGAAATATTCAATGAGAAGTATGTTCCCCCACAAGCAATAGAGCACCTATGCGAGCAGTTCGTTAACCTACAGCAAGGGAATATGACCGTTTCTGAGTATGTGAGGAAGTTTGATTAGCTTTCACGATATGCTCCTGAGTTGATTCAAAATCCAGTAGAGAAGAATAAAAAATTCATCAAGGGTCTTTCAAAGAAATATTGGAACAGAGTCACTGCTCATATCAAGCTTCCATTCAATGAAGTAGTAGAGATGTCTTGCCGCTACGAGGAAAATGACGAGTCTGGACCACAGGATAGAGTGAAAAGTCAAGGCAACAACCAAAAGGAACAGGCTAACAAGAAACCGGAGGCAAGCAATTCTTCTGCCGCTAAGCCCCAAGGGAAGAAGAGGGACAGGAGCAAGGTGACATGCTATAACTGCGGCAAGATTGGACATTTTGATTTCGAGTGTAAAGCTCCTAAAAAGGCCAAGAGGAACAAATCAGGACCTAGCCAGAATCGTAACCAGAGTTCTCAGGATCATGGTCAGAACCCCAGGAACACTCAGGATTGCTATAACTGCCATAAGCCGGGACACTATGCCAGAAACTGTCCCCTATTGAAGAAAACTGAAGTGGCACATGTTTATGAGGGAGCAGATGCACCAGCTTCTACCGAAGGACCAGGTAAACCCGATGTCTTAGGAGGTACTCTTAATATTAAAAACATCCCTATTACTGTCTTAATTGATACTGGTGCTGCATGAAGCTTTATTTCTAATGATGCAACTAAAAAGTTGAAACTGAAACCAAGAAAACTCAAAAAATTTATTAGAGCTAATAGTCTGATAGGAGGTTCTCTTATTCTTTATCAGTATTGTAGAGTACCTGTTTCTTATTCTCGCTATCAGTTTCCCTTTGACTTGATCGTTATGAATTTCTCCGCTTATAATGTCATACTTGGTATGGATTGGCTAGCAAAGTATGAGGCTGAGTTAGTATGCGCTGAAAGAACGGTTAAGATCAAACCCAAATTTGGAAATACTATATCTATACCATGCTACGGCTCAGCCGCCGACAGAAAAACATTTTGGTCTTCTCTAGAAGTTACCCCTACTTCTATTGAGGATATCCATGTCATCAAAGATTACGCTGATGTATTCTAAGAAGTTGAGGGCTTACCTCCACGTAGAGAAATCAGCTTTAGAATTGACTTAGCTCCGAATGCAAGACCTATTGTACATCTTATTCGGAGAATGTCACCAAAAGAAAAAGAGGAGCTGAGAAATCAAACCAAGCCACTTTTGTGGAAGGGGCTGATCAGGCCCAGCTTCTCAGAATGGGGTGCAGCAGTGGTGTTCGTCCCAAAAACTGACGGTACACTCAGGCTATGTGTGGACTACCGCGATCTTAACAAACAAACGCTGAAAAACAAATATACACTGCCTCGAATTGATGATCTATTAGATCGCTTGCATGGAGCACGAGTATTTTCTAGGATGGACCTAGCTGCAGGCTTCCATCAACTTCGCATTGCAGAAGAGTGTGTGCCTTTAACTGCTTTCAGAGGACCGGATATATTTTATGAATGGCTAGTAATGCCCTTCGGTCTATGTAATGCTCCAGCATACTTTGTTGATCTGATGAATAGAGTGTTCAGAGATGTTTTAAATAAATTTGTGCTCGTGTTCATCGATGACATTCTCATCTTTTCTAAATCCACTGCTGAGCACGAACAGCATCTGAGAGAAGTCTTGGAGATTTTGCGAAGAAATGTGTTGAAAGCCAAATTCTCCAAATGCATATTCTAGCAAGAAGAGGTGAAATTCCTCGACCATGTTGTATCAAAAGAAGGCATCTCAGTAGATCCAGGAAAGATCGCAGCCATCCAAGAGTGGAAGCAGCCTAGAACTCCCACAGAGGTCCGGAGTTTCTTAGGACTGGCTGGCTATTATCGGAAATTTGTCAAAGATTTTTCGAAGGTAGCTTGTCCATTGACAAACCTGACCAGGAAGCATACGAAATTCAATTGGACACTCGAATGTGAGGCAGCTTTCCAAGATCTAAAAAGGAGGTTGACCAATGCTCCTGTGTTGACCATCATAGATGGCAATCAGGATTTGAAGGTTTGGACCGACGCTTCTAAACAAGGTTGTTTCTTTTATAAATCAACATGTCAGAGATAACATTTTCCTTTAATGTCAAATCTCATTTTAACATGTTATCCCTTATTTATTTAAGGTATTGGTGTGGTGCTGATGCAAAGAGGCAGAGTAGTTGCATACGCTAGCCGCCAGCTGAAACCGTATGAGAAGAATTACGCCACGCATGATCTTGAGCTTATGGCTATTGTATTTGCTCTTAAAATATTGAGGCACTATCTCTTGGGCGAGAAGTTCGAAATTTACATGGATCACAAATCCTTGAAACATCTTTTTACCCAAAAAGATTTGAATATGAGGCAGCAACGCTCGGTTGAATTTCTTGCATTATATGACCTGGATATCCTATATACTCCAGGGAAAGCCAATGTTGTAGCTGATGCGCTCAGTAGAAAGAATGTAGACAGCGACAATCTCATTCTCGCCAGTCTCATTATCACTCCTACTTTGATTGATAAAATTTCTTCTCTTCAGAAGAATGATTAATTTATTCAGAATCTTTGTGAGCGAGTTCGAAAGGGCGAGGCCTCAAGTTTCCAAATTAACAGTAATGGGACCCTTAGATTGCAAGGGCGAATTTGTGTGCTAGACATTGCTGAGCTAAAAAGAGAAGTGATGGATGAGTGCCACAAATTTAAAATCAGCTTCCATCTAGGTGTAAGAAAGATGTACCATGATCTTAAGCGCACCTTTTGGTGGAAAGCGATGAAGAGAGATATTTCTATTTATGTTGCTAGATGTCCCACTTGTCAGCAAGTTAAAAGTGATCAACAGAAGTTGGTCGGTTTGTTGCAACCACTGGGAGTTCCAAGTTGGAAGTGAGAGGAAATTTCTATGGACTTTATAGATGGCTTGCCCCGAAGCAGAAAAGGGAATGATAGCATATGGGTGATTGTGGATCGCTTAACAAATTCTGCCCATTTCATCCCTGTCAGGTCCAATAGAACAGCTCGAAGTTTGGCACAGCTTTATTTTAAAGAGATTGTCAGACTACATGGGGTTCCCAAAAGCATTGTTAGTGATCGGGATCTTATATTTACTAGCAAATTCTGGGAAGCTTTCCAAGAATAGCTTAGGACCAAGTTGAATCTGAGCACTGCCTATCACCCTCAGACAGATGGCCAGACTGAGAGGGTGAACCGTATTTTAGAAGACTTGTTGCGAGCTTGCATTCTTGATTATGGCGGTTCATGGGAGGATCACTTGCACTTGGTGGAATTCTCTTATAATAATAGCTACCAAGCAAGCTTGAATACGTCACCATTTGAATTACTATATGGCAGACCATGTAGATCTCTGGCATGTTGGGTGGAGTCAGGCAATCGACTAGTCTTGGGCCCCGACATGGTTCGTGAAGCATCGGATAAGGTTGACTTGATTAAGAAGCGCCTATTGACTGCTCAAAGCCGACAGAAGAGCTATGCAAACAAGCGAAGAAGGGATTTAGAATTCTCTGTTGGTGATCGAGTATACTTGAAGGTTTCTCCATTAAGAGGCGTAATTAATTTTGGGAAGACTAGAAAGTTGGCACCGAGATTTATTGGTCTATTTCCTATTCTCGAAAGGATTGGTACTCTCGCTTATAGAGTGCAGCTGCCTGACTGGTTGCCAGGGGTGCATGATGTATTTCATGTGTCTCAACTCCGCAAGCATGTGCATGATCCAGATCTGATTGAGGATGAATTAAATCAACAGGTCCTGGATATTTCTCCGAATCTAACAGTGAGAAAAGACCCGATTAAGATCATTGGCAAACAAACCAAAATTTTGAGGAACAAGAGGATCAGCCTAGTCAAGATTCAATGGAGTGGGGATCCTAGAGACTGTACTTGGGAGACAGAGGATAGCATCAAAAAGGCTTACCCCAAGTGCACAGTGGACATCTCTGAATAACTTTTGTATTAAGGTACATTTACCCCAATTTACATTTTCCATCTTGTTTCCTACTTTACTTTGTTTCCTTTTCGAGGATGAAAAACTCTTAAGTGAGGGAGATTGTAATGACCCGGAAAATCCGAACCAATTAAAAAAATTTATTTTAAATAATTTGGTGGAAAAATGTGCAGAAATTAAAATTTTCATTTTTAAATAATATTAAAGCCAATGAAAATAGTCAATTTTCAAACGATCTCTGTTTTCGACGAAACCACTTTTGTTGGAACCGGAATGTCATATTATTGCTAGGGTTCAATTTTTAGAATTTTTCGAGTTAGTATGTGAGCGTAGCGAAAGAAACTGTGTTTTGTCCAATTCAGTCAAATTTAGTCGATTGAATAATAGCCTTTTTTCAAACGGTCTCAGAATTCTGCGGAATTAATTTTGTTAGGACCGTATCGTCATAACGAAGCCAAATATATTTTTCTGGATTTTTCTAAGTTCGTATGTGGCCTCGGTGAATTTATTCATACGAATGAATTAAATTTATAAAGGATTTAATTATTAATTTAAATAATTCAGGCCATAGACAGTCGTTTGGGCTGACGGGACCTGGCCCGTTGGATCCGGAATATGGGTTATTTGCTATGGACACTTTCTGTTGGACTGGAATTGGAACGGTTTAAAAGATGTGGATTTATTTGTAAAAATACATTGAAAAGATTATAAAAATCAAAAAATTAAAACCCTAATCAAAACACTATTCAACTTCACTATCGTTACAGCCGCCGCTCCCTTATATCCATGGCCGAAATTGTTCTAAACTTCTGCCTCTAATTTCTCTTCCATCTCCACGAATTATAACCCAATCCATACACCACTTCGAAGAGATTTCCGTCCTCCTTCAATCTATATGACCATCACCTCAAACTTTGACCCGTAGCCCGAGGATTTCCGCCCCAAAACCCAAAGGTTTTAGCCGCCGCGATGGCCCAAGGACACCACTGAGTGGGCCCACCTCCCCAGCTCACGTGTGCCTCCTCCAGCCTGTCGACGTCCCATCTCCTGATCATTGTCCGACTGCCTGAGGTGTTCGATAATTTCAGACCTAGGTTCGAATGGTTTTGGGTTTCTAGCGGCCGATTACAGTAAATAGTAGAAGAAGGTTAAATTCTTTAATCACTTTGTTAATGTAATTTTAAAATAATTACCAATCTTATTTTGACCATAACTAATGCATAATTAAACGAAAATTTACGATTTCAGATCCTGTGCAATCGTATTGACAAGATCTACGACTCTGAACTTAAACGAGACAATTCTGGACTGTTGGAATTTTGGACTAAATCGCGAATGAATGTGAGATTTCTTTGTCTAAATTAATTAATTAATTTAATTTATTTGTTTGCATTGTAATAATCACATGTTGATGCTTCAATTCTATTTTTTTTTCCGACATGTGGATGATGGATTGATATGTGTTATAATGGATAGATGTAGATCCATGTGTGTTAATCATGCTATGATATCACCTTTGTTTATTTTGAATTGACCTATTTTATCAATTCAAAAATAGAGAGATATGATTTGCCATGCTAAGTTATCACTTGTGTTTATTTTGGATTGATCTATTTTATCAAATCAAAAATAAAGGAAATATGATTGTCACATATTATGTTATCACTTTTGGCTTCTTTTGAATCAATCTATTTTATCAATTCAAAAATAAAGGAAATATGATTGTCACATATTATGTTGTCAAGTTTGGCTTCTTTTGAATCGATCTATTTTATCAATTCAAAAATAAAAGAAATACGATTGTCACATATATTGTTACCACTCTTTTGAGTTGATCTGTTTCATCAATTCAAACATAAACTATAGTATGATTTGCCATTTCATGTTATCACTTTGAAAACGAACCTTATATTTAGCGTAGTGTTATCAATCTTATAATTTGTGTGATGTCATGACATTAGAAAACATTAGATTATTTTAGTTACATTTCTTTGTAAATTAAATAAAAAGATCGAAACTTGATTAGAAAACATTAGGTTATTTTATTTACATTTCTTTATAAATGAAATAAAAAGATCAAAACTTGATTAGAAAACATTAGATTATTTTATTTACATTTCTTTGTAAATGAAATAAAAAGATTAAAACTTGATTAGAAAACATTAGATTATTTTATTTACATTCCTTTGTAAATGAAATAAAAAGATCAAAACTTGATTAGAAAACATTAGATAATTTTATTTACATTCCTTTGTAAATGAAATAAAAAGATCAAAACTTGATTAGAAAACATTAGATTATTTTATTTACATTTCTTTGTAAATGAAATAAAACGATCAAAACTTGATTAGAAAACATTAGATTATTTTATTTACATTTCTTCGTAAATATAGGAAAAAGCTCAAAATTTGATAAGCGAACATGAAATGATATTTTATTTACATTTCTGTGTAAATAAAGGAAAAAGGTCAAAACTTGAAATATGAAAAAGTGATTTTATTTACATTACATTTGTAAATAAAAAGGGTCAAAACTTGATTATTGGAAAAGTGTTTTTGTTTACATTTCCTTTTTAAATAAAAGAGCAAACTTAGTGATAGAACTTCATTCACATTTCTTGTATAAATAAAAATAACAATTTTGACGATAGAATTTTATTCACATCCCTTATGTGAATAAAGTGAACAATATTAGCAATGAACTTTTATTTACATTACTTATGTGAATAAAAATGAACAAACATAACGATGAAATTTTATTTACATTTTATATGTAAATAAAATGAACAAATTTTGAGACGGTATTTATTTACATTTTCTATGTAGGATAAAAAGAACAAAACATGACATAGAATTTTATTTACATTTCTTTGTAAATATAAAAAGAGCAAAACATAACATTGAAACTTTATATACATTTTTCTATGTAAATAAAAGTAGGAATTAAACATTGAAACATTATATATTTTTTTATGTAAATAAAAGTACAAATTAGCAATTGAATTTTAATTACATTTTTATATGTAAATAAAAGAATAAAGTTAGCAATTGAATCTTATGTACATTTTTTCAATGTAGATAAAAGAACAAAATTAGCGATGAAACCTTATTTACATTTCATAGGTAGAAAAAAAAACATTTTGCTTACATTTCACATGTAAATAAAACACCATTTTTAAAAAAAAGTGTATTTTTATTTGCAAACTAGTTGCAAATAAAAACATGAATCTAGGAAAGTACGTTTTTATTTTGCAAACTGGTTGCAAATAAAAACAAGAATTTATAAAGTATGTTTTAGTTGTAATTCAGTTGTGAATAAAAATATGACATTGGAAAATATATTTTACTTGTGAATAAAAACATGAGTAAAAAAAAAGTGAATTTTATTTATAATTTAGATATAAATAAAATAGAGATATAATAAGTGACATCTTATCATCATGGTAGAGGCGATAAAAAGGATAGAAAAATAAGTAATATTTTTATCGTCATTTTAGATGCGATAAAAATAATGGGTTTTTATAGTTGATATCACCAAACTATTTACTTTTATATTTATATATATAAATATAAAAATTAAAATGAAACGCGCGCGGCAGTCCGCATATCGGCAATCGTAACTTCAAACGATTATACTGAAAGATCCGACATTTGGATCTTCCCAAAACCGGAACCGTTAGGACCGCTTTGGGAAGGGCTTTCCAACGATATAAAAATTGTCAAAATCCGACGGCTAGATTTCAAGACATGTGTAAAAAAATTTGGTAAAAGTAGCGCCAGGGCAGTCCACTGACCCGAAGCGTCGTTTATTTATTTTGAGCTATTTTCAAATAAATAAAAATAGCGATAAATAGTTACAAATATATATGAAATGTTTTAAATGATAATTATGTGACAATTATTTGAAAAGACCGAGTGTAACTCATTTTTAATAATTGCACGACGGTTAAATCAAAGATATATGAAGACGGTGGTTGAAGACCGGCGATCTTCATATCGAATGGACGACAACTACTGATGCCTTGGACTGACTTTCTCCCAGGACGGAGTTGAAGCAGTAGTTGTCCGGACGTATGTGTTGGTCGTGCGGATAAGAGAGCGCCTCTTAGGTGTCTCCGTTTTCGTTCAGACCCAGAACGGACTTGTAAATGGATGCGTGTCTGACGTTGGAATTCATTTCATGTAATTAAATCGATTTGTATTAATATATGTATGTTTGGTGGTGGAGAATTTATTCTCCGCCTAAGACCCTTTATATAGTAATAGTTATCGATCGCATGGCGTGAATTGTCAGTGTGGCATGCCAAGATGCAATGGTCAAGGCTTTTGTTGAAAAGCATGCCTTGTGGTTGATGATCAAAGTATAGCCTGTTTAGACATAGCTTTGAGTCTAGCGCGACTTCGCGAGCCTCACACCCCGGTATGAGTCAAAAACGGGATATGGACCATATGGAGTGCACACGTTTCTTTCTAGCTAAGGGTAGTGTCAGTGCTTAAAATGGCTGACATTTTACTTATGTGGACATTTTACTTATGTGGATGATGGATTGAGGTACCTCAGGTTTTATAGGTTGTTAGTTGCCATACTATAGGTTCAAAGGAACCGGGAAACGTGTGTTTAGGAATTGCCAATCCACTACCGTTAGGTGGGGACTGGCCCTACCGCTCCAAGGGTTGCCCATAGGTGTGATCCTGAGGCATTTGCTAGAGTGTCTCGAATCGGAGAGGACGATCCCTAGCCTCGATTTCATAACAGAAAACCAATCTCCAATACGACATTACAGACTTGATTTTAAACTTATATACGGCGACATAGTAGGATGGGGTACTATGCCGTCTAGGATTGATATATTTATATTGAAGTATTTTAATACTGCTTAGACACTAATAATAGCATAAAAATATTATTTTACACGTATTAAGCATGTTTGATCATCATAAGGGAAAACTCTATCCTCATGTGTGCATTGCATTGTGTGATAGGACTTGAGTCTTATGATGATTTCATTTTTCAAAAGTCAATTCGTTGTTTTTGTATAAACTTTATTCAATTATGCACTGGAAATCCAATGGAGTCAACCCGTTCCGCGTTAGCGGCGTGGTCCTGTGATTCGCCGAAAATGTTAACTAGTATAAAAGATTTCTCATACCAGTCTCATGACTGACTCGATGTTTGTTTCACTTTGCAAACTCGGGTGCCCTCTCTTTACACGGGAAGCCAAGTGACAGGTTCTTAGAGAGACATTTTCTGGAGTGAAGACTACTTGGAAGGAGTAGACGAAGACTATCTTTTATCTTTATCTTTTGCTTTAGAGACCTTATTCTATCTTGTATTTTGATGTACATCATGGAGTTTAGATCTATTTCCTCTGAAACTTATTTCTTTTGATTCAGACTTTTATTTGGCTAAGTTGTATCCTGTAAACTGCGCACTCTGTGGTTTGTTGATGTGATGTTTATGACTTATATCTTTTCCGCTGCGATAATTATGTGTTATGATATTATCTGAGATCTGTTGTTGTTATAAATATGTTGTATTCCAAATGATTATCCTTACTTTCGGTCTACGGAAGTTTGGGGTCATCACATCTGATTTGAAACAAAAATCTTATTTTTAGTTTAGATTTATGAATATTGATTTGATTTATAATATAAAGTTTCTTCTTTTATTTGATCTATTTGATCTTGTAATAAAAGTTCCATCTTTTATTTTAATCTATGAACATAGATTTGAATTTATAATAAAGTTTTCATCTTTTGTTTAGAACCATAAACATAGAATTGTTTTTAGAATAAAAACATCATTTTGTTAGGAAATGTTAGATTAGGATAAAAACATCATTTTGTTAAAAAAATGTTAAGTTAGATAAAAATAGCATTTTATGTAGAAACGTCAGATTAGATTAAAAAAGAACATTTTTATTGAAATGTTACATTAGATTAAAACGGAACATTTTTGTATGAAATGCTACATTAGAATAGAAATTAAATTTTTGTATAAAATGTTACATTAGAAAAGAAATAACATTTTTGTTATAAAATGTTGCATTAGAATAAAAATATCATTTTGTCATAGGATGTCATGTTAGAATAAAATAATCATCTTTATTAAAAATGAAACAAAAGATTTCATTTTTATTTTCAACTAGTTATAAAGATTAGAATTGGAATAAAAGATTTCATTTTTATTTTCAATTAGGTACAATGAAATATAGTTGAGATTTAAAAGTAACATTTTTATTGTCATTTTAGATACAATAAAAAGTGTAGATTAAAAAGTAACATTTTTTATTGTCATTTTATATGCAATAAAAAGGATATATTTAAAGTAACATTTTATTTGTCAATTTAGTTAAAATAAAAAGGATAGATTTAAAAATAACATTTTTATTGTCAAGTTAGTTATAATAAAAAGAATTGAAACAAAAGAAACATTTTTATTGTCATTTTAGTTGTAATGAAAAGAATAGATTTTAAAGTTGCATTTTTGTTGTCATTTTATATGCAATAAAAATAGAAGAGTTGAAGGCATCATTTTTGTTGTCATTTTATATGCAATAAAAATCATTTTTGTTGTCATTTTATATGCAATAAAAATAGAAGAGTTGAAAGTATCATTTTTGTTGTCATTTTATATGAAATAAAAATATTCATTTTTGTCAAAACATGATTGTTGAAATAAAAATAACTTTTTTTATCAAAACTTGTTAGTGAAACAAAATTATCATTTGTGTCAAAAGGATTTTTTGAACAGAAATATCCATTTTTGTCAAAAAGATTAGTTGAAATCAAATTGGCCACTTTTATTAAATTAAGATAGTTAAAACCCAATTTGTCACTTTTATCAAATTAAAATAGTTGAAATCCAATTTGTCACTTTTGTCAAATTATAATAGTTGAAATCCTATTTGTCGCTTTTGTCGAATTATAATAGCTGAAATCCAATTTGTCGCTTTTGTCAAATTATCATAGTTAAACAAATTTGTCGCTTTTGTCAAATTATAATAGTTAAACCAGTTTGTCACTTTTGTCAAATTATAATAGTTAAAACAAGCATGATCATTTTTGTCGCATTAGATTTGTCAAAACAAACATTATCATTTTTGTCGCATTAGATTTGACAAAACAAGTGCATCACTTTTATTTGTTTTGTTGAATTAGAATTATCGACAAAACAAACATATCACTTTTATTTGTTTTGTTGAATTAGAATTGTTGACAAAAACAAAGTCATCATTTTTATTGTTTTGTTGAAATAGATTAGTTGAATCAAAATACATATTTTGTCAAAATGAACATTTTTGGCCAAATAGGTTAGCTGAACTAAAATATTTATTTTTGTCAAAATATAATGGTTGAAACAAAAATTACATTTTGTTAAATATGATGGTTGAAAACAAAAATTACATTTATGTTAATTAGATTTGTAATGAAATAAAAATCACATTTTTGTTAAATAAAAGAGTTAAACACAAATAGCATTTTTGTTAAATAGGTTTGCGTTACAACAAAAATATTCATTTTGATAAAATAGAATAGTCAGCAAAATGGATGTATCACTTTTTATACATTTTGTTGAAATAGAATTTATATTGCAAATATAATAATCATTTTTATTTGGAAAACATACATTAGAATTTGTATGTGAAATAAAGAATCATTTGCATTGTCACAACACACCTTTGAATTTGTATGTAAATAAAAGTGACATTTTAATGTGTCAATGTATACATTAAAGTTGTATGCAATTTAAAATAATTTTTTTTATATGTTAGGTTATACATTGAAGACATATACAAATAAGATTATTTCTTTAATGTATTAAAGTTAAGAATAATTACATACAAATAAAGTATAATGAAAATTATCTTTTTATTTGTCATCCGCAATAAGGTCATATGAATAAATTACATTTTATTAAACATTAGAAATGTATAGGGAAATTATACGAGTAAATTACATTTTTATTCGGCTTTAGTAATAAAATAACATGTTTTGTTCATTATCGTCAACATGTTAGCAGAATTAAAATGGGTTAAATTCATTAACCAATTATTTATTTATACGAACTGTTGTTGGCTGAAAACCCCACATGGGTATTGGGATGATACTTGACATACACTAGTCTAAATATTTAGTTGTATGTCGATCGATAGATTGACAGGCTGCGATGAGCATTATTATTTCATTTTAATGCTCACACAGTTGTGAACTTCACTTTGGATGTTGAATGGATGGTTTAATGATTATTTATCATTTGTTGTCATATACATGCGATGTATGAAATCCATATAATCGAAATAATATGGTAACTGATTGAGTCGCATTCTGATTCAGAATATCTTTTCAATAAAGAATATTTTAAAATAAAGATTATCCTTTAATAAAGAATATTTTTAAATAAATAATATTGTCATATAAAGAATATTTTTACGTAAAGAATCTTTTTATATAAAGAATAAAATGATGATTTCTATGTCCATTTTCGGATGGACAAAAGATAAATATATTTTTATAGAAATGAACTAGTTATTAACTAGGATAAATCTTTTAAAATTAAGATTTAATGATGTCTTCTAATTAATTAATGTTTAATTGGAATTAAATAAAAGAATTGGATTTTGGGTTGTCGTGGATGGTGTCTTAAATAACACTGTTCTTGAGCCCGCATGTAAGAATAAATCTTTTAATTAAGATTTTTAGAGTTCCAATTATATTTATTAATTGTAATAAAATGATATGTGAGTTGGGTTTATTGTAAACTGTGTTTTTAAATGACATTTGTTCTTTAACTCAATTAACAGTGAAAATATGATTTAGAATTTATAATCTTTTTATTAAGATTTAGAAGGAATTTTTTCAAAGTCAAGTTTTCCAATTTAATATATTAAATTGGGATTGAGCGGAAATTCGATTTTATAATAATCGAGATAGGCTTCTGTAAAAGAAGACTGCTACTATACATGGAATTTAATAGGCTTTGTTGTTATTCCATTTATATTATTAGTCGGATACGGAAATTTATATCGATTATATATTGATTTGATTTCTATGAAAATTTCATATTTTGGAAGATGATTTTGGGTTTATCGTGAACAATGTTTTTAAGTGACATTGGTTCTTTAACCCAGTTAAAGATAAGATTAATTTCTTAAAACTGAATAATCATAAAGTAATGATTTTTGATATAAAAATCAAATTGGAGTTTTAAAGAAGATTAAAGAATAAATTTAAAAGAATTTATCTTTGATAAAATTAATGGGAACCTTTCCCCTAATAATATGAATATTTTATTAAAAGAATATTATGAATTAGAATGGGGCGTATGTTGTGTCTTTACAACACCTGATTTTTAAATATAAAATACGCAAGTTATTCGGAAAGACCGGGTTTAACACATTTTGAATAATTACTACGACGATTAGAGTCGAAGATGAAGACGGTGGATGAAGACCGGCTATCTTCACATCGAATGGATGACTACTGATGCCCGACATTGGCCAGCTACCCGTAAAGGGTTAAAAGTGGTAATTTGTCTGGACGTACTTGTTGATTGTCCGGATATGCGAGCACCTCACTTCCGTATTGGACATACGGGACGAGGAATAAGGTGTCTCCGGTTTTGTTCAGACTCGGAGTGGACTTGTAAATGGATGTATGTCTAACATTGAATTTCATTCCATGTAAATTAAATTGATTTCTATTTAATATATATCTATAGTGGTGGAGAATTTATTCTCTTGCTTAACACCCTTCTCTGAGATGTATGAGCTTAGAGGTTATATATTGGTAGTTATCGATCGCATGGCGTGGATTGTCAATGTGGCACGCCAAGATGCAAATGATCAAGGCTTTTGTTGAAAAGCATGGCCTTGTGGTTGATGATCAAAGCATAGCCTATTTCGGCATAGCTTTGTGTATCGCGTGACCTCGCGAGCCTCACACCTCGGTATGAGTCAGAAACGGAGCAAGGGAACGCAGGGAGTGCACACGTTTCTTTCTAGCTAGAAGTGGTGTCAGCGACTTACCAGCCCTGACATTTTACTTATGTGGATGATGGAATTTTCGAGGTCTCGTGTTATCGGTCGCCAATGGCCGTATTATAGGTTCAGTAGGACCGGGAAGCATGTGTTCAGGAATTGCCAATCCACTAAAGTATTTGTGGACCGACCCTGCTGTATCCTAGGGTTCGCCAGCGTCCCAATCCTGAGACATTGCTAGAGCGCCTCGAATCGATAAGGAGATCGTTCCAAGCCTTGACTCATGATGGAAATCCAACTTCCAATACGACACCATGCGGTTTTAATTTTAGAACTAGTATGGCGATATAGCAGGATAGGTTACTATACCGTCTATGATTGGTACATTATGATTGAAATGTTTTGAAACATATATACACTAATAATAATATCAAATCCGTTTTATCGTATCAAGCATTTTTGACCATTATAAGCTAAAACTCTATCCTTCGGTTTGCGTTGCATTGTGTGATGGGACTTGAGTCTTATAATGGTTTCATTTTTAACAAAAGTATTGCGTTGTTTAACGATTTACTTTATTTATTGTGACACCCTGAATTTTTGAATAATCGAATCAACTAAATTAAAGAATAATTAATCTCGGATGTGAGAATTAAGGGAAGTGGGTTGCGCCATTGTGTTCGTCCCGGAATTCTGGTTGAGATAGAGTCCGAGCTTGCGTAAATTAGATTCCATATGAAAAAGATATCTTTAAATTAAATATTGCAGCAAAACATGAAAAAAAAAGAATGAGAAAAGAATAAATGTTTATCATTGTTCTATGGTTTGTAAGTAAAAGACTTAGTAGCTCATTTGGTTGGAACACGTGACTTGCATACAAGGGGTACAGAGTTCGATCCCCGCCAGCGCCATATTTTTATTTTAGGGGAATGGCTTAGTGTGAACACAGTCCAAAAAGTGGTTTAGTGTGAAAATGGGTAATTGGGAAGATAGATAAAAAGAAAATATAGTTGTGGCCTAATTAAAATGGGAATAATTTACATATGGAATTTGTCATAAATAAGAAATATGTAAATTATAGAAAAAAATGAACATTTAATACACTGTGCTGAGTCATTAGGGCTGAGGTGTCACCCTATCTTGTTTGGATGGTTCAGGTTGCTTCTAGGTTGATCAGATGGCCTAAATTAATCCTAAACTCTATAAAAACACCTCTAGACTCAAACCCTAAAATCAAAACAAAATTAGATTCATGGCCTCCGCGCCATCACCTAGCAACACAGCATAGCCGCCACCAATTAGAAAGGAAGAAAGCTAGTCTAAATCAATCCTTTTCAACTTTAACAACGAATCTTCTTCAAGGGAAAGCTATTACGACTTCAGAACTTAGAACTCAAAACCTTCTCTTAATTGTGAGTTCGATAATTTTAATAAAATAATTTGCAAATTAATTGGATTGAGTTATGAGGTGGACTATTTGGGTATGATGTGAATTATTGACCGCATGTTATTATTCATGTAGTAAAATTATGATGTTTATGTTGTAAATTCTATGATGCTATCTTCTAAAGTTGTGATCATCTATGTTGTAATTTTATGATTGGCTTATGTATAATCGAATCACCATGTTGTTCATATGTTAGTTTGGGTATGTTGATTCATATGATAAAACAAAAGTATGTATGCAAGTTTAGATTTTTTTTTTAAGACATGAATCATATGCAAGTTGGGGAAAATTATATGTATAACCTTATATGCTTCATGGCATCTATTTTAGATCTAAAGTTAGGCTATTACATGTGTGAGTTATATGCCAAATTGTACATGCTAGTTTACATGTTTAGATGTAAGTTTATACCATTGTTATGTTGAATAAATCACATATGCAAGTTTATATGAATACATGTGTTTGAAAATGAATCATGTTATGCAAGTTTGTGGTTACTGCCTATGCAAGTTTACACCTTTAGATGTAGATCTATGACATACATGATTTATGCAAGTTTGTGACTATTATCTAAACAAGTTCACACCTTTAGATTTGGATTTATGACATATGCAATTTTATGCAAGTTGTAACTTTGGCCTATGCAAGTTGTAACTTTGGCCTATGCAAGTTTTAGATGTAGAACATCATTCACACATGTAAGTTCACCCGTTATGTTTAGATCTAGTTTTAATTATATGTATGTTGTGATGTTTTCTCTTTATTCCATGAGTTAGACTATTTGAGTCTAACGTATACTTTACGTTAAACGAACGAACATACAACGTGGGGTAAAGGGGATAATATTAAAAGTTTTAATTGGCATAAATGCCTTAAAAGACATAAAATAAATTTGTGATGAAAATTGGTATGATTTTACATACCATAAATAGATGGACATAATTGAGTCAATTATGGTCATTGTTAAATTTGGAATTAATTGATAATTTGAATAGGAAAAGTAATTCAAATTGGGGAATGATTAATTAGGAGTAATTAATCGTCTAAGACACGAGGTTAGGTTCTTTCGTGGTGTAAGACTGCCCGGACCCGCCCGGCAAATCCAGCTGCCACAAATGCCAGTCTAATGTGGGAGGTCTTAGGCATAAATTAAATACGTATCAATTGTAAAGACACGAGGTTAGGCTCTTTTGTGGTGTAAGACTGCCTGGACCCGCCCGACAAATCAAGCTGCCACAAATGCCAATCTAATGTGAGAGGTCTTTATGAGGTTACGGCCTTAATGAAGTAAGAAACACTTAACCAGATAAACATGTAGTGGTTCATGAGAGGGTTAAGTGGGTGCCTTGGGTGGCATGTGGAATCTAGTGGGTGCCTTGGGTGGCATTTGAAATACGATTAGAAATACTTAACCCAAATTGAAACATGAATAAGAAGTGGGTTGAATGGGAAATACAAGAGGGGACCAAGCTTAGGTGGATAGCTTGTGTCAAGTCATGAGGGCCCATTTCAACTAGTAACCCATACGTATCTTTGTAGGCTCGACCCAAGTCGAGGACGGGACACGCATACCGGGCTTGACTGTAAGAGGCCAAACCGGGTTAGCGGTGACAACGCAAGTCCAACGGGTTCATATGCGTGTGTGGACCCGGGCTAGTAGGTAAGACGTTGTTGCATCGTGTAGGTATAAGCCGTGCATCTCTGGTAGTATTGGGTTGCCACTTTGGGAAGTGATACACCCCAATGTGGGACCAGCATGGGTATCTACGAGTTAGGGAGCCGATCGAATGGGGAAGGTAGTGGGTACGACTAGTGGAGATAGGAGCAGGTGACACCTATGACAACAGTTAGGAGTACAGCTACCATATTATGAATATTGTAATTAGAATGGGGAGGGTAGTGGGTACCACTAGTGGAGATAGGAGCAGGCGGCACCTATGACATCAGCTAGGGGTACACGAAACTACCATTATTATTATCACTTATGTTAGTAGGTGGGAACAACCTTAGGATGACTAGTCGTGGTGTAGTATAGCAATTATCTCATAGTGTTGGTGTAGTTTAGTAATTATCTTACTGTGGGTTAGGTGCGCTTTAACGATATCGTTGTTCATCCTGTTTCCTTGTTTACTCTGCCACACTCAATGGTTCATGGTCATTTCCTAATTTTTCCAACTTATGCCTTAGCCTAGTTACTTTGGTGATTATATTGTTAAAGTTATCGCACTCGCCAGACTTTATGTCTGACCCCCTTTGTTTCCTCCTCTTTTCTTCTTCCTCCCCCCCCCCTCCCCCCTCCAGGTGCTCAGGTTGGAACTAGCACCAGTGGAGCTTAATTTTTGACAACTGTGCTTCTTGCTTTTAGAAGATTGCTTGGATCGCTGAAGCAAAGTTCAACCTCTCTTTTATTTATGGCTATTTTGTTTTGGGGATTATGTCTTTCAATTTATGTACTTTGATTTAGTCAAGATGGATATTATGTACTTGGCTCTGGTTTTGATGATGTAATCAAACATATGTATTTTCCAATGCAATGAAATAAAGTTTCTTAATTTTTCAAGTACTGTTTATATCTGTCTTGTTGTTAAGTTTCTATTCTATACTCACTTAAAACGCTCCATAGAATATAATGCATTCCCTTTGTGAGTGACATTAATGGACTTAGGGTGTTACACATGGTATTAGAGCTGAAGGTTACCAGAACAGATATGAATTTTGAAAAGTTGTTTTTCAAAAACAATTTTATGAAGAAGTACCTTCAAAAGTATGTTTTAAGGGAAGTATATTCAAGAAAAAAAGCTTATTTTAGAAAGCATAACCCCAAGGGCCATATATCTTATATTTTGTATGTCCTCTCGTTAGTACCTTTGACCTTTAGGTAGGGTAGTCCTATGGTTGAAACATGTGTTTGAGACATGTTATGTATGATGGATGCATGTGGATGCAAGTGTTTGATAGTGGTTGCTCGTGGATGCATATACACACACTTTAGGCACTAGATCGACCCAGTCACTTCATATTGCATATTGCATATAAATGTGTGTACATATTTAAGTAATGGATTTATAATGGTTGTACTATCATATGGATGTGGCATTTTGGTGAATGGTTGTGCATGCATGTAGAGATAATATATATCGATAGGATTCTTTCGCATGCATAATGGACGCATGGCGCTATCATGGTTTGCATTAAGGAGGTCAACTGAATCAGTAGACCGCCTAATTTTGCATTAGATAAGGAACATATACACACACTTCTTGCATATGTTCATACAGCATTAGAAAATTTTAAGGACAATGGATGCTTGTGTTTGATGGTTGAGTAGATGGTTGTTTGGATGGTAGGATACGTTCTTCTTGACTTAGAGATTTTGAGGACAAAATCCTTTAAGTAGGGGAGAATGTAACACCCTGAATTTTTGAATAATCGAATCAACTAAATTAAAGAATATTTAATCTCAGATGTGAGAATTAAGGGAAACGGGTTGCGCCATTGTGTTCGTCTCGGAATTCTAGTTGAGATAGAGTTCGAGTTTGCATAAATTGGATTCTGTATGAAAAAGATATCTTTAAATTAAATATTGCAGCAAAACACGAAAAAAAAAGAATGAGAAAAGAATAAATGTTTAGCATTGTTCTAAGGTTTTAAGCAAAAGACTTAGTAGCTCATTTGGTTGGAACACGTGACTTACATACAAAGGGTACAGAGTTCGATCCCTGCCAACGCCATATTTTTTGTTTTAGGGGAATGGCTTAAAATGGCTTAGTGTGAACACAGTTCAAAAAGTGGTTTAGTGTGAAAATTGGTAATTGGGAAGATAGATAAAAAGTAAAAGGAAATATAGTTACGGCATAATTAAAATGGGAATAATTTACATATGGAATTTGTCATAAATAAGAAATATTTAAATTATAGAAAAAATGAACATTTAATGCACTGCGCTGGGTCATTAGGGCTGAGGTGTCACCCTATCTTCTTTGGATGGTTCAGGTTGCTTCTAGGTTGATCGGATGGCCTAAATTAATCCTAATCTCTATAAAAACACCTCTATACTCAAACCCTAAAATCAAAACAAAATTAGATTCATGGCCTCCATGCCATCACCTAGCAAAACAGCATAGCCGCCACCAATTAGAGAGGAAGAAAGCTAGTCTAAATCAATCCTTTTCAAATTTAACAATGAATCTTCTTCAAGGGAAAGCTATTACAACTTCAGAACTCAGAATTCAAAATTCAATACCTTCTCTGAATTGTGAGTTCGATAATTTTAATAAAATAATAAGCAAATTAATTGAATTGAGTTATGATGTGGACTATTTGGATATGATGTGAATTATTGACCGCATGTTATTATTCATGTAGTAAAATTGTGATGTTTATGTTGTAAATTCTATGATGCTATCTTGTAAAGTTGTGATCATCTATGTTGTAATTTTATGATTGGCTTATGTATAATCGAATTACCATGTTGTTTATATGTTATTTTGGGTATGTTGGTTCATATGATAAATCATAAGTATGTATGCAAGTTTAGATTTTTTCTAAGACATGAATCATATGCAAGTTGGGGAAAATTATTTGTATAACCTTATATGCTTCATGGCATGTATTTTAGATCTAAAGTTAGGCTATGCCATGTGTGAGTTATATGCCAAATTCTACATGCTAGTTTACATGTTTAGATGTAAGTTTATACCATTGTTATGTTGCATAAATCACATATGCAAGTTTATATGAATACATGTGTTTGAAAATGAATCATGTTATGCAAGTTTGTGGTTACTGCCTATGCAAGTTTACACCTATAAATGTAGATCTATGACATACATGATTTATGCAAGTTTGTGACCATTATCTAAACAAGTTCACACCTTTAGATTTGGATTTATGACATATGTAATTTTATGCAAGTTGTAACTTTGGCCTATGCAAGTTTTAGATGTAGAACATCATTCACACATGTAAGTTCACCCCTTATGTTTAGATCTAGTTTTAATTATATGTATGTTGTGATGTTTTCTCTTTATTCCATGAGTTAGACTATTCGAGTCTAACGTATATTTTACGTTAAACGAACGAACGTAAAACGTGAGGTAAAGGGGATAATATTAAAAGTTTTAATTGGCATAAATGCCTTGAAAGACATTAAATAAATTTATGATGAAAATTGGTATGATTTTACATACCATGAATAGATGGACATAATTGAGTCAATTATGGCCATAGTTAAATTTGGAATTAATTGATAATTTGAATAGGGAAAGTAATTCAAATTGGGGAATGATTAATTAGGAGTAATTAATTATCTAAGACACGAGGTTAGGCTCTTTTTTAGTGTAAGACTGCCCGGACCCGCCCGGCAAATCCAGCTGCCACAAATGCCAGTCTAATGTGGGAGGTCTTAGGCGAGCACGTTGAGACGACCCGATTTCCCGTTCTCACGGAAACAAGGTTATCTTTTGGAATATAACACAGAAACAGATAATAGCAACAGAATAGAATAGAGAATTATATGGTAATGCAAGGTAGGGTAAATGTACCTTGCACCGGAGTCAATCAGAGATATCTACTCGGCATCTAGGATAAGCTTTCTGAATGCTCTCCTCAGTTTCCCAAGTACAATCTCGCGGATCTCCACTCCATTGCACTTTGACTAAGTGAACCTTCTTGTTTCTCAGCTCTTTGGTTTCTTTGCCGATAATCTTTAGCGGCTCTCGCCTCACAGCTAATTCTGGAGTAATTTCAATGTCCTGCTGAGCTGCTTCTTCCACGATCAAGTCTGGATCATGAACGTGCTTTCGAAGTTGAGATATGTGAAATACATCATGCACACCAGGCAACCAGTCAGGCAGTTTGACCCTATAAGCGAGAGTTCCAATCCGTTCCAGAATAGGAAACGGACCAATGAATTTGGGTGCTAACTTTCCAGTTTTACCGAACCGGATAACTCCTCTCATCGGCGATACTTTCAAATATACATAGTCGCCAACTTCAAAGGATATATCTCTCCTTCTTTTATCGGCGTAGCTCTTTTGTCGGCTTTGAGCGGCGAGTAATCGCTTCCTAATAAAATCGACTTTGTCGGCAGCTTCTCGAATCATATCAGGCCCTAACACAAGTCTATTTCCAGGCTCGACCCAACAAGCAGGAGATCGGCACGGTCTACCATACAATGCTTCGAATGGCGACATTGTCAGACTCGCCTGGTAGCTGTTGTTATAAGAGAATTCAGCCAAATGTAGATTGTCTTCCCATGATCCACCGAAATCTATAACACAAGCCCGCAATAGATCTTCTAGAATGCGATTCACCCTCTTAGTCTGACCGTCTGTCTGAGGATGATAAGCGGTGCTCAGGTTTAACTTCGTTCCCAGCTCGACTTGAAATGCTTCCCAGAATTTGCTAGTGAATATCGTATCTCTATCACTGACTATACTGAGCGGCACTCCATGTAGTCTAACTATTTCCCTGAAGTAAATATGTGCCAGACTCTGAGCGGTTCTATTTGATTTGACGGGTATAAAATGGGCGGTCTTCGTGAAACGATCTACGATCACCCAAATACTGTCATTTCCTTTTCTGGTTCTGGGCAGACCATCGATGAAATCCATCGAAATATGTTCCCACTTCCAACCAGGAACTTCTAGTGGTTGTAACAATCCAGCCAATTTCTGTTGGTCACTTTTGACTAGCTGGCAAGTAGGGCATCGACTAACATATATTGAGATGTCTCTTTTTAACGACTTCCACCAGAATGTGCGTTTGATATCGTTATACATTTTATTCACACCCGGATGGATACTGAGCTTAGATTTGTGACATTCATCAAGCACCTCTCTTCTTAATTCAGGAATATCTGGAACGCAAATTCGCCCTTCTAACCTCAGAATCCCTTCGCTGTCTAGCTGGAAATCCGAAGCATTGCCTTCGCGAATTCTCCGACTTATCCCTTTGATAAATTGGTCGTTTTCTTGGAGAGCCGATATCTTATCAATCAACGAAGTCGCAATGATGAAACTAGCGATCATCTCATTCTTTCGGCTTAACGCATCAGCCACGACATTGGCTTTCCCTGGAGTATATATAATTTCAAAGTCATATGCTGCAAGAAACTCCAGCCAACGTTGCTGCCTCAAATTCAAGTCCTTCTGAGTGAACAGATACTTTAACGACTGGTGATCTGTAAACAGTTCAAATCTCTCGCCCAGAAGATAGTGTCTCCAGATTTTCAAAGAGAATATGATGGCCAATAACTCAAGATCATGAGTTACATAGTTTTTCTCGTGCGGCTTCAGTTGACGGCTAGCATAGGCAATTACTTGGCCTCTTTGCATTAACACCGCTCCAAGGCCTTCTCTAGACGCATCCGTCCAGACTTTTAGATCTTGGTTGCCATCAATGATGGTTAACACTGGAGCTGTCGTCAGTCTTAACTTTAGCTCTTCGAAAGCCTCCTCACTCTCTTGAGTCCATTTGAACTTAGAATGCTTCTTTGTAAGCTTCGTTAGGTGGCCAGATATCTTCGAAAAGTCTTTAACGAACTTTCGGTAATAGCTAGCCAATCCGAGAAAACTGCGGACTTTAGTGGGAGTACTGGGCTGTTTCCAATTCTGAATGGCTGTGATTTTGCTTGGATCCACAGCGATTCCATCTTTCGATACGACATGGCCTAGAAATTTCACTTCATCTTGCCAGAATATACATTTGGAAAACTTGGCTTTTAATACATTCCGTCTGAGAATTTCTAACACTTGTTCCAGATGCTTTTCATGTTCGGCTTTTGATTTAGAGAAGATTAGAATATCATCAATAAAAACCAGAACAAATTTATTCAATACTCCTCTGAATACTCTGTTCATCAGATCGACGAAGTAAGCTGGAGCGTTACATAAGCCGAACGGCATTACTAACCACTCGTAGAATAGGTCGGGGCCTCTGAACGTTGTCATTGGAACGCACTCTTCGGCAATTCGAAGTTGATGGAAACCTGTAGCTAGGTCCATTCTTGAAAATACTTGTGCTCCATTTAATCGATCCAACAAATCATCAATCCGCGGCAATGGATATTTGTTCTTTATTGTCTGTTTGTTCAGATCACGATAGTCCACGCATAGTCGTAGAGTACCGTCAGATTTTGGGACAAATACCAATGCTGCACCCCAATCAGAGAAACTAGGCCTGATTAGGCCTTTCCATACTAGCTGTCGTGTTTGATTGTCTAATTCCTCCTCTTTCAAGGACATTCTTCGAATAGCGTGAACTACTGGCCTTGCATTGGGAATTAAAGCAATTTTGAAATCTATCTCTCTCTGCGGAGGTAAGCGAACAACTTCTTCGAACACATCCGCATAGTTCTTGACGACAGGAATGTCTTTGATGAGGTCGGGAATATTCTCTGTGACTTCAGGAATATTTTCTATTTGGGATGGAGAAACATCTAAAGCTGCCCAGAAATCCTTTCTATTAGCATTCTGACCTTCACAGGGAATGGTTATATAATCACCTGATTTAATCTTTGCCTTTACGACTCTCTCGGCGCATTTAACCTCTGCTTCATATTTGGTTAACCAATCCAATCCCAAAATAAGATCGAATTCATCAAAGTTCATGACGACAGAGATAATAGGGAATTTATAGCAAGAAAAAGAGACGGGTACTGCACAAACCCAACTGAGATTGATGGAACCTCCAACTGGATTTCGGACAGTCATTGGCTCTTTGAGCTTCTTCAAATTCAAATCCAACTTCTTGAATAGAGCTTCTATATCCGGGTCAGTATTACTTCTTCTGTTTCTGGCACTCATTTTCTAGTTCTTCTGCAAATAGCAGATCAAGTGTCAGGTCACAGAAAAGGTATTTTAAAATATAGAGACAGATACTTGAAGTGTAAATGTGTCTATCGAAGTGTATTCATTCTTCTTTACTCATACTAGGATATTGCTGATCCTATCTGTATTGAGTTACCCGTCCTAGAACACTACTGGTTCTATTTCTGACGAGTTCGTTCAAATGTTATATCCCAGAACTAAGCTTAACCAAAGCTCTGATACCACGTATATTTAGAATTTCAAATCGATTTATTTCAATGGTTAAATTTTTTTCGACAACACCAATTGTTTTCTTTAATATAGTTTTCACACCAAACACATTCAACCATCAAACATCACATAAATCAGGCAAATTCAGTTTATTTCCATTCCATATCGCTTACGATATTTTATAACTATTTATCGCTATTTTTATTTATTTTAAAATAGCCATTTTATTCAAAACGACGCTTCGGGCCATAAGGCGGCCGTGGCGCTGTTTTTCTTCAGATTTGATTTACACATATCTGAAAATCTAACCGTTGGATCTTCACAAAATTTACATCATTAGAAAGGTCTTTTCAAAACGAACCCAACGGTTCCAGTTTCGGGAAAATCCGACGGTCGGATCTCCCGGTACAATCGTTTGAATTTTCGATTTCAAAATACGAACTGCAGCGTCGTTATTCGATTAAATAGAATTATATTTATATATATAAATAAATATAATCGTTTCTGGCGCTGTTTTTCTTCAGATTTGAATTAAACATTCCAGACAATCCAACCGTTGGATTTCTACAAGGTTGGTGCCGTTGGAAAGATTATCCCAAGGCGAACCCGACGGTTGAGATTTCGGGAAAATCCAATGGTCGGATTTCCCGTACTAGTCGTTTGAAATCATGGTTTCAAATTACGAACTGCACGGCCTCGTTTCGTTTTAATTTTATTTATATTTATATAGTTATATAAATATAGTTCTTTCAATGATTTCTATATCGTTTTCACTTCAAAAATTTTTTCTAACACCTTAAATTTTGGAAAAATTTCGCCATAACCTCCCCTGCACCGGGAGCGTCGGGAAATCGCAAATAGCGTCCCGGTCCTTCTAATCTCAAAAAGAAAAAGAAAAAGCCAAGCGGCTAGCCAACAGGCTCAAAATCATCACCCAAACAAATCAGTAAATGTGTACCTATTTGTCGGGCACAAAATTTTATTCCTCTTCTCTAGCCCCTTTGCTATAACCTGTTCAATGAATATTGCATGTACATATATATACAGTTCATATCATTTTTCATTTTCTATTCAACTTCATATTTGATTTCTATTTGGTTTAAAAACTCCATTCATTCTAATGTTACATAAATAGGTGCAAATCATTTCATTAGCTAATTAATGAATATTTCAACTCATATATGTTTATTTTGAACAAGTGGCTATTTTTAACATTTCACATTTCAACGATTTATGCATACAACAAAAATGTGATTTTTATTGTAAAACAACTCATTTCGAAACACTATTTTTTTTCTATATAGTTCATGTAGGTGATAAAATAGAATTTTTATCATAAAACAATTTATTTCAAAATATGAATACCATTCAACACATGAATTTCTAAACAACGAATGAATATCAATTCAACACATGAATGTTTTCTATAGTTTTTATATATAGATAAAAATGTGATTTTTATTATCGAATCAGTTTATTTCAAAATATGAATACCATTCAACACATGAATTTCTAAACAACGAATGAATATCAATTCAACACATGAATGTTTTCTATAGTTTCTATACATAGATAAAAATGTGATTCTTATTATCGAACAATTTATTTCAAAATATGAATACCATTCAACACATGAATTTCTAAACAACGAATGAATATCAATTCAACACATGAATGTTTTCTATAGTTTTTATATATAGATAAAAATGTGATTTTTATTATTAAACGATTCATTTCAAAATATGAATATCATTCAACACATGAATTTCTAAACAACGAATGAATATCAATTCAACACATGAATGTTTTCAATAGTTTAAGCATATGAAAATAATTCAAACACAAGAATATTATTCAAAATTTCGGCAGCATAACGGCAGGGTAGTTACACCGGCACCGTCCCTAGTACGGCTCCTCGCTCTACCTTAAAACCTCGCGGTTTTTGACAATGGGGATCATGCATCTAATTCGCACGCAGGCGGCATGTATATATTTATTTCATTTCCACAAACTAATCCTATGTGGTTTCAACCAAATATTTCTCAACCACAAATGGGTATTTTTCAACCACAATCAACCAATATCAATCACAAACAATCCCAAACAATCATTCAATTTTCACCACAATTTCAATCAATAAATATCGTCCATGGTTTGTGGACGAGGGGCGTATATATATATATATATATATATATATATATATATATATATATATATATATATATAGCAATTCACTTTTACTTCACACATATATATATAAATTTTAAATCAGAAATCTCACCAATAGCTATCCAACTTCAAGACTCTTCTTAATAAAAATCTTCGCCTATTTGTCGCTTTCACCCGTATTCTCTGCATATGTAAAAATAGAATTTTTACTATGCTATTCAATATATAAAAATCGAATTTTGACTTCGCTATTCAATATATAAAAATATGATTTTTACTTTCGCTTTCACATATAAAAATATGATTTTTACTTTCGCTTTCACATATAAAAATATGATTTTTACTTTTGCTTTCACATATAAAAAATATGATTTTTGCTTTTGCTTTCAACATATAAAAATATGATTTTTGCTTTTGCTTTCAACATAAAAAAATATGATTTTTGCTTTCAACATATAAAAATATGCCTTTTCCTATTTAAAGTTCAGATCTTGTTCCATTAAAGTTTAAACCTTTCCTATTTAATATTTAAACCATTTTTAAAAACAAAAATCAGTTTTTATTTCTTTAAAAAAAATCAGTTTTATTTCTTTATTTACAAATCAGTTTTATTTCTTTATTTATAAATCAGTTTTATTTCTTTAAAAAAAATCAGTTTTATTTCTTTAAAAAAAATCAGTTTTATTTCTTTATTTACAAATCAGTTTTATTCTTTTAAAAATCAATTCATTTTTTTAATACTTTTAAAAAAACTGTGTTTAAACCTTTTTCAAAATCACTGTTTTAAAACCTTTTTAAAAAAATCAAAATCAGTTTTTATTCTTTATAAACATTCAGTTTTATACTTTTAAAAATCAATTCATTTTTTTAATACTTTTAAAAAAACTGTGTTTAAACCTTTTTCAAAATCACTGTTTTTAAACCTTTTTAAAAAAATCAAAATCAGTTTTTATTCTTTATAAACATTCAGTTTTATACTTTTAAAAATCAATTCATTTTTTTAATACTTTTAAAAAAACTGTGTTTAAACCTTTTTCAAAATCACTGTTTTTAAACCTTTTTAAAAAAATCAAAATCAGTTTTTATTTTAAACATTTTCAGTTTTAAATTCGGTTTTATAAAAACAGTTTTAAAATTATTTTATAAATCTCAGTTTTCAAGAATTCAAAAATAAAAAAAATAAAAATGAAAATACTTACAGATAAAAGGGGGGGTCAGCAGATCGTCGGAGGCGGGCTTTCGAGGGTGGCGGTCGGCAGTTCAACGTTGCGAACCAGGGGGGGCTTCAGCGAAGCTCGAGCGGTCTGGGAGGCGTTCGAGGGTTTCGAGGTGGAGGCGGGCTTTCACTGGAAGGAGGCGGTCGCGAGGGTGGCTTCGGGATGGGGGCGGCGGCGATTCGATTGCTAGGGTTTTTTTTTTTTTTCTGATTTGAAATTATAATGAACGGGGGGGGGGGGGGGCAGGAGGAAGAATAAAGGGAGGGAGGGAAGAGTACCTTTTTTTATTATTTAATTATTATATTTAGCAAAGAGTTGACCTTTTACGTACGACCCCTAAACGAGGCCCACCGCCTGTCGTCCATAGCGTTTAACCCCCATTCCGAACACAATGGGATATGTATCGCAAGCTGGTTTGATCGTTACAATCGGTTTCCTTTTGAATTTTCATTTAAATCACTATATTGAATTTTAAACGTACATTTCAAATTACCGGGGCCACATACTGACTAGAAAAATTCCAGAAAAATATTTTCTAGCTTCGTATTGACGATACGGTCCTAACAAAACTAGTTTCGTCGAATTCTGAGGCCGTTTGAAAAATGGCCAATTTCCAGTCGATTAAAATCAACTGAAACTGGTCAAACGCGTGTTCCTTTGCCACGCTCACATATTGATTCGAAAAATTATGAAATTTGAAACCTAACAATAACTTGACACTGCGGATCTAACAAAAGTGGTTTCGTCGAAATCCGAGGTCATCTGCAAAATATCCATTTTTAAGGGCCTGAATTCCATAGCGACTATTCAGAATTTTCAACTGGACATATCTTTTGATTCCCGCTATCAAACTTCGATTGGTCAGATTCGTTAGAAAGATATTATCAATTAGATTCCATTATTTTTGGTTTCACTAAAATCCGGATTGTTTTGCATCCGGTATATTCAATTGAAGTTTGAAATCGAATTATCGAACTACCGCGCCATTTTCAATTCTATTTATAATTATAATTAATTATATTGGTTTTCAAATGTCGATTCAACTCAGTTTTCATCGCCATTACTTAAAATATTTATTTTAAATATTTAAAATCCATTATTTTAGCCAATTTAAAATTTTTAAATTGGTTCAGATTTTCTGGGTCGTTACAATAAATTAAATACGTAACAATTGTAAAGACATGAGGGGATTAAGTGGGTGCCTTGGGTGGCATCTGGAATCTAGTGGGTGCCTTGGGTGGCATTTGAAATACGATTAGAAATACTTAACCAAAATTGAAACATGAATACGAAGTGGATTAAGTGGGAAATACTAGAGGGGACCAAGCTTAGGTGGATAGCTTGTGTCAAGTCATGGGGGCCCATTTCAACCGTTAACCCATACGTATCTTTATGGGCTCGACCCAATTCGAGGACTGGACACGCATACTGGGCTTGACTGTAAGAGGCCAAACCGGGTTAGCGGTGGCAAAGCAAGTCCAACGGGTTCATATGCGTCTGCGGACCCGGGCTGGTAGGTAAGACGTTGTTGCATCGTGTAGGTATAAGTCGTGCATCTCTGGTAGTATTGGGCTGCCACTTTGGGGAGTGATACACCCCACTGTGGGACCAGCACGGGTATCTACGAGTTAGGGAGCCGATCGAATGGGGAAGGTAATGGGTACGGCTAGTGTAGATAGGAGCAGGCGGCACCTATGACAGCAGCTAGGAGTACAGCTACCATATTATGAATATTGTAATTAGAATAGGGAGGGTAGTGGGTACCACTAATGGAGATAGGAGCAGGCGGCACCTATGACAACAACTAGGGGTACACGAAACTACCATTATTATTATCACTTATGTTCAGTAGGCGGGATCAACCTTAGGATGACTAGTGGTGGTGCAGTATAGCAATTATCTCATAGTGTTAGTGTATTTTAGTAATTATCTTACTGTGGGTTAGGTGCACTTTAAAGATATCGTTGTTCATCCTATTTCCTTGTTTACTCTACCATACTCAATGGTTCATTCTCATTTCCTGATTTTTCCAACTTATGCCTTAGCCTAGTTACTTTGGTGATTATATTGTTAAAGTTATCACACTCGCCAGACTTTATGTCTGACCCCCTTTGTTTCCTCCTCTTTTCTTCTTCCCTCCACCCCCCCCCCCCCCCCCCAAGTGCTCAGGTTGGAACTAGCACCAATGGAGCTTGATTTTGGACAGTTGCGCTTCTTGCTTTTAGAAGATTGCTTGGATCGCTGAAGTAAAGTTCAGCCTCTCTTTTATTTATGGCTATTTTGTATTGGGGGTTATGTTTTTCAATTTATGTACTTTGATTTAGTCAAGATGGATATTATGTGCTTGGCTCTGGTTTTGATGATGTAATCAAATATATGTATTTTCCACTGCAATGAAATAAAGTTTTTAATTTTTCAAGTACTGTTTATATCTGCGTTGTTGTTAAGTTTCTATTCTATACTCACTTAAAACGCTCCATAGAAGAAAATGCATTCCCTTTGTGAGTGACATTAATGGACGTGGGATGTTACCTTTATGCACTGGCAATCCAATGGAGTAAACCCGTTCCACGTTAGCGGCGTGGTCTTGTGATTAGCCTTATTACTAGTTAAGTTAAGTAAAAATTTCTCATACCAGTCCCATAACTGACCCATAGTTTTTTTTAATTTGCATACTTGGGTGCCCTCTTTTCCACACGGGCATTCGAGTAGCTTATTTTGCATATATATTGAGCATGATTCTCGATTCAAAGCTTAAAGCTATGTCGAGAGCATTGATAGTCTCCGCCGTATCAGTTTTTTAATTCCGCTGCACTGTATTAAGATCATTGAAAATTATTGTCCGTTTTATTATTATTTATCGATGTACTATGATATTCTGTACTCTGAGGTAACATTATTATGATTTTTATAAAAGTCTTATGTTATTCGTTCTAATGTGTTGTATTCCCATAGTTAACGTATTCAGGTTTTGAACGGTCTTACTCGATCTAGCGATCGATTAGGTCCGAGAGAAATCCAAATCGTTACACTGAGCAGATTATTTTATCTGGTCCGTCCGACGATGGATCAGATGCATTGGATGTTTATTTTGCGATGAGTCTAGACCTTTTGTATAGTCTATATATGTTATCTTAAGTGCCTAGATGCACTAAGATGTTTTGGGCTAAGATGGTTTTTGAGGGACTAGTACCAGATAGTCAGTACACTTTTGGTGATTGTATTTTGGACAACCCCAAGTACGTAGTACGCACTCAGGTATGGATAGATACATTTTGTATGCTGATTTGAATGATCTGTATGACATGATATTTGGGTTGACTATGATATGTGTGTTCACTTTTCAATTTAAGTTTGTTTGTTTTGGATATTTATGAAACCTATTCCAAAACATATAGAAAGGTTAGATTTATAATTTATATAGAAGTTTAAAATTTACTATTCCCCTTTTCGAGGACGAAAAGCATTAAGGGGAGGTGCATGTAACAACCCAGTATTTTACTAAAATTAATTTAAATTTTCTATATGTATTTTGAATTTAATAAGGTTAAAATATTGATAAATCTTAGTTTTGAATAAATTTATTTTATTTTAAAACTTATTTTTAAGGATATTTTTAAGATTTCATAAGTACTATTATCTTATTTTGATTTTTATATAAAAAAGTTATTATATAGTAATGAAAAGATGTAATGATTTTTTTTGTACAAGTATTATTATTTTGATATATGTAGTGTTTATTTTGTATGTTTGAAATAGATTATATAATGAAAAGTTATTTTTACGGTTATGTTATAAGTAATAATAACATATGGCAATATATTTAAAAAGATAGTTATTCTATTAAGAATATATTTAATGCTTATGAATATTTGATTCGATAACATGATATCAATATATTTTGTAAATTATGATTTATTTTAAAATTTTGTTTATAACATACAAGTTTAAAATCTTAGTTTATAATTATATTTACAATTTTGAGATATAAACCTTTATAAAAATCTATTAAAACATTTAGTTTCTATTTTAACCATTTTATGAAAATTCGATTTTAAGTAATATTAGTTTAAAATATAATTTGGTTCATTTAATAAGAACCTATTTTAAATTATGTAACTATATGTTATATGTGTTTCATGAAGTGTAATAACATTTTATACTATAGTTACATACGTGTTTTAATGGGTTACATATATAAATGTTACTACATTGTTACTAAAATTAGATTTTAATTGAATATATAATTATTATTTGTCTCCATGCATGTTGTTGATTTTATGGAGAAGACAAGTGTGCATATATGTGTAAAAATGCATGTTATTGAATTTATATGGGAGCCAAGTGTCCCTTGTTAAATTTACAAATCTAACCCAAATTCACGTATAAAGTGTCCATACACACGTGGTTCTCAGCACCCTTCATTTCTGCGTACATCATCATTCTCTCTCTCGTATACCACTTTCAATTCCTTCCCATTTTCACACCACGCTTCCTTCTTCTTTGCGAGATACTCAGCTCGTCCTCTCCCTTCATGCTCCACCAATAGCCGCCAATGTCCACACCTATCTCAACAGCAACCGCTCACCTTCCCAGACTTCACCGCACTGTCTACCTCCACTTCTGTAACGACCCAGCGGTTTTCGGCCTCGAAAATCGATATAAATACCTTTACTGTATCTTATACCGATCCTCCAACACCGAAAACACTGGAGCGTCGAGAAAGAATTTAGAGGGTGAGGTAAGAAAGAAAGAAATATCAGAATAGAAGAAGAAGAAGAAAGCAACACAACACAGAGTCTCACATCGCAGCGGAACAAAATATAATACAGAAATAACCTTTATTGAAAGCTTTTGAAATACTTACAATATCAGAGTACACATCTGGACAGTGATACTAATCTGTCCTCATATAACACACAGTGGAATAATAATATCATACGTCTGGACTCTTCCAGCTCGTCTCTTCACAGTAGTCGATAACCTGAACCTGTACAACCCGGTCTAACCCGAGCATTTACAAAATACCGGGTCAGTCTGGTGAACCAGAGTGAGATAAACTCGCACAGTAACAAGGGTGAATCATCCAATCATGATTTTAGAGTTCAAAAATCTTTTCAAAAGAAAAGGATAATCGTAAGACCAAATCCACACATAAACACGGATGGTTTTTTTTTTCCTTACGATAACCCAAAACAGTTTTGGAACCAATATTTTGTTCTGATATTATAATAATGTCTAAATACAAGTAAATAGCAATCTAGTGGAACGCTTGCATCTCACGCTCCACATATATAGTATACAAACAAAAACCGCAGGCGCTTATTGGAGTTTGGATTCCCACTTGACAAGGTATGGGACCACCTGCCGATCGTGTATCTCTAGAGACGAATACACTGGGTTCAACAAGAACTTCTTGCAACCCGGCCCTCACATGACCGACCACTCATTTCGCTTGAGTGTATCGAATGTATATCACCGACGGTTGGGATCAGCAACCGTCTCCCGACAAGGGACAGCATCGAAACATAGATTAAAGAAGCAAATAGGATTTCCTCTAGATAGGTGATCATACACCCTAATGGGAGCGACCCACATAGCCATGCTGCCTGCCCGATTTTTGTCATCTCCTGGTTGATGAGGCTTGAGGCCAGAATTAACTTTTGATCATCCGGTCACCATTCACTTTGAATGCCACATCGTCAGATCCGTCAGATATCACTAATTGACGTCCACAAAAATACTCTAGCTGAAAGCTAGAGAATGGCAATTCCCTGCCAACAACTATCGTACGTTTGAAGAAATCAACGTACGTGACCCTTTGGAAATACTCTGTCAGACATTCGTCCATATACGTCATCCAGGAACAGGATGAACCGAAGGCACTCTCCTGCCGCATCCATATAGGAATCACCCCATGGATCAGTAGCGAGTAGTCCTTGCAACCCGTCGATTCCAACCACGACAGAATCACAGCTTATCTCTGCTTGCCAGGCAGAGAATATTAGTGGTTCTTCCGCTCGTGAAAATCCACGGTCTTCACAGCACCACCTTGATCATCTTCTGATATCTTCACGTATTTGTTGAACGGAATGGTTTTCGAATATACATTCGATCCCGGTCTTTCCATACCAACAATCGCATTGGACAGATTTGATAGTCGGTGTTTTAACTATCAAAATATACAGTGTTTCAATCATGACACTCCAATGAGTTCACTGGTCCAGTATTCAGCATCACTTGGCCTTTAACAAACTAATTTCCTTTTTGTTAAATTGAAACTTCCAATTCTTTTAATATTCAAAAGTACAATATTTGAATAACTCTAATCGATTAATTAACATTCGTCTTAACTCCATTCGCTTGACTCTAGATCACAGCGATCACAATGGTTCCGCCTGATTCCCTCAGGAAACATCCGACCGCCGTAGGCTATCTGCAGCCCTGCGAATTTCGCTAGCAGTCGTACGAAATGGCAACTTAGCCGAATAATTATGTTTGGCTAATTCTATCTCGAATAAATATATTCAATTTCCCATTGACGAATTTGGGTTTAGTTATACAATCTTATGACCCATTGCTTTATCCCCAGATTTCATTTTCTATCGATCCCCTTTCAATTTTTTTCAACCCTTATCCACTTTGGAGATCTTATTTCCCTTGTCCCATTTTTACTTGATTTCACTCTTACGTAACGTTAATGTAAAGTTAACGCTTTACACTTGAAATCTCACTTAAAACCTCTGGTTTATAATAAACCCTTTTTATCGTAATCTCTTTTCACTTAATTCATATAATTGAGTACGTTTATTTCCTTTCACCATTCAATTGGCTTGCATCTCACATTCGGTAACTTTTAAATGAATTCCCATTTAAAAATATTTTCCTAAATTCATCATTTATTAAAATAATAACTTATTTTAAACATTAACTACTTTAGTAGTTAATCCCTTTATTAACTACATTAAATAGTAAATCCCTTTTAAATCCTTATTTAAATTCAAACAATATTCATTTAACTATTTTAGTCAAAACACATTAACTTGATAAACAATTCTAATTCCAAACGGTCGATTTAATTAACTCAAAAACTTGATTACCTCATTAACCGATTTCAACAATCCTCGCTTTAAATTAACTAAAAATATAATTAATTTAAATAGATTCTAATTATCTGTTTCTTTACAAAACAAATTTTCAAGGTTTAACCATTTGATTCATTTCTTATGCTTCAACTGGTAAATCTGATTAACATCTTTGCAAAATAACTTCATAACAAATCCAAGCCTTAAATAAAAATATTTATTTATTTCTCTTAAATAACTTTTATTCAAATAATATAATTCAAATCTAACTCTGGTTATAAAAATAAATTTTATAACCTCAACTCTATCGATTCACCTGACGGTGAATCAATATCTATAACTCGATTGGTTTGAAAGGCCATACTCTGCCAAACACTTAACCAATATCGCCCATTGGTTTAAACCAAACAGATGTTGAATATCCAGTCAATAATCAACCATCAAATCAATCACACAAACAGATCAGTTCATATATGAGAATATGAAAATAAAAATACATTTGAGGAATCCGGTTGGATCCCTCCAACCTGTTCTTCCCTGTAATTACAACGGTTATCTCAAATCAAACTATTCAGTTTTGTTTAACTGATAACAATAAATAACGGCCATTTAACATCAACCACAAGCAATTCAACCATTCCAAACACGTTTATAAATAAACGTGACCAACCAAGGTGAGTTACCTTTATTGGAACCAATCGTTAAAAATAACGATTTGGTATTTCACTGAAATTAAACACAGTTTAATTTCATCGGGTAAATTAACAGTTAAATAGATAACTAGCAAAGCAGTCAACCATTTGCAAGCAGAGCACACAAAATAAAAATACCCAATTTATATAAAATATAAAAAGGGTAACTGAGTGAGTTTAACTCACCTTGACTTGATTGGCTGTTTAAGCGGTTCAGCTCTAATCAAATTAAACAGTTGTTTAATTTAACTAGAAATCCCAGAAATCTCCAGTTCTGCCAAAGTCGGTTCGAAAATATGGATCTTGACAACACGGTATCAGCGTAGCTTGTTACGTCCAATTCCGATCACTTCTGGATTATATATTAACAATTTAATTTAACGATGTATAACTAAATTTATCGATTCCTAAATTACTTTTTAAATAAAACAAATTACATTGTTAAATTAATAACCAAGGTTGGTTATACTGTTTATTTCCGAACCATGTGCCGTCCAATTCTCACATCACTGCATCCAAAATAATTCACCAGTCCTCCGTTCTATTTGCTCAGACCTGCTCGCATATATTATAAATAGTTTAAGTTATATGGTTTAACTTAATAATTAATTACTTGATTAAACTATTACCTTAACCAATTATATCTTTTAGAGTTATTAGGCCTGATACCCTTCTTTCTTCCTTATGCAAATCAGCAGCTTTCACCAACTCAGACATAACCGAATTCAAATGTCACCGCACCTTGCTTCCCTTTTGTTTTCTAAGCCCTTCGGTCATCAGTTCTTTCCACAGGCCAACCCTTTCGTTCACGGTGCAATTTGTTTCCAGGAATCCTCCCTCATTCGAACGCTTCCACGCTTTCAAAGACTCCACCCACTAAATGCCAAACCGAAACTTCCTCTTCCCTTTCCATTCATACAGTCTACATGAAGCTCTCACTCTACCACACATGCGCCTCATCACCTAACACTGCCCAAACCCTCTCCAGCTCCCTCCTCCTCGAACTCAGACCACCCAGTTCTCACCCAACAGCCCAACATCTTCACCAATGTTTCACACACCATTTCGACCTCGTCCCATGTTCATCTTCCGACTGCTTGTACCCCGGCGCTTCAACATGATGCTCACGAATATCCGTATAATATAGGTATATATATATTTTCGACTGGAAAGAAAACTGAGGGATTCGCTTTTTTTTTTCGATGGAGGAAAATGGGTTTCACCATGACTGCCAAGAAGAAAAAGGATGGAGAAGCAGTGTTTAAATAGGAAGAACTACTTGGGGAGCACGGTGTCTAGCTTATAGGTCTCTAGAAAAAGTTGGGTAGCTGTTTTGATTTTTAAGTCTCTCAGAACGTGGTCGGCAAGGCGTTAATGGATTGATGGCGAAAGGACAGAAGTATGAAACGCATTAATGAAGAACCAGTGGTTAGACCGGGTAGGTTCACGTGTGTAAACAGTAGGGTTGGACAACTGAAAGAGGTATTTGTATGTTAATATAATATTATACGATACTTCATCGTGAAGTAGCACGCAGAAACCACTACAAATAACTTCTGTTTACTGATAAAAAAGCTATTCTTGATGTAAAAAGATATTCCGGATCCAATGGAACAAGTTTCGTCGCAATCCGAGGTCATATGAAAAAATTCCCTTTATGAAACCGGAAATGAACACACGTTAATTTTTTTCACAGTCACCAGATAAATCAAATCCACTTGAAACTGCGAACATCGACAATAACTTTTCGATACGAATCCAATGGCACTAGTTCCGTCGCATTCTGAGACTGTTTCCCCGATAGGCTATTTTTACCCCGAACCTCCCTACCCTTTTTAACGCCAAATTTCTCGATTTCTAAAAATAACAAACTGTATACCTATCCTGACTCTAATCGACGATACGAACTCAACGGAACTGGTTTCGTGGCCTAATTCGATTGTCTGTTCCAGTTACACTCAAATATCCATTTATTTATTTAAATACGCGCTATAGAAATTGAACGGGCGTTTTTGGCTACCGTGGTCACATACGACATCGGTTTTCCACGCAATTTACCACCGTACAATAATTTAGCGATACAGTTCTAATGAAACTGATCTCATCGAAATCTGAGTCCGTTTGCAAAACGGCCATTTTAAAGGCCTATAATTTAATAACGATTTTCCATAGCGACTATTTCAAAATTTGATTTGGCCATAACTATCAAACTATAACACGAAATCTGGATTTTTCTCTTTCATATGAAAATTATCATCAGTACGGTTCCAACGTTTCTTGTTTCACAGAAATCCGACTTATATCGAATCCTGTATTCTCAGTTGAAGTTCAAAACTCTAATTTACGAACTGCACGCCATTTTCGAGCTCGAATTTATATTATATATAAATTATAACGTTCAACTTCATTTCAATAACGAATTAAATATTAAATTCCATTAATATTCCCAATATAATATTTAAAACTAATTTAAATATTCAGATTCATATGGTCGGAAAACACGGGTCGTTACATTCTTCCCCCCTTAAAATAATTTCGTCCTCGAAATTGCTAAGGTAAGAAAGAACGTTATAAACTCATTAACTTCAAATCTAATTTATCTTAAATTAGAAATCAATTCAATACTGTGAATAAATATTTTCAAAAATATCGAAAATTTTCTAACACTTTAAATTTCCGAAAAATTTCGCCAGCGCCTCCTCTGTACGGCTCAATCGGTACAACTCCAACTCGCCATTCTAGGCCTTCTCCAATCCAAAAGAAAATGAAACAGCCATGCAGCTTGCTAAATAGGCTCATAAATCACCAAACCCATATAAAATAAACATGTACCTTTTTGTCGGGCATATCACTATATCTTTCCCGTCTGCCACCCTGTCAGCATATACAAATGCATCCCCAAACAAAATTCCAATTTTATCTTCAAAACCAGATCATTCACGCGTCCAAGCCAGATCCCATTCTTAATTCAATTTCCATCCATTATCAATTCCAACTCTTAACTTACCAGTCCAACACCATTTCATATTCCTGTCTCCCAATTCCAAATCTGATTCCACTTGATATATTATATCCCGATTCAATTTCCGGTTAATTGATTTCAATGCAATTCATATTTGCTTTCACAATTTCTGTTAAATTTTGTTTTTGTTTAACCAACTTCCCTGGGAGTTTTTAAACAGTTTAGCTCTTTCAAAAACCAAATATTTCTTCTTAGGATTCAAAACACTTGTTTTTCTCAAAGCAATTCAAAACAGGATTTTTGGTAGTAATCCGCCACTTAGAACTCGGAAATGCACACTGATGATGTGGCCAGCATCCTCAGAGTTATTTCCCAGCTATCAATGTGAGTTTAATACTATAGCACTTGTCAAAACTGTATTTAAACACTTTCATTTTGAAATCTATTCAAAATACTAAACACAATGCTTGTGAAACAAATTTAAAATCTCCCAGGATCTTAAAATTCTCATATATTCAATTCAAGTTCATTTGCAAACAACTTTCCCACTTTTTGGGACTTTTAATTCCAATTCTGTTTTAAATTTCAGATTTAATTCATCTGATTCCATATTATACGAATTCTAATTTGTTATTTATATCATCATTTCAATTATAATCAACCAACACAACCAATATATTATAATATTTTAAATAATAATCATTCTTTTTTATCAAAATATAATTTGGGTAAAATTATTTCATTTACCCTCTTTCAAAAACATACTGTGTCGAATTATTCTGTTCAAGAGTTTAGAAACACTTATCAACACAGTTTGCATTACTGTATCGACCAGAATTCATAAACCACTCGACAAAGCAATCAACACAATATAAACAGTTTTTATATCAATTTACAAATACGCGCTCATATATATATACTCAAACTCAATCTAGGGTATTACTAACCCCATCTCTACTGAGTCACGCCACAGAGCCAAGGTAATTACTTAACCTTCAGCTCTGATACCACTGTGACGACCCAGCGGTTTTCGGCCTCGAAAATCGATATAAATACCTTTACTGTATCTTATACCGATCCTCCAACACCGAAAACACTGGAGCGTCGAGAAAGAATTTAGAGGGTGAGGTAAGAAAGAAAGAAATATCAGAATAGAAGAAGAAGAAGAAAGCAACACAACACAGAGTCTCACATCGCAGCGGAACAAAATATAATACAGAAATAACCTTTATTGAAAGCTTTTGAAATACTTACAATATCAGAGTACACATCTGGACAGTGATACTAATCTGTCCTCATATAACACACAGTGGAATAATAATATCATACGTCTGGACTCTTCCAGCCCGTCTCTTCACAGTAGTCGATAACCTGAACCTGTACAACCCGAGCATTTACAAAATACCGGGTCAGTCTGGTGAACTAGAGTGAGATAAACTCGCACAGTAACAAGGGTGAATCATCCAATCATGATTTTAGAGTTCAAAAATCTTTTCAAAAGAAATGGATAATCGTAAGACCAAATCCACACATAAACACGGACGGTTTTTTTTTTCCTTACGATAACCCAAAACAGTTTTGGAACCAATATTTTGTTCTGATATTATAATAATGTCTAAATACAAGTAAATAACAATCTAGTGGAACGCTTGCATCTCACGCTCCACATATATAGTATACAAACAAAAACCGCAGGCGCTTATTGGAGTTTGGATTCCCACTTGACAAGGTATGGGACCACCTGCCGATCGTGTATCTCTAGAGACGAATACACTGGGTTCAACAAGAACTTCTTGCAACCCGGCCCTCACATGACCGACCACTCATTTCGCTTGAGTGTATCGAATGTACATCACCGACGGTTGGGATCAGCAACCGTCTCCCGACAAGGGACAGCATCGAAACATAGATTAAAGAAGCAAATAGGATTTCCTCTAGATAGTTGATCATACACCCTAATGGGAGCGACCCACATAGCCATGCTGCCTGCCCGATTTTTGTCATCTCCTGGTTGATGAGGCTTGAGGCCAGAATTAACTTTTGATCATCTGGTCACCATTCACTTTGAATGCCACATCGTCAGATCCGTCAGATATCACTAATTGACGTCCACAAAAATACTCTAGCTGAAAGCTAGAGAATGGCAATTCCCTGCCAACAACTATCGTACGTTTGAAGAAATCAACGTACGTGACCCTTTGGAAATACTCTGTCAGACATTCGTCCATATACGTCATCCAGGAACAGGATGAACCGAAGGCACTCTCCTGCCGCATCCATATAGGAATCACCCCATGGATCAGTAGCGAGTAGTCCTTGCAACCCGTTGATTCCAACCACGATAGAATCACAGCTTATCTCTGCTTGCCAGGCAGAGAATATTAGTGGTTCTTCCGCTCGTGAAAATCCACGGTCTTCACAGCACCACCTTGATCATCTTCTGATATCTTCACGTATTTGTTGAACGGAATGGTTTTCGAATATACATTCGATCCCGGTCTTTCCATACCAACAATCGCATTGGACAGATTTGATAGTCGGTGTTTTAACTATCAAAATATACAGTGTTTCAATCATGACACTCCAATGAGTTCACTGGTCCAGTATTCAGCATCACTTGGCCTTTAACAAACTAATTTCCTTTTTGTTAAATTGAAACTTCCAATTCTTTTAATATTCAAAAGTACAATATTTGAATAACTCTAATCGATTAATTAACATTCGTCTTAACTCCATTCGCTTGACTCTAGATCACAGCGATCACAATGGTTCCGCCTGATTCCCTCAGGAAACATCCAACCGCCGTAGGCTATCTACAGCCCTGCGAATTTCGCTAGCAGTCGTACGAAATGGCAACTTAGCCGAATAATTATGTTTGGCTAATTCTATCTCGAATAAATATATTCAATTTCCCATTGACGAATTTGGGTTTAGTTATACAATCTTATGACCCATTGCTTTATCCCCAGATTTCATTTTCTATCGATCCCCTTTCAATTTTTTTCAACCCTTATCCACTTTGGAGATCTTATTTCCCTTGTCCCATTTTTACTTGATTTCACTCTTACGTAACGTTAATGTAAAGTTAACGCTTTACACTTGAAATCTCACTTAAAACCTCTGGTTTATAATAAACCCTTTTTATCGTAATCTCCTTTCACTTAATTCATATAATTGAGTACGTTTATTTCCTTTCACCATTCAATTGGCTTGCATCTCACATTCGGTAACTTTTAAATGAATTCCCATTTAAAAATATTTTCCTAAATTCATCATTTATTAAAATAATAACTTATTTTAAACATTAACTACTTTAGTAGTTAATCCCTTTATTAACTACATTAAATAGTAAATCCCTTTTAAATCCTTATTTAAATTCAAACAATATTCATTTAACTATTTTAATCAAAATACATTAACTTGATAAACAATTCTAATTCCAAACGGTCGATTTAATTAACTCAAAAACATGATTACCTCATTAACCGATTTCAACAATCCTCGCTTTAAATTAACTAAAAATATAATTAATTTAAATAGATTCTAATTATCTGTTTCTTTACAAAACAAATTTTCAAGGTTTAACCATTTGATTCATTTCTTATGCTTCAACTGGTAAATCTGATTAACATCTTTGCAAAATAACTTCATAACAAATCCAAGCCTTAAATAAAAATATTTATTTATTTCTCTTAAATAACTTTTATTCAAATAATATAATTCAAATCTAACTCTGGTTATAAAAATAAATTTTATAACCTCAACTCTATCGATTCACCTGACGGTGAATCAATATCTATAACTCGATTGGTTTGAAAGGCCATACTCTGCCAAACACTTAACCAATATCGCCCATTAGTTTAAACCAAACAGATGTTGAATATCCAGTCGATAATCAACCATCAAATCAATCACACAAACAGATCAGTTCATATATGAGAATATGAAAATAAAAATACATTTGAGGAATCCGGTTGGATCCCTCCAACCTGTTCTTCCCTGTAATTACAACGGTTATCTCAAATCAAACTATTCAGTTTTGTTTAACTGATAACAATAAATAACGGCCATTTAACATCAACCACAAGCAATTCAACCATTCAAAACACGTTTATAAATAAACGTGACCAACCAAGGTGAGTTACCTTTATTGGAACCAATCGTTAAAAATAACGATTTGGTATTTCACTGAAATTAAACACAGTTTAATTTCATCGGGTAAATTAACAGTTAAATAGATAACTAGCAAAGCAGTCAACCATTTGCAAGCAGAGCACACAAAATAAAAATATCCAATTTATATAAAATATAAAAAGGGTAACTGAGTGAGTTTAACTCACCTTGACTTGACTGGCTGTTTAAGCGGTTCAGCTCTAATCAAATTAAACAGTTGTTTAATTTAACTAGAAATCCCAGAAATCTCCAGTTCTGCCAAAGTCGGTTCGAAAATATGGATCTTGACAACACGGTATCAGCGTAGCTTGTTACGTCCAATTCCGATCACTTCTGGATTATATATTAACAATTTAATTTAACGATGTATAACTAAATTTATCGATTCCTAAATTACTTTTTAAATAAAACAAATTACATTGTTAAATTAATAACCAAGGTTGGTTATACTGTTTATTTCCGAACCATGTGCCGTCCAATTCTCACATTACCGCATCCAAAATAATTCACCAGTCCTCCGTTCTATTTGCTCAGACCTGCTCGCATATATTATAAATAGTTTAAGTTATATGGTTTAACTTAATAATTAATTACTTGATTAAACTATTACCTTAACCAATTATATCTTTTAGAGTTATTAGGCCTGATACCCTTCTTTCTTCCTTATGCAAATCAGCAGCTTTCACCAACTCAGACATAACCGAATTCAAATGTCACCGCACCTTGCTTCCCTTTTGTTTTCTAAGCCCTTCGGTCATCAGTTCTTTCCACAGGCCAACCCTTTCGTTCACGGTGCAATTTGTTTCCAGGCATCCTCCCTCATTCGAACGCTTCCACGCTTTCAAAGACTCCACCCACTAAATGCCAAAACCGAAACTTCCTCTTCCCTTTCCATTCATACAGTCTACATGAAGCTCTCACTCTACCACACATGCGCCTCATCACCTAACACTGCCCAAACCCTCTCCAGCTCCCTCCTCCTCGAACTCAGACCACCCAGTTCTCACCCAACAGCCCAACATCTTCACCAATGTTTCACACACCTTTTCGACCTCGTCCCATGTTCATCTTCCGACTGCTTGTACCCCGGCGCTTCAACATGATGCTCACGAATATCCGTATAATATAGGTATATATATATTTTCGACTGGAAAGAAAACTGAGGGATTCGCTTTTTTTTCGATGGAGGAAAATGGGTTTCACCATGACTGCCAAGAAGAAAAAGGATGGAGAAGCAGTGTTTAAATAGGAAGAACTACTTGGGGAGCACGGTGTCTAGCTTATAGGTCTCTAGAAAAAGTTGGGTAGCTGTTTTGATTTTTAAGTCTCTCAGAACGTGGTCGGCAAGGCGTTAATGGATTGATGGCGAAAGGACAGAAGTATGAAACGCATTAATGAAGAACCAGTGGTTAGACCGGGTAGGTTCACGTGTGTAAACAGTAGGGTTGGACAACTGAAAGAGGTATTTGTATGTTAATATAATATTATACGATACTTCATCGTGAAGTAGCACGCAGAAACCACTACAAATAACTTCTGTTTACTGATAAAAAAGCTATTCTTGATGTAAAAAGATATTCCGGATCCAATGGAACAAGTTTCGTCGCAATCCGAGGTCATATGAAAAAATTCCCTTTATGAAACCGGAAATGAACACACGTTAATTTTTTTCACAGTCACTAGATAAATCAAATCCACTTGAAACTACGAACATCGACAATAACTTTTCGATACGAATCCAATGGCACTAGTTCCGTCGCATTCTGAGACTGTTTCCCCGATAGGCTATTTTTACCCCGAACCGCCCTACCCTTTTTAACGCCAAATTTATCGATTTCTAAAAATAACAAACTGTATACCTATCCTGACTCTAATCGACGATACGAACTCAACGGAACTGGTTTCGTGGCCTAATTCGATTGTCTGTTCCAGTTACACTCAAATATCCATTTATTTATTTAAATACGCGCTATAGAAATTGAACGGGCGTTTTTGGCTACCGTGGTCACATACGACATCGATTTTCCACGCAATTTACCACCGTACAATAATTTAGCGATACGGTTCTAATGAAACTGATCTCATCGAAATCTGAGTCCGTTTGCAAAACGGCCATTTTAAAGGCCTATAATTTAATAACGATTTTCCATAGCGACTATTTCAAAATTTGATTTGGCCATAACTATCAAACTATAACACGAAATCTGGATTTTTCTCTTTCATATGAAAATTATCATCAATACGGTTCCAACGTTTCTTGTTTCACAGAAATCCGACTTATATCGAATCCTGTATTCTCAGTTGAAGTTCAAAACTCTAATTTACGAACTGCACGCCATTTTCGAGCTCGAATTTATATTATATATAAATTATAACGTTCAACTTCATTTCAATAACGAATTAAATATTAAATTCCATTAATATTCCCAATATAATATTTAAAACTAATTTAAATATTCAGATTCATATGGTCGGAAAACACGGGTCGTTACAACTTCCCTTTCCTCTAACCCTTCTCATTTAAGCCCACAACTCTTCCTAGTTTTCCACGCTCAAGTGAAACCGCCACTCAAATCCACCTCACCTCACCTCGCGTCCGTCCACACTCCAGTCCGCAACCTATCCTCCTTCGCCGCCCTAAAATGCGTGCCAAACTACTTCTGCCACCATCATTTTTCCCATCTCCCTTAGTGGTTGTGTCTTCCACCCAACAAACAAACTTCAGTTCACCACTTTTCCCCCTCAAACACAGTTCCGTCCAGCACCCACATTAACAGTTCTCGCACCCCAAGACAATCCACTGCACTATTCTCCAACCACCCAATCCCTCCATCTCCCCTTAGTCAGCACCCATCCACAACCAAGAAGTCCTCTCCGAGCCACCGATAGCACCACTCTAGTCCGTAGCCTCTTCCCTTTGTCTCACCTCATTCCAAAGCCTTTTTGTTTATCGTTTTCTTTCTGTTTTGTTTAAAATTTGTGGTGCTTGGCTTATCACAATATTCAAAATAACTAACAAGAGAAAGTACGGTGATATAGTACATGTGAATTGTGTTGAACGAGACAATAATGGCGTTGCAAAGAATTGGTACGTGAGTTGCAAAGAAGTATGCACGTGACGATAGTGGCACCCATAAAGAAATTTGTACGTGATCGTTCGTAGACGGAATTCGCGGTTGATAAAGAATATTGATGGTGGAAATTGGAAGCATGCAAGTGAGAAATTCAAATTTAAATTTATTTTTTAAATTAGTTATAATAATGGAATATAATTAGCTGTTGATTATAAAATAATCCGTTGATCATGGGTTGATATGAATGTTTGTTATTGGTTGTTGATGAATGTTTATGTAGTTGTAATACACTTTATACACCAAGCGTTATTCGCAGTAACGCTTTGCGCGCCACTATTTGGTTGTGTAAATTATTATGATGAATGGATTCATGACTGTTGATGTGATTAGATTAGTTACTTAAATTTGATTGAGTAAAATCACATACATCATAGTGGTGGAACAGTACGTGTGATTAATTTAAATCCCTTTTCCATATAAATAATAATTTTTAAAATGAAATGGGAGTGTTGTTTTAAATTAAATTTTAAAACTATTTAGAATTGAATTGAGTAAAAATCCATTTGAATGGAATAAAAATGGTTTTGAACATAATTTAGGCCGTTCATTTGTTATTTCAATACTTGATAAGGATTGGGAAATGATATTCAACATTGATTTGGATACACCGCTTTAACGGTCGATTGTAAATGATTTATCAAGGTTTGATAATTATTGTTTAAACAAATGGTGTGAAATTTATTATGGCAACTTTAGTTTTTTGAAAAGGTTTGAACGAAATCGAAAATATTACCATTTAATGTTTAATTCAATGTGATATGAAGAAGTTGAAAAGAAAAAGGATTATTTTGAAATATTTATATTGGAAGCGGATTGAACAAGGTTGGAATAATCATTAATATTTAAAGAAATATGTTATGAAGAATCCGGCGAATTGGAATAAATGGATTTTTATACGAATATTCGATTTCATAAGAATTTTAATAGTAATCGAGTATGTTTTAAATTAAATAATAATAATATTTTTCTCTCTGTTATTTGATTTGAAATAGAAACTTAGAATTTGAAATGATTTTTGAACTAAAGATTTGAACATATAAAATATCATTTCGAGAAAGCAAGATTTGAAATATGGTTTTATTCTAAGTTATGGAAATGGAATCTGTTTTGGAGAAAGGAACAAAATGATTTTTATTTTAAACATTATATAACAAAAATCGAATGCGTCGCGTAGCGACAGTTCGATCATATCGATTTAATATTTCAAATGACCATAACTTGAACATTTTGAATTGAATTGTCGTGAAACAAAAGACAACGGATTTCTATTGATAATGAGTTTTGTATAGAAGAGGAATTTTCAAATTCCGTTCTATGGTTTTCGTGTTATGTTCAAATTAAAATTTGAAAAGTTCGCTATACGTGTAGTTCGTCGACCGTAATGAAAAATTTAATAAATAGACTTATAAAAAAAATAGTTAAAAATACAGAAAAATATGATAAATCATATTTTATTATTTAAAAAGTGATTTGAGTTTTAATTGTGAATTTGTAATGATTTTGGATCTATTTGGTTAAGTAACCATTTCACAACACTTTCCGTAACGCTTTTAACGTTATTATACCATTTCTTTGAAATGGTTTGTGTTTAAAGACTTCAAAACATGAATCATTATGGAAAAGGATTTGATTTAAAAGAATTTAAATTTATGATACGGAATTGAAATAAGATTTGAATTAAAGAGGGAATGGGTTTGGATAGAATTTGTCGTCTGATATTCGATATGGATTTACAGGAGCAGACAAATACGATCAGAAATATCAAAACATATCCATATCGAAATTCTGATAGTATTTGCCTGAGTCGTGAATCAATATCAAATATAAGTCGATTAAATTATATAAACTTATATCTGAAGACATTATTTAAATCGTTAGGAATGGAAATTCAAATCCAAATAAAGAGTTGGTAGTTTCGGGATAACAACCATTCAATAAAGATTGTTTTGAAACATAAGGTTTGGAAGATGAATAAGGGTTAAAATGATAACGGATTTCCGGGAAGTGAATCCAACCTTAATTCGAAGTAAAGCGACAATATTTGGAAAGGAGATTTGAATTGAGAAACTCGTATGGGCCACTGCTATTATTTAAATATGCTTATTACTTGGAAAGTCCGGGATCGGATATGGATTCAAAAACCATTCCAAGTAATAACACAACGTCATAAACTAAAGACTTGGATATCGATAAGTGAAGGCCGAGTATATTCAAATTGTTTAGATTGATTGCTGATGTCTCGGATCGGTATGTACACCCGATACGAGGCTATAAGTGCCATGAGACCTGAATATATTTGAATATTTTCGGGTTGTTGTTCCATTCAAACCCAGAACGGACTTGTATGGATTCTGTGTCTGACATTGAAAATTGACCGCATAGCACTGATTTCCGTTATATTATCGCATTTGTGGAAAAATATTATCCTCGGCTCTAAGTCATATGTACTTAGAGGGTATGCATTGATCGAAATCAGTGATATGTCATGAATTGTCAATGTGGCATACTCAAGTTATGAAATGAATTAGTGATGATCAAAGCACGGCTTATTGAAGCGAAGCTTTGTGTATGACGTGACATCGACAAACCTCACACCCTGGATGATGAGAAACTGGCAGTTAGGTTTTGTGTGTGTGTGTGTGTGTATATATACGATTATGATGAAAGCTGTTCAGCAGTGGGAAACCACTTATGAACTTGGGGAAATGGGGTATGTTCGGGGGACCGTGTCTGGTCGAAAACCGTTGATCTTCCCTGCGATTTGTTGTTGGTGTCCGAGATGGACGAAAAAGCCGTGTTACACTTTGCTTTATATCCCTGATTGATCTTTCATGTCAGGAATCATCAAGTTGGAAACCCAAATCTCTAATACGAGCCATACGGATTTTGATTATATACCTATATGTCAATATAACCAATTGGGGTTATGGGGGCTATTATTCTATATTTATTTGCGAAATTGTTTTCCACACTATATATTAAGCATTGGAAGAGGATTTTTATGTATGAAAGCATGTTTGGTTATCATAAGGTAAACTCGCCTATTTGGTGTGCGCTTGCATTGTGTGATGTGGGACGAGCTTATGATAGCTTCATTTTCTATAAGCCATTACAAATTTATTTGCACGGGAATTCACATGGGATAAACCCATTCCGCGTTAGCGGCGTGGTCCGGTGAATTTCCCAACTTTAAAATGAATCCAAATAAGAACTGTTTTCGAATTCTCACACCAGTCCCACGACTGACCTGTAGTTTATTGTTTCCACACCTAAACTCTGGGTGCTCATGATTTTTGCATGGGCAGCTAGAAGTTTAGTTTGCAGGTTTAGATTTTAGAGCTAGATTCAGATTTGAAGCTAGAGTCTTGTTTTGATGTTTTCTTCTTCCGCTGAGAGCATTGGATTTCCGCTGAGCATATATGATACTCTGATATTCCTTGTAATCTCTGATGTAATCAATGAAATAAATAAAAGTTCTGTTATTTTTTTGTTTAAATATGTAAGTACCCATAACAATCCGTCTTTGTGAACGGTTTAAGCTGGTTTAATTACCGGCGAAATTCAAGCAAAAAGGCGGGTCATTACATTGGCACTGAGCGATTTGATGAAACAGGTTTATGTACCTTGACATTATTTACTAGGATATTTTTCTATTACGTTTTTATATATATTTGCATTCCTTCCTAGTTAAGCTTTACATCTCTTCTTTTTATGATACACACCATAACCTCCTCTCCCCTATGCGTTGAAAAAGAGAGAAACTTCATGGCAAAGGAATGTATAAAATATAACCTACTCTAAGCCAGTCAATGACCTTTACTATATTATCAAATCTCAAGCCTACCATGACTCTAACCATTACCTATTACTTCTATGTGAAGGCTCTCATTTATATATATGAAACTTCTTCTTAAAACCCATCGACAGAACTGAAATCTTCTAAAGAAAATTTAAACAGAGTTCTATACTTCATGCCAAAATCATAAAACTTCCATGTAAAAGTGCTATCAGTCTTTCACTTGTTGTAATGACAAACGAATACGCTAGTGTGATGAGCGTGACATGTAGCTGGAGTGGGTTCTCCATGATATACTTGTTTCACACAAAGAAATGTGGCACACTGGAGTTTGAACGTGTGCATGAGAGGACACTGTTGTAAGGCACACGCGGCATGTGTAATTGGAAGAGTTGGAGTTATAGTGAGTATTTGGAGATGGGGGAATGTATGTGCAGGAGTTCAAGGATGTGAAGTGATGGAAGGGCTGATGAGAGAGGGAGACTAACGCAAGTGTGTGGCTGGGAATTTACGGTGAATGTAACGGCCCAGAAAATTTCGAGATTTAAAAATATAATTAAATTGAGATTTGACGGTAAAATCAATATTTATGTTTGGTTTTAAATTTATATAAAAAAGTTTGTCAAATTTTTGTACGTATAAACTAATTTTTTTTTTCTTTTATATCCATTAAATATTTTGTTGAATTTAATATTTGTGATATTTAATCTAATATAATTTAACTCGAAATCTGAACTGTTTAGATTTTTATTCGGTTTAAAAATTTATTTGAAATTGTATTCGAAAGGTATGAATACACTTATCTTAGTTTGATTACTTCAATATAATTAGTAGTATGCACATTTTGAAAAAATATTTCTTTATTATCCTACACACTTGTTTAAAAATTTGAGAACTCCTGTAACAACCCGAAAATCTGGGCCAGTTTAAAATTTTTATTTTGGCAATTTTGGCGAATTTTGATTATTTAAAATGAATTATTTTAAATAATATCGACGAAAAATTTATTTTGAATATAATTCGAACGTATATATTATACGCGTCGTCGTTAGAAAATAAATATTTATATATAATTATAAAAGGAATTGAAAATGGCGCGGTAGTTCGATAATTCGATTTCAAACTTCAATTGAATGTACCGGGTGCAAAACAATCCGGATTTTAGTGAAACCAAAAACATTGGGATCTAATTGGTAATATCTTTCCAACGAATCCGAATAATCAAAATTTCATAGCGGGAATCAAAAGATATGTCCAGTTGAAAATTCTGAATAGTCGCTATGGAATTCAGGCCCTTAAAAAATGGACATTTTGCAAACGACCTCGGATTTCGACGAAACCAGTTTTGTTGGGTCCGTGATGTAAAGTTATTGCTAGGTTTCAAATTTCATAATTTTTCGATTTAATATGTGAGCGTGGCAAAGTAAAACGCGTTTGACCAGTTTTAGTTGATTTTAATCGACTGGAAATTGGCCATTTTTCAAACGGTCTCAGAATTCGACGAAACTAGTTTTGTTAGGACCGTATCGTCAATATGAAGCTAGAAAATATTTTTCTGGAATTTTTCGAGTTAGTATGTGACCCCGGTAATTTGAAATGTACGTTTAAAATCCAATATAATGATTTAAATGTAAATTCAACGGAAATTGATTGTAACGATCGAATCAGCTTACGATACATATCCCATTGTGTTCGGAATGGTGGTAATATGCTATGGACGACAGGCGGTGGACCTCGTTTAGAGGTCGTATGTAAAAGTACCTTTTTGGAGAAATTAATTAATTAAATATATAATTATTTATAAAGACCCCCCCTCTTTTTTTTTCTTCTTCTTCATATTCGATTCAACAGAATAAAAAAAGAAAAAAAAACATCGCTCCACTGCCATTGACTGGCCCGCCGCCTAAAACCATCGCTAGCGCCGCCTCCATCTTCTCCTTTCCCTTGCGCCCTTGCTCTCCCCTCCTCTTCACTCTGTAACGCTGAACCCTAACCCTCCTAAAAAAGAAAAAAAAACATCGCTCCACCGCCGTTGACTGGCCCGCCGCCTCCATCTTCTCCCTCCCCTTGCGCCCTTGCTCTCCCCTCCTCTTCCCTCTTTAACGCTGAACCCTAACCCTTAGAAAAAAAAAACCAAATCGAAGAACCAGTGAGCACGACAGATTTTTGGGGTTCCTGGAGTTTAACAGATTGAACAAAGGTGATTTTTTTTTTTATTTGTTATTTTTTTAATATATATAAAGTATAGTTTAAATCAGTTTTCAAATAAATTTACATAAGCATTGTTGTAAAATATATACATTCATTATTGTAAAAATGGATTTTTGATTTTAAAATAAAATTTTCATATTGTTTTAAGAATAAACAACATATAAGTTTTGTAATAAAAATGAAGTAGCATTGTCTTTAATGTGAATAACAAAGTTAAAAATCAGATTTTGAAAATATTGTTTTTAGAAATAGAAAATATATGATTTTTACATAGAAAGTAGAGATATAAAAATATAATTTTTATATGGAAAAGTAGCGGTATAAAGATAGGATTTTTTTCTATATTGAATAGCAAAGAAAAAATTCGATTTTTCTATATTGAATAGCATAGTAAAAATTCGATTTTTATATATTGAACTTCGAAGTAAAAATATGATTTTTATATATTGAACTTCGAAGTAAAAATATGATTTTTATATATTGAACTTCGAAGTAAAAATATGATTTTTATATATTGAACTTCGAAATAAAAATATGATTTTTATATATTGAACTTCGAAATAAAAATATGATTTTTATATATTGAATAGCGAAGTAAAAATTCGATTTTTACATAGGTAGTGGCTACGGGCAACGAAGATGACGAAGATGCGATAACGATGAAGATTTCTATCAAAGAAGAGTCAAGATGATTGGATAGCTATCAGTGAGAATTTCTCACCTTTCAATTTCCTTTCTATTTATATATATATACTAGGATGCAGACGGTGCTTAGTAGCACCCGACACAATCGTCCACAGACCATGGACTTGTTTGTTTGGTTGCATAGATTAGTTATATGATGTGATTTGAATTTGGTTGTTTGGTGATTTTGATTGATGTGTGAATGGCGTGGGCCTTCACTAGACCGGGGATAAGGCTAGACCTCGTCCCGTTTCTAGTATCGTGCCGTTATGCCGCCGAAATTTTCTAAAATATGTTAGAAAAATAAAAATATCATTTTATTTAAAGAATGAACTGAATAGAAATTCATATGTTGGAATAAAATGTTTTTATCGTTAAAAATATAATTTTTAACGTGAAGTGAATAAAATTAAATATTCATTTACAAACCGAACGGTTTGTTTATGTACACCTATTTGAAGGACATTGATTGGGTCGATAAATTTTACACATCGCCCAACTGCACAACTAAAATCTGTGTTGGATTGTTTGAAACCCCACACGGGTGTTAGAATGAAATTTGAAGTTCACTCATCCTGATTGATTAAATATGTCGATCAATCGATTGACAGGCTGTTATAAGCATTAGATATCTATATTTGATGCTTATACAGTGTAGTGCTCTTTGGTTGATGGTTGATTATTTTTCAATGCTATTATATGTGTGTAATGTATGAAAATCCATATAATTAACATTATATGGTAATTGATTGGGCCTCATTCCAATTTGAAAAATAAAGAATATTATAAAATAAAAGTTCATGTGTTGACAATACTCATCCATTGAGATTGGTCATGTGTTGAACGAAATATTTTAGTAATAAAATTTACATCTTTATCGATATAAAATAAAAGTTCATGTGTTGACAGTACTCATCCATTGAGATTGGTCATGTGTTGAACAAAATATTTTAGTAATAAAATTTACATGTTTATCGATATAAAATAAAAGTTCATGTGTTGACAGTACTCATCCATTGAGATTGGTCATGTGTTGAACGAAATATTTTAGTAATAAAATTTACATCTTTATCGATATAAAATAAAAGTTCATGTGTTGACAGTACTCATCCATTGAGATTGGTCATGTGTTGAACGAAATATTTTGATAATAACAACTATTTTGAAAAAGAAATATTTGAAATAGAATATTTGAAAATAGAAATTTATGAAGCCGTGTTGATTAATTTGACGCCATTTTGACGTGAACGATAATTATATCGATCACAACACCAAATCTGCATTTTTGTAACAATTTTTTGGCGGAAATTGTAACGATTGATTTCGTTATAATGAAATAACAATTTATTTCGTGGTTAACACAGTACCACAATATGTATCGTGATAAAGTTTAATGGCGCGCACATTAAATAAAATTACGAGGGATACGTTATAATTTTAGTTTTGTCTCTTCTTTCCCGCCGTTCCAAAAGGGAATTTCACTTCTTCGTAACGCTAGGGTTTTTTGTTCCCCTAACTCAATATAATTCCCACCACTAATTTCTATTTTCGAAATCAATGTCTTTCTCCTGAAGTTCACGCTACCAAATTTCAAGTTGAATCCTATCTGTTTTTCTAATCTGAAGCGTGCTTTGAGTCTGAAGTGTCGTGTGAATCTCGAGCGTCATCTGATTATCAGGTAATTTCTTACATTCAATTTCAATTTTTATACTTATTTGTATGATTGCCATGTACCTTGTTTTCTGTTCTTATTTATTTTGCTGGTTATTGCTAGTTTCTTGTATTTTATCTCTTATTGATCATTTGCTGGGAGCATCGATAATCCTGGGTTGGGTATAGTTTTTTTTTTTAAGGACACATTTAACAAATTTTACACAATGCACGAGATCTAACAAAATCATATGATTACATCAGAAACACAAACAAACAGTGAATTGATATCCATATATTACTAGCGTGGAGAAAAAGACAACTCTAGTCTGCTAGTTAGAAAACAGTTACACGCAAAACATAGTGGCTAACAAATTGTGGGATCTTCCTAAGAGCTTCATGGGAGCTGCTGACATGGATATACTAGGAGGAGGAGGCGCCTCTTCTTTCTTAACCTTCTTTCTTCTCAACTGGAAAAACTGCTGCATGGTGTCAGAGCACTCGGTTGCCAGTATTCCTCGCCTTATTGTTATTTTTGGGTGTAACGGGTGCACTGGACCAACATTCTGGCTTGTTGAGGATTCAAAAAAAAATGAAACATATAGACGAAAAACTCCAATACCTAAAGTATTTTGAAATTTTACAACAAAATATTCATCGTTTTGAAGCAATGTCATTGCTGAGGATTCAAGAGAACGGAAAAACATTTTGTTATCTGAAAGACAAAAAAGAAAGCTTTGAAATTGGCTGTAGTCGGAGATTGGACGTTCGCAACATGCAATCAGATATCACGAGTATATTAGATTTGACATCAATTTTCCTACCCCCACAGTACCAAGCACAAGAGCTCCAGTTGTATTCCGATATACTTCAACTTTTATTTCTATTTTTATTTCAATTTCTAGAAATCAACTAATGAAGTTATATTCCGTTTTGTTTTATTATTTAACAACATTATCAATAAATCATTAAAACAAAATTAAAATCACAAAAATAATCAACTTAACCAACAATTGAAATGCTCATTTCAAAGCGCCTCCATCCTACATATTCTTCTTTTGTGAACCAATCTCTGCTTTTGGCTCCTTTTTAAGAATCTCTTTTGCGTGTGCTTTTCGTCTTGTTCTAAAATTTAGCTTCATTTTGCTTTTTCATAGCCTGCCTTCTTCGCTTCAATGAGAATGCATGTGTGTTTACTGCATCGTTACGTTCATCGAGTAACTGTCAAGAATTCAATTTACGTAAATGGAATCTGCATTTTTTACCTCATTTGTTCTGCCATTTCAGTAAAGGCGGATGGTCGCTGGATGATCACGTTAGAGCCATACATATGCATTATTAAATTTACATATGAATTATATAATGTATGGAAGAGAAACCAGTGTTTATTGAAGAATATTTTACCTAGCTCACACCATACATACCTCTATGTACCTGACTTTAATCTGTAATCACTCCTCTATGTGCTCTTTAAGTCACCGCATTCGGTGTAAAATTTATTTTATGTACTTTTTCTTAGTCTGGTTTTGTAACCAATCTCTTCCTTTAATTAATTAATTGTAGGTTACAACATGATTAATCATGTTATACGCTATCATTTATTGTACTTTTCAATAGTTTTTACTAGCTTAGTTTTAGATTTTTGTTTTCTTCCGAAATTTGGTTAATACATCACCATATGTCTAAAGAAAATATCGAACTTCTGACCTTTCTCTCGGTAGATAAATACTATACCACTATGTCACTATCTCTTGACAAATTATTTAATGAATCCGAAACCCGACGCAGTTCAGTTGGACGGCAGCGTGTGTGTGTAATGCATGACTTCTCCCCTTGCAATAAAGCACACATTTAGGAGTCCAAAAGCCCCACTTAGTTTTAGATGTTAAGCCAACCAAGATAATAAAGACAAAAACAAAATGGTAGAGATAGATGGCCACGATTCAATTTAAAATTGCACTAAGGAATAGAACCTTCAGTTACAAACTGATATTAAAATCAAATTGAATGGCCAACAAGAACAGTGTTAGAATCGAATTGAATGGCTGACGTTAAGGCTGATATTAAAGGTTATCATATATCCCATTTGATTCCTACTGTATAACGGTGTACATAAACAAGTCACAAACCCCCCCACTGTGTAACCACCAAGAGTTGCAGATGCAACGAGATAAAAAGCAAGTAGTCTGCCTACCTATCTATCTATCCACAAATTGCAAGCAAAAACCGCAAGTTGCAAGCCAAAACACATGAACAAAAAAAATCCCATATTTAATGCAATAAAAAAGATATTCCTGGTTGGTGAAGACAATGACCATAAAAGTGGGATAAGAATGAACATGAAACCAAATGAACCGGGTCCTTTTCTTCAACGATTGAACATTGCCGTCACGTCACTAAACCGTTTCCTTCTAATCACACTCTAATTCCCTCTTCTTCCGTTACCTAACTGTCCGTATATAACCTCCCTTTCAACTTCCTTTTTCTGCTATACTTTCCAACTAAAATAAAAAAATTGCAGCTCAACTAACAATGAAAGAAGAAAACACTGACCTGTTCATCAGAGGCAGCGACATTGGAAGAGGCTCCTTCGGCACCGTCAGCCTCGCCTTCCGTAAATCTAATGACCAACTATGAATCTGATTTGCATTCGTAATTTGCTGCATGCAGTTACATGTAATATTCCTATATATACAGTCATTATGCTCATGTCAAACTTGTCATGCTTAAATCACTTCTTATGCTCACTTTTTTCTTCTTCAATATGAAGGACATGCATATTCAAGAGTAATGAGAGAGCCAGCTTAGTTAATGCGTGCAAACATTTTAATATGTATACAGTTAAAATTTTAAGAGAATATTATTATCTATTTTTAGTCACAAACATTATGAATAATAACAGTTAAATGCGTATGGTTAATATTTGTATTTTCTAGATGCTCAAACCATTAAAGACCAAGATAAAACCACCATACATTTCACAGAATCCACATAAATCAGAACAGAGAGTTTGCAAACATGACATTTACGAGCTTGACAAGTAAACGATTCCCCATTAGCAAACTTATTTTCACAATTGGCTGCATGGCTCAAGTTAAGAAGAGCAGATACCGTTATGCATGTGATGTTCGAATCAAAGTTCAAGATTATCGTTTTCATTTCCTTCATTTGATTTACTTTTGAAATTTTGGTTTATTTTAAAATTTTAGAAAATTTATGCTATTAATCTGATTGTGGATTTCATTGGAATGGAGTTGACAATTTTAATAGCTAAGGATACACAGATTTGAACTATCCATATTATAAGATAATTTTTGCTGACTATACATATTTTTTCCTATATAAATTATTATTATTATGTAGAAGGTAGGTAACTTCAATAATATCTCTTTCATAACTGTGTTTGAAAGAGCATTAGCGCCTTAATATTTCTCAAATAGTTTCGTGAACATCATGTTTGAACCTGCTAAATACTCTTAGTATAAAATGGAGTATAGGAATAAATTACAATATGACAAAAACCATTATGCATGGTTTGCCAATGTAAATTTCTACAGCCCATTAAAGTATATCGCTGAACAATTAAAAATCCGATTAAAAGTCAATTTTACAAAAAATGCATTGGGGAGTCCAACATATATGCAGTAAACCTGATGCAATCTAATATATTATAAACTTAATATTACAATTCTTGATATTATATTTTAGGAAAAAGTGAACACAATTGAAATGAAAATAGGAATGTGCATGAGGGAGGGAAAAAAAACAGGACTTGATATGCGGAACTTGATATAAACTACAGTTAAAGTAAACTAATTTAACCCATGTTATGAAGAAACTGTAATGTTATTTTCTTGAACAATTTTGAATCAGTTACAACATAACAATTGCAAACTCCAGCTTGCACTTAGAGTGAAAACTAAATACAACCTTTTACTAAATTATATGCCAAACCAACTAAAGCAAAGCTTCATTTCCTTTTCTATCAACCTATTCAGAAGAAATCATTCTTTCTGTGTGGCAAAACCAAAGTATGTTTATTTTTGGTATTAAAGATAAGAACTTATGGTTAATGCCTAAGTTAGTCTGACTAACCAAACATCTTTGCCGTGTGGATCATTCTTAATAATGTCCTAGTGAAACTTCATCAATTTAGACATTATTCCATCTAGGCTTAGACATTTATTGCTGTACCAAGAAAAACTGCCTTCTGCATCTCTTCATGCAAGTAGGTTTACTGTGAAATCCCAAGAAATACAAGTTCGTATGATCATTCAATAGATGTGTATGATGTCTAATAGCCTCATTTTCAATTCGCATGTAAGACAAATTTAATTTATTTTTTAAAATATGTAACATCATAAATAATCACTACTGTAAAAATAGAGAGTGCTGAAATAGCATAAATAGTCATTTTTATTTTATCTATATAAATTCAGTTATATATTCATATTTTTTTACGTTTTTAATTATTTAGGAAAACCAAGAGTAATTTTCAATGTCAAAACCGTCCTCAAGAGAGTGGATTAAAATTCGACATAGAAACAAAGATGAATATATATAAGGTGTTCGATCTTTTATGAATTTCGTGGAGCAGCATTCACCGCCTGATTTTAGAGTATGTTGTTGCCCTTGTATAAAGTGCAGAAATTCTAAAAAGTTGGCTTTTGAAATAGTTGAAAAACACTTGATTATTTATGGTATGGACCCAACATATGATGAGTGGTTTTTCCATGGGGAGAGGACAAATACTGAAGTAGTAGTCAATGATGCGCCTAATGATGTTAGTGACACTTACACCTCCCATAAATATAGAGAGGAAACTCATATAGAAAGTGATCTTGGGAACCTGATTGAAGATGCATATGGATTACGTGGTAGTGCTTATGGTGACAACCAAGGGAAGAAATACCATGAATACAAATTCAAAGCCAATGAAAAATTATATCCTTCTTGCAAAGATGGTCTTACAACATTAAGCGTCATTATAGAGCTTCATAATTTGAAAAAGGAATTCAATTGGTCTGGAAATAGTATGACTGAATTATTAAGGCGGTTGAAAGAGTGGCTTCCTAAAGAAAATACACTGCCTGATAAGTACCCTACAATGAAAGCGATGATAAAAGATTTGGGAATGAATGTAAAAGGAATACATGCTTGTGAAAATGATTGCATATTATTTTGGAAAGAATATGAGAATGCACTAGAATGTCCTCGTTGCCATACATCTAGGTTTAACGTCAAAGAAAAAGGAAAACAAGTGGAAGTCACAAAACAACCAAGAAAAGTTTTGAAATATTTTCCATTAGCACCTAGACTAACAAGGTTGTACACCATACCATGGATAGCTCGAAAAATGTTATGGCATACTGAAGCAAAACCTTGTTGGAACTCCATGCGTCATCCTATTGACTCAGCTGAATGGAGATCTCTTAAAAATAGATGGCCAGAGTTTGCTACAAATGGACGAAATGTTTGGCTCGGCATTGCTACTGATGGGTTTAATCCTAGTGGAGCTCAGTCAAATGGTTATAGTTGTTAGCCTGTGTATATGATTCCTTATAACTTGCCTCCTTCATTATGCATGAAACCAGAGTTTCAAATGCTTTGCTTGTTAATTCCTGGACCAAAAGCACCAAGTCAAGACATTGATGTATATCTACAACCACTTGTAGATGAGTTAAAACAACTTTGGATTGAAGGAACACCTGCATTTGACATGGATAGAAAAGAACATTTTATTCTACGAGCAATGTTATTATGGGGAATTCATGACTTACCTGAATTTGGGAATATATCTGGCTGTGTAACACATGGATATAAAGCATGCCCAATATGTGCGACAGAGACTGAGTCAGAGCGTGCTGATAATAAGATAGTTTATACAAAGTATAGAAGATTTTTAAAGAATGATCATCCATACAGAGAATTGAAACATGGTTGGTATAGAGATATAGAGCATAAGAAACCTCCAACTCGATTAGTAGGACCATCTCTTTTAGAGAAACTTGCTCATATCATATATATACCAGGTAAAAAGATAAAAAACACAAAACGCAAGGTTGATAATGTTGATATTGATGAACATTTTGTAAGTGAGATTGAAGAAGGAGAAAGGCCTGCATGGTACAAGAAATCAATTTTTTTCACTTTAGAGTATTGGAGTACTCATAAAGTACGACACACTATTGATGTGATGCACACTGAGAAGAATGTAGCAGAACATCTTATTAATTTGTTGTTCGGTAGAACCAAATTGTGTTCCAAATTTGCATTTGATAAAGCTTATAAAAGCAAGTGCTGTCAAGTTCTAAAAGAAGCAAAACTTCCATCATGTTTTTCAACTAAGATAGGAAACCTTGTTAATACTCAACCGCCTACTTTGAATATTAGAAAGACCTATGATTATCATATTATACTCCAATATTTTCTTCCGATTATGGTTCAACATGCCTACCCGAAGTTCCGTGAAGTGAGACGTGCAATTTTGCAAATATGCTTATTTTTCAACATTATTTGTTCAAAGGTTTTAGTCCGAGAGCATGTCCAAGCCGCTAAAGATATGATTGCCGAGGCATTATGTGTGTTGGTTCATTATTTTCCTTCTCATTTTTTTGATATAAGTATCCATCTGATGGTCCATTTAGCTGATCAAGCACTTCTATGCGGTCTCGTTAATTATATATGGATGTATCCATTTGAGAGGTGTGATTTTTTTAATATAACTATGTTTTTATATTTAAATAATAATATATAAAGAATTTTTGTTTCATCTTTCTATTAGAGCTATGAAGGAGTGCAAGAATATACCAAGTAATAAACGATACGTAGAAGGATCAATTTCTGAAGCATACCTTGTTACAGAATCTATTAGATATGCAATGGAGTATATGCCTAATCCACGTACTAGTAATCATAGTTCTAAACAAGCATCATTTTTGGATGAAATTGATGGTGATACATATGAACGTTCTATCATTGAGGGTAAGACCATCAAGTTATCTAATGTACAACGTATACAAATCCGAAGATGGATACTTTTTCGAATCGACGTGCCAGATCTAGATGATTATTATAGGTATGTATTTTGCTTGTTTTATGCTCTGTATCACATTTCTTTAAAAATATTACGAATGGTTTTGTAGTGTGTATCGGTTATCGTTAGAAGATGCTCATCGTGGTAAGAAAAGATTTCACACAAAGGCAGAAGTGGTTGTACAAACTGAATTTATTGACTGGTTGCATAATAAGGTTTGTCAAACTTTATTTCTAAATCGTATGTATGCATAATAATAAAAATAACACCAATGTATTTTGGTTGGTTTAACAGCTAATCGAAGAAAAATGCATGGACTCAATGTTATGGCATTATGTTAGTGGGCCAAAATGGGAAGCAAAAACCCATCTTAAGTATAGGATCAATGGATATGTATTCTCTCCTAAACATTATGACAATACCCTTTCATCACAAAATAGTGGCGTTTGCATGAATGCTGTTACAACTTTTGTTGCAAGTGCAAAAGATTTAAATCCCACTGATGATGATACTACATGGTATGGTATTATTAAGGAGATCATAGAGGTTGATTATTACATATCTCAACACGTAGTATTCTACTGTGATTGGATCAATATCGCAGATAAATCAAATGGTTGTAAGATTTGCATAGACTCTAATTTATTGATGGTGAATCTAAGCAAGTTCAAAGGCTGTAACGGAGAATACGATGAACCCGCCATTCTTTCATCTGAAGCAAGTCAAGTCTTTTACATAAGTGACATACATAATCCTTATTGGTTCGTTGTACGACATTCACCTAAACATATGACTGATAGCATAGACGATTTCGAAATATCAGCAGACTTCCAATCCATTTTGAAGGAGCAACCTAACTTTACAAGATTGTTGAAGTGTATTGAATCGAAATAGATAGACATGATTGGGTTTTAGGTTTTTTTTATTAGTTATCATGTCATTTTAATATTTTTGTACTTGTTTTGTGCATTACGTTTGTGTTTTTACATTATATTTGTTAGCGCGAATTTTATTACACTCTTCGGTCTTTGCATTTGCCATTCAGTTCTGTCATTCACTGTGTATTTAAGCCTTTGCATTGATTTGTGTTCTGTTGTGTTTAGTTTTTATTTCGTGCGATTGTACAGGAAAAAAAACAAATTTCTGTGCATTCTCTTTTTAGCTTTTAAACTATACATTTCTGTCTCAAATACACTCTGTTTGCAATAACTTATTTCGAGCTCGTCTGTGACAGTAGAATATCTTTGTAATATGCACCAAGTCAGTTGATTTTATGATGGTAAGTAACACTCAGTCCTCCTAGAAGCTTGTTTATTTAGCATAAAATAGAATTAGACTTTTATCTTAATTTAAGGGATATCTAATTAATTGTGTATCAATTGTACATTACAGAATGGCAGAGGGTTGTAGTACCGGATCACTGAATACAGATAATACAATGGACGTAGATGTTCCTCCTCCTCCATCAAGCAAAAAGTACTCAATATTTGTGGATTTGGATGGCGCTAAAGGTAGCGATGTAAAAAAGTGGTCTACCCGTTGTGGTGTCTTGCTCCGTTCTATCGTCCCTGTTGGCTACGCAGAGTGGAATGATGTAGATGTCGTCTACAAAAATAATTTATGGAAAGCATTAATGGTACTTCATTTAACTGTCATTTTATATTTTCACTAACAATGTTTATCTTATGGAAATCACTGTCTCAGTTTATATTTTCACTAACAATGTTTATCTACACCAAAAATTTTGCACTACCCTTCTGCTATGATCGCTGGTGAATAACTTAACTCGAATTAACAAAATAAAAACTGACTATTTTCTGTCGGTTGTTGGCGGTGTGGATCCACTGCAAAAGTCAATGAGCTCGCTTCCAATTTGCACTACTTTGAAAGCATTGTTTGTCTGTATCGCCCTTATTGCAGGCTTGGGTTCTAATATCATGTGTTGTGTAAGTACATCGAACCGTGTATTCCATCTTCACCATCTGGGATTTGCTTATAAGTTGGCACCTATTTGCTGTAAAGAGAATTTTTCAAAGCTTACAAGTTGGCACCTGTTTGCTTACGTGACATGAATTAGTAAGTGATTAATATTTTATCAAACTGATTTTGCATTTGTGGTTGCCAAGGGTATTTGGCTGATCTTGCTTACGAAAATATTACTGCTGTTTTTTTAAGTCTGAGAGCAGCTAGCATGATATTATCTTTCACTCATGCAATCGTTTTATGAGGCATGAGTGTCACATCCTTTTTATTGCCTTGACTTGAATCACACATTTTTAGTTGTGCTTATTTAACTGCACATATTTTATTTGTTATATCCCTTGAATCTAAGAACTTTCTTTACTTTTCTTTTCTTACTGTTTTGTACATTTCTTTCACAAATAGTATTACTTGCACATATTTTACAGCTGTTTTTGTATGTAAAACCCCCCTAATATGACTTGCACATATATGCTAATTAATATTTTTCTTGTATGCATGTAGAGGGAGTTTGAGTTGAATATTGATCCCAAGGTTGCTAGACCAATATTAGAGAAATCTTTTCCACAATATTATATATCAATGAAGTCGAAAGTGCGTAAAACCTATCTTAAACAAGATGGACAACTCATACCCAAAGAAATTGCATATGAGAACCGTCCCGATGACATTGATAAGGTTTGGTGGAAAAGATTTCTTGACATTGAGTACACGGACAAAAAGAGGAAACAGTGCAAAACTAATGCTAAAAATAAAAAAAAAATACGATGACTCATACCTTGGGAAGAAAATCTTATCGTAGATTATATGAAGAGCTGGTATGTAGCTATTCTTTCATGAACATTACTAACATATAGTATATTTAAATAATTTATTTATGTTTGTTTGTGTAGGAAGCAGAGAATTCGGAAGAGAAGGTTACACGTACCAAGGTCTGGAAAGTTGGACATACAAGTAAAAAAACTGGGATGGTTATTCCTTGCGCAGCAGAGAAATATGTAAGTAAAATTTATTAACTAGTTTTTTGTTTTGTTTTGTTTTTTTTAAATAACAAAAGCACATGTTAACAAAAACCGTAGAACTGGGTTTTTTTTTTTTTGCAAGGCGTATAACTTTATGTTAACAAAAACCGAGTATAGTTGTGTGTCTCTATCATATCCTATAACAAATTTGAATGGATACGGGCAAACTAAAGAATATATTCAAGCAACATAATATTATCAAGCATTTTCGAATGAACATAATTTCATATATTTTTGTTTATTTTAGTTCATTCTCTAAATTCTAATAGTATGCGTGTAGACTGAAAACCTTGCAGTCTCGGACTGACCCGAAAGTTGAACGGTCAGTACAAAATTTACATGCCCCTACATGCAAAGAAACGAGAAATATGGAAGTACAAAATTCAGTAGGAGGATATCATAAAATTTTATTGCATAAAAGTAAAAATGATGAAAGATTTAATGCGGCTCGGTCTGGTTGGCATATGTCCATAAATCAGTGAGCATCTACGTGATTTTTTACAAGGAAGAACCTTCCCGTACATTACCACCTTCTATCAGACAGATAAGGTTTCAGATCATGAAGATCGTTCGCTCACATCTCATATTGGGATTTTCACACGATGGTTCGTATCAAGTGAGATCAAAGACGAGAAAAATGCATCTTAGGTACGGTTTAAATCTCATGTTTTAAAGTGCAGATCAGACAATTTTAGAGTAATGTGTGTCCGGAATATGATATTTCATGTTTTTACTAAATAATTGTTATCAACAAAATAAAATGATAGTTGTGACATGCTTGATTTTTGCATATAAGAGAGTCGTTGAACTAGAAAGATTACATATTTTAAACTTGGTAATGATTAGACGATTCTGAATGTTGATAAAACAAATAATTTTGTAGTGACTTAGGCCAAGCTAGAAACGAAATCCAAATTTTGAGGTTCAGCAAAAATATCTTTAATTGCCTTGTTCAGTTCTTCTCGAGTTAATACAGGTCTGTTCACAGTAGGTTTCATCCTACCAATATTTTGAGGTTCAGCATCTTCATTTGTGTCAGAAGTCTTCCTCTGTAAATGTGGATTTAAGGAATTAATCAAAATATTCATCTGCTGTTTCATCCAGAGTCTTCGCATTAGGACATCCTATTATTTTGTATGTATGACAAGTGATAATTATCAACTCTAAAGATAAGTTGTATTTTTATTCAACGTTTTTCTACTTCATCATCTCCAAGGTATAATATAAGATGTTTTCAAAGACACAGGACGCTAATGCAAAAAAGAGAGCACAATAGCTAAGCCAACCACATCTTACAATTATTAAACTCATTTCATTGAAGGACATAATCCATGCTTGGTCCGAAGCTTTATTCCACAAACTTCTAGAATCAACTCAAGTAAGCTAAGGCAGCGATGACAAAGTAGCAACACACTCGATTTCAACTCGGGCATCCAACGGCAAAGCAGCTACTTGGTAACACGCCCGTGCTGGAAATGGCTCTTTGAAATCTGTACAAACCAAAATCAAACTTTGCACTGTAAATATTAAATAATGTTGGATAGATTGATGAATTTTGTTCTTTGATTTCGGATAATTTTGAAAAACTCACATTTAGCGTAAATTTCATTCACTTTCTTGAAATCCTTCAGGTCAGCCAACCTAAAAAAGAGTCAAAGTGAAGCAAGTGATAATTATCAACTTCAAAATGACAGAATAAACAGAGAATTGATGTTTACATAATTGTTGTTTTGACAACAGATGAATAGTCGGCACCGCAAACTTCAGTATCTCCCCCATGTTCTTCACCACCTGTAAATTATAACGGTTAAATATCATCACACATTGATTGTTTCTATTTATATTGCAGGGAAAAGTAAAGTAAATAAATCCACAAATAGCAAAATTTTCATGTATAGCCTAATCCCACTTGCTTTAAGACATATTAATGGAAATCAGATTTTGCAAAGCAATTTCACCGCACGCGCACACACCCACATACACACACCTCTGCACAGTTTGAAATAGAATGAAAATTTGAAGGTACATTCTTGCATATTTCAAGATCATCTCTACAAAATTTAGCTTACTTTAAATAGTCCTAACGTGTTCAGAGTTATGTTTCAGGAAGACATCCTATTATTTTGTATGTATGACGAGTGCAAATGTGAAGAGTGGTGTAAATAATATAATATAGCAGCAATCATATAGTAAGCCGGTGTAGAATAATAGACTGATAAGGTTGTGGTAAATAACAAACCATCAGAAAATTTGCAAAACTAGGAGATGAATGTATTTTCACAATACTATATACGCAAATGCAAATGGTAAAAAGGGATCCGGTGAGAAAGATCACATAATTTGGGATGAGATTTCGGACTGTAGTCTCATCTTAAATTGCAAATGCAAAAATGAAATCTCTAACAAGATTCAAGAGATCTGAAACAGTGCAAGTGTAATTACATTCGTGTAGTCTCATCTTAACATATTTGACTCAGTTCAGACCGTAGTCAACACCGTTCTCCTTTGACACATCCAATTTAGTTGAATTGGACAGCTATACCTTTATAGCAAATTTCACTAATTCAATTTTGTAAATGTGTGAAAGAGTTTATTTGTTGGTTGGCTTCCAACAAACACGTATTATGTTAATTTTGTAAATGTGCGAAAGTACACGAATAATGTTTCAAAATGCAAATGATCTAATTTAAATGTTAATTCATTCATTTGTACAGGCGTTGGTAGAAGCAGCAGAAGAACGACAAAAGGCGAGAGTTAGTTTGAACGATGATGATGGAAGTGGAAGTTTCGAAGATTTTGATAATGATCCGATTGCTGAAGTTTTTGGAGATGAGAAAAGAAAGAGTTATTGTCGTGCGGTTAGCTCTAGAGCAACTCTAAAGCAAGTGAAGGTTATACAAGCCTCAAAAGCGATAGCTAAGTTCAAGGAGCAGGAAGATAGAAAGTGGAAAATGAACATGGAGGAAAAAACAAATCAACTAGCCGATAATCTCAAATCAGTGAATTCTACTATGCAAAGTATGCAACAAAGCTTGATGCAATTTATGAGTCAATATAGAGGAAATCAGACACCTAGAGCTGACGCTACATCCAATACAGAGCACAATCATAATAGCCATCATAACAGCGTGGGAGCTAACTTGAGAGTTCACTCTGATGATGCTATTGGATCCTCATCAAGGGACAGACAATCGGTTGTGCTATTGTCTGACAATTTGACAGAGGTAGCAAAAGGACATCTAGGGACACAAAAGATATGTCATCATAGAGAAGTGTTACAAGGTGAAAAGGTTGTATGGGTGGAGCAAGTATATGATCCAGAAGCACCTATTTACAAAGCGCCTCAAAATGGTAACTACAAGCTTTCTGACATAATTGATGGTGGTTTCATTATTTGGTCCGAGTGTCGTCTACGTACTTTGTAGAATTTTCAGCATAAGTGTTAATGTAGTATTTTGTCTCATTTTTATTTAGTTTTATGTTGGAAGTTGGAACTATGTTGTTTAGAACTTTAAATGTTAACATTGATGTTATGTATCGTACTTTGAACTCTATGGAAGAATGTATTGCTACAAAATCAATTGTTGTTTTGTTGTTACTTGTTTCTGAATTGTACATTTATTTCATGTGAATTTTGTGTGTATGCTACATGTATTATATGGTGCAGTATGTGTATGATGTTTGGGTAGTTGCAGTATTCAATGTTACAACAGCTATGATCGTGACAAATACAACCTATAATAACGAAAAATATCGTTATAATATATTATTATCATAACAGATAATATCGTTGCAAAAAACACACTTTACAACAGTCATAGTCGTCATAACATGTTAAGTTTACAACGGATAACCTCGTTACAAGTTGACATATATGTCACGGGTGCTGTCGTTACAGCTTATGTATGTTACCACAGTGGTGATCGTTACAATATCCCAGACTTATAACGGATAAACTTGTTACAAAATGACCTTGTTATAACGAGTAATGTCGTTACAAAATATGCAAGTTACAACAGTCATAATCGTTATAACCTGTTTAATTTACAACGGGTATGCTCGTTATGAGATGCGCGTTTTATATAACGACCAATCTCGTGATAAGAAATTGTAACGACATTAGCAACGCACCTGGTAATCACGAGCATAGCCGTTACGAATCATCATTGTCACGACTATATGTGTTATAAATCGTCTTTTTTGGTGTTGTGGATTTTATTCATTTCGAAAAGAATTGAATATATAACGATTTCGAAATGAATTGAATATATAACGATTTCTAAATGAATTGAATATATAACGATTTCGAAATGAATTGAATATATAACGATTTCGAAAAGAATTGAATATATAACGATTTCGAAAAGAATTGAATATATAACGATTTCGAAATGAATTGAATATATAACGATTTCGAAAAGAATTGAATATATAACGATATCGAAATGAATTGAATATATAACGATTTCGAAAAGAATTGAATATATAACGATTTCGAAATGAATTGAATATATAACGATTTCGAAATGAAATGAATTGAATATATAACGATTTCGAAAAGAATTGAATATATAACGATTTCGAAATGAATTGAATATATGACGATTTCGAAAAGAATTGAATATATAACGATTTCGAAATGAATTGAATATATAATGATTTCGAAATGAATTGAATTGAAAACGATTTCGAAATGAATAAAAAATGATTTCGAAATGAATTGAATTGAAAACGATTTCGAAATGAATTGAATTGAAAACGATTTCGAAATGAATTGAATTGAAAACGATTTCGAAATGAATTGAATTGAAAACGATTTCGAAATGAATTGAATTGAAAACGATTTCGAAATGAATTGAATTGAAACGATTTCGAAATGAATTGAAAACGAATTCAAATTGAATTGAAAGCGAATTGAAATGAATTCAAATTGAATTGAAATTTGAATTGAATAGAAATGAATTTTAAAACGAATTTATAAAGAAGAATTCAATTTTGATTTGAATTGAAAAGAAAGTTGAAATTGCTTTTGAAACGATTTTAAAACTATTTATATAATTCGTTTTAAATAGAAATCGACGAAATATATATTATATATATTATATATATAATATAATGGCCTGAATAGAACGCGCCGCGCCGCGGCAGTTCGCGAATTTCGACCATTGATTTCAAACGGACATTACGGGAGATCCGACCGTCGGATTCTCCTGAAACCGGAACCGTTGGGTTCGTATCGAAAAGAGCTTTCTAACGAATATTAGAAATTAGAAATCTAACGGTTGGATTTGGAATTATGTCCAAATCAAATTTGAAAAAGGTCGCTGTAAGTGCAGTTCGATGGCCATTGGTGGAAATCGACTGTACGGGCCTTGATAAAATTATTAAAAATAGTAATAATTTGTGTAAAATCATAAGAAATGATTTAGATAGAATTGGGATGAAAAACTCCATATTTGAAAAGATAGAAATAGATTTTTATCGAAATGAACTAGTTTTGAACTAGAATTATAATTCTATTTATTTTTAAATAAATATATTGAATTTGAAATGGTTTTGAAAATAACCAAAATTTCCAATGATTGCATTGGAATGGATTTGAATCGAAATTGTCTTCGGAATATTTCGATGTTGGATTCGTGATTATGCAGATGTGGTTATGGATATTTGAAAGATATATATCCATATCGTTATTTCCAATGCGATATTTGTTAGTCGTAGAATTTGATATTGAATATAAGCCGGTATATTTTCTATTCAGAGCCTTGTATTGAATATCAAATGTGATTTGGGTTTGTCGTGAATGGTGTCTTCACTAACACTGTTCTTGAACCCAGTTGAGAAAAGATTAAATCTTTTTGTTTAGATTTAACGAAGTGTACCAATTAAATAATATTTAATTGGAATTTAATCGATATTGATTTTTGGGTTTATCGTGAACAGTGTTTTAAATAACACTCGTTCTTTAACCCGATAATTAATGAATGTGATTTTGGGTTTATCGTGAAACGTGTTTTAAATGACACTGATTCTTTAACCCAATCGAAGATTAAAACTAAGTGGTGTTTTAATGAATCTTTAATTAGATTGAAATGATCAAAAATGGAGTATCACCAGTTTTGCTCCAAGCGATAGTTAAATCTTTAATTAGATTTTAACGTGAAATGGTAATTGAATTTACCGATAACACTGTGGTGTTAGATATGAAGTATTACCAGTTTTACTTCATGGGAGGAATAGGTTGGGATGGGGAAATTAAAATAAATAATTACTTCGGTAAGGCTCGCTAATCCCGACTAGTTTGAATTGAGATTCAAAAATAGAATAAAGAATAAATTCAAGGAATTTATCTTGGATAAAATTAATGGGAACCTTTCCCTATGAATGGGAAATTTAGAAACTAACTGTAGGTTAGCCAAGCAGAATGGTTTTCTGAATATTGATCTGATGTTGGTTTTGGCCTTCGGGGTTAATATTTGGGGGATTATTCTCTTGATTAATTTACGGTTAGTGACTAATGAATTGGAATGAGGCGTATGTTGTGTTTGTGTAACACTTATTTAAAATATACGCGAGTTATTTGGAAAGACCGGGTTTATCCCATTCTGAAAAACTGATACAACGATAAGTCGAAGATGAAGACGATGGTCGAAGACCAGAGGTCTTCACGTCGTTTGGGTGATTACTGATGATCTTGATTGGGCTGTACACCCAAGAAGATGGAAACAGTTGGTGATCGTCCATATGTACTTGGAGATCGATGGATATGCGGGGTACTAGGTGCCTCCGGTTTCGTTCAGACCCAGAACGGACTTGTAAATGGACTGTGTGTCTGACAATGGATTTTAGTCCGTGTGATTGATCTCTATTAAATATATATCTGTTTGGCGGCGGAGAATTTATTCTCTTGCTTAACGCCCTTCTCTGAGACGTACGAGCTCAGGGGTTATATATTGATGGATATAAATCGCATGGAGTGAATTGCCATTGTGGCATGCTAAGATGCAAATGGTCAAGGCTTCTGTTGAAAAGCAAAGTCTTGTGGTTGATGATCGAAGCAAGGCCTTTGTGGCGTAGCTTTGTGTAACGTTTACTTCGCGAGTTTCACACCCGGTATGAACCAAAAACGGGAGACGGACCTCAGGGGGGACATGCGTTTTCTTTCTAGTTATGAGTGGCGTTAGTGCTTGAACTGGCTGACGAGTTTGACTCATGTGGATATTGCTTATTATTACTTGCTGAAAAGCGAGGCGCCTCGTGATATCGGTTTCGGCCGATGCTTCTGGTCGGCTGACGGGCCAGGCTTACGCCCCAAAGGGCGGAGAAACGTATTGTTCAGGCATTATAATCCACATCGGTGGACCGGCCCTGACGATCCAGGGGGCAGTTGCGGCTGTTCCTGAGACACGGACTAGAGCGTCTCGAATCGGTAGAGGATCTTGCCCCTAGCCTCGGTTCATACCATAAATGATAACCCAACTTCCAATACGACATTGCGGTTATTATTTGTAAACTTATATATGGCGACATAGTGTTATGGGGCATTCATGCCGCCTATGATTGATACTTATGATTTGAAGTTGTTTTATACACTATGCACTTATAATAGTATCAAATGATTTGTTTTAAAACGTATCAAGCATTCTTTGGCTGTTATAAGGGAAAACCCTATCCCCCGGCTTGCGTTGCATTGTGTTGTAGGACCTGGGTCTTATAACAGCTTCATTTTTCTTTATTTAGCATTGCGCTGTTTGTTTTATGCACTGGTATTCCTGGGAGGAAACCCGTTCTGTGTTATACGGCGTGGTCCCTTGATTTACCTAACTTTAAAATAAAGATTAACTGTTTTAGTTCTCACACCAGTTACATGACTGATCTGGAATTTATTGTTTTAACCTAAACTCTGGGTGCCCTTATTTCGACACGGGCAGCTAGTAGTTTTGGTTTTGCATATTTATATTCACAGGATCCTGGTTTACAGCTGGAACGATATCCGGAAAGCTTTGTATCCGTATATCTACTTCTAGTTGTGTATTGTATTATTTTCCGCTGCTGTGTATTTAAATGTAATTTAAATCTCTGATATTTCTGTGTAATATTCATTTATACTCTGTATATTCTTGTAATCTGATGCATTGTTGTAATATACAGTGAAATGTTCTTTTGTATGTGTTCTGTTGTGGCTCGTTCTAGAACTATCCGACGCTTTCCTTGACGGGGAAGTTACGGGTTTTCACAGTTGGTATCAGAGCTTTGGTTTACAAAGCTCAGAGAACAAGGCACATTAGAACCATACGAAAGAATTCATCAGATATTGGGTTAGTAATATCCAATGGGAATGACTCGTTAGAGATGGGATCAGTAGTATCCTAGAACGAGTGTGAAGAGTATATTTTTAAAATGAAAACTAATTTTGTTTTGAAAATTTAAATCAACTATTCGTATTTGATTATTTATCTATATAGATTTGGACAGTCCAGTATATAAAGATTTTGCATATGCGCCTTGCAAACGTATATTCGAAGTTTTAATATACTGGATAGATATGGAACCACGCTCTAGTCGCCCGGAGATGATATTGATGATAGCGATCGCATCATCAACATTTATGTTCGAGTTTCGAAGGTGTGATTTTCTATATATTTCCATTAGACTGGTGTGAGAACCAAAACTAATATAGCTAGAATACATTGTTGTGATTTTGCATCAAAATGTGATTTTCTTTATAGATATCAAAGTTATGAATTTCAAATGATAATTCACTAATTGATTGTTGTTTTTGTTGTTTGTTTAATTGTTTGATAATTTTGAACCTTTATGCCTAACTAAATCAAATATTGAATTGTATTGAAATTTGGTCGCATTTGCTTGCATATACTTGCACTTATATTGAACAGGTCATAGCAAGGAGGCTAGAGCAGAGAATAAAATTTGTTTGCCCGACAAATAGGTACATGTTTACTACATAATTTACTGTTTTGTTTGGGTGATGATGATTTTATGAGCCTATTGGCTAGCCGCTTGGCTTTTTCTTTTTCTTTTTGAGATCTGAAGGACCGGGGAAGCTATTTGAAATTCCCCGATGCTCCCGGTGCAGGGGAGGTTATGGCGAAATTTTTCGAAAATTTAGGGTGTTAGCCAAATTTTTGAAATTTTGAAAATTCTCAGAAACTAAAGAGTTGGAGAATGGAAGTCAGATCGAGCGTAGAGTGGATTAATCAAACCACTTTCGACTTTGTTCCTTTTCGGGGACGAAAAGTTTTAAGTGGGGGAGATTGTAACAACCCGAAAATCTGGGCCAGTTTAAAATTTTTATTTTGGCAATTTTGGCGAATTTTGATTATTTAAAATGAATTATTTTAAATAAAATCGACGAAAAATTTATTTTGAATATAATTCGAACGTATATATTATACGCGTCGTCGTTAGAAAATAAATATTTATATATAATTATAAAAGGAATTGAAAATGGCGCGGTAGTTCGATAATTCGATTTCAAACTTCAATTGAATGTACCGGGTGCAAAACAATCCGGATTTTAGTGAAACCAAAAACATTGGGATCTAATTGGTAATATCTTTCCAACGAATCCGAATAATCAAAATTTCATAGTGGGAATCAAAAGATATGTCCAGTTGAAAATTCTGAATAGTCGCTATGGAATTCAGGCCCTTAAAAAATGGACATTTTGCAAACGACCTCGGATTTCGACGAAACCAGTTTTGTTGGGTCCGTGATGTAAAGTTATTGCTAGGTTTCAAATTTCATAATTTTTCGATTCAATATGTGAGCGTGGCAAAGGAAAACGCGTTTGACCAGTTTTAGTTGATTTTAATCGACTGGAAATTGGCCATTTTTCAAACGGTCTCAGAATTCGATGAAACTAGTTTTGTTAGGACCGTATCGTCAATACGAAGCTAGAAAATATTTTTCTGGAATTTTTCGAGTTAGTATGTGACCCCGGTAATTTGAAATGTACGTTTAAAATCCAATATAATGATTTAAATGTAAATTCAGCGGAAACTGATTGTAACGATCGAATCAGCTTACGATACATATCCCATTGTGTTCAGAATGGGGGTAATACGCTATGGACGACAGGCGGTGGACCTCGTTTAGAGGTCGTATGTAAAAGTACCTTTTTGGAGAAATTAATTAATTAAATATATAATTATTTATAAAGACCCCCCCCTTTTTCTTTTTTTTCTTCTTCTTCATATTCGATTCAACAGAATAAAAAAAGAAGAAAAAAAACATCGCTCCACCGTCGTTGACTGGCCCGCCGCCTACAACCATCGCTGGCGCCGCCTCCATCTTCTCCCTCCCCTTGCGCCCTTGCTCTCCCCTCCTCTTCACTCTGTAACGCTGAACCCTAACCCTCCTAAAAAAGGAAAAAAAAACATCGCTCCACCGCCGTTGACTGGCCCGCCGCCTACAACCATCACTAGCGCAGCCTCCATCTTCTCCCTCCCCTTGCGCCCTTGCTCTCCCCTCCTCTTCCCTCTTTAACGCTGAACCCTAACCCTCAGAAGAAAAAAAACCAAATCGAAGAACCAGTGAGCACGACAGATTTTTGGGGTTCCTGGAGTTTAACAGATTGAATAAAGGTGATTTTTTTTATTTGTTATTTTTTTAATATATATAAAGTATAGTTTAAATCAGTTTTCAAATAAATTTACATAAGCATTGTTGTAAAATATATACATTCATTATTGTATAAATGGATTTTTGATTTTAAAATAAAATTTTCATATTGTTTTAAGAATAAACAACATATAAGTTTTGAAATAAAAATGAAGTAGCATTGTCTTTAATGTGAATAACAAAGTTAAAAATCAGATTTTGAAAATATTGTTTTTAGAAATAGAAAATATATGATTTTTACATAGAAAGTAGAGATATAAAAATATAATTTTTATATGGAAAGTAGCGGTATAAAGATAGGATTTTTTTCTATATTGAATAGCAAAGAAAAAATTCGATTTTTCTATATTGAATAGCATAGTAAAAATTCGATTTTTATATATTGAACTTCGAAGTAAAAATATGATTTTTATATATTGAACTTCGAAGTAAAAATATGATTTTTATATATTGAACTTCGAAGTAAAAATATGATTTTTATATATATGATTTTTATATATTGAACTTCGAAGTAAAAATATGATTTTTATATATTGAACTTCGAAATAAAAATATGATTTTTATATATTGAACTTCGAAATAAAAATATGATTTTTATATATTGAATAGCGAAGTAAAAATTCGATTTTTACATAGGTAGTGGCTACGGGCAACGAAGATGACGAAGATGCGATAACGATGAAGATTTCTATCAAAGAAGAGCCAAGATGATTGGATAGCTATCAGTGAGAATTTCTCACCTTTCAATTTCCTTTCTATTTATATATATATACTAGGATGCAGACGGTGCTTAGTAGCACCCGACACAATCGTCCACAGACCATGGACTTGTTTGTTTGGTTGCATAGATTAGTTATATGATGTGATTAGAATTTGGTTGTTTGGTGATTTTGATTGATGTGTGAATGGCGTGGGCCTTCACTAGACCGTGGATAAGGCTAGACCTCGTCCCGTTTCTAGTATCGTGCCGTTATGCCGCCGAAATTATCTAAAATATGTTAGAAAAATAAAAATATCATTTTATTTAAAGAATGAACTGAATAGAAATTCATATGTTGGAATAAAATGTTTTTATCGTTAAAAATATAGTTTTTAACGTGAAGTGAATAAAATAAAATATTCATTTACAAACCGAACGGTTTGTTTATGTACACTATTTGAAGGACATTGATTGGGTCGATAAATTTTACACATCGCCCAACTGCACAACTAAAATCTGTGTTGGATTGTTTGAAACCCCACACGGGTGTTAGGATGAAATTTGAAGTTCACTCATCCTGATTGATTAAATATGTCGATCGATCGATTGACAGGCTGTTATAAGCGTTAGATATCTATATTTGATGCTTATACAGTGTAGTGCACTTTGGTTGATGGTTGATTATTTTTCAATGCTATTATATGTGTGTAATGTATGAAAATCCATATAATTAACTTTATATGGTAATTGATTGGGCCTCATTCCAATTTGAAAAATAAAGAATATTATAAAATAAAAGTTCATGTGTTGACAGTACTCATCCATTGAGATTGGTCATGTGTTGAACGAAATATTTTAGTAATAAAATTTACATCTTTATCGATATAAAATAAAAGTTCATGTGTTGACAGTACCCATCCATTGAGATTGGTCATGTGTTGAACGAAATATTTTAGTAATAAAATTTACATCTTTATCGATATAAAATAAAAGTTCATGTGTTGACAGTACTCATCCATTGAGATTGGTCATGTGTTGAACGAAATATTTTAGTAATAAAATTTACATCTTTATCGATATAAAATAAAAGTTCATGTGTTGACAGTACTCATCCATTGGGATTGGTCATGTGTTGAACGAAATATTTTGATAATAACAACTATTTTGAAAAAGAAATATTTGAAATAGAATATTTGAAAATAGAAATTTATGAAGCCGTGTTGATTAGTTTGACGCCATTTTGACGTGAACGATAATTATATCGATTTTATTCATTTCAAAAAGAATTGAATATATAACGATTTCGAAATGAATTGAATATATAACGATTTCGAAATGAATTGAATATATAACGATTTCGAAAAGAATTGAATATATAATGATTTAGAAAAGAATTGAATATATAACGATTTCGAAATGAATTGAATATATAACGATTTCGAAAAGAATTGAATATATAACGATTTCGAAATGAATTGAATATATAACGATTTTGAAAAGAATTGAATATATAACGATTTCGAAATGAATTGAATATATAACGATTTCGAAATGAAATGAATTGAATATATAACGATTTCGAAAAGAATTGAATATATAACGATTTCGAAATGAATTGAATATATGACGATTTCGAAAAGAATTGAATATATAACGATTTCGAAATGAATTGAATATATAACGATTTCGAAATGAATTGAATTGAAAACGATTTCGAAATGAATAAAAAATGATTTCGAAATGAATTGAATTGAAAACGATTTCGAAATGAATTGAATTGAAAACGATTTCGAAATGAATTGAATTGAAAACGATTTCGAAATGAATTGAGTTGAAAACGATTTCGAAATGAATTGAATTGAAAACGATTTCGAAATGATTTGAATTGAAAACGATTTCGAAATGAATTGAAAACGAATTCAAATTGAATTGAAAGCGAATTGAAATGAATTCAAATTGAATTGAAATTTGAATTGAATAGAAATGAATTTTAAAACGAATTTATAAAGAAGAATTCAATTTTGATTTGAATTGAAAAGATAGTTGAAATTTCTTTTGAAACGATTTTAAAACTATTTATATAATTCGTTTTAAATAGAAATCGACGAAATATATATTATATATATAATATAATGGCCTGAATAGAACGCGCCGCGCCGCGGCAGTTCGCGAATTTCGACCATTGATTTCAAACGGACATTACGGGAGATCCGACCGTCGGATTCTCCTGAAACCGGAACCGTTGGGTTCGTATCGAAAAGAGCTTTCTAACGAATATTAGAAATTAGAAATCTAACGGTTGGATTTGGAATTATGTCCAAATCAAATTTGAAAAAGGTCGTTGTAAGTGCAGTTCGATGGCCATTGGTGGAAATCGACTGTACGGGCCTTGATAAAATTATTAAAAATAGTAATAATTTGTGTAAAATCATAACAAATGATTTAGAAAGAATTGGGATGAAAAACTCCATATTTGAAATGATAGAAATAGATTTTTATCGAAATGAACCAGTTTTGAACTAGAATTATAATTCTATTTATTTTTAAATAAATAAATTGAATTTGAAATGGTTTTGAAAATAACCAAAATTTCCAATGATTGCATTGGAAAGGATTTGAATCGAAATTGTCTTCAGAATATTTCGATGTTGGATTCGTGATTATGCAGATGTGGTTATGGAAATTTGAAAGATATACATCCATATCGTTATTTCCAATGCGATATTTGTTGGTCGTAGAATTTGATATTGAATACAAGCCGGTATATTTTCTATTCAGAGCCTTGTATTGAATATCAAATGTGATTTGGGTTTGTCGTGAATGGTGTCTTCACTAACACTGTTCTTGAACCCAGTTGAGAAAAGATTAAATCTTTTTGTTTAGATTTAACGAAGTGTACCAATTAAATAATATTTAATTGGAATTTAATCGATATTGATTTTTGGGTTTATCGTGAACAGTGTTTTAAATAACACTCGTTCTTTAACCCGATAATTAATGAATGTGATTTTGGGTTTATCGTGAACCGTGTTTTAAATGACACTGATTCTTTAACCCAATCGAAGATTAAAACTAAGTGGAGTTTTAATGAATCTTTAATTAGATTGAAATGATCGAAAATGGAGTATCACCAGTTTTGCTCCAGGCGATAGTTAAATCTTTAATTAGATTTTAACGTGAAATGGTAATTGAATTTACCGATAACACTGTGGTGTTAGATATGAAGTATTACCAGTTTTACTTCATGGGAGGAATAGGTTGGGATGGGGAAATTAAAATAAATAATTACTTCGGTAAGGCTCGCTAATCCCGACTAGTTTGAATTGAGATTCAAAAATAGAATAAAGAATAAATTCAAGGAATTTATCTTGGATAAAATTAATGGGAACCTTTCCCTATGAATGGGAAATTTAGAAACTAACTGTCGGTTAGCCAAGCAGAATGGTTTTCTGAATATTGATCTGATGTTGGTTTCGGCCTTCGGGGTTAATATTTGGGGGATTATTCTCTTGATTAATTTACGGTTAGTGACTAATGAATTGGAATGAGGCGTATGTTGTGTTTGTGTAACACTTATTTAAAATATACGCGAGTTATTTGGAAAGACCGGGTTTATCCCATTCTGAATAACTGATACGACGATAAGTCGAAGATGAAGACGATGGTCGAAGACCGGAGGTCTTCACAGCGTTTGGGTGATTACTGATGATCTTGATTGGGCTGTACACCCAAGAAGATGGAAACAGTTGGTGATCGTCCATACGTACTTGGAGATCGATGGATATGCGGGGTACTAGGTGCCTCCGGTTTCATTCAGACCCAGAACGGACTTGTAAATGGACTGTGTGTCTGACAATGGATTTTAGTCCGTGTGATTGATCTCTATTAAATATATATCTGTTTGCCGGCGAAGAATTTATTCTCTTGCTTAATGCCCTTCTCTGAGACGTACGAGCTCAGGGGTTATATATTGATGGATATAAATCGCATGGAGTGAATTGCCATTGTGGCATGCTAAGATGCAAATGGTCAAGGCTTCTGTTGAAAAGCAAAGTCTTGTGGTTGATGATCGAAGCAAGGCCTTTGTGGCGTAGCTTTGTGTAACGTTTACTTCGCGAGTTTCACACCCGGTATGAACCAAAAACGGGAGACGGACCTCAGGGGGGACATGTGTTTTCTTTCTAGTTATGAGTGGCGTCAGTGCTTGAACTGGCTGACGAGTTTGACTCATGTGGATATTGCTTATTATTACTTACTGAAAAGCGAGGCGCCTCGTGATATCGGTTTCGGCCGATGCTTCTGGTCGGCTGACGGGCCAGGCTTACGCCCCAAAGGGCGGAGAAACGTATTGTTCAGGCATTATAATCCACATCGGTGGACCGGCCCTGACGATCCAGAGGGCAGTTGCGGCTGTTCCTGAGACACGGACTAGAGCGTCTCGAATCGGTAGAGGATCTTGCCCCTAGCCTCGGTTCATACCATAAATGATAACCCAACTTCCAATACGACATTGCGGTTTTGATTTGTAAACTTATATATGGCGACATAGTGTTATGGGGCATTCATGCCGCCTATGATTGATACTTATGATTTGAAGTTGTTTTATACACTATGCACTTATAATAGTATCAAATGATTTGTTTTAAAACGTATCAAGCATTCTTTGGCAGTTATAAGGGAAAACCCTATCCCCCGGCTTGCGTTGCATTGTGTGATAGGACCTGGGTCTTATAACAGCTTCATTTTTCTTTATTTAGCATTGCGCTGTTTGTTTTATGCACTGGTATTCCTGGGAGGAAACCCGTTCCGTGTTATACGGCGTGGTCCCTTGATTTACCTAACTTTAAAATAAAGATTAACTATTTTAGTTCTCACACCAGTCACATGACTGACTTGGAGTTTATTGTTTTAACCTAAACTCTGGGTGCCCTTATTTCGACACGGGCAGCTAGTAGTTTTGGTTTTGCAGATTTATATTCACAGGATCCTGGTTTACAGCTGGAACGATATCCGGAAAGCTTTGTATCCGTATATCTACTTCTAGTTGTGTATTGTATTATTTTCCGCTGCTATGTATTTAAATGTAATTTAAATCTCTGATATTTCTGTGTAATATTCATTTATACTCTGTATATTCTTGTAATCTGATGCATTGTTGTAATATACAGTGAAATGTTCTTTTGTATGCGTTCTGTTGTGGCTCGTTCTCGAACTATCCGATGCTTTCCTTGACGGGGAAGTTACGGGTTTTCACAACTCCTTTACACATGTCCCTGTTCTAAGCATCAGTTCACCACGTGTTCTTTGTTCTGTATCGTGTCCTTCGTTAATTAGCCCCACGTGTCCTCCTTGTCTACACGCGTCCCTTGTTCTCCCCGTACTTTTTTTTCTCTTTTTAATGTCACAAAAACAACTCCTCCTCCCAAATTTAATTCGTTTCCTCATCACCAAAGTAGCAGCATCTTCCTTTTCAGACCCGTGTAGCAGCTGAGTCCATCTCCAATTTCAGTTTCCCAAATCAAAGGAAATTCCAACGTTGGTTTTCTTCCTCAGCCAAAGATCAATTTCCTCCTTTGTGAAAAAAAAAATCCCAAAAATCAATTCGAGAAATCATGGCCTCCACTGAAAATCGGTTTCCTAATCGACGCCACCGATGCCATTTACCTTTGCCTCCTCTGATCAAAACCAATGCCATCGCCATCAATGTCCACCTCGCGCCTCTTTTCTCCTCTGAACCCTCACCGCCTCGAACCTGCGACCAAGCGGTCGCCTCCTCAATCTTCCACCTGCTGGTTTCTCCACCGTCGTCCAAAACTGAAGCCCCGATTTCTCCACCGTCGTCCAAACCTGAATCGCATGGTTCCAAAACTGAAGCCCCGATTTCTCCACCGTCGTCCGCTGTTTTCTGCTCGCTGCCGCGACCAAAGGTAAGTTCGCTTACAGATTAAACTTCTTTCAAGTTAGAGATCTCGATTTCACCAAGTATAATATGTTTTGATCAATTGTTTGCCATTGATGTTGACTGCCTTGGTTGAACTATAACATATAGATAGTCTTGTTAAGTTAAGTATGAAATAAGTGCATGATTCTATTAAGATGTTGCCTTACCAGTTGCTGTCTAGTTGGGTCAATATACGTTGGTGCTACATCTAAATTGGATATGTTATCATTTTGCCATGCATCTTGTTCTGCTGCCCTATTCTTTGTTTATGCATGCAGTATTTTGATCTGCTATGACATTTGTTTGGCTTGGATTCGCTTATAAATAGCGCAACTACTGATCATTCTAAGAAAACTATATAATATGTCCAGCAATCATTTTTAAAAAAAATACATATACAACCCCAGTGGAGTTCTAAATGTGTCTTTTTGGTGGGTTTGGCCATTTAAATTTTTGATCACTTTCAATTTCTGTTAGTCATTGGGAAATAAAACAGTATACGTATTTTACAGTTAACCATCAAAGTGTACTAATGTTGTTGCAACTGAAACATGAACTTCAAAATTTAGGAAAAATATTGGGTTATAAGCACATATATTTTTGGTTGAATTAAGAGCTTCTTGTGAACCCTTGTCAAGCCGCATATCCAGTTTATGCTTGATTTGGAGTATGATTCATAATGATCTTGTTGGCATGCATGTATTTTACTGACCATGAAGACATAGGTAAGTTCTTAGATTTTTCTGTTAAACTTTGTTAAATTGGTTATACAGTCTAAAAAAAAAAATGTCTGCATTCGGTTTTTATCATATGGGGGAATCCAAAAGATGACAGACCAAGATTCTATCCCCCTTTTGCTTATTTTATAATATTAGAATGTAAATAACCTCTCTTGCTGACAAAATGAAACATTGCTTGCATGTTTAGTTTGGGTACTCCTACATGATTCAGCAGCCTTTCTCATGCATATCTTCCATGTTTTATAACCCGTATGCCATTTCAGATCCAGTTGCCATGCATGTGCAACATTATTGCTATAAATACACTTCATTTTCTTGCTTGGACCTTTCATACTTGGGTACATGTTTATTTTGTTTCGCCTGTTATGCGTGCTACACATGAAACCACTCATGTAGTGTTTTGAAAAGAAACCATTCATGTAGCTTGTATTGTTTGTTGTGCCTATTTACTTGCTGTGCTATTCATAATCCATGAAACCGTACCTGATGTTGTATTTTCTTGTGCGTCCACGATATTATTTTGATAGTTTCATTGGGTAATATTTCTTAATATTTATTGGGATTAAACAATTAATCTTAGTGTTTATCGAAGTTTGCTAACGTGAAATAAGTTTAATCCTGAGTCGGGTGCTTTGTGTATTTTGCATGGGACACTCGGGTCAGGCCCTAAGTGTTCCAGGTTATAGATATCAGCTCGCAAACTGGAGAGGACGTGCAAACGTGGAGACGCTCGTGCGCGCTACGCTCGACAACAAAGTATAAAATTTTATTCAGTTAAAAATTCATGTATACATCATATATATATATATATATTTTGTCCGCTGTGCAAATCTTGTATACAACTCTGATATTTATACAGAAATTTTATTCCGCTGGAAATTTTTACTATGTGGTTCTGTATTGATTCTGTTTAAACCGTGTAAGCCAATAACAATCTGTCGTTTTGATCGTTTCGAGTTGGTTTAATTACCGACTCGAGGCGGGCAAAATGCCAGGTCGTTACAGTTGGTATCAGAGCTTTGGTTCATACAAAGCTTGGCTTATTTGGTTTAAAGTGGAATTGACACTAGAATCAGCGAATTTCGAAGAATAAATATTTTTGAAAGGATTTTCTAAAATAAAGTTTATTTAAGAAGATTTGGAAATAGAGTATTTAAAAAAAAAAATCGAAAATTAAACTTCTTTAGGCTCCTTACGATGAAGGTTCTCGAAGTCGTTCGCTGAGTGTTCGGAAAATAATAAAGGAAAATGAAAGAAAATTTGAAAATTTCAAAATAATTGAAATAAAAGTTTCCAAACTTTATGAAAGAATCATATAAGGATGTAGTTAATTCAGAAATTTTTGATTTGGAAGGAATTTAAAGTGTAATGGAAATGGTTGCGAGAATTTTATTGACGTCGAGGTCGGACTGTCAAGTATGTACGGACTTTGTATATACGCCTAGCTAACGTATATATGAAATCGAAGATGTACTAGATAGATATGGAATCCCATTCTAGTCGCTGGAGGATAATTCTGATGATGATGGCCACATCATCGGACATTTATTTTCGAGTTTCGAAAGTGGGATGACTGCATGATTCCGATCTAAACGTCGAGAAATACTTGAAACCGTGTAGATAAATGTTGAAAATGTTTGGATAAATTTAAAAAAAAAACGTCGTGATAAATTAATATGAAGAGATAAGTGGAATTTAAATAAATACATCTTCGTCGTTGTTGTTGTGTTTGTTTGCCTTGACCTGACGTCATCTGTTACTTATCATCTCTTCGAGCTATTCGAGCTTGAGTTTGTCCAATCTTGTTCTTGAATGTAACAACCCGAAAATCTGGGCCAGTTTAAAATTTTTATTTTGGCCATTTTAGCGAATTTTGATTATTTAAAATGAATTATTTTAAATAATATCGACGATAAATTTATTCTGAATATAAATCAAACGTATATTTTATACGCGTCGTCGTTAGAATATAAATATTTATATATAATTATAAATAGAATTGAAAATGGCGCGGTAGTTCGATAATTCGATTTCAAACTTCAATTGAATGTACCGGGTGCAAAACAATCCGGATTTTAGTGAAACCAAAAATAATGGAATCTAATTGATAATATCTTTCCAACGAATGCGAAAAATCAAGATTTCATATCGGGAATCAAAAGATATGTCCAGTTGAAAATTCTGAATAGTCGCTATGGAATTCAGGCCCTTAAAAATGGACATTTTGCAAACGACCTCGGATTTCGACGAAACCAGTTTGGTTGGGTCCGGGATGTCAAGTTATTGCTAGATTCCAAATTTCATAATTTTTCGAATCGATATGTGAGCGTGGCAAAGGAAAACGCGTTTGACCAGTTTCAGTAGATTTTAATCGACTGGAAATTGGCCATTTTTCAAACGGTCTCAGAATTCGGCGAAACTAGTTTTGTTAGGACCGTATCGTCAATACGAAGCTAGAAAATATTTTTCTGGAATTTTTAAAGTTCGTATGTGACCCCGGTAATTTGAAATGTACGTTTAAAATTCAATATAGTGATTTAAATGTTAATTCAACGGAAACTGATTGTAACAGCCGAATCAGCGTACGATACATATCCCATTGTGTTCGGAATGGGGGTAGAACGCTATGGACGACAGGCGGTGGGCCTCGTTTCGAGGTCGTATGAAAAAAGTCAACTTAAGGTTGAATTAAATAATAATAAAATTAATAATAAAAAAAAAAAAATCTTTGCCCTCCTTAAAACACTTTGGCCCCCCCCGTCCATTCATTTCAAACAGAAAATAAGAAAAAAAAAAAAAAAAAAAAAAAAAAAACTTCAGACATCGATCGCGCCCCCCAGAGTTTCGCCGCCGCCACAGGCGGAGCTGCCGCCGATCTTCCCCTCAGGTGCCTCCTCCCTCCAGCCTCGCTCCTCTCTCACCTGCCCTCCTCGACGGAGCGAAGCCCCCACGGCGCGACAACCCCGTAGTCCCCCCCCCTTTTGTTCAGCTCCGAATCGAAGCCCCTGCTGGCCACCACCTCGGCTCCGACGTCCAACCCCGCCTGATGACCACCGACAGCAGCATCCCCCCCCCTTCTTCGCAGGTAACAGTAAACATTTTATTTTATTTTTATTTTAGGGTTTTAAACTGTTTTTTTTAAAAGCATTTTAAACTGGTTTTAATTAGATTTGTAAACTGATTTTTAAGAATTTTATAAACTGAATTTTTAAATATATAAAAACTGATTTGATAAGAGTTTAAAAACTGAATTTTTAAATATTTAAAAACTGATTTGATAAGATTTTAAAACTGATTTTAAAATAAAAGTAAAAACTGATTTTTAGAAAAAGGTTTGAACTTCAAAGACTATATTTTTTTATAAGGCGAAGACTAGATTTTTACATATTGAACTTCGAAAAAAAAATATGATTTTTATCTATTGAACTTTAAAATAAAAATTCGATTTTTATAAATTGAACTTTGAAATAAAAATTCGATTTTTATATATTGAACTTTGAACTAAAAATTTGATTTTTATATATTGAACTTTGAACTAAAAATTCGATTTTTATATATTGAACTTTGAACTAAAAATTCGATTTTTATATATTGAATAGCGTAGTAAAAAAATGTGATTTTTACGTGTGTAGTGAAAGCAGCAACGAAGGTGACAAAAAGGCGAAACGATGAAGTTTTCTATCAAAGAAGAGCCGTGGAGCTAGGATAGCTATAAGTGAGAATTTCTCACCTTTCTATTTCTTTTCTAGTTATACATATATACTAGGATGCAGACGGTGCTTAGTAGCACCCGACACAATCGTCCACAGACCATGGACTTGTTTGTTTGATTGATTGGTGATTGATTGCGATATTGGTTTGAATGTGATTTGTGGTATGAAAAATCGAATCGATGAATTGGTTAGGATTAGACGTGCGCCGTTATAAGGCGAAGGAGTAAGGCTAGGTTAGACCCTTACTCAAAATTTTGTGGTTTGCATAACGAAAGTGAATTTGATTGATGTGTGAATGGCGTGGGCCTTCACTAGACCGGGGATAAGGCTAGGCCTTGTCCCGTTTCTAGTATCGTGCCGTTATGCCGCCGAAATTTTCTAAAATAAGTTAGAAAAATAAAAATAGCATTTTATTTAAAGAATGAACTGAATAGAAATTCATATGTTAAAATAAAATGTTTTATCGTTAAAAATATAATTTTTAACGTGAATGTGAATAAACAAATATTCATTTACAAACCTGACGGTTTGTTTATGTACACCTATTTGAAGGACGTTGATTGGGTCGATAAATTTTACACATCGCCCAACTGCACAAATAAAATCTGTGTTTGATTGTTTGAAACCCCACACGGGTGTTGGGATGAAATTTGAAGTTCACTCATCCTGATTGATTAAATATGTCGATCGATTGATTGACAGACTGTTATAAGCGTTAGATATCTATATTTGATGCTTATACAGTGTAGTGCACTTTGGTTGATGGTTGATTATTTTCAATGCTATTATATACATGTGTTGTATGAAAATCCATATAATTAATTTTATATGGTAATTGATTGGGCCTCATTCCAGTTTTGAAAAAGAAATATTTGAAAAAGAAATATTTGAAATAGAATATTTGAAAATAAAGGAATATATGAAGCCGTGTTGATTAGATTGACGCCATTTTGACGTGAACGATATTTATATCGATTTTAAAAACGATTTCGAAATGAATTGAATTGAAAACGATTTCGAAATGAATTGAATTGAAAACGATTTCGAAATGAATTGAATTGAAAACGAATTCAAAATGAATTGAAAACGATTTCGAAATGAATTGAATTGAAAACGATTTCGAAATGAATTGAATTGAAAACGAATTCAAATGGAATTGAAAGCGAATTGAAATGAATTCAAATTGAATTGAAATTTGAATTGAATAGAAATGAATTTTAAAACGAATTTATAAAGAAGAATTCAATTTTGATTTGAATTGAAAAGAAAGTTGAAATAGCTTTTGAAACGATTTTAAAACTATTTATATAATTCGTTTTAAATAGAAATCGACGAAATATATATTATATATAATATAATGGCCTGAATAGAACGCGCCGCGCCGCGGCAGTTCGCGAATTTCGACCATTTATTTCAAACGGACATTACGGGAGATCCGACCGTCGGATTCTCCTAAAACCGGAACCGTTGGGTTCGTATCGAAAAGAGCTTTCTAACGAATATTAGAAATTTGAAATCTAACGGTTGGATTTGGAATTATGTCCAAATCAAATTCGAAAAAGGTCGCTGTAAGTGCAGTTCGATGGCCGTTGATGGAAATCGACTGTACGGGCCTTGATAAAATTATTAAAAATAGCAATAATTTGTGTAAAATCATAAGAAATGATTTAGAAAGAATTGGGATGAAAAACTCCATATTTGAAAAGATAAAAATGGATTCTTATCGAAATGAACTAGTTTTGAACTAGAAATATAATTCTATTTATTTTTAAATAAATAAATTGAATTTAAAAAGGGTTTTAAAAATAACCAAAATTTCCAATGATTGCATTGGAGTGGATTTGAATCGAAATTGTCTTCGGAATATTTCGATGTTGGAATTCGTGATTATACAGGTGTTATTATGGAAATTTGAAAGATATATATACTTATATCGTTATTTCCAATACGACATTTGTTAGTCGTAGAATTCGATATTGAATATAAGCCGATATATTTTCTATTCAGAGCCTTGTATTGAATATCGAAGGTGATTTGGGTTTGTCGTGAATGGTGTCTTTACTAACACTGTTCTTGAACCCAGTTGAGAAAAGATTAAATCTTTTTATTTAGATTTAATGAAGTGTACCAATTAAATAATATTTAATTGGAATTGAATTGATATTGATTTTTGGGTTTATCGTGAACAGTGTTTTAAATAACACTTGTTTTTTTTACCCGATAATTAATGAATGTGATTTGGGTTTGTCGTGAATGGTGTCTTCACTAACACTGTTCTTGAACCCAGTTGAGAAAAGATTAAATCTTTTGATTTAGATTTAATGAAGTGCACCAATTAAATAATATTTAATTGGAATTGAATGGATATTGATTTTTGGGTTTATCGTGAACAGTGTTTTAAATAACACTTGTTCTTTAACCCGATAATTAATGGGATGTGACTTTGGGTTTATCGTGAACCGTGTTTTAAATGACACTGATTCTTTAACCCAGTCACAGATTAAAACTAAGTGGAGTTTTAATGAATCTTTAATTAGATTGAAAAGATCGAGAATGGAGTATCACCAGTTTTGCTCCAGGCGATAGTTAAATCTTTAATTAGATTTGAACGTGAAATTTAGAAACTAACTGTCGGTTAGCCAAGCAGAAGGGTTTTCTGGATATTGATCTGATGTTGGTTTCGGCCTTCGGGGTTAATATTTGGGGAATTATTCTCTTGATTAATTTACGGTTAGTGACTAATGAATTGGAATGAGGCGTATGTTGTGTTTGTGTAACACTTTTATAAAATATACGCGAGTTATTCGGGAAGTCCGGGTTTATCCCATTCTGAATAATCGATACGACGATAAGTCGAAGATGAAGACGATGGTCGAAGACCGGAGGTCTTCACGTCGTTTGGGTGATAACTGATGATCTTGATTGGGCTGTACACCCAAGAAGATGGAAACAGTTGGTGATCGTCCAGACGTACTTGGAGATCGATGGATATGCGGGGTACTAGGTGCCTCCGGTTTCGTTCAGACCCAGAACGGACTTGTGAATGGACTGTGTGTCTGACACTGGATTTTAGTCTGTGTGATTGATCTCTATTAAATATATACCTGTTTGGCGGCGGAGAATTTATTCTCTTGCTTAACGCCCTTCTCTGAGACGTACGAGCTCAGGGGTTATATATTGATGGATATCAAACGTATGGAGTGAATTGCCTGTGTGGCATGCCTAAGTGGCAATTGATCGAGGCTTCTGTTGAAAAGCAAAGTCTTGTGGTGATGATCAAAGCACGGCCTTTGTGGCGTAGCTTTGTGTAACGTTTACCTCGCGTGTTTCACACCAGGTATGAACCAAAAACGGGAGACGGACGTCAGGGAGGGCATGCGTTTCTTTCTAGCTAGAAGTGGCGTCAGTGGTTTTACACGCCCTGACGAGTTTGACTTATGTGGTTGTTGCTGTTGCGAGGCGCCTCGGTTATATCGGTTTCGGCCGAATGCATTCTGGTCGGCTGACGGACCAGACTTACACCCCATAGGGTGGGGAGACGCATGTTCAGGCATTTTAATCCACATCGGTGGACCGGCCCTGAGGATCCAAGGGCCCACCTGAGTCTGGGTCCTGAGGCTCGGGCTAGACAGTCTCGAATCGGTTGAGGACTATCTTTTGCCTCGGTTCATAGAAGGAAATCCAATTTCCAAATACGTGACATTTGCGGTTTTAATTGTAATCCTATATATGGCGACATAGTGGGATGGGGCGCTTATGCCGCCTATGATTGATACTTATGATTTGAAGTTGTTTTATACACTATGCACTTATAATAGTATCAAATGATTTGTTTTAAACGTACCAAGCATTCTTTAGCTGTTATAAGGGAAAACCCTATCCTCGACTGCGTTGCATTGTGTGATGGGACCTGGGTCTTATAACAGCTTCATTTTTCTTTATTTAGCATTGCGCTGTTGGTTTTATGCACTGGTATTCTTGGGAGGAAACCCGTTCCGTGTTATACGGCGTGGTCCCTTGATTTACCTAATGATTTAAAATAAAGATTAATAACTGTTTTAGTTCTCACACCAGTCACATGACTGACCTGGAGTTTATTGTTTTAACCTAAACTCTGGGTGCCCCTATTTTGACACGGGCAGCTAGTAGTTTCGGTTTTGCAGATTTATATTCACAGGATCCTGGTTTACAGCTGGAACGATATCCGGAAAGCTTTGTATCCGTATATCTCATTCTAGTTGTGTATTGTATTATTTTCCGCTGCTATGTATTTAAATGTAATTTAAATCTCTGATATTTCTGTGTAATATTCATTTATACTCTGTATATTCTTGTAATCTGATGCATTGTTGTGATATACAATGAAATGTCCTTCTGTATGCGTTCTGTTGTGGCTTGTTCTCGAACTATCCGACGCTTTCCTTTACGGGGAAGTTGCGGGTTTTCACATTTGGTATCAGAGCTTTGGTTTACAAAGCTAGAGAACAAGACACATTAGAACCATACGAAAGAATACATCAGATATTGGATTAGTAAAATCCAACGGGAATGACTCGTTAGAGATGGGATCAGTAGTATCCTAGAACGAGTGTGAAGAGTATATTTTTGAAAGTGAAAACAAATTTTTGTTTTGAAAATTTAAATCAATTATTCGTATTTGATTACCTATTTATATTGATGTGGACAATCCAATATATATAGATTTTGCGTATACGTCTGATCCGCGTGTATTTGAAATTTTAATATATTGGATAGATATAGAGTCACATTCTAGACACCCGGGGATAATTCTGATGATGTGGCCACATCATTAGTATTTATATTCGTGTTTCGAATGTGTGATATCTATATATTTCCATTAGACTGGTGTGAGAACCAAAATTAGATAGGGCCTATTGTTGTGATTTGGTATCAAAAACATGATTTTTGTATATGTATCAAAATTATGAATTTGAAACTCTAATTCACTAATCGATTGATGTTTGTGTTGTTTCGTTATTTGTTTGCTAATTTTTAGCCATTTAGCCTAATTGAATCAAATATTGAACTGTATCGAAGATTGGTCGCATTTGCTTGCATATACATATATATATTGAACAGGTCATAGCAAGGAGGCTAGAGCCAGAGAATAAAATTTGTTTGCCCGACAAATAGGTACATGTTTACTACATAATTTCCTGTTTTGTTTGGGTGATGATGATTTTGTGAGCCTATTGGCTAGCCGCTTGGCTTTTTCTTTTTCTTTTTGAGATCTGAAGGACCGGGGAAGCTATTTGGAATTCCCCGATGCTCCCATTGCAGGGGAGGTTATGGCGAAATTTTTCGAAAATTTAGGGTGTTAGCCAAATTTTTGAAATTTTAGAAATTCTCAGAAACTGAAAAGTTCGAGAATGGAAGCCAGGTCGAGCGTAGAGTTGAATAATCAAACCACTTTCGACTTTGTTCCTTTTCGGGGACGAAAAGTTTTAAGTGGGGGAGATTGTAACAACCCGAAAATCTGGGCCAGTTTAAAATTTTTATTTTGGCCATTTTAGCGAATTTTGATTATTTAAAATGAATTATTTTAAATAATATCGACGATAAATTTATTCTGAATATAAATCAAACGTATATTTTATACGCGTCGTCGTTAGAATATAAATATTTATATATAATTATAAATAGAATTGAAAATGGCGCGGTAGTTCGATAATTCGATTTCAAACTTCAATTGAATGTACCGGGTGCAAAACAATCCGGATTTTAGTGAAACCAAAAATAATGGAATCTAATTGATAATATCTTTCCAACGAATGCGAAAAATCAAGATTTCATATCGGGAATCAAAAGATATGTCCAGTTGAAAATTCTGAATAGTCGCTATGGAATTCAGGCCCTTAAAAATGGACATTTTGCAAACGACCTCGGATTTCGACGAAACCAGTTTGGTTGGGTCCGGGATGTCAAGTTATTGCTAGATTCCAAATTTCATAATTTTTCGAATCGATATGTGAGCGTGGCAAAGGAAAACGCGTTTGACCAGTTTCAGTAGATTTTAATCGACTGGAAATTGGCCATTTTTCAAACGGTCTCAGAATTCGGCGAAACTAGTTTTGTTAGGACCGTATCGTCAATACGAAGCTAGAAAATATTTTTCTGGAATTTTTAAAGTTCGTATGTGACCCCGGTAATTTGAAATGTACGTTTAAAATTCAATATAGTGATTTAAATGTTAATTCAACGGAAACTGATTGTAACAGCCGAATCAGCGTACGATACATATCCCATTGTGTTCGGAATGGGGGTAGAACGCTATGGACGACAGGCGGTGGGCCTCGTTTCGAGGTCGTATGAAAAAAGTCAACTTAAGGTTGAATTAAATAATAATAAAATTAATAATAAAAAAAAAAAAATCTTTGCCCTCCTTAAAACACTTTGGCCCCCCCCGTCCATTCATTTCAAACAGAAAATAAGAAAAAAAAAAAAAAAAAAAAAAAAAAAACTTCAGACATCGATCGCGCCCCCCAGAGTTTCGCCGCCGCCACAGGCGGAGCTGCCGCCGATCTTCCCCTCAGGTGCCTCCTCCCTCCAGCCTCGCTCCTCTCTCACCTGCCCTCCTCGACGGAGCGAAGCCCCCACGGCGCGACAACCCCGTAGTCCCCCCCCCTTTTGTTCAGCTCCGAATCGAAGCCCCTGCTGGCCACCACCTCGGCTCCGACGTCCAACCCCGCCTGATGACCACCGACAGCAGCATCCCCCCCCCTTCTTCGCAGGTAACAGTAAACATTTTATTTTATTTTTATTTTAGGGTTTTAAACTGTTTTTTTTAAAAGCATTTTAAACTGGTTTTAATTAGATTTGTAAACTGATTTTTAAGAATTTTATAAACTGAATTTTTAAATATATAAAAACTGATTTGATAAGAGTTTAAAAACTGAATTTTTAAATATTTAAAAACTGATTTGATAAGATTTTAAAACTGATTTTAAAATAAAAGTAAAAACTGATTTTTAGAAAAAGGTTTGAACTTCAAAGACTATATTTTTTTATAAGGCGAAGACTAGATTTTTACATATTGAACTTCGAAAAAAAAATATGATTTTTATCTATTGAACTTTAAAATAAAAATTCGATTTTTATAAATTGAACTTTGAAATAAAAATTCGATTTTTATATATTGAACTTTGAACTAAAAATTTGATTTTTATATATTGAACTTTGAACTAAAAATTCGATTTTTATATATTGAACTTTGAACTAAAAATTCGATTTTTATATATTGAATAGCGTAGTAAAAAAATGTGATTTTTACGTGTGTAGTGAAAGCAGCAACGAAGGTGACAAAAAGGCGAAACGATGAAGTTTTCTATCAAAGAAGAGCCGTGGAGCTAGGATAGCTATAAGTGAGAATTTCTCACCTTTCTATTTCTTTTCTAGTTATACATATATACTAGGATGCAGACGGTGCTTAGTAGCACCCGACACAATCGTCCACAGACCATGGACTTGTTTGTTTGATTGATTGGTGATTGATTGCGATATTGGTTTGAATGTGATTTGTGGTATGAAAAATCGAATCGATGAATTGGTTAGGATTAGACGTGCGCCGTTATAAGGCGAAGGAGTAAGGCTAGGTTAGACCCTTACTCAAAATTTTGTGGTTTGCATAACGAAAGTGAATTTGATTGATGTGTGAATGGCGTGGGCCTTCACTAGACCGGGGATAAGGCTAGGCCTTGTCCCGTTTCTAGTATCGTGCCGTTATGCCGCCGAAATTTTCTAAAATAAGTTAGAAAAATAAAAATAGCATTTTATTTAAAGAATGAACTGAATAGAAATTCATATGTTAAAATAAAATGTTTTATCGTTAAAAATATAATTTTTAACGTGAATGTGAATAAACAAATATTCATTTACAAACCTGACGGTTTGTTTATGTACACCTATTTGAAGGACGTTGATTGGGTCGATAAATTTTACACATCGCCCAACTGCACAAATAAAATCTGTGTTTGATTGTTTGAAACCCCACACGGGTGTTGGGATGAAATTTGAAGTTCACTCATCCTGATTGATTAAATATGTCGATCGATTGATTGACAGACTGTTATAAGCGTTAGATATCTATATTTGATGCTTATACAGTGTAGTGCACTTTGGTTGATGGTTGATTATTTTCAATGCTATTATATACATGTGTTGTATGAAAATCCATATAATTAATTTTATATGGTAATTGATTGGGCCTCATTCCAGTTTTGAAAAAGAAATATTTGAAAAAGAAATATTTGAAATAGAATATTTGAAAATAAAGGAATATATGAAGCCGTGTTGATTAGATTGACGCCATTTTGACGTGAACGATATTTATATCGATTTTAAAAACGATTTCGAAATGAATTGAATTGAAAACGATTTCGAAATGAATTGAATTGAAAACGATTTCGAAATGAATTGAATTGAAAACGAATTCAAAATGAATTGAAAACGATTTCGAAATGAATTGAATTGAAAACGATTTCGAAATGAATTGAATTGAAAACGAATTCAAATGGAATTGAAAGCGAATTGAAATGAATTCAAATTGAATTGAAATTTGAATTGAATAGAAATGAATTTTAAAACGAATTTATAAAGAAGAATTCAATTTTGATTTGAATTGAAAAGAAAGTTGAAATAGCTTTTGAAACGATTTTAAAACTATTTATATAATTCGTTTTAAATAGAAATCGACGAAATATATATTATATATAATATAATGGCCTGAATAGAACGCGCCGCGCCGCGGCAGTTCGCGAATTTCGACCATTTATTTCAAACGGACATTACGGGAGATCCGACCGTCGGATTCTCCTAAAACCGGAACCGTTGGGTTCGTATCGAAAAGAGCTTTCTAACGAATATTAGAAATTTGAAATCTAACGGTTGGATTTGGAATTATGTCCAAATCAAATTCGAAAAAGGTCGCTGTAAGTGCAGTTCGATGGCCGTTGATGGAAATCGACTGTACGGGCCTTGATAAAATTATTAAAAATAGCAATAATTTGTGTAAAATCATAAGAAATGATTTAGAAAGAATTGGGATGAAAAACTCCATATTTGAAAAGATAAAAATGGATTCTTATCGAAATGAACTAGTTTTGAACTAGAAATATAATTCTATTTATTTTTAAATAAATAAATTGAATTTAAAAAGGGTTTTAAAAATAACCAAAATTTCCAATGATTGCATTGGAGTGGATTTGAATCGAAATTGTCTTCGGAATATTTCGATGTTGGAATTCGTGATTATACAGGTGTTATTATGGAAATTTGAAAGATATATATACTTATATCGTTATTTCCAATACGACATTTGTTAGTCGTAGAATTCGATATTGAATATAAGCCGATATATTTTCTATTCAGAGCCTTGTATTGAATATCGAAGGTGATTTGGGTTTGTCGTGAATGGTGTCTTTACTAACACTGTTCTTGAACCCAGTTGAGAAAAGATTAAATCTTTTTATTTAGATTTAATGAAGTGTACCAATTAAATAATATTTAATTGGAATTGAATTGATATTGATTTTTGGGTTTATCGTGAACAGTGTTTTAAATAACACTTGTTTTTTTTACCCGATAATTAATGAATGTGATTTGGGTTTGTCGTGAATGGTGTCTTCACTAACACTGTTCTTGAACCCAGTTGAGAAAAGATTAAATCTTTTGATTTAGATTTAATGAAGTGCACCAATTAAATAATATTTAATTGGAATTGAATGGATATTGATTTTTGGGTTTATCGTGAACAGTGTTTTAAATAACACTTGTTCTTTAACCCGATAATTAATGGGATGTGACTTTGGGTTTATCGTGAACCGTGTTTTAAATGACACTGATTCTTTAACCCAGTCACAGATTAAAACTAAGTGGAGTTTTAATGAATCTTTAATTAGATTGAAAAGATCGAGAATGGAGTATCACCAGTTTTGCTCCAGGCGATAGTTAAATCTTTAATTAGATTTGAACGTGAAATTTAGAAACTAACTGTCGGTTAGCCAAGCAGAAGGGTTTTCTGGATATTGATCTGATGTTGGTTTCGGCCTTCGGGGTTAATATTTGGGGAATTATTCTCTTGATTAATTTACGGTTAGTGACTAATGAATTGGAATGAGGCGTATGTTGTGTTTGTGTAACACTTTTATAAAATATACGCGAGTTATTCGGGAAGTCCGGGTTTATCCCATTCTGAATAATCGATACGACGATAAGTCGAAGATGAAGACGATGGTCGAAGACCGGAGGTCTTCACGTCGTTTGGGTGATAACTGATGATCTTGATTGGGCTGTACACCCAAGAAGATGGAAACAGTTGGTGATCGTCCAGACGTACTTGGAGATCGATGGATATGCGGGGTACTAGGTGCCTCCGGTTTCGTTCAGACCCAGAACGGACTTGTGAATGGACTGTGTGTCTGACACTGGATTTTAGTCTGTGTGATTGATCTCTATTAAATATATACCTGTTTGGCGGCGGAGAATTTATTCTCTTGCTTAACGCCCTTCTCTGAGACGTACGAGCTCAGGGGTTATATATTGATGGATATCAAACGTATGGAGTGAATTGCCTGTGTGGCATGCCTAAGTGGCAATTGATCGAGGCTTCTGTTGAAAAGCAAAGTCTTGTGGTGATGATCAAAGCACGGCCTTTGTGGCGTAGCTTTGTGTAACGTTTACCTCGCGTGTTTCACACCAGGTATGAACCAAAAACGGGAGACGGACGTCAGGGAGGGCATGCGTTTCTTTCTAGCTAGAAGTGGCGTCAGTGGTTTTACACGCCCTGACGAGTTTGACTTATGTGGTTGTTGCTGTTGCGAGGCGCCTCGGTTATATCGGTTTCGGCCGAATGCATTCTGGTCGGCTGACGGACCAGACTTACACCCCATAGGGTGGGGAGACGCATGTTCAGGCATTTTAATCCACATCGGTGGACCGGCCCTGAGGATCCAAGGGCCCACCTGAGTCTGGGTCCTGAGGCTCGGGCTAGACAGTCTCGAATCGGTTGAGGACTATCTTTTGCCTCGGTTCATAGAAGGAAATCCAATTTCCAAATACGTGACATTTGCGGTTTTAATTGTAATCCTATATATGGCGACATAGTGGGATGGGGCGCTTATGCCGCCTATGATTGATACTTATGATTTGAAGTTGTTTTATACACTATGCACTTATAATAGTATCAAATGATTTGTTTTAAACGTACCAAGCATTCTTTAGCTGTTATAAGGGAAAACCCTATCCTCGACTGCGTTGCATTGTGTGATGGGACCTGGGTCTTATAACAGCTTCATTTTTCTTTATTTAGCATTGCGCTGTTGGTTTTATGCACTGGTATTCTTGGGAGGAAACCCGTTCCGTGTTATACGGCGTGGTCCCTTGATTTACCTAATGATTTAAAATAAAGATTAATAACTGTTTTAGTTCTCACACCAGTCACATGACTGACCTGGAGTTTATTGTTTTAACCTAAACTCTGGGTGCCCCTATTTTGACACGGGCAGCTAGTAGTTTCGGTTTTGCAGATTTATATTCACAGGATCCTGGTTTACAGCTGGAACGATATCCGGAAAGCTTTGTATCCGTATATCTCATTCTAGTTGTGTATTGTATTATTTTCCGCTGCTATGTATTTAAATGTAATTTAAATCTCTGATATTTCTGTGTAATATTCATTTATACTCTGTATATTCTTGTAATCTGATGCATTGTTGTGATATACAATGAAATGTCCTTCTGTATGCGTTCTGTTGTGGCTTGTTCTCGAACTATCCGACGCTTTCCTTTACGGGGAAGTTGCGGGTTTTCACATTGAACCCTTCCTTTTGTTTGGCGTCGATAAATCCATAGAAAGTGGGCTTTGAAACTCCAATTTTTAGGTTTTTTTTCAAAGTCAATGTTTTGGGATTGGTTTGTAGAACAATACTAGTGGAACATGCTTAATCAGAGTGCGTAGCGGAAGCGTGATGGTATTTTAAATAGAAATGTTTCGAGAGATTTTTCCGACTATTTGAACAATGTGATATGATATTTGAAATGAGAATGATTATTTGGTCCTATATTTTTGGGTAAAGGATTTCCAAATATGTCTTGAATTATTTTGTAACTAATGTTTTGAAAGGAAAATAATTCGATTATATGAAATTTGATCTAAAGAATTTCGATACGATTTCTATGAATGATTTGTGAAGTTTTAGTTTGGAAATTTGAAAAGATTACTTGATTTGAGAAGATATTAAGAAATCGTATTGATTGAACTTGTCTTCCAAATACTCGGATATGATATAGTTTATAAGAGTGGTTTATAAACAAAAGGAAATTTCGACGACTTGAATCCCGATATTTGAAATATTTTGAAAAACAACAATATTATGATTGAAAGTATTTGCGAATTATTGTTGCGAAATGATTTATACCTTCGGGATATGAAATGATTTGATATGAACCATGGAATTGGGTAACCCGTGACTAAAGAAAGGGTGTGTGTGATTTGGGATTTTTGAGTCCTTATGATGGTCGGCTCCGGGAAAAGGAGAGACGTCATATATATATATATATATATATATACTATTTCGTGCGATAGGTCGTTCCCGAGTAACCTTGTCATGGGGAGAAACTTCTCGAGGAAATGGAACATATATATTGATATTGATTTTATCATAATATGTTTGAAGTTTTTGAAAGCGATTTTGGTTTTGAAAATCCCGAAGTGAAGTATGATTCTATATGAAAGGAAGGTATAGTACTTCAAATTTTGAAATGTAGAAATGGGATTCTAAGTTCGAGGAAATCATTTTGAGGCTTCAATTCTTTGCAAACCATATTTTTATCAAGAAAAGAAGTTTGAAATTTTCTATACTATGATTTAATTTAAGTTTTGATTTATTTTCAAGCTTATTTGAGATGATAAGTATTTTGTTTTGATATCTTTTAAATAAGATTTTTGTTTACTTAGGTAAATTTACAACTCTCCTTTTCGAGGACGAAAAGCTTCAAGTGGGGGAGATTGTAACGGCCCAGAAAATTTTGAGATTTAAAAATATAATTAAATTGAGATTTGACGGTAAAATCAATATTTATGTTCGGTTTTAAATTTATATAAAAAAGTTTGTCAAATTTTTGTACGTATAAACTAAATTTTTTTTCTTTTATATCCGTTAAATATTTTGTTGAATTTAATATTTGTGATATTTAATCTAATATAATTTAACTCGAAATTTGAATTGTTTAGATTTTTATTCGGTTTAAAAATTTATTTGAAATTGTATTCGAAAGGTATGAATACACTTATATTAGTTTGTATACTTTAATATAATTAGTAGTATGCACATTTTGAAAAAATATTTCTTTATTATCCTACACACTTGTTTAAAAATTTGAGAACTCCTTTACACATGTCCCTGTTCTAAGCATCAGTTCACCACGTGTTCTTTGTTCTGTATCGTGTCCTTCGTTAATTAGCCCCGCGTGTCCTCCTTGTCTACACGCGTCCCTTGTTCTCCCCGTACTTTTTTTTCTCTTTTTAATGTCACAAAAACAACTCCTCCTCCCAAATTTAATTCGTTTCCTCATCACCAAAGTAGCAGCATCTTCCTTTTCAGACCCGTGTAGCAGCTGAGTCCATCTCCAATTTCAGTTTCCCAAATCAAAGGAAATTCCACCGTTGGTTTTCTTCCTCAGCCAAAGATCAATTTCCTCCTTTGTGAAAAAAAAATTCCCAAAAATCAATTCGAGAAATCATGGCCTCCACTGAAAATCGGTCTCCTAATCGACGCCACCGATGCCATTTACCTTTGCCTCCTCTGATCAAAACCAACGCCGTCGACATCAATGTCCACCTCGCGCCTCTTTTCTCCTCTGAACCCTCACCGCCTCGAACATGCGACCAAGCTGTCGCCTCCTCAATCTTCCACCTGCTGGTTGCCATCCGCGAGTCTATGCAAACCTGAATCGCATGGTTCCAAAACTGAAGCCCCGATTTCTCCACCGTCGTCCGCTGTTTTCTGCTCGCTGCCGCGACCAAAGGTAAGTTCGCTTACATATTAAACTTCTTTCAAGTTAGAGATCTCGATTTCACCAAGTATAGTATGTTTTGATCAATTGTTTGCCATTGATGTTGACTACCTTGGTTGAACTATAACATATAGATAGTCTTGTTAAGTTAAGTATGAAATAAGTGCATGATTCTATTAAGATGTTGCCTTACCAGTTGCTGTCTAGTTGGGTCAATATACGTTGGTGCTACATCTAAATTGGATATGTTATCATGTTGCCATGCATCTTGTTCCGCTGCCCTATTCTTTGTTTATGCATGCAGTATTTTGATCTGCTATGACATTTGTTTGGCTTGGATTCGCTTATAAATAGCGCAACTACTGATCATTCTAAGAAAACTATATAATATGTCCAGCAATCATTTTTAAACAAATACATATACAACCCCAGTGGAGTTCTAAATGTGTCTTTTTGGTGGGTTTGGCCATTTATATTTTTGATCACTTTCAATTTCTGTTAGTCATTGGGCAATAAAACAGTATACGTATTTTACAGTTAACCATCAAAGTGTACTAATGTTGTTGCAACTGAAACATGAACTTCAAAATTTAGGAAAAATATTGGGTTATAAGCACATATATTTTTGGTTGACTTAAGCGCTTCTTATGAACCCTTGTCAAGCCGCATATCCAGTTTATGCTTGATTTGGAGTATGATTCATAATGATCTTGTTGGCATGCATGTATTTTACTGACCATGAAGACATAGGTAAGTTCTTAGATTTTTCTGTTAAACTTTGTTAAATTGGTTATACAGTCTAAAAAAAAAAATATGTCTGCATTCGGTTTTTATCATATGGGGGAATCCAAAAGATAACAGACCAAGATTCTATCCCCCTTTTGCTTATTTTATAATATTAGAATGTAAATAACCTCTCTTGCTGACAAAATGAAACATGGCTTGCATGTTTAGTTTGGGTACTCCTACATGATTCAGCAGCCTTTCTCATGCATATCTTCCATGTTTTATAACCCGTATGCCATTTCAGATCCAGTTGCCATGCATGTGCAACATTATTGCTATAAATACACTTCATTTTCTTGCTTGGACCTTTCATACTTGGGTACATGTTTATTTTGTTTCGCCTGTTATGCGTGCTACACATGAAACCACTCATGTAGTGTTTTCAAAAGAAACCATTCATGTAGCTTGTATTGTTTGTTATGCCTATTTACTTGCTGTGCTATTCATAATGCATGAAACCGTACCTGATGTTGTATTTTCTTGTGCGTCCACGATATTATTTTGACAGTTTCATTGGGTAATATTTCTTAATATTTGTTGGGATTAAACAATTAATCTTAGTGTTTATTGAAGTTTGCTAACGTGAAATAAGTTTAATCCTGACTCGGGTGTTTTGTGTATTTTGCATGGGACACTCGGGTCAGGCCCTAAGTGTTCCAGGTTATAGATATCAGCTCGCAAACTGGAGAGGACGTGCAAACGTGGAGACGCTCGTGCGCGCTACGCTCGACAACAAAGTATAAAATTTTATTCAGTTAAAAATTCATGTATACATCATATATATATATATATATTTTGTCCGCTGTGCAAATCTTGTATACAACTCTGATATTTATACAGAAATTTTATTCCGCTGCAAATTTTTACTATGTGGTTCTGTGTTGATTCTGTTTAAACCGTGTAAGCCAATAACAATCTATCGTTTTGATCGTTTCGAGTTGGTATAATTACCGACTCGAGGCGGGCAAAATGCCAGGTCGTTACAGTTGGTATCAGAGCTTTGGTTCATACAAAGCTTGGCTTATCTGGTTTAAAGTGAAATTGACACTAGAATCAGCGAATTTCGAAGAATAAATATTTTTGAAAGGATTTTCGAAAATAAAGTTTTTTTAAGAAGATTTGGAAATAGAGTATTTAAAAAAAAATTCGAAAATAAAACTTCTTTAGGCTCCTTACGATGAAGGTTCTCGAAGTCGTTCGCTGAGTGTTCGGAAAATAATAAAGGAAAATGAAAGAAAATTTGAAAATTTCAAAATAATTGAAATAAAAGTTTCCAAACTTTATGAAAGAATCATATAAGGATGTAGTTAATTCAGAAATTTTTGATTTGGAAGGAATTTAAAGTGTAATGGAAATGGTTGCGAGAATTTTATTGACGTCGAGGTCGGACTGTCAAGTATGTACGGACTTTGTATATACGCCTAGCTAACGTATATATGAAATCGAAGATGTACTAGATAGATATGGAATCCCATTCTAGTCGCTGGAGGATAATTCTGATGATGATGGCCACATCATCGGACATTTATTTTCGAGTTTCGAAAGTGGGATGACTGCATGATTCCGATCTAAACGTCGAGAAATACTTGAAACCGTGTAGATAAATGTTGAAAATGTTTGGATAAATTAAAAAAAAACGTCGTGATAAATTAATATGAAGAGATAAGTGGAATTTAAATAAATACATCTTCGTCGTTGTTGTTGTGTTTGTTTGCCTTGACCTGACGTCATCTGTCGCTTATCATCTCTTCGAGCTATTCGAGCTTGAGTTTGTCCAATCTTGTTCTTGAACCCTTCCTTTTGTTTGGCGTCGATAAATCCATAGAAAGTGGGCTTTGAAACTCCAATTTTTAGGTTTTTGTTTCAAAGTCAATGTTTTGGGATTGGTTTGTAGAACAATACTAGTGGAACATGCTTAATCAAAGTGCGTAGCGGAAGCGTGATGGTATTTTAAATAGAAATGTTTCGAGAGATTTTTCCGACTATTTGAACAATGTGATATGATATTTGAAATGAGAATGATTATTCGGTCCTATATTTTTGGGTAAAGGATTTCCAAATATGTCTTGAAATATTTTGTAACTAATGTTTTGAAAGGAAAATAATTCGATTATATGAAATTTGACCTAAAGAATTTCGATACGATTTCTATGAATGATTTGTGAAGTTTTAGTTTGGAAATTTGAAAAGATTACTTGATTTGAGAAGATATTAAGAAATCGTATTGATTGAACTTGTCTTCCAAATACTCGGATATGATATAGTTTATAAGAGTGGTTTATAAACAAAAGGAAATTTCGACGACTTGAATCCCGATATTTGAAATATTTTGAAAAACAACAATATTATGATTGAAAGTATTTGCGAATTATTGTTGCGAAATGATTTATACCTTCGGGATATGAAATGATTTGATATGAACCATGGAATTGGGTAACCCATGACTAAAGAAAGGGTGTGTGTGATTTGGGATTTTAGAGTCCTTATGATGGTCGGCTCCGGGAAAAGGAGAGACGTCATATATATATACTATTTCGTGTGATAGGTCGTTCCCGAGTAACCTTGTCATGGGGAGAAACTTCTCGAGGAAATGGAACATATATATTGATATTGATTTTATCATAATATGTTTGAAGTTTTTGAAAGCGATTTTGGTTTTGAAAATCCCGAAGTGAAGTATGATTCTATATGAAAGGAAGGTATAGTACTTCAAATTTTGAAATGTAGAAATGGGATTCTAAGTTTGAGGAAATCATTTTGAGGCTTCAATTCTTTGCAAACCATATTTTTATCAAGAAAAGAAGTTTGAAATTTTCTATACTATGATTTAATTTAAGTTTTGATTTATTTTCAAGCTTATTTGAGATGATAAGTATTTTGTTTTGATATCTTTTAAATAAGATTTTTGTTTACTTAGGTAAATTTACAACTCTCCTTTTCGAGGACGAAAAGCTTCAAGTGGGGGAGATTGTAACGGCCCAGAAAATTTTGAGATTTAAAAATATAATTAAATTGAGATTTGACGGTAAAATCAATATTTATGTTTGGTTTTAAATTTATATAAAAAAGTTTGTCAAATTTTTGTATGTATAAACTAAATTTTTTTTCTTTCATATCCGTTAAATATTTTGTTGAATTTAATATTTGTGATATTTAATCTAATATAATTTAACTCGAAATTTGAATTGTTTAGATTTTTATTCGATTTAAAAATTTATTTGAAATTGTATTCGAAAGGTATGAATACACTTATATTAGTTTGTATACTTCAATATAATTAGTAGTATGCACATTTTGAAAAAATATTTCTTTATTATCCTACACACTTGTTTAAAAATTTGAGAACTCCTTTACACATGTCCCTGTTCTAAGCATCAGTTCACCACGTGTTCTTTGTTCTGTATCGTGTCCTTCGTTAATTAGCCCCGCGTGTCCTCCTTGTCTACACGCGTCCCTTGTTCTCCCCGTACTTTTTTTTCTCTTTTTAATGTCACAAAAACAACTCCTCCTCCCAAATTTAATTCGTTTCCTCATCACCAAAGTAGCAGCATCTTCCTTTTCAGACCCGTGTAGCAGCCGAGTCCATCTCCAATTTCTGTTTCACAAATCAAAGGAAATTCCACCGTTGGTTTTCTTCCTCAGCCAAAGATCAATTTCCTCCTTTGTGAAAAAAAAATTCCCAAAAATCAATTCGAGAAATCATGGCCTCCACTGAAAATCGGTCTCCTAATCGACGCCACCGATGCCATTTACCTTTGCCTCCTCTGATCAAAACCAACGCCGTCGCCATCAATGTCCACCTCGCGCCTCTTTTCTCCTCTGAACCCTCACCGCCTCGAACATGCGACCAAGTTGTCGCCTCCTCAATCTTCCACCTGCTAGTTGCCATCCGCGAGTCCATGCAAACCTGAATCGCATGGTTCCAAAACTGAAGCCCCGATTTCTCCACCGTCGTCCGCTGTTTTCTGCTCGCTGCCGCGACCAAAGGTAAGTTCGCTTACATATTAAACTTCTTTCAAGTTAGAGATCTCGATTTCACCAAGTATAATATGTTTTGATCAATTGTTTGCCATTGATGTTGACTGCCTTGGTTGAACTATAACATATAGATAGTCTTGTTAAGTTAAGTATGAAATAAGTGCATGATTCTATTAAGATGTTGCCTTACCAGTTGCTGTCTAGTTGGGTCAATATACGTTGGTGCTACATCTAAATTGGATATGTTATCATTTTGCCATGCATCTTGTTCCGCTGCCCTATTCTTTGTTTATGCATGCAGTATTTTGATCTGCTATGACATTTGTTTGGCTTGGATTCGCTTATAAATAGCGCAACTACTGTTCATTCTAAGAAAACTATATAATATGTCCAGCAATCATTTTTAAACAAATACATATACAACCCCAGTGGAGTTCTAAATATATCTTTTTGGTGGGTTTGGCCATTTATATTTTTGATCACTTTCAATTTCTGTTAGTCATTGGGCAATAAAACAGTATACGTATTTTACAGTTAACCATCAAAGTGTACTAATGTTGTTGCAACTGAAACATGAACTTCAAAATTTAGGAAAAATATTGGGTTATAAGCACATATATTTTTGGTTGACTTAAGAGCTTCTTGTGAACCCTTGTCAAGCCGCATATCCAGTTTATGCTTGATTTGGAGTATGATTCATAATGATCTTGTTGGCATGCATGTATTTTACTGACCATGAAGACATAGGTAAGTTCTTAGATTTTTCTGTTAAACTTTGTTAAATTGGTTATACAGTCTAAAAAAAAAAAAATATGTCTGCATTCGGTTTTTATCATATGGGGGAATCCAAAAGATGACAGACCAAGATTCTATCCCCCTTTTGCTTATTTTATAATATTAGAATGTAAATAACCTCTCTTGCTGACAAAATGAAACATGGCTTGCATGTTTAGTTTGGGTACTCCTACATGATTCAGCAGCCTTTCTCATGCATATCTTCCACGCTTTATAACCCGTATGACATTTCAGATCCAGTTGCCATGCATGTGCAACATTATTGCTATAAATACACTTCATTTTCTTGCTTGGACCTTTCATACTTGGGTACATGTTTATTTTGTTTCTCCTGTTATGCATGCTACACATGAAACCACTCATGTAGTGTTTTCAAAAGAAACCATTCATGTAGCTTGTATTATTTGTTATGCCTATTTACTTGCTATGCTATTCATAATCCATGAAACCGTACCTGATGTTGTATTTTCTTGTGCGTCCACGATATTATTTTGACAGTTTCATTGGGTAATATTTCTTAATATTTTTTGGGATTAAAAAATTAATCTTAGTGTTTATCGAAGTTTGCTAACGTGAAATAAGTTTAATCCTGACTCGGGTGTTTTGTGTATTTTGCATGGGACACTCGGGTCAGGCCCTAAGTGTTCCAGGTTATAGATATTAGCTCGCAAACTGGAGAGGACGTGCAAACGTGGAGATGCTCGCGCGTGCTACGCTCGACGACAAAGTATAAAATTTTATTTAGTTAAAAATTCATGTATACATCATATATATATATATTTTTTCCGCTGTGCAAATCTTGTATACAACTCTGATATTTATACAGAAATTTTATTCCGCTGCAAATTTTTACTATGTGGTTCTGTATTGATTCTGTTTAAACCGTGTAAGCCAATAACAATCTGTCGTTTTGATCGTTTCGAGTTGGTTTGATTACCGACTCGAGGCGGGCAAAATGCCAGGTCGTTACAGTGAAACATAGGGAAGGGGAGTAAGCTGATAATGCGGTTGGTTACTGTGGAGTATGGCAGAAAATGGAAGGTCGTGTAAAGTTGCATGTATTCTCCTAGAGGGAAGAGAGCACGTCGTTGGAGTTTCTTGAAGCAAGGGGAGTAAACTAAGCATACAAAAATGGTGATCAAAGAATGGAAAATGGCATGCAAATGTTTTTTGGTACGGTTTTCCTTTTTGCAAGTAAAGGAGAAATATGATAGAGGCATGGATTTTGGGTAATGAGACGTGTGTACACAGTAGCTGGAAAGCAGAGGTGGCATGCAACACGCTGTTGCAGGTTCAAATTCCAGTTGTAGACGTGAGTTTTGATTCGGAGAATGAACGCTGGAGACCGACAAGCGGAGCAGTGGGCTATGGGGCGGAGAGGACAGGTCGGCATGGATAAAAACATTTAACGGTAAATCATGATAATTAAGGTAATGATTTATAAATAGTTAACGGTTAATTAGTTTATAAAATACATGTTAACTCTTGTAACATTGATATCTCGTTCGTTGGATATCAGAATTGTGAACGATCTAATTCATTGGAACCGTACGAAAGCTGGCTACGCTATGAAGTGGTTTGAAGCAATTGAGAGCACGTTAGAATTTTTGTCAGAATAAAATGTCTGGTGCAATCAACTGACGCAAAACATTATTTAACGGTTAACGCGCAAAGATGAGTAAATTCACTGACTCTGTTCTATTTTAAAAGATTATAATTATATTTTAATATTGATAATAATGGTTGAATGTTGTGTGATGGTCGTGTGATGACCCCCAAACTTCCATGGAATGAAAGTAAGGAATAATCATTTGGAATACAACATAAATACAATAATACATATCACAGATATAACATAGCATAGGAAATTCATAGAGTAACAACATCATAGCAGCGGAAATATAATGTCATCAACCACTGAAAATCCACAGTCACAGAATTCTACATTATTACATCAAGTTTGCAGAAAAGAAATAGTTCCAACTCCAACTTAAAACAACGTGGAATAAACCAAGTTTAATGTCTGAAATAAAAAGCAAAAGAAAAATGCAAAAGCAGTGAATGATAAGTGTCTTCAAGCTTCTAGTCATCACCTCTCCGTAAGCAAATCCAAGAAAGATAGTAAGCAACTCCAAAGAAAAGACTCCAAGCGAAGAATAAACTTGTTTACTTGGCTGCCCATGTAGAAAGGAGGGCACCCGAGTTTGCAAATAGGTGGAAACAAACAACGGGGTCAGTCGTGGGACTGGTGTGAGAATTCTTAACTAATAAATCACTATTAATAAGGCAAATCCAAAGACCACGCCGCTAATGCGGAACGGGTTTACTCTAATGGATTGCCGTGCATAAAAGTGTCAGAATAAATGATAAGTAAATCGTACAACAACGTTATGCTTTTTAGAAAAATGGAATCACCATAAGACCCAGGTCCCATCACACAATGCAACACAAACCAGAGGATATGATTTTACCTTATAGTGATTAAACATGCTAAATACGGCAAATACGAGTTTTATATTATTATTAGTATATATTAAAAACATTTCAAAGTAAATGTAGAAATCCTAGGAAGGATAGTATCTCATACTACCATGCCTCCATACTAGTAATACAATCAAATTCGTAGGGTCGTATTTGGATTTTGGTTTCCATCATGAGTCAAGGCTAGGGAGGCGCTCCTACCGATTCGAGACACTCTAGCTAATGTCTTAGGATCCCCTGCAGTGAACCCTTGGAAAGCTGCAGGGCCGGTCCACCATACGAGTTGCGGATTAGTTATTCCTAAACACACGTTTCCCAGTCCTATAGGACCTATCATCCGAGGCTCCTCATTCCATCATCCACATAAGTAAAATGTTGGGCCGTGTTAAAATCCAATCACTACTTCTAGCTAGAAAGAAACGTGCTGCTCTCCCTGCGTTCCCTTCTCCCGTTTTAGACTCCGCCGGTGTGTGAGGCTCGCGAAGTCATGATGTACACAAAGCTATGCCTAAACAGGCTATGCTTTGATCATCCCACAATGTCTGCTTTACAACAAAACCTTGATCCTATGCATCTTAGCATGCCACGTCATCACTCCATATCGTACTACCAACCCTTTGCCGAAATATATGAACGGGTGTTAAGCAAGAGAAAAAATTCCCCGCCACCAAACATCCATACTTCGACAAAAGATCAATAACATGATATTTGATAGAGTATGATGTCAGACACACAATCCATTTAGTAGCTTATGCTCTGGGTCTGAGCGAAAGCCAAACCCGTGAAATCAACACGTACATTTGGGCAATGACCATGACCTTCGAATTGGGAGCAAGTCAAATCAAGGCCTCGATCGTTGTCCATCCGAGGGAAGATTTACGGTCTTCATTCACCATCTTTATACTTCAATTAACGTCGTTTGATTATTTAGAATGAGAGAACTCGGACTTTCCAAATAATCCTCGTATATATATATATATATATATATATATATATATAAACATATATATATATATACATTTTAAAATCCTTCTTATACATTAATAAGTATTTTTATTAACGATTTATTCCTATTTTAATTATTTTAAATAATTAAATTTTTATATAACGACGCCTTAAGTCCATGGGCGACTATGGCGCTGCATTCAAACAATTTTGATTTTCACATTTCTCAGAATCTAACCGTTGGATCTTAAGGTAATATATATCGTTAGAAAGATTTTTCCATGACGGCCCTAACGGTTTCAGTTTCAAGAAAATCTGACGGTCGGATCTTCTTGTATAGTCGTTTAAAAGTACGATTTCAAAACACGAACTACCACGCCCTATTCGTTTAATTTTAATAATATTTATATATATAATCATTGAATCGTAATAACGTTGTTTGATTAAAACAACGCTCTACACACCTACCGATACTTACTGTAACAACCCGTAAAATCTGGGCCAGTTTAAAAATTTTATTTTTGCAATTTTAGCGAATTTTGATTATTTAATATGAATTATTTTAAATAATATCGACAATAAATTTATTTTGAATATAATTCGAACGTATATATTATACGCGTCGTCGTTAGAATAAAAATAATTATATATAATTATAAAAGGAATTGAAAATGGCGCGGTAGTTCGAAAATTCGATTTCTAATTTCAAATGAATATACAGAATTCAATATAAGTCAGAATTGAACGAAACAAGAAATATTTGAATCTGTATAACTATATCTTTGTAACGAAGTTGACAAACTGAGATTTCACTTTAGAAATGATAAGATATGTCCAGTAGAAAATTCAGAATAGTCGCTGTGGAATTTATATATATTTTATATAATATATAGCCCTTAAAAATAGCCGTTTTGCAAACGACCTCGGATTTCGACGAAACCAGTTTTGTTGGGTCCGAGATGTGAAGTTATTGCTAGGTTTCAAATTTCATAATTTTTCGAATCAATGTGTGAGCGTGGTAAAGGAAAACGCGTTTGACCAGTTTAAGTTGATTTTAATCGACTGGAAATTGGCCATTTTTCAAACGGTCTCAGAATTCGATGAAACTAGTTTTGTTAGGACCGTATCGTCAATACGAAGCTAGAAAATATTTTTCTAGAATTTTTAAAATTCGTATGCGACCCCGGTAATCTGAAATGTACGTTTAAAATTCAATATAGAGATTTAAAAGTAAATTAAACGGAAACTGATTGAATCGATTGAATCAGCTTGCGGTACATATCCCATTGTGTTCGGAATGGGGGTAAAACGCTATGGACGACAGGCGGTGGGCCTCGTTTCGAGGTCGTATGTGAAAGTCAACTTTTAGAAATTAAATAATATTAAAAAAAAAAAAAAACCTTCCTCCTTTAACCCTCTGCCCCCCCCCCCTTTTCCCTTCATAACCGATTTCAGCAGAAAAAGAAAAAAAAAAAAAGAACCCTAGATATCGACAGCCGCCCCCCCCCCTGAAGCGCCGCCGCCCGTCACCGAAGCTTTCCCCCCTCCCTCGACGAGCGTCGACGAAGCACCCCCCCCCCCTTGCTGCTGATGTTCGGCGACGAAGCACCCCCCCTGCAATGTTCGGCGACGAAGCACCCCCCCCCCCCCCGCAATGTTCGGCGACGAAGCACCCCCCCCCCTCCTGTAAGTTTTTCTTATTTTGTTTAAATAATTTTATTTTAGTAAAACTGATTTTTTTTAGTTAGGTTAAAACTGAATTTTATTTTAGAAAAACTGATTTTTGGTTAAGGAGTTTTAAAACTATTTTAAAAGAAGAAAAATAAAAACTGTTTTAAAAGAAGAAACTAAAAACTGGATTTTCTTTTTATGATATAAAAACAAAACTGCATTTTTATAAAGGATTTAAAAAACTGCATTTTTATAAAGGTAAAAAAAAAAAAAAAAAACTGATTTCTTTTAATTGATAAAACTGATTTTTTGTTTTAGGATTTAGAAACTGATTATAAAAACAGAATTTTTAAAAAACAGAATTTTTTAAAACAGAAATTTTATAAAAGAAAGTAAAACAGAATTTTTAAAACAGAAATTTTATAAAAGAAAGTAAAACAGAAATTTTATAAAAGAAAGTAAAACAGAAATTTTTAAAAAGAATTTTAAAAAAACAGAATTTTGAAAAACAGAAATTTTTAAAAGAATTTTAAAAACAGGATTTTGAAAAGAATATAAAAGCATGGTTTGGATATGATTTCCGGTGAAGTAAAAATATTATTTTTAATAGTGGAATAGCAAATGAGTATATGATTTTTTATTTATATATTAGCGAACGTGAAAACATGATTTTTGTCATATTAAAGAAGTGATTTTTATTATATAAACATCATGACAAAAATGAGATTTTTATTCATTTGAATAGCGATAGAAAAATAGAATTTTTATACGTTGAACTTAGAAATAAAAATATGATTTTTATGTATTGAACTTAGAAATAAAAATATGTTTTTTATATGTTGAACTTCGAAATAAAAACATGATTTTTATATATGGAATAGCGAAGTAAAAATTCGATTTTTACATATGTAGTGAAAGCGGACAACGAATGTGACAAAAAGGCGAAACGACGAAGACTTCTGCAAATGAAGTGCCGTGGAGCTAGGATAGCTAATCTGTGAGAATTTCTCACCTTTCAATTTATTTATTTTTAGTTATATATATATACTAGGATGCAGACGGTGTTTAGTAGCACCCGACACAATCGTCCACAGACCATGGACTTGTTTGTTTGGCTGTTTGGTTATTGATTGTGATATTGGTTTGAATGTGGTTTGTGGTGTGAAAGATCGAATCGATAAATTGGTTAGGATTAGACGTGCGCCGTTATAAGGCGAAGGAGTAAGGCTAGGTTAGACTCTTACTCCAAATTTTGTCGTTTGCACAATAAAATTGATATGATTGATGTGTGAATGGCGTGGGCCTTCACTAGACCGGGGATTAGGCTAGGCCTTGTCCCGTTTCTAGTATCGTGCCGTTATGCCGCCGAAATTTTCTAAAATATGTTAGAAAAATAAAAATATCATTTTTATTGAATAAATGAATTGAATAGAAATTCATATGTTGGAATAAAATGTTTTATCGTTAAAAATATAATTTTTAACGTGAATGTGAATAAATAAATATTCATTTACAAACCAGACGGTTTGTTTATGTACACCTATTTGAAAGACATTGATTGGGACGATAAATTCTACACATCGCCCAACTGCACAAATAAAATATGCGTTTGATTGTTTGAAACCCCACACGGGTGTTGGGATGAAATTTGAAGTTCACTCATCCTGATTGATTAAATGTGTCGATCGATTGATTGACAGGCTGTTATAAGCGTTGAATATCTATATTTGATGCTTATACAGTGTAGTGCACTTTGGTTGATGGTTGATTATTTTTCAATGTAATTATATACATGTGTTGTATGAAAATCCATATAATTAACTTTATATGGTAATTGATTGGGCCTCATTCCAATTTGAAAAATAAAGAATATTATAAAATAAAAGTTCATGTGTTGACAGTACTCATTCATTGAGATTGGTCATGTGTTGAACGAAATATTTTAGTAATAAAATTTACATCTTTATCGATATAAAATAAAAGTTCATGTGTTGACAGTACTCATTCATTGAGATTGGTCATGTGTTGAACGAAATATTTTGATAATAAGAAATATTTGAAAAAGAAATATTTGAAATAGAATATTTGAAAATAGAAATTTATGAAGCCGTGTTGATTAGATTGACGCCATTTTGACGTAAACGATATTTATATCGATTGAAACGATTTCGAATAGAAATGAATTGAAAACGATTTCGAAATGAAATGAATTGAAAACGATTTCGAAATGAATTGAATTGAAAATGATTTCGAAATAAATTGAATTGAAAACGATTTCGAATAGAAATGAATTGAAAACGATTTCGAAATAATTGAATTGAAAACGATTTCGAAATGAATTGAATTGAAAACGATTTCGAAATGAATTGAATTGAAAACGAATTGAAATGAATTCAAATTGAATTGAAATTTGAATTGAATAGAAATGAATTTTGTAACGAATTTATAAAGAAGAATTCAATTTTGATTTGAATTGAAAAGGAAGTTGAAATTGCTTTTGAAACGAATTTAAAACTATTTATATAATTCGTTTTAAATAAAAATCGACGAAGTATATATTATATATATTATATATATAATATAATGACCTGAATAGAACGCGCCGCGCCGCGGCAGTTCGTGAATTTCGACCATTTATTTCAAACGGACATTACGGGAGATCCGACCGTCGGATTCTCCTAAAACCGAAACCGTTGGGTTCGTATCGAAAAGAGCTTTCTAATGAAGGTTAGAAATTTGAAATCTAACGGTTGGATTTGGAGATACGTCCAAATCAAATTCGAAAAAGGTCGCTGTAAGTGCAGTTCGATGACCGTTGATGGAAATCGACTGTACGGGCCTTGATAAAATTATTAAAAATAGTAATAATTTGTGTAAAATCATAAGAAATGATTTGTGAAGAATTGGGATGAAAAATTCCATATTTGAAAAGATAAAAATAGATTTTTATCGAAATGAACTAGTTTTGAACTAGAATTATAATTCTATTTATTTTTAAATAAATAAATTGAATTTGAAATGGTTTTGAAAATAACCAAAATTTCCAATGATTGCATTGGAGTGGATTTGAATCGAAATTGTCTTCGGAATATTTCGATGTTGGAATTCGTGATTATACAGGTGTGGTTATGGAAATTTGAAAGATATATATTTATATCGTTATTTCCAATACGACATTTGTCAATCGTGGAATTCGATATTGAATATAAGCCGATATATTTTCTATTCAGAGCCTTGTATTGAATATCGAATGTGATTTGGGTTTGTCGTGAATGGTGTCTTCACTAACACTGTTCTTGAACCCAGTTGAGAAAAGATTAAATCTTTTTATTTAGATTTAATGAAGTGTACCGATTAAATAATATTTAATTGGAATTGAATTGATATTGATTTTTGGGTTTATCGTGAACAGTGTTTTAAATAACACTCGTTCTTTAACCCGATAATTAATGGAAATTGATTTTTGGGTTTATCGTGAACCGTGTTTTAAATGACACTGATTCTTTAACCCAGTCGAAGATTAAAACTAAGTGGAGTTTTAATGAATCTTTAATTAGATTGAAATGATCGAAAGTGGAGTATCACCAGTTTTGCTCCAAGCGATAGTTAAATCTTTAATTAGATTTGAACGTGAAATGGTAATTGAATTTACCGATAACACCGTGGTGTTAGATATGAAGTATTACCAGTTTTACTTCATGGGATGAATAGGTTGGGATTGGGAAATTAAAACAAATGATTACTTCGGTAAGGTTCGCTAATCCCGACTAGTTTGAATTGATATTCAAAAATGGATTAAAGAATAAATTCAAGGAATTTATCTTTGATAAAATTAATGGGAATCTTTCCCTATGAATGTGAAATTTAGAAACTAACTGTCGGTTAGCCAAGCAGAATGGTTTTCTGGATATTGATCTGATGTTGGTTTCGGCCTTCGGGGTTAATATTTGGGAAATTATTCTCTTGATTAATTTACTGTCAGTGACTAATGAATTGGAATGAGGCGTATGTTGTGTTTTTGTAACACTTATTTAAATATACGCGAGTTATTCGGAAAGACCGGGTTTATCCCATTCTGAATAACTGATACGACGATAAGTCGAAGATGAAGACGATGGTCGAAGACTGGAGGTCTTCACGTCGTTTGGGTGATAACTGATGATCTTGATTGGGCTGTACACCCAAGAAGATGGAAACAGTTAGTGATCGTCCAGACGTACTTGGAGATCGATGGATATGCGGGGTACTAGGTGCCTCCGGTTTCGTTCAGGCCCAGAACGGACTTGTAAATGGACTGTGTGTCTGACATTGGATTTCATTCTGTGTGACTGATATCGGTTGCATAGAGTGGTTTGCCTGTGTGGCATGCTAAGATGCAAATGATCAAGGCTTCTGTTGAAAAGCAAAGTCTTGTGGTGATGATCAAAGCACGGCCTTTGTGGCGTAGCTTTGTGTAACGTTTACTTCGCGAGTTTCACACCCGGTATGAACCAAAAACGGGAGGGACATCAGGGAGGACTTGCGTTTCTTTCTAGCTAGAAGTGGCGTCAGTGGTTTTACACGCCCTGACGAGTTTGACTTATGTGGTTGTTGCGGTTGCGAGGCGCCTCGGTTATATCGGTTTCGGCCGAATGCATTCTGGTCGGCTGACGGACCAGACTTACACCCCATAGGGTGGGGGGACGTATTGTTCAGGCATAATAATCCACTCCGTGTGGACCGGCCCTGACGATCTAAAGGGTTGATGCGTTCTGATCCTGTGGCTCGGGCTAGAGAGTCACGAATCGGTTGAGGACTATCTTTTGCCTCGGTTCATAGACGGAAATCCAATTTCCAAATACGTGACATTTGCGGTTTTATTTGTAAACCTATATATGGCGACATGATATATGGTACCCATGCCGCCTATGATTGATACTTATGATTTGAAGTTGTTTTATACACTATGCACTTATATAGTATCAAATGATTTGTTTTAAACGTATCAAGCATTCTTTGGCTGTTATAAGGGAAAACCCTATCCTCGACTGCGTTGCATTGTGTGATGGGACCTGGGTCTTATAACAGCTTCATTTCTCTTTATTTAGCATTGCGCTGTTTGTTTTATGCACTGGTATTCTTGGGAGGAAACTCGTTCCGTGTTATACGGCGTGGTCCCTTGATTTACCTTTTAAAATAAAGATTAATAACTGTTTTAGTTCTCACACCAGTCACATGACTGACCTGGAGTTTATTGTTTTAACCTAAACTCTGGGTGCCCTTATTTTGACACGGGCAGCTAGTAGTTTTGGTTTTGCAGATTTATAACCCACAGGATCCTGGTTTACAGCTGGAACGATATCCGGAAAGCTTTGTATCCGTATATCTCTTTCTAGTTGTATATTGTATTATTTTCCGCTGCTATGTATTTAAATGTAATTTAAATCTCTGATATTTCTGTGTAATATTCATTTATACTCTGTATATTCTTGTAATCTGATGCATTGTTGTAATATACAATGAAACGTTCTTCTATATGCGTTCTGTTGTGGTTTGTTCTCGAACTATCCGACGCTTTCCTTTACGGGGAAGTAACGGGTCTTTACACTTACCAAAATTTTAATTTATTTAAAATGAAAATAATATTACCACATTCTAAATTTATTCTTTTATTTACATTGAAAATGTAAATTCTGATACACTCAAAATCTTTAAATTACATATAAAAATATAATTTTTAATAACAATGCAAACTCTACTCATAATTCACATTGTAAAAACATGATTTTTTATTACAATGCAAACACTACCTCTAATTTCCATTGTAAAAATATGATTTTTAATTATAATGCAAATACTACATCTAATTCATATTTTAATTACAAAGAAAAATGTAATTTTTAACATACAATATTAATTCACTTTATAATTTACATATAAAAATGTGAATTTTGACATACGATGAAATTCACCTTTTAACTACAAAGAAAAATGTAATTTTTAACATACAACATTAATTCACTTTTTAATTTACATATAAAAATGTAAATTTTGACATACGATGAAATTCACCTTTTAATTACAAAGAAAAATGTAATTTTTAACATACAATAAAATTTCACTTCATAATTTACATATAAAAATGTAAATTTTAACATACGATGAAATTTACCTTTTAATTACAAAGAAAAATGTAATTTTTAACATACAATAAAATTTCACTTTATAATTTACATATAAAAATGTAAATTTTAACATACGATGAAATTCACCTTTTAATTACAAAGAAAAATGTAATTTTTAACATACATTAAAATTTCACTTTATAATTTACATATAAAAATGTAAATTTTAACATACGACGAAATTTACCTTTTAATTTCAAAGAAAAATGTAATTTTTAACATACAATAAAATTTCACTTTATAATTTACATATAAAAATGTAAATTTTAACATACGAGAAAATTCACTTTTAATTACAAAGAAAAATGTAATTTTTAACATACAATAAAATTTCACTTTATAATTTACATATAAAAATGTAAATTTTAACATACGATGAAATTCACCTTTTAATTACAAAGAAAAATGTAATTTTTAACATACATTAAAATTTCACTTTATAATTTACACATAAAAATGTAAATTTTAACATACGATGAAATTCACCTTTTAATTTCAAAGAAAAAATTAATTTTTAACATACAATAAAATTTCACTTTATAATTTACATATAAAAATGTAAATTTTAACATACGATGAAATTCACCTTTTAATTACAAAGAAAAATGTATTTTTTAACATACAATAAAATATCACTTTATAATTTACATATAAAAATGTAAATTTTAACATACGATGAAATTCACCTTTTAATTACAAAGAAAAATGTAATTTTTAACAAACAATAAAATTTCAATTTATAATTTACATATAAAAATGTAAATTTTAACATTCGATGAAATTCACCTTTTAATTACAAAGAAAAATGTAATTTTTAACATACATTAAAATTTCACTTTATAATTTACATATAAAAATGTAAATTTTAACATACGATGAAATTCACCTTTTAATTTCAAAGAAAAATGTAATTTTTAACATACAATAAAATTTCACTTTATAATTTACATATGAAAATGTAAATTTTAACATACGATGAAATTCACCTTTTAATTACAAAGAAATATGTAATTTTTAACATACAATAAAATTTCACTTTATAATTTACATATAAAAATGTAAATTTTAACATACGATGAAATTCACCTTTTAATTACAAAGAAAAATGTAATTTTTAACATACAATAAAATTTCACTTTATAATTTACATATAAAAATGTAAATTTTAACATACGATGAAATTCACCTTTTAATTACAAAAAAAATGTAATTTTTAACATACAATAAAATTTCACTTTATAATTTACGTATAAAAATGTAAATTTTAACATACGATGAAATTCACCTTTTAATTACAAAGAAAAATGTAATTTTTAACATACAATAAAATTTCACTTTATAATTTACATATAAAAATGTAAATTTTAACATACGATGAAATTCACCTTTTAATTACAAAGAAAAATGTAATTTTTAACATACAATAAAATTTCACTTTATAATTTACCTATAAAAATGTAAATTTTAACATATGATGAAATTCACCTTTAATTACAAAGAAAAATGTAATTTTTAACATACAATAAAATTTCACTTTATAATTTACATATAAAAATGTAAATTTTAACATACGATGAAATTCACCTTTTAATTACAAAGAAAAATGTAATTTTTAACATACAATAAAATTTCACTTTATAATTTACATATAAAAATGTAAATTTTAACATACGATGAAATTCACCTTTTAATTACAAAGAAAAATGTAATTGTTAACATACAATAAAATTTCACTTTATAATTTACATATAAAAATGTAAATTTTAAGATACGATGAAATTCACCTTTTAATTACAAAGAAAAATGTAATTTTTAATATACGGTCCTAATTCGCATCTAAACAACATATAAAAATGTCATTTTTATTTTACCGTTCTAATTTACATCTAAACAACATATAAAAATGATGTAAATTTCATACGATGCAAATTTCTATTTTATTTCACCTAAAAAAAACAATGTAAATTTCATACGATGTAAATTTCTACTTTATTTACATTAAAAATAATATAAATTTCATACGGTGAAATTCTTATTTTTTTTACATTAACAAAAATGTAGACTTTACATATGGTGAAATTCCTATATATTTACATTAATAAAAATTTAAACTTTTCATACGGTGAATATTCTATATATTTACATTAATAAAAATGTAAACTTTTCATACGGTGAATATTCTATATATTTACATTAATAAAAATGTAAACTTTTCATACGGTGAAATTCCTCATTATAGTCACATCTAAAAATGTCATTTATACTTTATCGTTCTAATTTACATTAAATTAATCATATAAAAATGTCATCTTTATTTCATCGTTCTTATTTACATTAAAATAACATATAAAAATGTCATCTTTATTTCATCGTTCTTATCTACACTAAAATAACATATAAAAATGTAATCTTCATTTCATCGTTCTTATTTACATTAAAATAACATATAAAAATGTCATCTTTATTTCATCGTTCTTATTTACATTAAAATAACATATAAAAATGTCATCTTTATTTCCTCGTTCTTATTTACATTAAAATAACATATAAAAATGTCATCTTTATTTCATCGTTCTTATTTACATTTAAAATAACATATAAAAATGTCATCTTTATTTCATCGTTCTTATGTTTCGTACGTTTTCATGTTTTATACTTCTTTGCATTTACAAGGAGATGTAAATAAATATAAATGTCAAGTTTCTAATGTCAAGGTTCAATTTCAATGCATTAACATAACGCTAAAATAAGGTTCAACTTCAACATCATAACATAACACAAAATATAAGGTCCGACTTCGTGTGATAACATTCATGTGATGAATACATATAGATTTATAATTATCTATCATAGCAACATAACAACATCATCAATCATATCTAAACAAAATAGATCTGAAGATTAACCATGGGATTACTACGTCACAACAAAGTAATTATTTAATTAATTAATTTAAATGAGGAAATTTCACATCTAACACTTAAAATTTCAGATCTAATATCATAACATCGCAACAATTCAGATCTGCAACTTATATTAACATCCATCATCGATCGGTCCATTTATTTTTATTCTCAACTTCTCATAACGCAAGAATAACAAATAAATTAATTAAATTTATTTAAAAATAAATTATCACCTTGCTTGGATTTAAAATGAATGTCCAAACTCGATCAGATCTCGTGTTCAAAGTCATGGTGGTTTCAGATCTGAGAGATTTCAATTTGAAATTCAAACGAATAAATTAGAAACTGACTTTTAACAACTGTCGCTGTAACGCTTAAAAGCATCGCAAAACTGAGTTGAATTTTACCTTTATAATTTCAGTTTGTTCAAAACTTCAATTCAGAAAATCGGGAGCTGTAGTTGATGGTTCGAGGAGCGCTTTGCGGGAGATCGACGGGCTTGGAGAGGCAGATGTTCGCCAGAAAGGGGGGAGGGTGCCGCTGTGCCTGGCGGCGGCGGGAGGGCTCGAACGACGGCGGGTTCAGCGAGGTGGTTTGGCGGCTACAGGCTTCGGGGAGGGACAATTTTGGTACGGGGTCAAAGAGGAAGAAGAGGGCTTCGAAAAACTCAACTGCGGGGTGGTCTAATTCTCTACGGATTGGGAGAGAAGGAGGAGAGAAGTTTTGAAAAGGGGGCGGCTATGGGTTATGCGATTCGGGAAGAAGACAACGTATAGAGCCGTATTTATACAAATATTTCCACGTATTTTCTAATTTATTTATTTATTTATTTAATTCCGGAAAATAGGGTTTTCTCGTTCGAACTCGTATTCGCGCTCAACGACTGTCGAACAATAGGTTTTGACGCCTTCTAAACGCAATGGCGCTATTGCCGAAGTCCAATATTGAAGTTAAAAGCATGTTTCTATTATTTTCAAATTAATTCATTTATTTTTAATTCGAACGTACTTTCTAATTTTACTAGGGTCACATACGAAGTCAGAAAAATCCAGAAAAATCATTTTTGGCTTTCTTATGACGATACGATCCTAACAAACTTTATTTCGTCGAATTCTGAGAATGTTTGAAAAATTGCTATTTTTCAGTCAATTAATTTTGACCGAAATGGACAAAACACAGTTTCTTTTGCCACGCTCACATACTAGCTTCAAAAATCATGAAATTTTGAAACTTAGCAATAATTTTACATTCCGGATCCAACAAAAGTTGTTTCGTCGAATTCCGAGGTCGTATGCAAAATGTCGATTTTCAAGGGCGATATATTTTCTATAGCGACCTTTCTGAAAATTCATTTGGCCATAACTTTTGATTCCCGCTATGAAACTTCAATTTTTCAAATTCGTTAGAAAGATATTCATTGATAGATTTAAATATTTTTCGTTCCATCAAAATCCGGTTTATTCTGCATCCTGTGTAGTTAGTCAAATTTCAAGTTTGACTTTTCAAACTACCTTCCTATTTCTAATTCTTTATGCAATTTATTTGAATATATTTGCATTAACTTTGCTCAAAATAAATTTCCATTCATTTTTATTTGAAATAATTTATTTTAAATATTTAAACACCCCTAAAATCTCTAAAATGAAAAATTAAAATTGGCCCCAAATTACGGGTTGTTATAGTCTCCCCCGCTTAAGAACTTTTCGTCCTCGAAAAGAAAAATTGAAGAATAGAAGGGTAGAAACCAACATAAATAATAGAAAGTATTCTAAGCGTACCTCAAAATAAAACTAATCGGGGATGTCCACTCTGCATTTGGGATAGGCTTGTTTGATACTCTCCTCGGTTTCCCAAGTGCATTCTCTAGGATCACCGCTCCATTGCACCTTGACTAGGTTGATACTTTTATTTCTCAGCTTCCTAGTCTCCTTGCCAATAATTTTCAGTGGTTCTCTTCTCACTGCAAGGCTCGGGGTAATCTCCAAATCTTGTTGTGTTGCTTCTTCCACAATCAGATCTGGATCATGGACATGCCTTCGAAGTTGAGATACATGGAATACATCGTGCACTCCAGGCAACCAGTCAGGCATCTGAATTCTATAAGCTAGGGTGCCAATCTTTTTAAGAATAGGGAAAGGCATGATGAATCTAGGTGCTAATTTTCCTATCTTTCCAAAATGGATAACACCTCGCATTGGAGAGACTTTCTGATAGACATAGTCACCCACTTCAAAAGCTAGCTCTCGCCTTCTTACGTCTGCATAGCTTTTTTATCTACTTTGGGCAGCCAATAGTCGCTTCTTAATAAAGTCAACTTTGTCTGAAGCTTCTCGGATCATGTCTGGACCCAACACAATCCGATTTCCTTTTTTAACCCAACACGTTGGCGATCTACACGGCCTACCATATAAGGCTTCAAATGGAAACATTTTCAAACTTGCTTGATAGCTATTGTTGTACGAGAACTCAACTAAATGCAAGTGATCCTCCCAAGAACCTCCAAAGTCGAGTATGCAAGCTCGCAATAGATCTTCAAGAATGCGATTCACTCGCTCAGTCTGGCTGTCAGTCTGAGGGTGATACGCGATACTGAGATTCAACTTTGTTCCCAACTCATTTTGGAATGCTTCATAAAATTTACTAGCAAAGATAGGATCACGGTCGCTAACTATGCTACTAGGAACTCTGTGTAAATGAAAAGATTATCATTTAATTTGCAAAAGAAAATTTTCATTCAGATTATGAAGAAAAGGAAAGATTTAGTTTTATTACCCGTGTAGCCTGACGATTTCTTTGAAATAGATTAGCGCCAGACTTTGAGCAGTTCTAGTGGATTTGACAGGTGTGAAATGAGCGGACTTTGTGAAGCGATCCACGATCACCCATATGTTGTCATTTCCTTTCCTAGTACGAGGCAGACCATCTATGAAATCCATGGAGACTTGGTCCCACTTCCAATCTGTTACTTCTAATGGCTGCAACAACCCTGCCATCTTTTGTTGATCACTTTTTACTTGTTGGCATGTGGGGCATTTACTCACATAAATGGATATATTCCTCTTCATAGACCTCCACCAAAATGTGCGCTTTAGGTCTTGATACATTTTGCTCACACCGGGGTGGATGCAAAGCTTTGATTTGTGACCCTCATCTAAAACTTCTCTTATGAGCTCGGGGATACTTGGAACACAAATCCGCCCGTGCAATCTGAGAACTCCCTTGCCATCTATTTGGAAGTCCGTGTTTTCACCTCCTTGAATTCTTTCAATCATTTTCCGAATAAAAGCATAACTTTTCTAAAGAGAGGCGATCTTATCAATCAAAGAAGGGGTGATGATGAGGCTTGCGACAATGACTTCCTTTCTACTAAGTGCATCTGCCATAACATTGGCTTTTCCTGGCGTATATAAGATGTCAAGATCGTATGCCACCAGAAATTCTAGCCATCGTTGTTGCCTTAAATTCAAATCCTTTTGATCGAAGAGATATTTCAAAGATTGATGGTCTGTGTATAATTCAAAATTTTCACCCAAGAGATAATGTCTCCGAATTTTTAAAGCAAAGACTACGGCCAACAACTCTAAGTCATGGACACGATAATTCTTCTCATGCGGCTTTAATTGACGGCTTGCATATGCAACAACTCTGCCCCTTTGCATCAGTACTGCACCAAGACCACCACTTTGAGAAGCATTGGTGTAGACTTTTAAATCTTGGTTGCCATCGATGATGGTAAGTACGGGAGCAGTAGTCAAACTCACCTTTAGCTTTTGGAATGCCTCCTTACAATCCGATGTCCAATTGAATTTGGCATGCTTCTTGGCAAGCTTTGTTAATGGGCTAGACAGCTTGGCGAAACCTTCGACAGATTTCCTATAATATCCGGCCAAACCTAGGAAGCTTCTTACTTCAGTGGGTATACTGGGCTGGTTCCAATCTCGAATGGCAACAATTTTACTTGGATCAACTGTGATTCCTTCTTTTGACACAACATGGCCCAAGAATTTTACTTCTTCTTGCCAAAATGTGCATTTGGAAAACTTTGCTTTTAGAACATTTCGTCGTAGAATTTCCAACACTTCCCTTAAATGCCCTTCATGCTCCTCCTTAGTTTTAGAATAGATTAGAATATCATCAATGTAGACTAGGACGAATTTATTTAGGACCTCCCGGAAGACCCTATTCATCAAGTCGACAAAGTAAGCTGGAGCATTGCATAAACCGAACGGCATCACTAACCATTCGTAGAATATATCGGGACCTCTGAAGGCGGTCAAAGGTATGCATTCTTCAGCTATGCGGAGTTGGTGGAAACCTGTGGCTAGGTCCATCTTCGAAAACACCTTGGCTCCATTTAATTGGTCCATCAAATCATCTATGCGGGGCAAGGGGTATTTGTTCTTCAATGTTTGTTTGTCAAGATCGTGGTAATCGACACAAAGTCTTAGAGTACCGTCCGATTTGGGGACAAACACCACAGCTGCACCCCAATTTGAAAAGCTAGGTCGGATGAGTCCCTTCCACTTAAGCTGCTTGGTTTGGGTTTGCAATTCTTCCTTTTCTTTAGGAGTCATCCTTCTGACAGCATGAACTACAGGTCTTGCATTAGGAACAAGATCAATCCTGAAATCGATTTCCCTTCGCGGGGGTAGGCTGTCTACTTCTTCAAATACATCCGCGTAATCTTTTACCACGGGAATATTTTCTCAGGAAAGGGGAGTGATCTCTAGGGAAGACCAAAATGCCTTTCTATCAGATTTTGCCCCATGGCAAGGTATAGCAACAGTGTTTCCGAAACCTGTGTTCACCTTAACCACTCTTTCTGAACATAACACCTCAGCGTCATATTTGGTTAGCCAATCAAGACCGAGGACGATATCAAACTCGGAGAAATTCATAATGATCAAGTTAAATGGAAATTTGAAATAGGAGTAAGATACAGGCACTTTACAAAATAAATCTAGAGTGGTAGAATCTCCTACAGGGTTGTGAACATTTAGTGGTTCTTTAAGACTTCTTTGCTTTAGTTTCAATTTATGGACCGTATTGTTAGAAATAAAGCTTCTCGATGCACCTGTATCAAATAAGGCAGCAACAGGGATATTTTTAACAGAAATGGTACCATCTAAAACATCGGGCTTACCTGCTCCTTCGGAAGAAGTAAGAGCGGAAGAAGATGGTGCACTTGCCCCTTCATACACATGTGCTACCTGCACTCCTTTCAACAGCGGACAATTTGGCTTGATATGGCCCTTCTTGTGGCAATTGTAGCATTCCTTGGTGTCGTCGCTTCGGGCCTTCTTAGGATTTCTGCAGTCCTTGTTATAGTGCCCAAATTTTTGGCAGTTGTAGCATTGCACCTTTAACTTATCGTGCCCCTTAGCAGCTCCAGAATTGTTTCCTTTAGTCTTCTTCTCTGTTTGCTTACTCTTGTTGTTGGTCAAGCTCCTTTCCCTGTCTTGTTGGGAATTCTTCCTATCATTTTCCTCATATCGACAAGCGAACTCCACCAGCCTATTGAAAGAGAGGTCGATGTGGGTAGTGGCTCTATCAATATACTTCCTCGCAAGCCCATTAATGAACCTCTTGTTCTTCTGCAAGTCATCCTGGACCAATTCAGGGCCATAGCGGGAGAGGTCTTCAAATCTTCGTACATATTCTGAAATGGTCTTGTCGCCTTGCTTCAGATTGGCGAACTCGTCATGTAGTTTCTCTACCTCCTGCCTTGGAATGTATTTGTCATTGAAAAGCTCCTTAAACCTGGTCCAAGTCATATTTTCTGCAATCTCTCCAACTGTGACAGTGTCCCACCAGTTTTGAGCTTCCTCTTGTAATAGCCATGAAGCCACTAATCTTTTCCTATGATCCTCCAACTCTAATCCTCCAAAAATCTTTTCACAGTTCCTCAGCGAAGCTTGAGCTTGTGTCATAGTCTCAGTACCCTTGAATGGCACTCCTCCCAGGTTCTTGTATTTCTTTGCCATCTTATCTAAATCAAAGGGCTGCGGTGGTGGTGGTTGCTGAACAGTAGCCTCCTCGGTTCCAGCAGCATTCTGCCTTCTTGCTCTAGCTCTAGCTCTTGCGGCAGCGGTACTCATTTCTAGTTAGTTCTGTACGATCAAGGAAAGAGTCAGAACAACTATAATGGTGATTTGAAGAGTTGATCAAGATAAAAGGACGGATAAAAGATAATGATAGAATGGCTGACTATTATGTATTCACATGAAATGTTCACCATAGAATATCGTGATTCTATGTAAACAAATTATCATAAATATGTTATATCCCAAAGCTAAGTTTAACCAAAGCTCTGATACCAACTGTGATGACCCCAAACTTCCATGGAATGAAAGTAAGGAATAATCATTTGGAATACAACATAAATACAATAATACATATCACAGATACAACATAGCATAGGAAATTCATAGAGTAACAACATCATAGCAGCGGAAATATAATGTCATCAACCACAGAAAATCCACAGTCACAGAATTCTACATTATTACATCAAGTTTGCAGAAAAGAAATAGTTCCAACTCCAACTTAAAACAACGTGGAATAAACCAAGTTTAATGTCTGAAATAAAAAGAAAAAGAAAAATGCAAAGCAGCGAATGATAATTGTCTTCAAGCTTCTAGTCATCACCTCTCCACAAGCAAATCCAAGAAAGATAGTAAGCAACTCCAAAGAAAAGACTCCAAGCGAAGAATAAACTTGTTTACTTGGTTGCCCGTGTAGAAAGGAGGGCACCCGAGTTTGCAAAAAGGTGGAAACAAACAACGGGTCAGTCGTGGGATTGGTGTGAGAATTCTTAACTAATAAATCACTATTAATAAGGCAAATCCAAAGACCACGCCGCTAATGCGTAACGGGCTTACTCTAATGGATTGTCGTGCATAAAAGTGTCAGAATAAATGATAAGTAAATCGTACAACAACGTTATGCTTTTTAGAAAAATGGAATCACCATAAGACCCAGGTCCCATCACACAATGCAACACAAACCAGAGGATAGGGTTTTACCTTATAGTGAATAAACATGCTAAATACGGCAAAACGAATTTAATATTATTATTAGTATATATTAAAAACATTTCAAAGTAAATGTAGAAATCCTAGGAAGAATAGTTTCCCATACTACTATGCCTCCATACTAGTAATACAATCAAATTCGTAGGGTCGTATTTGGATTTTGGTTTCCATCATAAGTCAAGGCTAGGGAGGCGCTCCTACCGATTCGAGACACTCTAGCTAATGTCTTAGGATCCCCCGCAGTGAACCCTTGGAAAGCTGCAGGGCTGGTCCACCATACGAGTTGCGGATTAGTTATTCCTGAACACACGTTTCCCAGTCCTATAGGACCTATCATTCAAGGCGCCTCATTCCATCATCCACATAAGTAAAATGTTGGGTCGTGTTAAAACCCAATCACCACTTCTAGCTAGAAAAAAACGTGCTACTCTCCCTGCGTTCCCTTCTCTCGTTTTAGACTCCGCCGGTGTGTGAGGCTCGCGAAGTCACGTTGTACACAAAGCTATGCCTAAACAGGCTATGCTTTGATCATCCCACAAGGCCTGCTTTTTAACAAAACCTTGATCCTATGCATCTTAGCATGCCACATCATCACTCCATATCGTACTACCAACCCTTTGCCGAAATATATGAATGGGTGCTAAGCAAGAGAATAATTTCCCCGCCACCAAACATCCATACATTCGACAAAAGATCAATAACATAATATTTGATAGAGTATGATGTCAGACACACAATCCATTTAGTAGCTTATGCTCTAGATCTGAGCGAAAGCCATACCCGTGAAATCAACACGTACGTTTGGGCAATGACCATGACCTTTGAATTGGGAGCAAGTCAAATCAAGGCCTCGATCGTTGTCCATCCGAGGGAAGATTTACGGTCTTCATTCACCATCTTTATACTTCAAGTAACGTCGTTTGATTATTTAGAATGAGAGAACTCGAACTTTCCAAATAATCCTCGTATATGGATATATACATTTTAAAATCCTTCTTATACATTAATAAGTATTTTTATTAACGATTCATTCCTATTTTAATTATTTAAAATAATTATATTTTTATATAACGACGCCTTAAGTCCATGGGCGACTATGGCGCTGCATTCAAACAATTTTGATTTTCACATTTCTCAGAATCTAACCGTTGGATCTTAACGTAATATATATCATTGGAAAGATTTTTCCAAGACGGCCCTAACGGTTTCAGTTTCAAGAAAATCTGACGGTCGGATCTTCTTGTATAGTCGTTTAAAAGTACGATTTCAAAATGTGAACTACCACGCCCTATTCGTTTAATTTTAATTATATTTATATATATAATCATTGAATCGTAATAACATCGTTTGATTAAAACAACGCTCTACACACCTACCGATACTTACCAAATTTTTAATTTATTTAAAATGAAAATAATATTACCGCATTCTAAATTCATTCTTTTACTTACATTGGAAATGTAAATTTTGATACACTCAAAATCTTTAAATTACATATAAAAATATAATTTTTAATGACAATGCAAACTCTACTCCTAATTCACATTGTAAAAACATGATTTTTAATTACAATGCAAATACTACCTCTAATTTACATTGTAAAAATATGATTTTTAATTACAATGCAAATACTACATTTAATTCACATTTTAATTACAAAGAAAAATGTAATTTTTAACATACAATATTAATTCACTTTATAATTTACATATAAAAATGTGAATTTTGACATACGATGAAATTCACCTTTTAATGACAAAGAAAAATGTAATTTTTAACATACAACATTAATTCACTTTATAATTTACGTATAAAAATGTAAATTTTGACATACGATGAAATTCACCTTTTAATTACAAAGAAAAATGTAATTTTTAACATACAATAAAATTTCACTTTATAATTTACATATAAAAATGTAAATTTTAACATACGATGAAATTTACCTTTTAATTACAAAGAAAAATGTAATTTTTAACATAAAATAAAATTTCACTCTATAATTTACATATAAAAATGTAAATTTTAACATACGATGAAATTCACCTTTTAATTACAAAGAAAAATGTAATTTTTAATATACAATAAAATTTCACTTTATAATTTACATATAAAAATGTAAATTTTAACATACGATGAAATTCTCCTTTTATTTACAAAGAAAAATATAATTTTTAACATACATTAAAATTTCACTTTATAATTTACATATAAAAATGTAAATTTTAACATACGATGAAATTCACCTTTTAATTTCAAAGAAAAATGTAATTTTTAACATACAATAAAATTTCACTTTATAATTTACATATAAAAATGTAAATTTTAACATACGATGAAATTCACCTTTTAATTACAAAGAAAAATGTAATTTTTAACATACAATAAAATTTCACTTTATAATTTACATATAAAAATGTAAATTTTAACATACGATGAAATTCACCTTTTAATTACAAAGAAAAATGTAATTTTTAACATACAATAAAATTTCACTTTATAATTTACATATAAAAATGTAAATTTTAACATACGATGAAATTCACCTTTTAATTACAAAGAAAAATGTAATTTTTAACATACAATAAAATTTCACTTTATAATTTACATATAAAAATGTAAAATTTAACATACGATGAAATTCACCTTTTAATTACAAAGAAAAATGTAATTTTTAACATACGATCCTAATTCGCGTCTAAACAACATATAAAAATGTCATTTTTATTTTACCGTTCTAATTTACATCTAAACAACATATAAAAATGATGTAAATTTCATACGACGCAAATTTCTATTTTATTTCACCTAAAAAAAAACAATGTAAATTTCATACGATGTAAATTTCTACTTTATTTACATTAAAAATAATGTAAATTTCATATGGTGAAATTCTTATTTATTTTACATTAACAAAAATGTAGACTTTACATATAGTGAAATTCCTATATATTTACATTAATAAAAATGTAAACTTTTCATACGGTGAATATTCTATATATTTACATTAATAAAAATGTAAACTTTTCATACGGTGAATATTCTATATATTTACATTAATAAAAATGTAAACTTTTCATATGGTGAAATTCCTCATTATAATCACATCAAAAAATGTCATTTATACTTTATCGTTTTAATTTACATTAAATTAATCATATAAAAATGTCATCTTTATTTCATCGTTCTTATTTACATTAAAATAACATATAAAAATGTCATCTTTATTTCATCGTTCTTATTTACATTAAAATAACATATAAAAATGTCATCTTCATTTCATTGTTCTTATTTACATTAAAATAACATATAAAAATGTCATATTTATTTCATCGTTCTTATTTACATTAAAATAACATATAAAAATGTCATCTTTATTTCATCGTTCTTATTTACATTAAAATAACATATAAAAATGTCATCTTTATTTCATCGTTCTTAAGTTTCGTACTTTTTCATGTTTTATACTTCTTTGCATTTACAAGGAGATGTAAATAAATATAAATGTCAAGTTTCTAATGTCAAGGTTCAATTTCAATGCATTAACATAAGGCTAAAATAAGGTTCAACTTCAACATCATAACATAACACAAAATATATGGTCTGACTTCTTGTGATAACATTCATGTGATGAATACATATAGATTTATAATTATCTATCATAGCAACATAGCAACATCATCAATCATATCTAAACAAAATAGATCTGAAGATTAACCATGGGATTACTGCGTCACAACAAAGTAATTATTTAATTAATTAATTTAAATGAGGAAATTTCACATCTAACACTTAAAATTTCAGATCTAATATCATAACATCACAACAGTTCAGATCTGCAACTTATATTAACATCCATCATCGATCGATCCATTTATTTTTGATTCTCAACTTCTCATAACGCAAGAATAACAATTAAATTAATTAAATTTATTTAAAAATAAATTCTCACCTTGCTTGGATTTAAAATGAATGTCCAAACTCGATCAGATCTTGTTATCAAAGTCACGGTGGTTTCATATCTGAGAGATTTCAATTTGAAATTCAAACGAATAAATTAGAAACTGACTTTTAACAACTGTCGCTGTAACGCTTAAAAGCGTCGCAAAACTGAGTTGAATTTTACCTTTATAATTTCAGTTTGTTCAAAACTTCAATTCAGAAAATCGGGAGCTGTAGTTGACGGTTCGAGGAGCGGTTTGCGGGAGATCGACGGGCTTGGAGAGGCAGATGCTCGCCAGAAAGGGGGGAGGGTGCGGCTGTGCCTGGCGGCGGCGGGAGGGCTCGAACAGCGGCTGGTTCGGAGAGGTGGTGCAGCGGCTACAGGCTTCGGGGAGGGACAATTTTGGTACGGGGTCAAAGAGGAAGAAGAGGGCTTCGAAAAACTCAACTGCGGGGTGGTCTAATTCTCTACGTATTGGGAGAGAAGGAGGAGAGAAGTTTTGAAAAGGGGGCGGCTATGGGTTATGCGATTCGGGAAGAAGACGACGTATAGAGCCGTATTTATACAGGTATTTCCACGTATTTTCTATTTAATTAATTAATTTATTTAATTCTGGAAAATAGGGTTTTCTCGTTCGAACTCCAATTCGCGCTCAACGACTACCGAACAATAGGTTTTGACGCCTTCTGAATGCAATGGCGCTATTGCCGAAGTCCAATTTTGAAGTTAAAAGCATGTTTCTATTATTTTCAAATTAATTCTTTTATTTTTAATTCGAACGTACTTTCTAATTTTACTGGGGTCACATACGAAGTCAGAAAAATCCAGAAAAATCATTTTTGGCTTTCTTATGACGATACGATCCTAACAAAATTTATTTCATCGGATTCTGAGACTGTTTGAAAAATGGCTATTTTTCAGTCAATTAATTTTGACCAAAATTGACAAAACACAGTTTCTTTTGCCACGCTCACATACTAGCTTCAAAAATCATGAAATTTGAAACCTAGCAATAATTTTACATTCCGGATCGAAAAAAATTGGTTTCGTTGAATTCCGAGGTCGTATGCAAAATGTCGATTTTCAAGGGTGATATATTTTCTATAGCGACCTTTCTGAAAATTCATTTGGCCATAACTTTTGATTCCCGCTATGAAACTTCGATTTTTCAAATTCGTTAGAAAGATATTCATTAACAGATTTAAATATTTTTTGTTCCATCAAAATCCGGTTTATTCTGCATCCTGTGTAGTTAGTCAAAGTTCAAGTTTGACTTTTCAAACTACCTTCCTATTCTAATTCTTTATGCAATTTATTTGAATATATTTGCATTAACTTTGCTTAAAATAAATTTTCATTCATTTTTATTTGAAATAATTCATTTTAAATATTTAAACACTCCTAGAATCTCTAAAATGAAAATTTTAAATTGGCCCCAAATTCCGGGTTGTTACAGGTCGTTTAGGTAGATTACAATTAAATTGGTTGAAATATATATATCGTTGCATATGTACACATCATTGGTTGGATATTAATTCCATCGATTAAAATATTCCCTAATATGGAATTATTGTTAATTGTGTTGACTAACATCTGTGGATGTAGGGAACCGGTTGAAGGAATCCAGCCGGATTCCTAAATATTTATATGAACTGTGTGTTTTATATTATTTATATATGCACTGTTTGAACCCAAATGACGTTGAAACCCTGCATGGATATTGATGTTGAATGGAAATTCAACATTTATTTTGGTTTAATCAATAGACGATATCGATTAAGAAAGTGGCAACAGTCGACCATAAACCCATCTTTTTGTTAAGAAGTTGATTGGCCGTCAGACAAATCAACAAAGTTAGTTACAAAAATTATATTTTTATAGTTAAAGCGAAGGTTTAAACGATAATAGAAATTCTATTATAAACTGGTATTTTAGTTCGTTTTATAAGTAAATATAAACAATTATTTGATATTTAAAATAAGTTATGAAGCTGTAATTATCCTACAAGTAAATGATTTGGATAATTATTTTAAGGCAAATAGTTAAGAAATATTATTAGGTTAATTATACTAATCTAATGAAGCAAAATAATTAGAACCGGTTAACGAATTAACTGATGGTTTGAAGCGGACTAAATCAACTGTTTTATTGGAAAATGATTATTAGATTAAATAGGTCTTCAATTATTCTAATGATAATAGCTTAGAAATTAATTGTTTAAATTAATAAGATTTTCTTATTTATTAATTGCCCTTTTAATGAAACTTAAATGATTGTTGAACTAATATAATTAGTTGTTGTTTATATAAAGTAAGAAATTAATCTATTTTAGATTAATAATAAAGTAAACTGTTTTACTTTAGAGATGAATAATTGTTAGTCAATTATTGTATCTCAAAGGAGATTCATTTAAAATGATATTAAGTTTGTAATGAGATGTTTTACTTGAATTAAGTAATTCAAATGAAAAGAGAATTGTCAAAAGACAAAGAGCGTTAAAGGGTTATGGGTAAAGAAGTTATAAATGGAGTTTTGTAACGAGATTGAAGTGAAAGATAAATATTTAATATAAATAGCCATAAACAACGGAGATTTCAAAGTAAGAACATGGCTTTATAAAACCACATTGTAAAATGAAACAATAATTACAGTTTCATTAAGATTAGAAATAATAAGGGGTTAGAGTTACGGACTTATGTCTATTCTAAGATAAGAACGTTGTCGATCAAGGTCTGAGAGGTAAATAAAATACCGCAACTTGAACAACTTCATTATTATCAAGGAATGATATCAGTTTGTAATGGAAAGAGATGTCCAGATTAGTTACCAAGGGTATATTGCAGCGTATTGCAAGTTTTTGAACTGTAACGATAAATTAACATTGTAGACCAAGCTTAATTGTGATTTTTATATATAGCACTATTCCCTAGGGAATGGAAATAGTTTGGTTTGAAATCCAATTATTCTAAAGCAATAAGTAACGATGGTTGTCCAAAGAAATATAAGAATGAGTTAGAAAGAGAAATTGGATAATCGTTTCAGAAAACGATGACATCATTTTGATGTTTGGAATATGATTAGAACTAAATAACACTATTAGGAATTGGAACTATAATTCGACGATGTCGAATGTATTAAAGTAAATTATTTTTAGGAATTATAATCTGATAGGATAGTTAATATTTATTTTTGAACGAATAAATTATAATATGATATGTAATCAATATTTAGTTATAAACTTGACACATTGATTTAGCAAGAAGTTGACTTAGAAATAGAGTTTATAAAGTGGAATGGGAATATAAAATCATGAAAGAGATTTCGGTAAACAAGATAAGGGTATTTATTACTTGAATAAAGAGTTATTTGATAAAGCAGTTAAGATTTCTATAATAGGGATGATACTCACATTTTAAAGCGAATAATGTTTTAAAAGTGAACGTTTGGCAGATTAATATGTTTATAATGAAATTGGAAATATTTTTCCAATATAGATAGGGTATATTATCCAAGTGTATAAAATAAAGAATGTAAAAAGAATGGAAATGTTTCGAACATTAATAACGTATATTTTCTAGATTATGGGAGAATAAGAGTTTATAATAATTGGGAATGTTTTCCAAGAAGTGTGAAAAGGATAAAATGGGTTTGAGAAATATCTGGTAAGATATGTGAATTTGAATAATAAAAATGAATGTTAAATAAATAGTGCCAGTGGTTGTGTGATGTTTAGTTATACATTTGAATGGATGTTTGTTTTTACTTCGATAGTTAAATAATCGACTATCGAAGTGTTTTGACCATCGGTGTCAATACGGAGAGACCGGTTGGATATATTATCCGAAAAGACACTCCGTATAGGCATAAATGCTGCAAATTAAATTATGCTGAAGTCAATTGAAGACATAGTGAAATGCAAGGGTCATTCTATTCCAAAATGGTGCTTTTTGTTTTTCCAGTCCCAGGACAACTTGTATGGACGAGTGTCTGACAGAGTATACATAACAAATCAAGTACGGCTGATCTCTTAAAGGTATTACATCTAGTGGCGGAGGAATTCGTTCCGCTTAGCTTTTTATACACGTGATATTTTTGGAAATCGATTAGTGAATTCATGGGTTTGATGATGTGGCATTCAAATTGAATGGTGATCAGATGTTATGAAGATAGATGTAGCCTCTAGCCTAACAACCGGGAAATGATAGAAATCGGGCAGGCAGCATGGCTAGCTGGGTCATACCCAAGCAGGGTGTATTGTCACCTATCTAGAGAAAATTCATATTTGTTCCTCTTTTCGATTCTGCATCTTCGGATTACGGTTGGATGGCCAACAACCGTGGATGACAATATATTCGCTACACTCAAGCTAAATGAGTGGGCGATCATATGTGGCTGGGTTGTAAGATGTTCTTGTTGAACCCTAGTGTATACCCTCTAGAGTACACTGATCGGAAGGTGATCCCATACCTTGTCTATTGGAATCCAATCTCCAATAAGCGCCCTGCGGTTTTTTATTGTTTATTATATATGTGGACTGTGAGATGTAAGCGTTCTACTATCTGGATATTTATTTGATTAGACATTATTATAATATCACAGTATTTTGATATCAAAATATGTTGGGTTATACTAAGGTAAAAACCGTCCTTGTTTATGTGTGGGATGGTCATACTATTATCCTTTTCCTTTAAAAGGATTTTCAATGTTAAGCAACATGGTTGGAGTTTACTCACACCAGTCCCATGACTGACCCAGAGTTTATTTTGTTTTTGTTTTCACTAAACTCTTGGGTGCCCGAATTTGTACGGGAAGTCAAGTGTTTCAGGATTTTATAGATTCACTTGGAGGAGCTCAAAGTAGGAGGTTTCACCATTAGTTATTTAAAGACTATTCTGCTGTGATGTATATATGTTATACTCTGATATGGTATGTATATACAAATTCAGATTTGTATTTCAAGATATTGTTATATAATATATTTTATTCGTTCCGCTGTGAGATTCGTGTTTGCTCTGATTCTATTCAGTTGTGTTCTTCTTCTTCTTCTATTCTATTAGTTCTATCTTATCTTTCTCACCCTCTAACTTCTTTCTATAAATGACCCTATATTTTCGATGCTTGAACAGTCAACATTTTGTTTTATGTTGATTTTCGGGGTCGAAAATTCCTCGGGCCGTTACAGTGTGTGTATAGGCCGGCTATTTAGATACAAATTAAAAGACATGGTATCTCGATCATTGGATCGTTTTGTCTTTATATGAAGAGGTGGAAATCAGAGGACAATTCAATGGTGTAGATTCATTATGTCTACTTTTGTGTTCTAATAAACTTTTATATATGTATATATATATTTATCTGTCATATTTCGTAAGCTTATTTTTTATAGATACAGGTTTAAGGATATTGTTTTCTTTCTTTCTTTAGGCTCCAACTTCTTAGATTTCTGTTACATCTACGAAATTGTAACGACCCATCTTTTCGACCATCAAAAATCGACATCAAATACGACCACTGTATTTCTATGTTGAACATTCAATAATTGAAAATGTAGATTGTTATGGTAAAAGAAAGAAAAAAGAATGGGAGAAATGCAGGATCTCACAGCGAAATTGACAACATATAAAAATAATAGTGACAGATGAACTGTCACTCCAAGATATAAAGCATATCATAGTTAAAAACAAATCCTATCAGCTGGACAATTATAAAATACTGACCTTACAAATGTTGATATGTAAAATTAAATATAGCAAATAGAATAATACGACAGATGAACTTTCAACTCTATTCCATGAGCTCCACATCTAATATAAGACAGCCTGGAAACAAGCTCGAGCTGACCCGAGCATTATAATGAAATAATACATGGATCAGACTGGAATACCAACATGTGAAAAACTCAAATAAAAGGAAACATACAATAATTTTGTGAGATCACGCCGTTGATGCAGAACCAGTTTTTACCTCACAAAAACAATATAAATGAATAAGCATCAACAAAAATAAAATCACCGAAACAAAAAGGAATGGGTGCCATAAGTAAAATTTTCACACATAAAAGTAATAATAGAACAACACCCTATTGAGAAGAGTGCATGCCACTTCTTGATGGAAACAAAGAAATTGATCCAAAAATTTGGATCAAACAAGGAAAAGTTATTTTTTCTGAAATAATTGGACTGTTGCCTACTACGGACTAGGTTAATTACAACAACATCTAATCTTACCATGGATATAAGTAATTCAACATCACAAAGGTTTTATCTGTCCAATGCAATTAAAATAGGAAAAATCATAAATTCGGAATCAAAGGAAAAGTATGAGAAATTTTCCAACAAATAACTAGGAGAGTACGCCTACCTGACAGTAACATCCTGCAAATTTAGACCATCTGAGTTGACTAAAACAACACACATCCAACCCAAATTGCATAGAAATACGGGTCATTAAGGTTAAAGAAATAAAATTAGATAGAAGATGGAACAAAAGAAAACATCAGAATCTCATAGCGAAACATTTTTTTTTACCATATATCATAACTTTGAAATACAAAACTTGTATTTGTATTTACATACCATATTAGAGTACAACACACATATATCACAGCTGAAATAACTCTGAATAACTAACGATGAAGCGTTCTACTTCATGCTCCTCCAAGTGTATCTGTAAAAGCCCGAAACACTTGACTGCCCATACAAATTTGGGCACCAAAAGTTTAGGGTAAAACAAACACAATAAACTCTGGGTTAGTCATGAGACTGGTGTGAGTAAACTCCAACCATATTGTTTAACTTTGAAAAACTCTTTGAAAGAAAGAGTAATCGTAAGCCCGATCCACACATAAATACGGATGGTTTTTACCTTACGATTACCATATCATTTTTGATATCAAAATTCGATGATATTTTAATAATGTCAAATCAAATAAATAACCATCTAGTAAAACACTTGCATCTCACGCTCTACATACATAGTATAAACTCAAAAATCGCAGGGCGCTTATTGAAGATTTGATTCCAACTATGACAAGGTATGGGACTACCTCCCGATCAGTGTACTCTAGAGGGGGTACATTGGGGTTCAATAAGAACATCTTGCAACCCGACTACACATGATCGGTCACTTATTTACCTTGAATGGCTCGAATGTATTATCACCCACGGTTGTTGGCCATCCCACCATAATCTGTAAGATATAGAATTGAAAGAAGAACAAATGAATTTTTCTCTAGATCGGTGATAATACACCCTGCTTGAGTGAGACCCAACTACCACGCTGCCTGCCCGATTTTTGTCATTTTGCGGTTGTGAGGCTTGAGGCTACGTTTACCTTTTTAGAACATCTGGCCACCATTGATTTTGAATGCCACATCAACAAACCCTTCAAATCACTAGTTGATCTTCCCAAAAATTGTAACACCCCGTAAATCAGTTAATACTAATATTCACAAATGAAAGAATAATTAATTTCAAATATAAGAATATTGGGAAACGGGCTACGCCATTATGTTCGTCTTGGAAAAAGACGCGAAATAGAGTCCGAAATTTTGTAAATCGGAGTTCGTATGACCGAGATATGGCCTCGAGAAGTTTCACGAAAAATTCAAATTTTAAAACAGATTTCAAAAACACAGAAATGGAGGCAGGCGGGAAAAATCCCGCCAGACAAAGGGGGTCGACCTGGGGGTCGACTGGGGAGTCGACCTCCCCCCAGGTCGACTGGGGAGTCGACCCTAGGGTCGACCTGGGAGTCGACCTCCCTGGTCGAGCCCAGGTGACCTAGGTGCATCTGGTTGGGTTTTCGGGCTGTGTTTTGAGCGCTGGTCGAAATCTAATGGCTCTTATCTATTCTAGGGTTAATCTAATGGCTTAAATGCATCCTAACATCTATAAATAAGTGGGTAGACTCTAACCCTAAATCACTTGAAAAATTGGAGAGCTACCGACGTGCCGCTGCCATGGAGTTTAGCGTAGCCGTCACAAACTAAAGAAGAAGAAGGCCTAATCTACAAACTAAATCTACTCAAATCAAATCAAAGGCTCTTTCTTTCTATTTCTCTTCTTTAAAATAGTGAGTATGATGATTCTCACAATATTATTATAAAATAATTTGATTAAGTTATGAATGGATCACAAGAAAGTGATATGAATTGTTATGTATTTGTAAATTATGTTATGGATCTCTTGTTATGCTATTATGTCATCATATTGTTATGTTGTAGTGATTATGTTATGTCATATGTGATTAATCATGCTATGCTATGTTATAAATCATGTTATGCCATGTTGTAAATCATGCTATGCTATGTTGTAAATCATATCATGCTATGTTGCAAATTATGATATGCTATGTTGTAAATCTTATATATGTTGTAGATCTCATATTATCCCATATGTTGAAATACTTATGTTATATGATAATGATGTCATGTTAAGTTGTGTTGAATCATACAAGTTGTAAAATCATGATGTTATTATTTATGCGAATTGGATCATGTTTAAAGTTTATGTTTTTTTTAATAGATCTTGATTATGGGAATTTGCCTATTGAGTTAGGTGGACCCATATACATGAATCTACAAATTAATTGGATCTTGAATATGGGAATTTGCCTATTAAGTTAGGTGTACCCATATACATGAATCTATGATTAAATGAATTTTGATTTTTGGGAATTTTCCTATTGAGTTAGGTGTACCCATATAAAACCATATTGTTAATGATGTTGATTCACACATGTCCTATACAAGTTTATGAAATTTGATCAAAATCATATTATGTGAATTATGAATAAGTTGACACCCTTAGATCCATGACATGTATAACCTTATGCAAGTTGTAATTTTGGATGTATGCAAGTTTCACCCCTCGCTATGATTTATTTAGTCACATATATATGTTGTTGTTGTGAATATTTTCTTTTGTGCTATGAGTTAGACTAATCGGGCCTAGCATACATTTTGCGAATAAACGTTCAAACGTGGGGTAGGGGTAATATTAGGAAATTAATAAATTGGGGTGCAATTGATATGATTTTGCATGCCTTAAAAGGATGTCCATAATTGAGTCAATTATGGACATTGCTAAATTTGGAATTAATTAATAATTCAAATAGGGAATTATTAAAATTGGGGAAAGTGGATTATTAATAATAATCAATGCTTAGGACACGAGGTTGGACCCGTTTGTGACGTAAACCTGCCCGGACCCGCCCGACAAATCCAGTAGTCACAAATGTCGGCCCAATGTGAGAGGTCCTAGGCCCAAACTAAAGCATAACAGTTGTAAAGACACGAGGTTAGACTCTTTTATGGTGTAAGACTGCCCGGACCTGCCCGGCAAATCCAGCTGCCATAAATGCCAGTCTAATGTGAGAGGTCTTTATGAGGTTATGGCCTTAATGAATTAAGAAATACTTAGCCAGATAATCATGTAAGGTGGGACATGGGGGTTAAGTAGGTGCCTTGGGTGGCATGAGGAATCTAGTGGTTGCCTTTAGAGGCATTTGAAATACGATTAGACTTAACCAAATACACAGGTAAATGAACATGACTAGGTGGGTTAAGTGGATGGACTAATGGGACAAGCTTAGGTGGAATGCTTGTGGGAAATAATGGGGGCCCATTTCAACCAGTATCTTTGTGGGCTCGACCCAAGTCGAGGACGGGACACGCATACTGGGTTTGACTATAAGAGGCCAAAACAGGGAGCGGTGGCAACGCAAGTCCAACGGGTTTCATATGCGTGTGTGGACCCGGGCTGGTAGGTAAGACGTTGTTGCATCGTGTAGGTATAAGCCGTGCATCTCCGTTATATCGGGTTGCCACTTTAGGGGAATGATACACCCCACTGTGGGGCCAGCACGGGTATCTACGAGTAGGGAGCCGATCGAAAAATGGAAAGTGGGGTACACCTAGTGGAGATAGGGGCAGACGGCACCTATGTAGTCAGCTAGGAGTACGTAAAGCCATTAAGAGAGTTTCTAAGTGAAGCTAAGTGGGATCAATCTTTAGGGTGACTGGTGTGGTGCAGTATAGTGTTTATCCTTTAGTATTTAGGAGCGCCTATAACGTTGCCTTTAGCGATTGTCTATGTCCTTAATCTGCTCTTCATAGACATTTCCTTGTTTTCCAGCTCATGCCTTAGTCCAGTTATTTTGATAGTAGTATTGTAGAATTATCATACTCGCCAGACTTTATGTCTGACCCCCTCTTTTACATCTTTTTTCTCCCTTCAGGTCCTCAGGTTGGGCCAAGTTCCAGTGGAGTCCGATTGGATTGCTTATCTTTTGGAAAGCTTGGACTGCTGAAGTAAAGTCCAGCTTGTTATCTTTCTTTTTAATGGCTATTTATGTAATGGGATTATGTACTTGTTTTATCAAGATAGATATTGTACTTGACTTTGATTATGATGTTATGATGTAATCAAACATGTTTTGACTTCTGCTGCAATTGAAATAAAGTTTTTAAATTTCCAAGTACTATTTTATATCTGTCTTGTTGTAGTTTTACTGTTCTATATTCACCTAAAACCTCCATAGAAATTAATGCATTCCCTTTGTGAGTGACATTAATGGACGTGGGGTGTTACAAAAATATTACGGGTATAAAAAGCTAAGAGAAACAAATTCCTCTGCCACCGAACGTAATACCTTGAAAAGATCGTCTTATGTGATCCGTTAGGCATACTCTGTCGGACATTCGTCCATACAAGTTACTTGGGTCTGGAAAAATCGAAGGCACTATTTTTCAAAAAGAAAAACCCTTGCATTTTACTCCATCTTCAATTATCTTTAGCATAATCTAATTCACAATGCCTATGCTATACGGAGTATTTTTCGGGTAATAAATCCCACCGATCTCTCCATATTGACAGCGATGGTCAAAATTTCGATAGTCGGTTATTTAACTATCGAAGAAAAATAAAAACCTCCATCCAAATTTACAGCTAGAAAATATTATTGACTAAACAACAACACTCACTAGCCCTTTCCAATATTTTGTTAGTTAAATCATTTTTCAGGTTCCTTCCAATATCTCCGCTTCAATATTTTTGCAACGCTTTGGTGGAACGACCTGGTAAAAAGAATTCGACGCCCGAATTCTGACAATAATACATAAACCCGTATTACTTGCCAAAACTCAAGAAACGAAAACACTAGATAGTTAGGAGAAAGAACTTAGAGGGAGAGATAACAAATAAATATTAGAAAAGAAGAAGAAGAAACACATCAGAAACAGAGTCTCATATCGCAGCGGAACAAAATATAATTGTAACAACCTAGATTTTAGAAAATATCTGAGCATGGCGAAGGGAAATGTGTTTGGTTGATTTTAGTTAAGTTGGATCAACCAGAAAATGGCCATTTTTCAAACGGTCTCAGAATTTGACGAAACTAGTTTTGTTGGGACCGTATCATCAAAACATAGCTAGATTTATTTTTCTGGAATTTTTGGGATCAGTATGTGGCCCCGCTGATCGACGCTAGAAAAGCGCGATATTTGTAATAAAATTCTGCAAGCGCACAGGTGTGTAGCATACAGGTCGAACACAGGTGTGACGGCCCGCCACGCACCAGCCTGCATTTCCTTCGAAAGTGCGCTGTACACATGCCCGACTAGCACGGGACGGTCGTCAGAAGAAAGGAAAGAAGGGAATGAACTAATCAAGGAACCTGTAGAATATCTCACAGCGCATGGAATAAAATATAATAATAACATACTTGACATAAAACAGGTGAGACAGTGCATAAGCTGATAACTAAAATCAACATCAATCATCAGAGCAGCGGGAATTCAAATACAGCTTATTACAATTTTCCAAATTTACTGTCTCTAAACAAAAGAAAGCTAAAGTAGAAGATGCACCACCAATGCCCAAGCAGTGATCTTCAACAACACAGGGAGAATATTATGTATATTTTACGTGGAAGCCTCCTGCTCGTCTCCGGATCATCTACCCGTGCATCACCAGCTAACCTGTCACTAGTCTGCTCGTGTGAGCACCCAGAGTAATAAGAGGAGACATAAAACTCTGGGTCAGACATAAAGCCTGGTATGAGCGATAAGCATCTAAACAGAATGATAACAGGTATACTAAACCATACCTGAACCTGGAACTGCGACCAAAGAGTTAATACCACATACCGTACAATACTCTAAGGTGCCATAATAAATAGTGTAAGAATACGGGGGTGGGGTGTGCATGTCATAATGATAGCAAACAAATCAACCATAGCAACCATCCTCACGTCTCTCACTCAGTGCATAAAGCATACGATATCTACCACTTTGGAACACTAGACAAATTGAGGTAACGACGAATCCCAACTTGTAGAAATCCTGCTATGACCAAGCTAAACACATGGAGTCATGACCAAACATTTCAATGACCCACCACATTGGTCATAGCCCTTGGTCCTACCAATGCCATAATGACCCTGAATCCGCCTTCGTACCTCCTACCATAGTGGTCCAAAGCTATAGACGTCGATAACTCCTTGGCACGCGTCCCGCAGCAAAGCCCAACCATGAAGCGAACTCGTTGATTCCCATCTGAATCTTGAGCTCTAACTTCTCATTTGGACTTCCTTTGCATCTCGGGTTTGGTTGAATTGGAGTGGGTCTTCAGAAGAGTTGTCGCTCAGTAACAGTCCTAGAATTCGGTTCGGTTCGGTAGTCATCACCCTCGTCAGTTCGGTTCGGTGGTCATCTTTTCATTCGGTTCGGGTCGGATACTCCACTTCGGGTCGGGTCGGTGTCCTCCTCCGGGTCGGGTCGGTGTCCTCCTCCGGGTCGGGTCGGGTTGCTGTCTTCCTTCTCGTGTTCCGATCCGCTCCCACGTTTCCTCACATATTCCGATCCGATCCCCACTTGCTGTCTGATCCGCGTGGCTTTCCCTCTTGCTAGTCCTCCAAAGAGTTTACTTCCGATCCGAGCCCTGTGTCTCCAAGTCGATCCGATCTGGCCCCCATTATTCTTCCGATCCGATCCCCTTTTGTCCACTCCAACTCTATGTAAACGGCCTTCCTTTTTGCCAAGTCTCCTATGTGCCAAACTCCAGTTCGGGTCGGGTTTTCTTGCCCAGTTCACATATCTGATCCGAGCCCTCATCCGATCCGAACCGGTTAGGAACCTGCACATTTCTGCAACTTTCCAACGAGCTTTATACGCCATTCGACGACGTTTTCGACCAATTTAACTATTCTAATCAATTATAAAACATACCATAGAGTCATAGCAACATGTAATAACAACCACAAACAGCAAACAACAATTCAAATGAATCAAAATGGATCAAAAGTGACTAAAACTTCATATTTTCCCATAGCATGTTTAAGTAAAACTAATCATAGGGTTAACAAAACTTAATCAAATCGAACAAAATTTCTAACAGAGGCATAAAATATTATTTAAGAATTTCTAAACATTTTTCCAGAATTTATTAGTGTATAAATTCGCTAATCTTCACTAATTACCCTTAATTACCGTAATTAGTGCAAAAATTATGCAAATCACTCACCTTGGCCACAAATGAAACACCAAATCTGAAATACTCTCTGTTTGGGTCAAATTCCTATGTATAGCAGCAGCTCCAACCTTGCTCTGATGCTATTTGGCCTTGTTTTGATGTGGTTTAGGCTTAATCTTCACTAAAAATGTGTTTTGGAGTGGTTTTAGAGGATGGAAGTCATTACTAAGGTCTCAAGAAGGTTTGTGGCGGCTCAAAACTGAAATGAAAGTGATTTCCTAACCCTAATCAGTCCTCCTATACCTCTAAACCCGAAATTTCCCTCTGGGCCTAGCTGCTAATCACCCGGTTAAGCCCAATTAAGCTGTTTTTCACCATCTGAAACTTGTTTCAGCCATATCTCCCAAACGGTGAGTCCGTTTGGCTAATGTGACCACTCTACGGAAAGAGAAACCATCATCCGGAGCCAATGGAAGTGGTTTCAGGTCAAAATTCCTTTCCAGTCAAAAGTTATGGCCAAAACAGTGCCAACTAGGGGTAAAATGATCATTTAAAAATCGAGAAAAATCATGAACAGGGGAAATGACCACAATAGTCGTCTCCCAAAGTTACATGACCATACGACTTCGTATGTGAAAGAAATAAATATTCTACGGTCCTATGATGCGTAGAATACGGGTCGTTACACTCTCCCCCCCTTAAAAAATTTCGTTCCCGAAATTCCTTAACCCAAAACATACAAAGGATCCCGCATGCCTAACAACTACATACATCAATCAAACATGCAAAACAAGCAAAATAAACCTATCCTAGCATGCGGAAAACTAAATCGAAGTCAAAATCTTACCAGGCAAAGAGTTCTGGGTGTGTCTTCCTAATGTCCTCCTCTGTCTCCCAAGTACAATCATTCTCGTCCTCGCTCCACTGTACCTTGACTAGCTTCACCGCCTTCCTTCGAAGTTGCTTCATGTCGTGCGCGACAATACGGGCCGGCTTGCGGTTCCCAACCGCCTCGGGTTCTACTTCGAAGTCCTCTAACTGATCAGGTGAAATAGTCATATCTGAGTCGTGAACGAACTTCCTTAGTTGGAAAACATGAAATACGTTGTGAACTCTCGCCATCTTCTCTGGTAAGTCAATTCTATATGCCAAATTCCCGACTAGTTCAAGAACAGGGAATGGGCCAACAAATCTTGGTGCCAACTTGCCTCTCCTGCCAAATCGAATCACGCTCTTCAACGGAGAGATCTTGACAAACACCAAGTCACCAACAGAGAATTTCAAGTCTCTTCTTCTCTTATCAGCATAACTCTTCTGCCTATCTTGGGCTGCCTTCATTCGTTGTTGAATGATCTTGATCTTATCTGAAGTTTCCCTCACCACATCTGGTCCAAGCATAAACTTCTCGCCAGTCTCTATCCAACATGATGGTGAGTTACACGGTCTTCCGTACAAAGCTTCAAACGGAGCCATACCGATACTGGATTGGTAGCTATTATTATATGCAAACTCTACTAGATGCAAATGGTCATCCCATGATCCACCAAAATCCAATATACATGCTCTCAAGAGATCCTCCAAAATACGATTCACCCTCTCCGTCTGACCGTCGGTCTGAGGATGATATGCGGTACTGAGATGTAACTCTGACCCTAGAGCCTCTTGTAAGCTCTTCCAAAACCCACTAGTGAACAACGGGTCTCGGTCGCTCACAATGCCTTTAGGTACTCCATGAAATCTCACTACCCACTTCATATACAATTCTGCTAACTTAGCTGCCGTCCTGGTCGATTTGACTGGTATAAACCTTGCACTTTTAGTCAGTCGATCCACAACTACCCAAATGCTATCATGTCCTGATCTAGTCCTTGGTAAACCATCAATGAAATCCATCGAGACTTGCTCCCATTTCCATTCGGGAATTTCTAAGGGCTGTAACAACCCACTAGGCTTCTTTTGCTCGACTTTAACTAGCTGGCAATTCATGCACTTGGATATAAACTTCCCAATGTCTCTTTTCATCCCTTCCCAGTAGTAAGTTTGCTTCATATCTCGATACATCTTGTTACCACCGGGGTGTATAGTCAGCTTTGAGTGATGACATTCTCTAAGCACTTCATCTCTCAATCCATTGACATTGGGTACAACAAGCTTTCCATTCTTTCTAAGCCATCCATCTCGATCAAGCCCATACTTGTTCATCTCCTCATCGACACACATCTCTAACTTGGAGATGATTTCCAATAGGTTAGGATCGTCCCTCTGACTAGAGCCGATCCGCTCAATCAAAGTGGGTCTGATCGTCAAACTTGCTAATATTTCTGGATCCAATTCGCACTTTGGTCTGAAATCAAACCCCGCGATATACTCCAGTTGCTTCCATTCAAGGAACATAGCCCCTAAGCTGGCATGTCTTCTACTCAATGCATCAGCCACCGCATTGCCCTTTCCCAGTGTGTATGCGATGTCAAAATCATAGGAAGCTAAGAACTCTAACCACCTCTGCTGACGGAGATTCAGATCTTTCTGAGAGAAGAGATACTTTAACGACTTATGATCTGTAAACAGCTCAAATCTTTCTCCCAAGAGATAGTGTCTCCACATCTTTAACGCGAACACGATCGCTGCCAATTCTAAATCATGGGTAGGGTATCTTCTCTCGTGCGGTTTCAATTGCCGACTTGCGTAAGATACAACCCTACCGCCTTGCATCAATACAGCACCCAGTCCGGTACCACAGGCATCCGTGTATACCGTCATCTCTTCATCCCCCTTAGGAATGACTAACACTGATGCGCTTGTCAACTTGTCCTTTAGACTTTTGAATGCATTCTCGCACCTTTCATCCCAGACAAAAGCTTGATTCTTCTTGGTCAACTGGGTCAATGGTGTTGCTATCTTGGAGAAACCTTGAATAAACTTACGATAATATCCGGCTAATCCCAAGAAACTTCTTACATCTGTTGTGTTCTTGGGCGTAGGCCAATCTTGTACCGTAGCCACCTTCGCCGGGTCCACGGCAATACCATTCTCTGATACAACATGGCCCAAGAACCTCACTTCCCTCTTCCAGAAGTGACACTTAGAAAACTTTGCTTTCAATTGGTGTTTTCTCAATACCTCCATCGCTACTCTTAAATGTTCCTTGTGTTCTTCCTCTGTCCTCAAATAGACCAAAATATCATCAACGAACACAAGGACAGACTTATAAAACTGATCTCTGAATACCCTATTCATATGATCCACAAAATATGCCGGGGCATTAGTCAGCCCAAATGGCATAACCAACCATTCATAAAATCCAGACGGCGTTCGAAATGCCGTTTTAGCTATACTCTCAGCTTCCACTCTAAGCTGATGAAAACCTGTCGCGAGATCCAACTGGGAGAACACTCTCGCGCCACTCAACTGATCGAACAAATCATCTATCCGCGGGAGAGGATACTTATTCTTCCTCGTCACTTTATTCAACTCGCGGTAGTCTACACACAAACGAAGGGAACCATCCGCCTTGGTAGCAAACACAACTGGTGCTCCCCATTCAGAAACACTCCTTCTGATAAATCCCTTCTTCAAAAGATCGCTGACTTGCACCTCGAGCTCTCGCTGCTCCCTTGGTGCCATACGACGAAGTGGCATCACTATAGGCCTGGCATCTTTTACCAAATCAATACGGAACTCAATCTCTCGGTGTGGTGGAAGTCCGGTCACTTCTTCAAAAACATCCGGATACTGGCCAACCACGGGCAAAGCTGACAACTCACTATGCGGAATGTCGAGGGAGTTTAGAAAACTAGCCAATACCCCCTCACTGGGTAGACCACCAAACACTATCCTCCGCCCATCATCCGCTCTAGCTGTCACCAAAAAGCACTCACAGTCTACCACCACCCCATACCTTCGGAGCCAGTCTACTCCCAAAATAATGCCAAACCCAGTAAAGCCCAAAACAAAGCAATCACAAACAAACATGCATCCATGACTCGATAAGACCACATTATGACAAATCATGCTAAGGCTAGTCGAACCACCAATCGGGTTCGTCACTACTAAAGGTCTGTCGACAATCTCAGGCTCCAATCCCAACCTATCTACCAGGTCACTAGATATGAAAGAACTGGAAGCTCCGGTATCAAACAAAACTCTAACAGGAACATCGTAAACAGAAAGCATACCTTGAATGACGACATTCTTTTCTTTCTCCGCCGCAGTTGAGGCATTCGACAAAGAAGGAATAGCATTAAGGGCATATGCTTTCACCATTTGCTTTTCTTTGGGGGGTTGCGGACACTTGTCCTTTTGATGTCCCATCAAGCCACAGTTGAAGCACTTCCTATCCGCTGGCTTGGCCCGACAATTACTAGCATAATGGCCCTTCTTACCACAGCTGAAGCACTCAACATCTTGCTTATTCTTTTTCTTCTGGCCATCCTTAGTCTGATTCTGCTTTCTCTTATTCTGGGAACCACCCTTGCCTCCACCACTTGCTTGTGGCTTTGGCTCATTTGCGGATGCAACCTCAGTCTTCGGCTTAGGGTAGAGACTTTCTGATCTTAATGCTTTCCCCACAATCGATTCAAACGTCTCATCGATGTGGTTAATAAGTTTTTCCCCCAAGTACTGATCCAAACCAGTTATGAATTTCTCATTCTTTTTCTCGGCAGTATCAATAAGAGATAACCCATATTTTGACAAAGTGTCAAATTCAGCAATATACTCCGAGACAGCTCTGCCATTCTGCTTGAGCTCCAAGAACTTCTTAAACAGCACAGACTTCTGAGCAGCTGGAATGAACTTCTCGTTAAAGCGAGCCTTAAACTGCTCCCAAGTAATCTGATCTTCGGGAGTAGCTGCCTTTATAGCATTCCACCAATTCATTGCCTGCCCTTGCAACTGACGGGACGCTAGCTTTCTCTTCATCGCATCCTATATACCCAAATCCTCGAAGATACGTTCGCAACTATCCAACCAATCCTGAACATCCGTAGCCGACTCCGTTCCGTGGAACGACTTCCCACCAAGACTAGTATAATCCTTATTCAACTTGGCGAAGTCGACTCTTGGCGCCTGCACTATTGGACCACCACCATTTCCACCATTGGGAGCTTCCCTCTGTACATCTCTAAGCATCTCTCTCATGAGGTCAGTAAACATTATCCTCATGTCAGCAGCATTCCCATTATTGGCTCCCCTACCAGCACCTCTAGTATATCGGCACATCGTCAATCTGAAAAAGGAAACGATTCACGACTCCATAGTGGTGCTAGTGCAGTACGACTTCATCCTTATACCACTAATAGTATATATATATCTTTTAAAAACCAAAGTAATCACAAATACGCTCTCTCGTATACGTATATTATCTCTCCATGATAACTTCACTAGGTTAACTACGCAACCTAGAGCTCTGATACCAAGTGTGACGGCCCGCCCCGCACCAGCCTGCATTTCCTTCGAAAGTGCGCTGTACACATGCCCGACTAGCACGGGACGGTCGTCAGAAGAAAGGAAAGAAGGGAATGAACTAATCAAGGAACCTGTAGAATGTCTCACAGCGCATGGAATAAAATATAATAATAACATACTTGACATAAAACAGGTGAGACAGAGCATAAGCTGATAACTAAAATCAACATCAATCATCAGAGCAGCGGGAATTCAAATACAGCTTATTACAATTTTCCAAATTTACTGTCTCTAAACAAAAGAAAGCTAAAGTAGAAGATGCACCAACAATGCCCAAGCAGTGATCTTCAACAACACAGGGAGAATATTATGTATATTTTACGTGGAAGCCTCCTGCTCGTCTCCGGATCATCTACCCGTGCATCACCAGCTAACCTGTCTCTAGTCTGCTCGTGTGAGCACCGAGAGTAATAAGAGGAGACATAAAACTCTGGGTCAGACATAAAGCCTGGTATGAGCGATAAGCATCTAAACAGAATGATAACAGGTATACTAAACCATACCTGAACCTGGACCTGCAACCAAAGAGTTAGTACCACATACCGTACAATACTCTAAGGTGCCATAATAAATAGTGTAAGAATACAGGGGTGGGGGGTGCATGTCATAATGATAGCAAACAAATCAACCATAGCAACCATCCTCACGTCTCTCACTCAGTGCATAAAGCATACGATATCTACCACTTTGGAACACTAGACAAATTGAGGTAACGACGAATCCCGACTTGTAGAAACCCTGCTATGACCAAGCTAAACACATGGAGTCATGACCAAACATTTCAATGACCCACCACATTGGTCATAGCCCTTGGTCCTACCAATGCCATAATGACCCTGAATCCGCCTTCGTACCTCCTACCATAGTGGTCCAAAGCTATAAACGTCGATAACTCTTTGGCACGCGTCCCGCAGCAAAGCCCAAGCGTGAAGCGAACTCGTTGATTCCCATCTGAATCTTGAGCTCTAACTTCTCATTTGGACTTCCTTTGCATCTCGGGTTTGGTCGAATTGGAGTGGGTCTTCAGAAGAGTTGTCGCTCAGTAACAGTCCTAGAATTCGGTTCGGTTCGGTAGTCATCACCCTCGTCGGTTCGGTTCGGTGGTCATCTTTTCATTCGGTTCGGGTCGGATACTCCACTTCGGGTCGGGTCGGTGTCCTCCTCCGGGTCGGGTTGGGTTGCTGTCTTCCTTCTCGTGTTCTGATCCGCTACCATGTTTCCTCACATATTCCGATCCGATCCCCAATTGCTGTCTGATCCGCGTGGCTTTCCCTCTTGCTAGTCCTCCAAAGAGTTTACTTCCGATCCGAGCCCTGTGTCTCCAAGTCGATCCGATCTGGCCCCCATTATTCTTTCGATCCGATCCCCTTTTGTCCACTCCAACTCTAAGTAAACAGCCTTCCTTTTTGCCAAGTCTCCTATGTGCCAAACTCCAGTTCGGGTCAGGTTTTCTTGCCCAGTTCACATATCCGATCCGAGCCCTCATCCGATCCGAACCGGTTAGGAACCTGCACATTTCTGCAACTTTCCAGCGAGTTTTCTACGCCATTCGACGACGTTTTCGACCAATTTAACTATTCTAATCAATTATAAAACATACCATAGAGTCATATCAACATGTAATAGCAACCACAAACAGCAAACAACAATTCAAATGAATCAAAATGGATCAAAAGTGACTAAAACTTCATATTTTCCCATATCATGTTTAAGTAAAACTAATCATAGGGTTACCAAAACTTAATCAAATCGAACCAAATTTCTAACAGAGGGATAAAATATTATTTAAGAATTTTTAAACATTTTTCCAGAATTTATTAGTGTATAAATTCGCTAATCTTCACTAATTTCCCTTAATTACCGTAATTAGTGCAAAAACTATGCAAATCGCTCACCTTGGCCACAAATGAAACACCAAATCTGAAATACTCTCTGTTTGGGTCGAATTCCTATGTATAGCAGCAGCTCCAACCTTGCTCTGATGCTATTTGGCCTTGTTTTGATGTGGTTTAGGCTTAATCTTCACTAAAAATGTGTTTTGGAGTGGTTTTAGAGGATGGAAGCCATTACTAAGGTCTCAAGAAAGTTTGTGGCGGCTCAAAACTGAAATGAAATTGATTTCCTAACCCTAATCAGTCCTCCTATACCTCTAAACCCGAAATTTCCCTCTGGGCCTAGCTGCTAATCACCCGGTTAAGCCCAATTAAGCTGTTTTTTCACCATCTGAAACTTGTTTCAGCCATATCTCCCAAACGGTGAGTCCGTTTGGCTAATGTGACCACTCTACGGAAAGAGAAACCATCATCCGGAGCCAATGGAAGTGGTTTCAGGTCAAAATTCCTTTCCAGTCAAAAGTTATGGCCAAAACAGTGCCAACTAGGGGTAAAATGGTCATTTAAAAATCGAGAAAAATCATGAACAGGGGAAATGACCACAATAGTCGTCTCCCAAAGTTACATGACCATACGACTTCGTATGTGAAAGAAATAAATATTCTACGGTCCTATGATGCGTAGAATACGGGTCGTTACAACAGGGTGGTAAATTAAAATCAAATTATTTATCTAATCTCTTGGGCGAGTTAGACGAAGCCTGGAGATTTTGTTGAAATAAAAACAAATTGAAATTGCGAACTTAGGATTATCGTTGAATCTAATCAACAATTAATCACTAAAGAAAGTAATTTGCAAAACAAGAACAACAATGCAGAAATTAAAATTGCAGGAAAAGAAGAACAACAAAAAGTAAATTAGGATTGTCGTTGAAACTAATCAAACGACTAATCACTAACAAAAAAATATGTAAAATACAATTGGTGTTCTTCCAAAACTAATTGTGAAGACAACACCGATTAGAGTAATGGAATACAGAAATGAGATCGTCGTTACAATGGGTATACATGTGCTTATGTAGGTGAACTGAAAAACCCTAATCCTCTAATGGGCCATGACTCAACCTCTTGAAAATAATATCTTCACAAATAAAAGAGATAAGATAAACTTGAAATATTCCATGCAGCTTTCCTCTTTTGATTGGTCATGTGGCAAATTGATTGGCATCATGATTGGCATCTATCTAATCAAATCTTCATCTTTATGGAGAGTAAAAAATGAAAGATTCCCTTTGATTTATCTATGAAGAATACTTCCAATTCTTGAAATATTTATTAGTGTATATCATATATTCATACATATGAATATATATATACACCATAAATCACTAATCCATAAATTCTTCAAAGCAAGGGAGGCAGTGTGAACGCGTTCCATTCTTCAGCAAAAAGAGAGTTTGATGGGAAAGTAGCTTCTTTTTCTTATCATTGGTCTTTTATTTAATGAAGGAGACAATTAATCAATGACCTGTAAAAACACACAAAATACCCAAAGTAGCATTTATTTATATACAATAAAGATAAGATATAAGCATAAAAATAAACACATTTCTGTGCTAATCAAATACCCCCACACTTATCTTTTACTCGTCCTCGAGTAAAACAAAAATTAAAAACTAACTAGATAGGTCACACTTTCGTAGGAAACACGATTGCATTGAGCGTATGCAACAAGCCGTTAAACCTCTAGGTGTCCCTAGTAGGACGAGTGGTGTCTCGTGAGGGTTTTCAGCGGATACTACCCACAAAATCCAAATGCAGTATGCTATGATTGCAATGGACATATGCAAATAAAAACGAAAAATGAAAACACGACTTATTTCAGGAAAGTGGTACAACAAATTAAGTTAACAATTTCTGATCAGTTGATTTTATTTTAGATACCTCAACTTGTCACAAATTTTTCAATATAAATCAAGTTTTCAAATGTTAAATTCCAGTTTCGCCAGTTAGTTCGGTCGATAACATAGTGCAGCCATGAAATAAATTCTTAGTTTGCTTGGCACAGTTTGCAAAGTGGTATTCTAATTTTCTCATGTATGGCTAGTCAAATCAATAAGGTCAAGAAGTGTTTGGGCATCATCGCTTATTCTTTATTCTATAAAATTTTAAAATTTATGATTAAGTACATACACCTAACTTAGAAGACCAAGGTTTACCACCCATGCACTGCCTCGCGGACTAATGGAGAGTGGGTAAAGAGCTTGGCAGATTGTGCAGGCTGACTTTGACTTTGTCAACAACGTGTCGGTAATCCTTAGGTGTCCAATCTCATAAAATGAGACCAAGATATTCCAACGCTGACTTTGTCAACAACATATCGGATAGAGCTTGGCGGGTTTGCACACCAACGCTCGATATACAAGCAATGTTGGATACCCTTGGATTATTATTATTATTATTATTGAATTTATAAGCACAAAAAAAGAGAGTTAAGCGAATTCAACTTAGCACAACTTAGTTTTAAAGATTTGATAAGCCAATATAAGTATTTTAAGTCCTCCACTTATTTAAACAAGGTCTACAATATAGAATAGATTTCATGGCCATCACCTAAGAATCTCCTTATGTACCGGTTACACTATTATCCCTCAAAATTAAACTTTTCATTATATTTCTTATTCGATCTAAGTTGAGAGAAAAAAATACTATCAACTGGCTAAAAAATGTAAACTTATTTTGTTGTATCAATTGAAAATGAGTCGTATTTAAAAAAAATTATGGTATGTCACTACGATATAAAATGTCTGATGGTCCTACATGATAAGAAAGAAAAATTAAAGAAAAATCAAAAGAATGCAATGCAGACTCCCCCCCACACTTGATTGAGACAGTGTCCTAACTGTCCAAGGACAAAAATAAAATAAAAAAAATGAAAAAGAAAAATAACAGAAAAAGAACGTGTACCACCTGATTTCATGGTGGATGATCAGGCTCATGCAGGTCGATAGGGTCGTCTTCGTCATATTGCTCGAATTCCAAAAATGGTTTCAGTCGTTGACCGTTTACTTTGAAGACTTTTCCATCCCTAGGATTTTCAATTTCAACCGCTCCATGAGGATATACTGTTTTCACGACATAAGGTCCAGTCCATCGAGATCTGAGTTTTCCTGGAAACAAGTGAAGTCTAGAGTCGTATAAAAGAACTTTTTGACCTACGTTGAATTCCTTATGGAGTATGTTTTTGTCGTGTTGGGCTTTGGTTCTTTCTTTGTAGATTTTCGCATTTTCATACGCCTCATTTCTTAATTCCTCTAATTTAGAAATTTGTTACTTCCTGTGTGAGTCGGCTTTCTCTAAGTCAAAATTCAAAAATTTTATGGCCCAAAGGGCACGATGCTCCAATTCAAGAGGTAAGTGACAGGCCTTTCCCAAGACTAATCGATATGGTGACTTCCCTAGATTAGTTTTATAAGTAGTGCGAAAAGCCCAAAGTGCATTAACCAGTTTTACGGACCAATCCTTTCTATTGGAATTCACGGTTTTCTCAAGAATGTTTTTGATTTGTCTATTGGAAACTTCTACTTGTCCACTAGTTTGTGGATGGTAAGGTGTTGACAGCTTGTGTGTGATTGAGTATTTCTTGAGCAAGGACTCAAAAGCACGATTACCGAAATGAGTGCCATTATTGCTAATGATAGCTCGAGGTGTGCCAAAGCATGAAAAGATGTTTTCTTTGAGGAATTTGACAACAACCTTGTTGTCATTGGTTTTGGTCGGAATGGCTTCAACCCATTTGGAGACATAATCTACCGCAAGCAAGACGTAAAGATTCCCAAATGAATTAGGGAATGGTCCCATGAAATCGATGCCCCAAACATCGAATAACTCAATCACTAAAATGGGGTTGAGAGGCATCATGTTTCGCTTAGTGATTCGACCCGTTCTTTGACATCGCTCACATTTAGAGCAAAATTCGAAAGCGTCACGGAAGAGTGTGGGCCAATAAAAACCGCTTTGCAAAACTTTTGCAGCAGTTTTTCTTGCTCCAAAATGACCGCCACAAGCATGGTCATGTGAGAAGGAGAGAATACTTTGGTGTTCATGATCGGGCACACACCTTCGAATGATTTGGTCTGGACAGTATTTGAAAAGATATGGGTCGTCCCAATAGAAGTTTCGAACTTTTGAAAGAAATTTTTGTTTATCTTGTTTCGACCATTCAGCGGGCATTTGTTGTGTGACAAGATAATTCACAATGTCAGTGTACCAAGGGGTGTTAGAGATGGAAAGAATTTGTTCGTCAGGAAAATAGTCATCGATTTGGGTGTCGCTAACATTTTCGTGCACAATTCGAGAGAGATGATCAGCTAGGACATTTTCAGAACCCTTTTTATCTCGTATTTCTATATCGAATTCTTGAAGAAGAAAGATCCAATGAATCAAGCGGGCCTTAGCATCCTTCTTAGATAGCAAATATCATAGGGCAGCAAGATCAGTGTAAACTATGACTTTGGATCCTATGAGATATGGTCTGAATTTCTCAAGAGCGAAGACAACTGCCAAAAATTCCTTTTCAGTAGTTGAGTAATTCAATTGGGCCTCGTTTAAGGTTTTGCTAGCATAATAAATGACTCGAGGGAGTTTATCGATACGCTGACCTAAGATGGCTCCAACTGCAAAGTCAGAAGCGTCGCACAGAAGTTCGAAGGGCTGAGTCCAATCAGGATGATTAATGATGGGAGCTGTGGTCAAGATTGACTTAAGAGTTTCAAAAGATGTTTTGCAATCATTGGAGAATTCGAACTTAACGTCTTTGGCAAGTAAATTTGAGAGAGGTTTTGAAATTTTCGAAAAATCCTTAATGAATCTTCTATAGAATCCCGCGTGGCCAAGAAATGAACGAACATCTTTAACAGACTTAGGAGGAGGCAGATTAGCAATCAAACCGATTTTAGATTTATCGACCTCAAGGCCATCTTTGGAGACGACATGACCTAGAACTATCCCCCTTTTTACCATGAAGTGACATTTTTCCCAATTAAGCACGAGTGATTTTTCCTTACAACATTTTAGGACGAGTTCTAAATGAGTGAGGCATTGGGAAAAAGATGATCCATAGATTGAAAAATCATCCATGAATATTTCCAAGAATTCGTCCACCATATCAGAGAAGATACTCATCATACACCTTTGGAAAGTCGCGGGGGCATTACAAAGACCAAAAGGCATGCGACGATACGCAAAGGTTCCAAAGGGACAAGTAAAGGTGGTCTTGTGTTGATCCTCTAAAGCAACAGGGATTTGGTTAAAGCCAGAGTATCCATTGAGAAAACAATAGTACTCATGACCCGCTAAGTGTTCGAGCATTTGGTCAATAAAAGGTAAGGGGAAATGGTCTTTTCGTGTGGCTGCGTTGAGCTTCCGATAGTCGATACATACACGCCATTTTGTTTTTATTTTTGTTGGGACTAGCTCATTACTTTCATTTTTGATCACTATGACTCCTGATTTCTTTGGTACGACTTGTACCGGACTCACCCAGGTACTATCAGAGATGGGATAGATGATGTTATTGTCTAGACATTTGATTATCTCTTCCTTGACCACTTCTCTCATTTTTGGGTTTAATCGCCTTTGAGCCTCACGGATGGGTTTAGCCTCATCAACTAAGTGTATGCGATGTTCCACAATTGATGGACTAATTCCTTTTATATCCCTCAGCTCCCATCCCAAGGCGTCTTTATTTTCCCGCAAAACTTCTAAGAGTTTTTCTTCTTGGTCCTCGGTAAGATCAGAGGCCAAGATTACGGGAAGAGTTTCTGAGGAGTCTAAGTATGCGTACTTAAGGTCTTGTTGCAAGGGTTTGAGATCTAACTTAGGATGTTCTTGAGTGTTAACGTTGGTTAACATTCCTTGGTTAGATTCAGAAGAAGAAGGATTTAAGTCAAGAAATTCATTCAGTTCAGAAATGTATTCAAGTTCGTCGAAATCAGAGTCGAAATGTTCCAGACACATTTTCAAGGCTTCAGAAGTGTCTTTAGAGGTTTCGTCAGCTATGGTTTGAATCATGTCGATTTCATCGGTCTCAAAATCCCTAGGTTGTTTGTTGAGATTGAAGATGTTTAGCTCAATGGTTAGGTGCCCGAAGGAAAGTCGAAGCTGACCATTCCTACAATTAATGACAGCATTAGATGTTGCTAAGAAGGGCCATCCTAAAATCAACGGTATTTGAACTTTGGGATTTGAGACAGGCTCTGTTTCTAAAACTATGAAATCGACAGGGAAGTAAAACTGTTCGATCTGTATCAAGACGTCTTCGATAATTCCCAATGGCTTTTTGACAAATCGATCAGCTAGCTAAAGAGTGATGTTTGTTGGTTTAATCTCCCCTAGTCCAAGTTGACGATAAACAGTATAAGGAAGAAAATTGACACTGGCACCAAGGTCGAGTAGAGCACGAGAGATATGGGTGTTTCCTATTTTGCAATCAATCGTAGGGCAGCCAGGGTCTTTGTACTTGACTGGGGTAAGATTCGAAAGAGCAGAGATTGTATTCGCAGTTAGAAAGGCGGTTTTTGGGCCCGTGACGCCCTTAAGTCCAATGTCTAACCGTTATTATTAGTCAGATTCTACGATGAAATGCAATTTGTGGGCTAAGGAAAGGGTGATGAAATCCCTCACCTTATGTGAATTGGGGCGTTGCCCTTAACAGAATGAATAAAAAAAAAGTGCAGAAATAACAACAATCATACAAAATAATTGCAGAAATCAAAAAATTACCTTCAAGTCGCTGCCCCTACAGAACTTTTTTACAACAATTGTCTATATATATTTTTTTCTTTGCGGCAGAGCACCTGTAGAGTTTTTTTAAAAATTTATCACCTTGATCGGCAGTCCTCCAGTGAAATTGGGTAGCGCTAGCGCGTTCACACCCCACTTGGTGTGCAACCGCTCCAACAATTCGACTTCAACTATTTGCAATTGTTTGACTTTTGAATTTCTCTACTTCGGTCTTGCTTGTTTTCCTTCCTTCGCTTGATCTTGATTTTGATTTCTTTTTTTTTAAAGAAATTGTTAAAACAAGGAAAGAGATTAAGGAAAAAAAAGGAATAGAAGACAAAACTAGCAAGATATTTTTTTCTTGTTTTTGGAGATTGCAATGTCAATAAATAACATCAAATCTGCCAATCAAGAGTTTTTTTCAGAAAAAATGGAAAGGAATAGTATTAGAAGAAAATAAATCTAAAGTAAAAGGAAACAAAATAAATGAAAAGAGAAAGAGGGAAGGAGATTCTATTGAAAACAGGGAACGAAAAAGCAAAAGGAAAGAGTTGTTTTTTTTTATTAATATGTTGAAAAGAAGAAAGAATTTGTAAAAGAAGAGAATGGGATTGAGAAATAAGAAGGAAAGAAATAGGTGAAAATTGGTAACTTTTTTTCCTTTTAAAATTTGTAAAATGAAGAAAAGGGGTGTATAAAAAATAGGAAAGGAAATGAAGGAAAGAAACTGAAAAATTGGTAAGAAATTAAAAGAAAAAGTGGCAATTTTTTTTATAAAAGGAAAGCAATAAGAGAAAATAGCAAGCAAATTAAAGATGTGAAAACTAAAAAGGTGATTGCAAAATGGAAAGAAATTTGGGTAATGGAATTATTCAGCAACAACGAGAAAATTTAGAAAGAAATTTGTTTTTTTTTTAAAAAAAAAGGGAAAGAGATTTGCAACAGAAGGAGATTTGTAAGAAGAAATTATAAGAAAATGGCAAGAATTTGTACAATGGGAAGAATTTAATGACAAAAATTTTCTTTTTTTTCTGATTTGTAAAAGAAGAAAGAGAACATAGAAGATTGGGAAAAGAAATGGAAAGATGGAAAGAAATAAAGCAAAAATTGAAAGGTTTTTTTTTCCTTTAGAATTGAAAAGAAGGAAGAATTTATAAAAGAAAAGAAGGAGATTGAGAAATAAAAAGGAAATAAATAAATGAAAGAAAAAAAAAGGAAATAAGGTCAAGAAAATTTGGCAAGTTCTTTTTTTTTATTTGCCTAAAGTAGGAATAAATTCGCAAGAGGGAACAAACAAATGTAAAAATTGGGAAGGAAGGAATAGATGAGATTAAAGAAAAGAAACTAAGAGACAAAAGTGGCAAGAAATCTTTTTCTCTTCTCTTGTTTAGATGATTCTAGCACCAATGTTTGATACAAAATCAACTAGTAAAGAGATTTTTTTTAGCAAAATAAAAATAAAAACTAACACGAATCAGATATAAATAAACAATAAAATTTAATCGATACCTCCCCGACAATGGCGCCAAAAACTTGATCGACGCTAGAAAAGCGCGATATTTGTAATAAAATTCTGCAAGCGCACAGGTGTGTAGCATACAGGTCGGACACAGGGAGGTAAATTAAAATCAAATTATTTATCTAATCTCTTGGGCGAGTTAGACGAAGCCTGGAGATTTTGTTGAAATAAAAACAAATTGAAATTGCGAACTTAGGATTATCGTTGAATCTAATCAACAATTAATCACTAAAGAAAGTAATTTGCAAAATAAGAACAGCAATGCAGAAATTAAAATTGCAGGAAAAGAAGAACAACAAAAAGTAAATTAGGATTGTCGTTGAAACTAATCAAACGACTAATCACTAACAAAAAAATATGTAAAATACAATTGGTGTTCTTCCAAAACTAATTGTGAAGACAACACTAATTGCTAAGAAAGTAAAATGCAGAAAATAAAAGAATAAGAAGAAGAATTTTTATTAGAGTAATGGAATACAGAAATGAGATCGTCGTTACAATGGGTATACATGTGCTTATGTAGGTGAACTGAAAAACCCTAATCCTCTAATGGGCCATGACTCAACCTCTTGAAAATAATATCTTCACAAATAAAAGAGATAAGATAAACTTGAAATATTCCATGCAGCTTTCCTCTTTTGACTGGTCATGTGGCAAATCGATTGGCATCATGATTGGCATCTATCTAATCAAATCTTCATCTTTATGGAGAGTAAAAATGAAAGATTCCCTTTGATTTATCTATGAAGAATACTTCCAATTCTTGAAATATTTATTAGTGTATATCATATATTCATACATATGAATATATATACACACCATAAATCACTAATCCATAAATTCTTCAAAGCAAGGGAGGCAGTGTGAACGCGTTCCATTCTTCAGCAAAAAGAGGGTTTGATGGGAAAGTAGCTTCTTTTTCTTATTAGTAGTCTTTTATTTAATGAAGGAAACAATTAATCAATGACCTGTAAAAGCACACAAAATACCCAAAGTAGCATTTATTTATATACAATAAAGATAAGATATAAGCATAAAAATAAACACATTTCTGTGCTAATCACCCGCCAAATTGAAATGTACGTTCAAATCGAATATTGAATGTTTTATATTTTAATTTGGGATCAGCATGTGGCCACCGTTGAGTTTTCTGAAGCCCTCACTCCCCACTTCAAATCAACCCCGACTACACCCAGCCTCATCGCTCCTACATCGAGATCCATCGCTTCAAAGCTCCGCAGTTTGAGCCGCCACCGCCACTTGGTCTCGCCGTCGAACTGAGGGAGATCACCATCGTCGGAAAGCTGATTCCAAGACCGAGGTGTGAAACCCTCTGATCAGCGTCTCGATTGTTGTGTTGCTCGAAAAGTGGAAACCTAGTTTCGAGCTATTTCAAAAGGTAACGGCAGTGATAAAATAAACAGTTTATAACGCTTCTAAGCGCTACAAATCTTGGTTTTCAAATAAAAATCGTATCTTTTTGCTGTGTTGTCGGAACGCTGTAATAACCCGGAAATCTGAGCCAATTTAATTTTTTTATTTTGGCAATTTTATTGAATTTTGAATATTTAAAATGAATATTTTAAATAATAGCGACGAGAAATTTATTTTGAATGGAATTAGAACGTATATATTTATATATGTCGTCATTATAATATAAATATTTATTTATAAATATAAAAGGAATTGAAAATGGCGCGGTAGTTCGATAATTCAATTTAAAATTTTAAATGAATGTACCGGGTGCAAAATAAACCGGATTTTAGTAAAACCAAAAATATTTGAATCCATTTGACAATATCTTTCCAAGGAATCCGAAAAATTGAAATTTCATAGCGGGAATAAAAAGTTATGCCCAGTTGAAAATTCAGAATAGTCGTTATGGAATTCTGGCCCTTAAAAATGGGAATTTTGCAAACGACCTCGGTTTTCGACGAAACCACTTTTGTTGGATCCACGATATTAAATTATTGCTAGATTCCAATTTTCATAATTTTTTGAATCAATATGTGAGCGTGGCAAAGTAAAACACGTTTGACCAGTTTCAGTTGATTTTAATCGACTGGAAAATGACCATTTTTCAAATGTTCTCGGAATTTGACGAAACTATTTTTGTTAGGACCGTATCGTCAATACGAAGCTAGAAAATATTTTTTCAGGAATTTTTAGGGTTCGTATGTGGCCTCGGTAAATTAAAATGTGCGTTCAACTTTAATATCTAGATTTATATTTTGATTTGGACGAAAACTGATGGAAACAGCCAAAAGGCTTGCGATACATATCCCATTGTGTTCGGTATGGGGGTAATTAGCTATGGACGACAGTCGGTGGTTCGATTTCGAGTTCGAAAATAAAAGTTACTTTTGGATATTAAAATATAATTAAAAAATATATATATTTTCGATAACCCCCCCATCTTCATTCATTCAGTCAAAACCTCCCCCCCTCGTTCTATTTTCCAAATCAAGAAAACCCCCCACGACGATCGGCACCACCGCGCCCAACACCCACCTGCCGCCGCGCCTCCCTAGGCCACGACCCCCTCCTTCCTCTCTCCTCCTTCTCCTCTCCGCTGAAACCACGAACCCCCTCCTCCCAAAAACGAATGAGAATCGCCCGAGGTAGCCTGCGTCGAACATCAAAGGGGCCCCGCCGCCTACCCACACCCCTGCGCCCTCCTCAGACGAACTTCGACGACTGCTAAGCCCCCTCCTCCGATAACGGTGAGTGTTTATAATTTTAATTTATATAATTTTTTTTTATTTTTATTCATAGGAAAAAACTGAAATTGTATTATAGGAAAAAAATGAAATTGTATTATAGGAAAAAATTGAAATTGTATTATAGGAAAAACTGAGATCTTGTTATAAGAAAAACTGTAATTTTTGTTAAGGAAAAGATCAAATTTTTGTTAAAGAAAAATGAGATTGTTAACCATATGATTTTTCTTTATATATAGCGAATGAAAATATAATTGTTATATATGGTATTAGCGGGAAAAGAAAATCAAAAAGATCGGATTTTTAAAGGTAAAAAGACTAGATTTTTTTTAATAGAAAGAAGTGATTTTTACTTTGTAAAAGCAGTATTTTTTTTTTAAATATAAAAGGCATGATTTTATTTATATTATAGAAAGATTAAAAATATGATTTTTATATTATAGAAGTATTAAAAATTCGATCTTTATTAGGTAGAAGGAACAAAAATGTGATTTTTATATGAGTGGCGATATAAAAATATAATCTTTATTATATGAACACCATTATAAAAATAGAATTTTTATCTATATAGTAGCAGTGTGAAAATGTGATTTTTATATACATAGCTACAAAATAAAAAATAGATTTGTATATATATAGTGGATACGGGCAACAAAAGTGATGAAAGGCGAGCACAACGAAGATTTCTTCATATGAAGAGTCGTGGCGTTTGGTTTAACTAGTCGTGAGAACTTCTCACTTTAAATTTTCTTTTTCTAGTTAAAATATGTACTAGGATGCAGACGGTGTTTAGTAGCACCCGACACCCGTCGTCCACAGACCATGGATGGCTTGTATGTTTGATTGTTTGTTGTGATGAAAATTGATTGTGTGATGTGAAATAAAATAAAATATTTATATAGTTAAAAATATCTTATCGTTGGAAATATAAATTTTAACGTGAATGTGAACAAATAAATATTCATTTACAAAGCGGACGGTTTGTTTATGTACACCTATTTGAAGGATATTGATTGGGACGATAAATTTTACACATCGCCCAACTGCACAAATAATATTCAGTGTTTGTGGATTAAAACCCCACATGGGTGTTGGGATGATATTTGGCGTACACTAATCCCAATTATTTAGTTGTATGTTGATCGATTGGTCGACAGACTATAAAAGCGTTAATTATTTATATTTAATTCTTATGCAGTTGTGTGGTGCACTTTGGATGATGGTTGATTATTTATCGTTGCTATTATATACATGTGTTGTATGGAGTCCATATAATTAACATTATATGGTAATTGATTGGGCCTCATTCCAATTGGGAAAATAAAGAATATTATAAAATAGTCACATGTTGACAGTACTCATTTGTTGAGATTAGTCATGTGTTGAAAGAAATATAGATTCATGTGTTGAATAGAATAAATATTCATTTGTTGAATAGAATAACGAAGTTATTGAAAAATATAAAGCCGTGTCAAGTAGTTAAACGCCATTTTAACACGAACGGGTTGTTTCATTTGGTATCAGAGATTTGTTTTACAAAGCTCAGAGAACAAGACACATTAGAACCATACGAAAGAATTCATCAGATATTGAATTAGTAATATCCAATGGGAATGACTCGTTAGAGATGGGATCAGTAGTATCCTAGAACGAGTGTGAAGAGTATATTTTTAAAATGAAAACAAGTTTTGTTTTGAAATTTAAATCACTTATTCGTATTTGATTATTTATTTTATATTGAATTTGGACAATCCAATATATAAAGATTTTGCCTATACGCCTTGCAAACGTGTATTTGAAGTCCCAAATATACTGGATAGATATAGAGTCATGCTCTAGTCGCTCGGAGATGATTCTGATGATCGCTCGAGCATCATCAGCATTTATGTTCGGGTTTCGAAAGTGAGATGTCTATATATTTCCATTAAACTGGTGTGAGAACCACAACTAGATAGGGCCCATTGTTGAGATTTGGCACCAAAAATGTGATTTTTGACTATATATCAAAGTTATGAATTTGTAAAGCTAATCAACTAATTGATTGCTGATTGTGTTGTTTGATTATTGGTTGATTAGTTAAATGTTGAACCTATAACCAAACTGAAGCAAATAGTAAATTGTATTGAAAATTTATCGCATTTGCTTGCATATACATGTACTTACATTGAAAAGGTCATTGCAAGGAGGCTAGAGCAGAGAATAAATTTGTTTGCCCGACAAATATGTACATGTTTACCATAATTTACTGTTTTGTTTGGGTGATGATGATTTTATGAGCCGACTGGCTAGCCGCTTGGCTTTTTCTTTTTCTTTTGGATTGAAGAAGGCCATGGGAGGCTATATGAAATATCCTGAAGTCCCCGATGCAGGGGAGGTTATGGCGAAATTTTTCGAGAATTTAGGGTGTTAGCCAAATTTTTGAAAAATTTGAAAAGTTCTTAGAAACTGGAAAGTTGAAGAACTTAAGCCGTAATCAAAATAATGAAAGTTGAGTTGGTTTGTAAAACAACTTTCAACTTCGTTCCTTTTCGGGGACGAAAAGTTTTAAGTGGGGGAGATTGTAATAACCCGGAAATCTGAGCCAATTTAAAATTTTTATTTTGGCAATTTTATTGAATTTTGGATATTCAAAATGAATATTTTAAATAATAGCAACGAGAAATTTATTTTGAATGGAATTAGAATGTATATATTTATATGTGTCGTCATTAGAATATAAATATTTATTTATAAATATAAAAGGAATTGAAAATGGCGTGGCAGTTTGATAATTCGATTTCAAAATTCAAATGAATGTATCGGGTGCAAAATAAACCGGATTTTAGTGAAACCAAAAATATTTGAATCCATTTGACAATATCTTTCCAACGAATCCGAAAAATTGAAATTTCATAGTGGGAATAAAAATTTATGCCCAGTTGAAAATTCAGAATAGTCGCTACGGAATTCTGGCCCTTAAAAATGGGAATTTTACAAACGACCTCGGTTTTTGACGAAACCACTTTTGTTGGATCCGCGATATCAAATTATTGCTAGATTCCAATTTTCATAATTTTTCGAATCACTATGTGAGCGTGGTAAAGTAAAACACGTTTGACCAGTTTCATTTGATTTTAATCGACTGGAAAATGACCATTTTTCAAACGGTCTCAGAATTTGACGAAACTAGTTTTATTATGACCATCTCGTCAATACGAAGCTAGAAAATATTTTTCAGGAATTTTTAGGGTTTTTATGTGGCCCCGGTAAATTGAAATGTGCGTTCAACTTCAATATATAGATTTATATTTTGATTTGGACGAAAACTGATCGAAACAACCAAACGGGCTTGTGATACATATCCCATTGTGTTCGGTATGGTGGTAATTAGCTGTGGACGACAGTCAGTGGGTTCGATTTCGAGTTCGAAAATAAAAGTTACTTTTGGAAATTAAAATATAATTAAATTATATATATATATATATATTCAATAACCCCCACATCTTCATTCATTCAGTCAACCCCCTCCCCCGTTCTAATTTCCAAATCGAGAACCCCCCCCCCCCCCACGACGATCGGCACCACCGTGCCCAGCACCCACCTGCCGCCGCGCCTCCCTAGGCTATGACCCCCTCCTTCCTCTCTCCTCCTTCTCCTCTCCGCTGAAACCACGAACCCCCTCCTCCCAAAAACGAACGAGAATCACCCGAGGTAGCCGGCGCCGAACATCAGAGGGGCCTCGCTGCCTGCCCACACCCCTGCGCCCTCCTTAGATGAACTTCGATGACTGCTGCGCCCCCCTCCTCCGATAACGGTGAGTGTTTATAATTTTAATTTATATAAAATTTGTTTTTATTTTTATTCATAGGAAAAACTGAAATTGTATTATAGGAAAAAATTGAAATTGTATTATAGGAAAAACTGAGATCTTGTTATAAGTAAAACTGTAATTTTTCTTAAGGAAAAGATCAAATTTTTGTTAAAGAAAAGATGAGATTGTTAACAATATGATTTTTCTTTATATATAGCGAATGAAAATATAATTGTTATATATGGTATTAGCGGGAAAAGAAAATCAAAAAGATCGGATTTTTAAAGGTAAAAAGACTAGATTTTTTTAATAGAAAGAAGTGATTTTTACTTTGTAAAAGCAGTATTTTTTTAAAAAATATAAAAGGCATGATTTTATTTATATTATAGAAAGATTAAAAATATGATTTTTATATTATAGAAGTATTAAAAATTCGATCTTTATTAGGTAGAAGGAACAAAAATGTGATTTTTATATGAGTGGCGATATAAAAATATAATCTTTATTATATGAACACCATTATAAAAATAGAATTTTTATCTATATAGTAGCAGTGTGAAAATGTGATTTTTATATACATAGCTACAAAATAAAAAATAGATTTGTATATATGTAGTGGATACGGGCAACAAAAGTGATGAAAGGCGAGCACAACGAAGATTTCTTCATATGAAGAGTCGTGGCGTTTGGTTTAACCAGTCGCGAGAACTTCTCACTTTAAATTTTCTTTTTCTAGTTATAATATATACTAGGATGCAGACGGTGTTTAGTAGCACCCGACACCCGTCGTCCACAGACCATGGATGGCTTGTATGTTTGATTGTTTGTTGTGATGAAAATTGATTATGTGATGTGAAATAAATAAAATATTTATATACTTAAAAATATCTTATTGTTGAAAATATAATTTTTAACGTGAATGTGAATAAATAAATATTCATTTACAAACCGGACGGTTTGTTCACCTATTTGAAGGATATTGATTGGGACGATAAATTTTACACATCAGCCAACTGCACAAATAATATTCAGTGTTTGTGGATTGAAACCCCACACGGGTGTTGGGATGATATTTGGCGTACATTAATCCCAATTATTTAGTTGTATGTTGATCGATTGGTCGACAGACTGTGCAAGCGTTAATTATTTATATTTAATGCTTATGTAGTTGTGTGGTGCACTTTGGATGATGGTTGATTATTTATCGTTGCTATTATATACATGTGTTGTATGGAGTCCATATAATTAACATTATATGGTAATTGATTGAGCCTCATTCCAATTGGGAAAATAAAGAATATTATAAAATAGTCACATGTTGACAGTACTCATTTGTTGAGATTAGTCATGTGTTGAAAGAAATATAGATTCATGTGTTGAATAGAATAAATATTCATTTGTTGAATAGAATAATGAAGTTATTGAAAAATATAAAGCCGTGTTAAGTAGTTAAATGCCATTTTAACACGAATGGGTTGTTTCAAACCCAGTGAAACAAGAGACACTGGGACCATGAGGACGTCTTCTACATTCTAGAAGAGACCGGATATTTTTCTGAGCCTTCTACAATTTTTGGAGGAGTGGAACCCAATGTGAGATTTCTGAATTATAAACGATATGGAAATGATGATGTATAAATTATATAGTCGATGTATGAGTTATATAAGCGTTGTACACCTCATGTATAAGCGTTGTATAGTATAAGTTGTATGTTCGATGTATAAGTTATATATGCGTTGTAAAAATTATATATGCGTTGAATGATATTGAAATATATTGAAATGAAATCGAAATATAGTTATATACGTATATTGATATATATATATATATATATATATATATATATACATATATACTCCCCTCGTCCACAGACCATGGACGATATATCTTGGTTGTGATATTGTTTGGATTTGGTTGATGTGAAATTTGGTGAATATCATGAATGGTTGATTGGAAATGATTGATTGTGGTTGAAACCCCAATAGGATTAGTATATGGGAAAACGTATGAACTAGAAATTGAATCCCAATTGTCAAAAGCTGCGAGGCTTTAAGGTAGAGCGAGGAGCCGTACTCGGGACGGTGTCAGTTTTAACTACCTTGCCATTTGTAAAAACCCGTAACTTCCCCGGTGAGGAAAGCGCGGATAGTTCGAGGACAAGCCACAACAGGACGCAGACGGAAGAACATTTCTTGTATATAACAACAATTCCATCAGAATACAAGAATATACAGGGTATGAATAAATATTACACAGAAATATCAGAGATTACAATACATTACAAAGCAGCGGAAAATTAATACAATACACAACTAGAAGTAATACGCGGATACAAAGCTTTCCGAGAATCGTTCCAGCTGTAAACCAGGATCATGTGAATATAAATCTGCAAAACCAAAACTACTAGCAGCCCGTGTCGAAAATAAGGGCACCCAGACTTTAGGTTAAAACAATAAATTCCAGGTTAGTCATGGGACTGGTGTGAGAACTAAAACAGTTATTAATCTTTATTTTTAAAGTTAGGCAAATCAAGGGACCACGCTGTATAACACGGAATGGGTTTCCTCCTAAGAATACCGGTGCATAAACAAACAGCGCAATGCTAAATAAAGAAAAATGAAGCTATTATAAGACCCAGTTCCCATCAGACAATGCAACGCAAGCCGGAGGATAGGGTTTTTACCTTATAATAACCAAGAATGCTTGATACGTTTAAAACAAATCATTCGATACTATTATAAGTGCATAGTGTATAAAACAACTTCACATCATAAGTATCAATCATAGACGGCATAAGCGCCCCATCCCACTATGTAGCCATACTAGGTTCTACAAATAAAACCGCAAATGTCACGTATTTGGAAATTGGATTTCCATCTGTGAACTGAGGCTAGGGATCGTCCTCACCGTCTTCGAGACTCTCTAGCCCGAGCCTCAGGGTCAGAGCGCATCGACCCTTGGAGCGACAGGGCCGGTCCACCGATGTGGATTAAAATGCCTGAACACTACGTTTCCCTGCCCTATGGGGCGTAAATGAGCCAACGAATGACTCCATCGGACCCGGATCGTCCGATCTAACCGAGACGCCTCGCAACAGCAACAACCACATAAGTCAAACTCGTCAGGGCGTGTAAAACCACTGACGCCAATTCTAACTAGAAAGAAACGCATATCCTCCCTGAGGTCCTCTCCCTTTTTGGTTCACCACCGGGTGTGAAACTTGCGAAGTAAGCGTTACACAAAGCTATGCCTCACAGGTTGTGCTTTGATCATCAACCACGAGACTTTGCTTTTCAACAGAAGCCTTCCTCATTTGCATCTTAGCATGCCACACAGGCAAACCACTCCATGCAACCGATATCAATCACATAGAATGAAATCCCATGTCAGACACACATTCCATTTATAAGTCCGTTCTGGGTCTGAACGAAACCGGAGGCACCTAGTACCCCGCATATCCATCGATCTCCAAGTACGTCTGGACGATCACCAACTGATTCCTTCCTCTTGGGTGTACGGCCCAATCAAGATCATCAGTAATCACCCAAACGACGTGAAGACCTCCGGTCTTCGACCACCGTCTTCATCTTTGACTTATCGTCGTATCAGTTATTCAGAATGGGATATGTTAGACCCAAATGTGGTTCTAACACCCAAATTGATTAGAAACAAGATAAAGTAAAGCAGAAATAAAAAAGAACACACAAGGTTTATAGTGGTTCGGCGAAGAAATGCCTACGTCCACTTAGTTTTCACTATATTCAGTAATTCAACTACAAATACAATGTAAGATTCGCTCGCAACTCACTTTTGTTCACTCAGAAAGATAAAAACAGGAAATGAAAGATGGTTTGGATTTTCCGGGAGTGAAGGAATTCGAATGATGGAAGTATTTGGATTCTCAAAAGTGCTGAAAAAGATCCTTCTCTTTGTCTCTAGTTGGGGTATTTATAGGTGTGAATTCGCCTGAGATGCAATCCGGGTCGGAACACGTGTCATCCATCGCACTCTCTTCGGGTTCGGATGGGCTATCAAGCGTACAACGCATCAATGAGATGGACGTTAGGGGTAGGAATTGGTCACATCCGGTCCGGTTCTCCAGGCGACTTTATAGGAGATTTTCCTGGATCATGGGTGCGGGTCGGAGACATGCAGGTTGGGGGTTCGGATCGGAATACCCGACCCGAACCGGAGTAGCTTGGACGTCTCTTCTTCTCTAATCATACTCCGCTCCGCTCCGAAGTCGTGGCAAGCAGACGGCTTTCCGATTCACCTGAGATTCATTGGCCTTCCGATCCGATCAGGTATGCTTTGCCAATTTATCCAGTAAGAGATATCCGATCCGAACAGAGAATTTTACCCGATCCGAACCGATACGCTGCTATCAATCTGAATTGTGGAGCTTCCTTCCGATCCGAACCGGAGTCGCATAACTTGAAATACTCTTCAACGGTTGGTTTCTTGACTTTGTGTTGCCTAGTTCACAAAGTAGGCTAACATTTTGCCCCCTCAAAGGATGCTTTCGTTGTACAAAGCGTCCTTTGATGTCGTTCAACCAGAATTGTCAGGAGTAATGCATTGATTTCTATTTGGTTCGGCGTCCGATCCGAGTGGCTTTTCTTCATTTCTGAGCAAATTTGGGAACTCTACTAGCCGTGTAATGCTTCTTGTAGGTATGCTCCTTCTTTACTTCCCTTCTCTTCAATTCGAGTCGGATGCTAAATCAACGTGTGAAATTTCCACTCGGCTCGGATTTCGATCCGAAGCGTATTCGTGGATTTAGTTCTTAAACACTGGGCCTTCAGAGAGAGTTGTGCTACTGGGCTTCCACCCCGGTCCGATCGGACGAGACAAAATAGGGAGACGAAGAGTCAACTCCATTCTTTATATAAACTCATCACCGTCTTCACTTCTTTCTTCTTCGTTTCTATTGCGGCTCGGACCCAAGCATCGAAAATCTTAAAAACTCTAAAACTCCGAACTCCTTTCTTGTTGATTCCTCAAATCAATCACATAGGTAGCTTTTTAATCTCGAATAACATCGTAATAAATGTTCTTGATTTCAATTAGCGTTGGATTAGGATGGTTTAATTGTAGGTTTCGCTTGAACCCCCCGCCGCCGCTGGTGGATGCGCTATCGCCTCAAGGCATTGCGAGGCTGGAGAGGGCAAATTTTTATCCCCAACGATGGCCTTGATGATAAAATGGACCCGTTTGTGAGAAAGGAGGGAAAGAGGAAGAAGATGAGGAGCGTGGTGACTATCTGGAGTCGGTTCGGGTAGAAGACGGAGGACCAAAAAAGGAAGGAGAAGGAAAGGGGATCGGCTCGGATTGCACACCTTAGAAAGACGGGAGGGAAGAAAATGTCGGCTCGGGTCGGAGATGAGGATGAGATAAGAGGCTGACATGAACGGACTGGTTGAGTGATGCTGATTCGGATCGGATCGGGTCACCCGATCCGATCAGATCAGTTCTGCTTCCGAACCCACTGTTCCTATTGTCTTGAACTAACCTTGCCTTACTGAAGCACCCGAACCGAATGTCTTCAGTATTGAGCCAATCATCACATGCATATCCGAACCGACCCGAACATATTGAACTTGACATATAAAGACCACCCAACGAACTCAACTAACACTTATTCTAGACGAATATGCCTCGCGGACAGTTAGGATAGTGCCTTGTGAACATAAATGAGAATCAAGGACAACTCGGACTATTACTTTCTCTTTAAAGCTTCGTCTTACATTGCTGTACTTTTATTTTGCACTTCCCGCATTTGTTGCACACACTTTAGTTCACACACATACACAAAAAAAAAAAAAGGGGGACACGGGATAATTCACTCTAATCCGTGCTATTGCTTCTTCAATAGTTCCATGACCATGAGGCCCAGACGCTCTTCTCGTTTAGCTGAGAGGAAAGAAGCTCCAGAGACTTCCCACAAAACCACTCTCGAGGATATATCTTCTTCATCTGACCCAGAATGGGACAGCGAGGGTCCGGATTACGGAGTTGGTCATCGGGAAAGCGATGAAATGTCTTCAGAAAATGAAGTTTCCCTAGGCTTTGAGGAGGAAGGGGGGATTGGTGACAACCGAGCACCCGATGAATTTGACTCAGCCACTATATTGGAATCACCTCCAGATTCCGTAGAATCAACAATTGACAACGACCGACTCGTGAGAATTTGCTTGAAGTATGGAATAATGAAGAGAGACACTCTAGTGCCCTCACGTTCTGATCGTCCACATAACCCTCCGGAAGGATATATGACGGTCACTCGTCTGATGTGCATGGTTGGCGCTATTCCTCCTTTCTCGCCTTTCATCGTCGACTTCTTAAGACAAATGCGGATTGCCCCCATGCAGCTGCATCCCAATTCATATGCCTATTTGCATACCTTATTCATAGCATATCGTGAAATTCTAGGCGTGGAGCTTACGTTTGACGACGTTCATTTCTTCTATAATTTCAAACACCGGACTAGAGAAACCCCTTCTTTCTGTTACTTTGAGTCGGTCCCAAAGAGGAAGATAATCTCTACGCCGTTTAGCAGCAAGGCTGGAGATTCCAGACTGGAGTGGTTCTATATAAAGCAACAGCCTGGATGCGCCAGAAGATGGACAAAATCAAGTAAAGCACTGATTTTCTGACCCTGGGCTCTATACACTTGAATCATCACCCTGACCTGTTTTTCCTTTTTACTTGCAGTCGATAATCCCAAACAGGTATCAGACCAAGTGTTCTTTGATCGAATGCACCGTCTCCTCAATGGCGACCAAAAATTCCTTACTATTGACGAGGTTCTTAAAGATGAGTACCTTCATTCTCACGGGCTGCTATCCGTCTACCGTAGCATCGGTCATGGGACAGTCCCTTATGCATATATTCCTCCAGTGGAAACAGTTCCAGAAATAGGTGAAGGCTCGGGAATTCCTGCAGCTTCTCTTCAAACTTCACCCTCTCCCTCTTCCACTCAAGATGATGAACTGGCTAATCTGGCCAAAAAACATCGTGAAGGATATATTGCCCCCGAGGAAACTACCTCGGTAGACAAATCAAAATCTCCCCAAGGGTCGCCACTTCACGCTTCCGAAGGGGATGTTCCTAGCGCCGACGAGCACATATTTCAGGGTTTGGGGGATCTCCCTTTACCCGAGACTATATACACTTCGGAAGATTTCAGAAAGGACCCTCTAGTCTTCACTTCTTCTGAAGAGACTACTCCTGCTAAGGCCAAAGAGCCTGCCCGCACCACTTTAGCTTCAGACTCGGGTTGGTTTGGGGGACACGTACACCACATAGGATGCACTTTGCACCGTAGCACTAGCATTCATTGCACTTCTTTTTCCATGGATCCGCTGATTCTAAACTTCGTTTAACTTATCGTGCAGGTACAATGTCTCGATCCTCTTATGACATAAGAAAGCTTCGCCGCAGCATGTCTAATCCTCCCCAGGATGCCGAATATAACCGCCGGGATGACCGCGGCAGGGAGGAAAGGGGACCCTATGATCCTTATCGATCTCGATCCTCACGCTCCCGCTCACCAGTTCGACCGGAACAAGAAAAATACAAAAGCTATCAAGGTCGTAGGGAGGAGGATAGACCACAATCTAGGGATTCCACTTCCTCCCATGAAAAGCGAAGCAGAGAGAAAACACCTCCAAAGGAGACTGGGTCTAGAAGTAAGCAAAAAGTCCCTGCTACTAAGCGACCTCGGACAGACAAGGGTTCTACAGAATCTTCTTCGGGAAGGGACGCTGAACTAACAATCCTAGCCCCTCCTCCACCAGATGCGGGAACCGCCGTAAGGCTGGCATACTTAAAGGAGCAATTTCCTGAGCACTACTTCGAGACTCTGACCTTTCTACCTTCCCTTGATCCTATTTCTTCTAATTGGGCAGAGGAGGCCAGAGCAAAGATTGATTTGGTGGAAAAACAATATACCGAAATGTTCAAGTATTCCCGCACTCTTTCTAGAATCATTCGCACGCTATTGACAAATGCTGACTCAATGCACAAAACTGCAGAGGAAGATGCTAAGGCCCTAAAAACCTTAGGAAAAAATTTAGAAGATACTCAAGCTCAACTAGCTATCGCTCAGAAGAACGCTTCTAACTTCAAACAACAGTTTGAGGACATGCAAAAGCGCTATCATGATTTGCTAGAATCCCACACTCAGGAACGTTCCGAGTTGAAGAAGCAAGCTGACGAAGCCAAGTCAGAGGCTGCTAAGGCACGCCTCGCTTATGCTGAGCTTGAGCAGAAGAATGCCGAGTTAACGAAAAGGAGCGCTGAGTTAGAAAAGAAAAACGCTGACTTGGCTTCAAAATTGTTAGAGGCGGAAAACAGGGCGGCTCTGGCTGAAGGCAATGTGGAATGCGCTATTAAATCTGCGGAGGAAACCCGCAAACAATTATCAGAGGCGGAGGCCGATATTCAGGGCTTCAGCGAGCTAATGATCGAATTCTTCGCGCACATTATTCGTCGTCGAAACATTTCCTGGATTGAGGACTATCCATCCACTTTGGTTCATGTGTGGAATCAAATCGTCGAGTGGGAAAAAGAAGAGCTTAAGGTCGATTCCCTTGATGAAGATAAGTTGATGGAGAAGTACTTGAGAGACGACGAACCAGAGCGCCTAGCTGAAGGTCGCCGTCTAATTGCCGAGGCCATGGAAGAAGAGAGGCGGAAGTCTAAACAGACAACCATTCCTGAAGCTGGCTCCTCTTCTTCTGCTCTTGTAACTCCTGAAGTGGAAGGGTATGATCCCGAAAACCCGGGAATTTCCCGAGCAACTTTGCTATCTCCCATTCCTGAAATAACTCCAGAGGTAGTAGTCACCCCCGCTGAAAAGTCTTCAGAAGGTATTCCTATTTTTTCTCCTCAATTTGTCAAGGCTACTACTACCTTTGGCTACATGACTGAATGTTCGATGAGAAATCCTTTGATCTCGCCTGAGTTGATAACCGATGTTTCTCATTTTGTAGGCGTTGAATCCTCCGCGAAGACAGATGTTGTTCAAGGAGATACCACTGGGACAAAGCCCGCTGATAGGGTCAAAGAAGGGGAAGACAAGGTTACTTCCACAGACTTGGGGGAAAGGAGTGAATCAACTAAGGTGACTACTCCCCATGACGAAGAAATGATTGCAGCGTTAAGAGACGACGGAGGAGACGAGGGGCATGATGAGGAACCAGAAGTTACAATAACCGGGGAGTCGAAAAGCGCTGAGGACATTACCCTGGCTGCCATGAAGGCTGATCAAGACAAGCGCTTGCAATTAAAGGCTGAAGAATTAGACCCTGAGGTCCTCAAGCCCCTTGCAGTTGTGGATGCAGGTTCAAGGTTAGTGGTTAAGCTCTCAACTAGATCTATCACCGAAGAACTTGCTAAAAAATCTTCTTTTGATTCCAGTGCCCAGCCCTCCGGGAAGAAGTCTGCCGGCTCCAGTGCTACACCTTCAGGGAAAAAGAAATCAAAGCGAATTTTAACTGAAGCAGAGAGGGAAGCAAAGGATGCGGAAAGAGCTGCCAAGAAATCGAAGGCTCATCCCAAACCCAAATAGTGGGTTCTCCTGTGTCCTTTTAGCATCTTTGTAAATCAATAAGTGCTGCCACAGCAGCAGCTCCCGCACTTTCTTTTTTAGTCATTTCCCTGTACAAATTTATTCATTTGTAAATAAAAATAATTCACTTTCTGCAATGTTTATTTGTTAGCAGTTCTGCACTTATGTAAAAATGCATATCTATAGTTATGAAACAAAGTTGTGGAGAGGGGAGATATGTGTATATATATGTGTCCCCAGTCAATCTCCATAAGTTATTCAGTGCTTAACCATGCAATCTGAATATTCCCGATTCTCTAACGGGATAGCATTTCCTGTATCACCAACTCCTGTTGTTTTTCCTGGCATTCCTTTTATACTCTCTCTCATTCTCTCGAGAGTTAGAGTTCGAGTTCAGCTATTTGTTTATTCCCCGGTCGTTCAACGGGAAAAGATTTCTTTCTCGGCGCTCGGTCAAGGACGCCTTTATACTCTCTTTCTCTCTGGAAAGTTAGAGTTCGGAGTTGAACCTCTTTCTCAGCGCTCAGTCGGAGACGCTTTTATACTCTCTCTCTTTCTCTGGAGAGTTAGAGTTCGAAATAGAATTTCTTTCTCAGCGCTCAGTCGGAGACGCTTTTATACTCTCTCTCTTTCTCTGGAGAGTTAGAGTTAGAATGTCGTTTTCTCATTCTTTCACGTCCTATCGCACAAATAATCATTGTGCTTCTTTTTATGTCCAGACTGTTTTCAACCTTCTTTAGGCTCTCAGTTGTCCTGTATTTTATAATCACAACAGAACAACTAATGAATGTAAATGCATAAAAGTAAATAACACACAATATTTTTATAGTGGTTCGGCTAAGTCATAGCCTACATCCACTTTATAGTTCTTTATTCATATCACTGGATTTTCCCAAGGCAAGTCGTGCCTTATTACAGAGTTTACAGGAAGAACAGCAAAAAGTATAGCATTTCTAATCCAAATATCTCATTAAGTGTTGGGCATTCCATGCTCGAGGGACTTCTTCGCCATCTACGGTCGTTAACTTGAATGTTCCCTTATCAAGTTTCCGTTGGATGACAAAGGGTCCTTCCCATTTTGGGCCGAGGTGAGGAAGAGATGGAAAAACTCTTTTTAGCACCAAATCTCCTGGTTTAAAAGTTCTGAGGCGAACTTTTCTGTCATAATAGTGTGCCATCTGATGCCGATGTCTTGCTGCACGCAAGTCTGCTTCGTCTCTTTTCTCTTCGACTTCATCAAGAGACTCAAGTAAAAGTGCCCGATTCGTCATCGGGTCATAATATGTCACCCTGTGGGAAGGAACTTCCAGCTCAACTGGAATTACTGCTTCTGAACCAAAGGAGAGGGAGAAAGGGGTATGACCAGTAGCCGTTTTAAACGTTGTTCGATATGCCCACAAAGCTAGGGGCAATTCATCAACCCATTTTGCCTTTGCACGCTCTAATCGCTTTTTGAGGATGGATTTTATTACCTTATTTATTGCCTCTACTTGCCCATTAGATTGTGGATAAGCAACTGCAGTATATCGTTTATCTATCTTATATTTCTGGCAAAAGTTTCTGAATTCAGTGCTATCAAATTGGGTCCCGTTGTCGGTAATAATTGTCCTTGGGATTCCGAATCGGCATATAATATTTCGGACCACAAAACTTATCACCTTTCTTGTGGTGATCTTAGTCAAGGGTTCAGCTTCCACCCACTTCGTGAAATAATCCACGGCTACTATGGCATACTTAGCTCCCCCTTTAGCAATTGGTAAAACTCCAATGATATCGATTCCCCATGTGGCGAATGGCCAAGGACTCACCATCGATTTAAGCTGGGTTGATGGAGCCCTGGGGATTTTGGCGAATCTCTGGCACTTATCGCAGCGTCGTGAATAATCAGCTGCATCCTTGTTGATCGTAGGCCAGAAGTATCCGTACCGCAATATTTTCTTTGCTAAAGTTTGACCTCCTGTATGATCTCCACACTCACCTTCGTGTACTTCTCTCAGTACACGCTTGATGTCGTCGTGTGCGATACATCGTAACAGGGGCATAGAAAATCCTTGTCTATAGAGGGTATCGTCTTGCATAACATATCTGGCAGCTTTGCGAACTACAGCTCTCTTCTCACTCTTCTTCGACGGGAGAGTCCCATTCTTAAGAAAACTCTTGATTGGAGTCATCCATGACTCCTTCTCCGGTTCCGCTTCAAGAACGAATTCAATTTCCATTGACTCAAAGCTTGGCGATTCCAATGTTTCAATTGGAATTATCTCAGTCCCTTCTGGACTGTCGGAACTAGCCAACTTTGCTAGTCTATCCGCTTTCTGGTTTTCTACTCTGGGAATATGTGTTATGTTGTACCGCTCTAAACTATTTAATAGCTCTTTCACTTTCTTGAGGTAAGCGACAAGTCGAGGTCCTCGAGCCGCGAATTCCTCCCGCACTTGACAAACAACAATCTTAGAGTCACAAAATATGTCCATCATTTTTACTCCGAGGTCTTTAGCGAGTTTCAGCCCGGCAATCAGGGCTTCATACTCAGAGTCATTGTTTGTTGCCGAAAATTCTAATCGCAGGGCGTAATATAACGACCGTCCCTCCGGAGTGACTAAGACAATTCCAGCTCCGGATCTTCGGTCATTTTTAGCTCCATCTGTATATAGTCTCCACGGATTCATCTCTAGCTTATCCTCAGATTTGACCACTTGGTCATTGATTATTTCTTCTTCTGGAATGGTGAACTCCGCGATAAAGTCTGCTGGAGCTTGCCCCCTGATTGACTTTCGTGGTTGAAAATTCAAATCAAACTGGCTTAATTCTATGTTCCATTTAATCAACCTTCCCGACGCTTCGGTTCTCTGCAGCACTTGTCTTAACGGCTGATCGGTGTATATGGTTATTGGATGGGCTTGGAAGTAGTGACGAAGCTTTCGGGATGCAATCAGGAGGCTATAAGCAAGCTTCTCGATCTTTGGGTAGTTGCGCTCTGCCGCTGCTAATTTCTTACTCACATAGTATACTGGCCTTTGTACTTTATCTTCTTCTCGAACCAGAACCGTGCTGACAGCGTGAGCCGAGACTGCTAGATAAACAAATAGTTCTTCATGGTCTACGGGCTTTGATAAGATTGGCGGTTTTTCTAACAGTTCTAACAGATTTTGAAAAGCCTCGACACAATCGGGAGTCCACTGGAAGTTCTTCTTTCCCCTTTTTATCAAATCAAAAAATGGAACACATTTATCGGTGGCTTTGGAGATGAATCTACTTAGCGCCGCTACCTTCCCTGCCAGACTTTGGACATCTTTAATTTTCCTTGGTTCTTTGATATTTCTAATCGCCGCTATCTGGCTAGGGTTGATCTCAATTCCTCGGGAGCTCACAATGAAGCCAAGGAACTTTCCCGACGCCACTCCAAATGAACATTTTAAAGGATTCAATTTCATACGGTATTTTCGCAAGATACCAAACATTTCTGCTAAGTCTTGCGTATGACTGGAGGATTGCTTTGATTTAACAAGCATATCATCCACATAAACTTCCATAGTTTTTCCTATTTGATCATAAAACATTCTATTTACCAACCGCTGATAAGTAGCTCCAGCGTTTTTTAATCCGAACGGCATTACAACATAACAATATAATCCCAAATTCGTAATGAAACTTGTATGCTCTTGGTCTGGTACATGCATAGGAATTTGATTGTATCCAGAGTATGCATCCATGAAAGAGAGAAGTTCATGACCTGCTGTCGAGTCTACAAGCTGGTCAATCCTGGGAAGTGGGAAACTATCTTTTGGGCAAGCCTTATTTAAATCTGAAAAGTCAATACAAGTTCGCCACTTTCCGTTTGGCTTCTTTACCAAGACAGGATTCGATATCCAGTCGGGATAAGTCGAATCTCGAATAAATCCATTTTGCTTCAATTTCTCCACTTCTTCTCTGAGAGCAGCCGACCTCTCTGGGCCCAGCATGCGTCTCTTTTGCTTCACAGGCGGATGCTTCGGATTTACATTCAATTTGTGACTGATAACGGAAGGCGATATCCCACACATGTCAGCATGGGTCCAGGCGAACACATCTAAGTTCGCCTTCAAGAAGTTCGTCAGCTCTTCAGCACGATGCGAATCCAATTGGGAACCAATCTTCAAAACTTTCGTCGGATCAGCTTTATCAACAGGAATTTCCACTGTTGCTTCATTAGGAGTTGCATTCCTAGCCTCTGGTTCCTCGTCTTTTCTAGGATCCAGATCTTCAGGCGTTCCTTTTCGCAACTCCCTTGGGTTTAACCTCTCTAATTGCTATGCCGAGTCCCCCTTCGAGGGAGATGAGGCATCCTTACTCTCAGCATTAACTCCTTTCATCAACATCTTCAGTTCGGCCACATAGCAGGCCCGTCCAGAAACCTGATCCCCTCTTATTACTCCAGTCCCGGCTTCAGTTGGGAACTTTAGTAACAAGCACCAAGGGGCGATACAAATTCTAAACTCAGCGAGGGCAGGCCTCCCTAAGAATGCGTTATATGGCGAATCTACGTCCAGTACTACAAACTGAAGCATTCGCACTCTTCTACGTTCTCCTTGCCCTAGGGTCACAGGCAACTCTATGTATCCCATAGGAGCTGTCGTCGCTCCGTTGAAACCTCTAATCCATCCTTCACAAGGTTTCAGATCTTCAGGCTCAAGCTTCATCTGATCAAATGACTTCTTGAACAAAATATTAACGGAACTTCCGTTGTCTACTAATACCTTATGGACCAAAGCCGGCCCAATAGTGGTAGTAATAACCAACGGATCATTGGTGGGAGATTGTATTCCCGTGTTGTCTCGGCTGCGAAACACCACGTCATCGAACATGGTTTTTTGTTGTTTGATGGGGGTGACATCTTCCAACTCGTCACCTTCATTCACATCTAGATGCTTGGCAGCATTCACATATTGGTCCATTGACCTAAAGCTTCGGATTGCCGGGTGAGGTCCGCCTACTATGGAGTTGATGACGATCCCTTTACCTTTCTGCTGCGCGGTAGGCTTAGGAGCAGGTAGGATTTGCTTTGGAGCCTGCTCTCCTTGCCCCCTATCCCTCGGGGCAACCTTGTACTCATCCAACTTTCCCTCACGCAGCAGCTTTTCAATTACATCCCTCAAATGTCGACACTCATTGGTCGAATGTCCATGCGTTCCGTGAAACAAGCAAAATTTCCCTGTCGCCATTTCTTTCTCGGTCGACTCACGAGGTGGTGGTCTTTTGTATTGCAACACATTATACGTGTCCAGGTAAATATTTTCCAACGTGTCATTCAATGGTGTGTAGTTCTCGTAGTTCTGGAATCGGGGCCTTTTGTTTGGGTCGCTTCCCCTATTTCTGTTTCTCCTATTACCGTTCGAATTACGGTTGTTGTTGTTTCCCCCGCTTCCAGTATTGCTGTTTCCACCCTTGTTTCCTACATTTACTTCAACCTTGCCAGAACTTTCCCCAGACTGCTTCACTGCAATATTACTCTGCACATTCTCCTTTGAAGCTGTCTCAGACTTTCTCTTCCGGTTTGCCCGGGCCTCCTCTCGTCTTAGATAAATATCGGCTTTTTCGTAGAATATCGCCCTTGTGGGGGGTGTCTTCCCAGAAAGGTAGTCTCCAAACTCAGATTCGGGATCGACTCCTTCCTTCAAGGCCATCAGAATAGTGGGCTCATGCGGGTCACTGACCTCAGTTACAGCTTGGTTAAAACGATCTAAATATGCCCTTAAAGATTCTCCTGGTGCCTGTTTGATCCTCGACAATTCAATAACGCTCTTGGACTTTCGAGCATGTAGTCGGAACTGGTTCATGAAACGCTCGCTTAGTTCTTTGTAATTAGAAATTGAACGAGGAGGAAGTCGGGTAAACCAAAATAAAGCCACATCTTCTAGGTAGATTGGGAACGCTTTGCATTTTACTTCATCGGGGGCAGCAGCTGCATTCATAAGCCACGAATACCGCATCAAGTGCTGTCCTGGATCAGTCCTTCCGTTATATTTATCCATCTGCGGCAAATTAAAACGTCGGGGGAACTGGAAGTCTAGGATGTCGTCAGTGAACGGAGTATGGCTTCGCTCTATGCCGTAGTCTTCATTTGTATAATTCCGGCTTTTGGACATAATTCGACGAACCATCGCCTGCACATCGGCACTAGTCAGGGGCTGCTCAGGTTCCCTGGCCCTAGCGTCCGAGTTCCTCTGGGGCTCTTGCTCAGGGGACACCCTTCTTCTTCGAGCTGCCTCTGCTCGATTCCTTTCCCCGCGTTCCCGGTCGATCTCGGGAAGAGGGGACTGGAGTCTTTGCCCCCGAGATGGGCTATCGTTTCTTAATGCTCGTGCGATATCCTCGCGAGATCCCAAAGATCCAAACGTTAGCTGCTCCACGTTCTGAGGTCGTTCGAGTGGCCTTCGCTCACGGGGCCTCTCTTCCTCAGAAGATGAAGATTGATCTACTGGTGTATGACGAACTGGCGACGGAGTTCTTTGCCGGCGGAGCTCACTGATTTCCCGACTCATGAGCCTCATGTTTTCCTGCATCATGAGGTTGGTACGCTCATGAACTCTCATAGCTTCCCTCGTGCTCTCAAGCATATCAAGCAAGCGCGAGAAATCTCCTTGAGTGATGGGAGCAGATGGATTGGCCTGGTCTCCAACCCTGGCAGCTGAAATTGGAGCATTCGCGGGGACTCGAGTAGATGTTCCAGCTTCACCAAGCATCGGGTCGGATCGGAGGTAGGAAGTCGGGTCGGATCGGAGCTGGGGTGCCTGTTCGGATCGGTGTGCAGCGAGCAAGTCGGGTCGGTTCAGACTGGGGGAGTGCACTGCTTCAGAGTCTCCAACCCGGATCGGATCGGAACTTTCCCCTTGCTGTCGGTTCGGATTTCCTGCATTGATTCTCCCTGCTGCTGAACTCTGCCCCCTAGACCTTGTTACAACAGCATGCTGCTGATCTTCACTAGCTCCATTTCCTTGAACAGACTGGACTTCCTTGCCTTTTCCTCTGGCCATGAGTCTTTGACAATTACTTCAACGAATGTAAGAAAGTGGAGACACTTATGGATTCACTTCTTTGAACTCAACGGTCCAAAAAGTAGAAAGAGATCCCGGAAAATAAAGAATTTAAATGAGGATTCTCAGTGAAAGCACCAAAATGTTAGACCCAAATGTGGTTCTAACACCCAAATTGATTAGAAACAAGATAAAGTAAAGCAGAAATAAAAAAGAACACACAAGGTTTATAGTGGTTCGGCGAAGAAATGCCTACGTCCACTTAGTTTTCACTATATTCAGTAATTCAACTACAAATACAATGTAAGATTCGCTCGCAACTCACTTTTGTTCACTCAGAAAGATAAAAACAGGAAATGAAAGATGGTTTGGATTTTCCGGGAGTGAAGGAATTCGAATGATGGAAGTATTTGGATTCTCAAAAGTGCTGAAAAAGATCCTTCTCTTTGTCTCTAGTTGGGGTATTTATCGGTGTGAATTCGCCTGAGATGCAATCCGGGTCGGAACACGTGTCATCCATCGCACTCTCTTCGGGTTCGGATGGGCTATCAAGCGTACAACGCATCAATGAGATGGACGTTAGGGGTAGGAATTGGTCACATCCGGTCCGGTTCTCCAGGCGACTTTATAGGAGATTTTCCTGGATCATGGGTGCGGGTCGGAGACATGCAGGTTGGGGGTTCGGATCGGAATACCCGACCCGAACCGGAGTAGCTTGGACGTCTCTTCTTCTCTAATCATACTCCGCTCCGCTCCGAAGTCGTGGCAAGCAGACGGCTTTCCGATTCACCTGAGATTCATTGGCCTTCCGATCCGATCAGGTATGCTTTGCCAATTTATCCAGTAAGAGATATCCGATCCGAACAGAGAATTTTACCCGATCCGAACCGATACGCTGCTATCAATCTGAATTGTGGAGCTTCCTTCCGATCCGAACCGGAGTCGCATAACTTGAAATACTCTTCAACGGTTGGTTTCTTGACTTTGTGTTGCCTAGTTCACAAAGTAGGCTAACAGGATAAACCCGGTCTTCCCGAATAACTCGCATATATAATAAATATGTGTTACACAAACATAACATACGCCTCATTCCAATTCATCAGTCACTAACCGTAAATTAACAAGAGGATAATTCTCTAAATATTAACCCCGAAGGCCGAAACCAACATCAGATCAATATCCAGAAAACCATTCTGCTTAGCTAACCGACAGTTAGTTTCTAAATTTCACATTCATAGGGAAAGGTTCCCATTAATTTTATCAAAGATACATTCTTTAATTTATTCTTTAATCTACTTTTGAATATCAATTCAAACTAGTCGGGATTAACGAACCTTACCGAAGTAATCGTTTGTTTTAATTTCCCAATCCCAACCTATTCATCCCATGAAGTAAAACGGGTCTTACTTCATATCTAACACCACGTTGTTATCGGTAAATTTAATTACCATTTCACGTTTAAATTTATTAAAGATCTAACTATCGCCTGGAGCAAAACTGGTGATACTCCATTCTCGATCATTTCAATCTAATTAAAGATTCATTAAAACTCCACTTAGTTTTAATCTGTGACTGGGTTAAAGAATCAGTGTCATTTAAAACACGGTTCACGATAAACCCCAAAATCACATCACATTTCAAACAGTCCCTAACCGTAAATTAGCAAGTGAGCAATTCCCTAAGTATTAACCCCGAAGGCCGAAAGCAACATCAGATCAATACCCCAGAAACCATTCAACTTAACTAATCTCCAGTTAGTTTCTGATTTTCTTAACTCCATTGGGTCTAAGAACAGTATTATTGAAGATACCATTCACGACAACCCAAAATCACATTTCATTAATTATCGGGTTAAAGAACAAGTGTTATATAAAACACTGTTCACGATAAACCCAAAAATCAATATCCTTTCAATTCCAATTAAATATCATTTAATTGGTCACTTCATTAAATCTAAATAAACAGATTTAATCTTTTTCTCAACTGGGCTTAAGAACAATGTTAATGAAGACACCATTCACGACAAACCCAAATCACATTTGATATTAAATACAAGGCTCTGAATAGAAAATATACCGGCTTATATTCAATATCAAATTCTACGACCAACAGATATCGTATTGGAAATAACGATATTAATATATCTTTCAAATTCCCATAACAATATATGTATAATCACGAAATCCAACATCGAAATATTCCAAAGACAATTTCGATTCAAATCCATTCCAATTCAATTATTGGAAATTCTTGTTACTTTTAAAACCATTTCAAATCCAATTTATTTATTTAAAAATATATAGAATTTTAATTCTAGTTCAAAACTAGTTCATTTCGATAAAAATCTATTTTTATCTTTTCAAATATGGAGTTTTTCATCCCAATTCTTCCCAAACCATTTCTTATGATTTTACACAAATTATTGATATTTTTAATAATTTTATCAAGGCCCGTACAGTCGATTTCCATCAATGGCCATCGAACTGCACTTACTGCGACCTTTTCCAAATTTGATTTGGACATAATTCCAAATCCAACAGTTAGATTTCTAATTTCTAATATTCGTTAGAAATCTCTTTTCGATACGAACCCAACTGTTCCGGTTTTAGGAGAATCCGACGGTCGGATCTCCCGCAATGTCCATTCGAAGTCAATGGTCGAAATTCGCGAACTGCCGCGGCGCGGCGCATTCTATTTAGGCCATTATATTATATATATAATATATATAATATATACTTCGTCGATTTCCTTTTAAAACGTATTTTTATAATTCGTTTTAAATTCGTTTTCAAAACGATTTCGACTTCATTTCTAATTCAAATCAAAATTGAATTTTTCCTTATCAATTCGTTTTAAATTCATTTCAAATTGATTTCAATTCAAATTGATTTCTAATTCAATTTCAGTTCGTTTTCAATTCAATTCAATTTCAATTCGAATTCATTTATATTCAATTTCAATTCGAATTCATTTATATTCAATTTCAATTCGAATTCATTTCTATTCAATTTAATTCGAATTTCAATTCTTTTCAAAATATCAGATTTTGAAATCACTTTCGATATTCATTATAAAATGAATAAAATCGATATAAATATCGTTCACGTCTAAATGGCGTCAATCTAATCAACACGGCTTCATATATCTCTATTTTCAAATATTCTATTTCAAATATTTCTATTTCAAATATTTCTAGTTTCAAATATTCTATTTCAAATATTCCTTTTCTAAACTAGAATGAGGCCCAATCAATTACCATATAATGTTAATTACATGGATTTTCTACCACACATATATAACAGCAACGATAAATCATCAACCCTCATCCAAAGTGCGTTCTACACTGTATAAGCATCAAATATAAATGTTTAACGCTCATAACAGTCTGCCAATCAATCGATCGACATATAACTAAACAATCGGGACTAGTGTACGTCAAATATCATCCCAATACCCGTGTGGGGTTTCAAACAATCAAACACAGATTTTATTTGTGCGGTTGGGAGATGTGTAAAATTTATCGTCCTAATCAATATCAGTCAAATGTGTGTATATAAACAAATCGTCTGATTTGTTTATTTTCATTTCATTTCATGTACAAGTTAAAAAGTTCTATTTTTAACTATAAAATATTTTCCACTATAAAATATTTTATTTCAATTATATAAATGTTTTATTTCATTTCACATCACACAATCAACTACACATCAAAATCAAACAAACAAGCATACAAGCCGCCCAAGGTCTGTGGACGACGGGTGTCGGGTGCTACTAAACACCGTCTGCATCCTAGTATATATTTTAACTAGAAATAAAATAAAATAAAGGTGAGGAGTTCTCACCCAAGCTATACCAAACACCGCCACTCTTCATATGTAGAAAATCTTGTCGTTCCCGCCTTTTGTCACTTTCGTTGCCCGTACTCACTACATATATAAAAATCACATTTTTATATTTTCTAGTGTATAAAAATCATATTTTTAATTCACTACATATATAAAAATCGAATTTTTTTATCTTCACTTCGTTATAAAAATTATATTTTTATCTTCACTTCGTTATAAAAATTATATTTCTATATCGCTCTTCTTCTAATAAAGATTATATTTTTATTATCATGCCTACATAAAAATCATATTTTTAATATGCCACTAGTATAAAAATTATATTTTTAACCTTTCTATATAATAAAAATTATATTTTTAACCTTTCTATATAATAAAAATTATATTTTTAACCTTTCTATATATTAAAAATTATATTTTTAACCATTCTATATATTAAAATTTTAATCTTTTATAAAGTAACAATCTAACCCTTTCGTGTAGAAAAATCATATAAAGAGAAACCACATTTTCATTTCAAGGCGATGTATATAAAAATCATATTTTTATCATCATACATAAATAGAAATTCATATTTTTATATCTAATTTTTATTTCTAAAACTAATGCCACTTTTATTTCTGAAACACTATTTATTTTATTTCTAAAACACTTTTTATTTTATTTCTGAAACACTTTTTATTTTATTTCTAAAACACTTTTTATTTTATTTCTAAAACACTTTTAAACCAATGCTCTTCACAAAAACTTGATTTTTAATTAATGTTTTATATATAATAAACTGATTTTAAATTATGTAATTATTTTCTTTTTCTAAATTTTCAGATTTTAAAACCATGTACTTACTAAACAAAAATAAAATAAAATAAAAATCACCTCAATCTCCTTCTCGTTTTAAAACCCCTACCACCATCGATTGAAAAAAAAACCGGTCGCCGCAACTCTAAAGATGATCGGACGGCGATCATCCTCCCCCCCCTGACGCGGCTTGGCGACGGCCTCCCCCCCCGCTGAACCCCGTTGAACTCGAACGCCCCTAGAGGCGTGGAAACTCGCGCAAACGGCGGGCCTTTTGGGCGGAAATTCTATCACCATGGGCGTCAAAAAAAGATCACCATCGATGGATTGGTAGTTCGTGTAGAACTGCTCGAAATTACAGTTGAAAATTTTGGATTTATCGCTTGATGGAGGAGATTGGGAGAGGAGTTGTTTTGGGCGATTTTGCCATCCATCCTGAGTAGCGGCGGGATTTTTATTTGGTTGACCGCTCTTTAGAGTTTGACCAGGCCTTATTTGACCTAGGGTTTAATGAAGGTATTTTATATATATTATATTCTTTTACTTTGAAAATTATCCCTTTATGATCTCGAACTTCAATTCAAACCCAATGACTATCGCCCCTGGCTAATTACCCCCATTCCGAACACAATGGGATATGTATCGTAAGCCAAGTCTAATGTTTAGATTAGTTTTCATCCAAATTAAAATATAAATCAATATATATTCAATTGGAACGCACATTTTAATATACCGGGGCCACATATGAATTCTAAAAATTCCAGAAAAATTATTTCTAGCTTCGTATTGAAGATACGGTCCTAACAAAACTAATTTCGTCAAATTCTGAGACCGTTTGAAAAATGGCCATTTTCCAGTTGATTAAAATCAACTGAAACTGGTCCAACGCGTTTTCCTTCGCCACGCTCACATATTGATTCAAAAAATTACGAAATTTAAAACCAAGCAATAACTTGACATCACGGATCCAACAAAAGTGGTTTCGTCAAAATCCGAGATCATTTGCAAAATGGCTATTTTTAAGGGCTGAAATTCCATAGTGATTATTCTGAAATTTCAACTGGACATATCTTTTTATCCCCGCTATGAAATTTCGATTTTCCGGATTTGTTGGAAAGATATCCTCAATTAGATTCTATTATTTTTGGTTTCACTAAATCCGGTTTATTTTGCACCCGGTACATTCATTTGTATTTTGAAATCGAATTATCGAACTACCGCTCCATTTTCAATTCCTTTTTTAATTATAAATAAATATTTTATATTCTAACGATGATCTATATAAATATATACGTTTGAATTCTATTCAAAATAAATTTCTCATCATTTTTATTTAAAATATTCATTTTAAATATTCAAAATTCGCTAAAATTGCCAAAATAAAATTTTTAAATTGGCTCGGATTTCCGCGTTATTACACCGTTATGCTGCCGAAATTTTCAATAATATTAACGTGTTAGAATTATTTTCATGTGTTGAAACTATATTCATGTGTTGAATATAAATTCATGTATTGAATAAAATTCATGTGTTGAATGACATTCATGTATTGAATAAATTCTTTGAAAAATAAAAATAACACTTTTACCTTATGTATGAACTATATAAAATAATCGTGTTTTGAAATAAATTATTTTACAATAAAAATAACACTTTTACCTTATGTACGAACTATATAAAATAATCGTATTTTGAAATAAATTGTTTTACAACAAAAATAACAATTTTACCTTATGCATGAACTATATGAATAATCGTGTTTTGAAATAAATTGTTTTGCAATAAAAATCACATTTTTATCATCTATATGAAGTATATAAAATAATCGTGTTTTGAAATAAATTGTTTTACAATAAAAATCACATTTTTAATATATATATATATATGAATTGTTAAAAATAGTGATGTGTTGAAATAAAAATCTATTGGATAAGAATATCATTTTTATCAAATATATGAAATGAATATGGTTTCGAAACTGAAGAATGGATTATATATATATATAATTAAAATAAATCGAATAACAAAGTTACAGTTCGTATTTTGAAACCGTGATTTCAAATGATTATTGCGAGAGATCCGACCATCGGATTTTCCCGAAACCGAAACCGTTGGTTTCGCTTTCGAAATATCTTTCCGACGACACCAATTTTGTAAAGATCCAACGGCTGGATTGTCTGGAATGTTTAATTCAAATCCGAAGAAAAACAGCACCAGAATCGATTATATTTATATACATATATATAAATATAATTAAAATAATTCGAATAACGATGATGTAGTTTGTATTTTGAAATCGTAACTTCAAACGATTGTACCGGGAGATCCTACCACCGGATTTTCCCAAAACTGGAACAGTTGGATTCATTTTGAAAAGATCTTTCTAATGATATAAAATTTGTAAAGATCCAACGGTTGGATTTTCAGATATGTGTAAATCAAATCTGAAGAAAAACAGTGCCATTGCCGCGTTATGGCCTGGAGCGTCGTTTAGATAAAATGAGCTGTTTTTAAATAAATAAAAATAGAGAAAAATCGTTATAAAATATTATAAACGATATGGAATGGAAATAAACTGAATTTACTCTGTTTATTTGATATTCTTATGGTTGAATGTGTTTGGCATGAAATTTACATTAATGAACTGAATATGGATGTCGAATCACTTAACCATGAAATGAATTGATTTAAATTCTAAATATACGTAAATTATTTGAAAAGGCCGAGTTAAATCTCATTTCAAATAATTGATCAACGATAAGAAATCGATGATGAAGACGGTGGTTGAAGACCGAAGATCTTCACATTGTTTGGATGATTACTGATGTCTTGATTGGGAGGCATCCCAAGATATAGATAATAAGTGGTGATCTTCCAGACGTACTTGGAGATCGACCGGATATACGAGGAAAAAGGTGCCTCTGGTTTCGTTCAGACCAAGAATGGACTTGCAAATGGACTGTGTGTCTAACATTGGATTTCATTCTATGTGATTGATAGTCAGTTGCATGGCGTGAATTGCCTGTGTGGCATGCTTAGATGCAGTGATCAAGGCTTTTGTTGAAAAGAAGAGCCTTATGGTAGATGATCAAAGCACCGCCTGTGTGGCATAGCTTTGTGTATAATGTTAATTCGCGAGCCTTACACCCTGGTATAAACCAAAAACGGGAGAGGACCTCGGGGAGGGCATGCGTTTCCTTCTAGCTAGGGTGGTGTCAGCGACCTACCAGCCCTGACATTTATATTATTTTCACCTGTGTAGTTGTTGGATTGTGAGGAGCCTCGGATATATCGGTGACTATGTGGAGCCGATGGAGTCATAGGGCTCATACGCCCCAAAGGGCAGGGAAACACATTGTTCAGGCATTTTAATCAACATCGGGTGGACTGGCCCTGACGATCCTAGGGTCGATGCATTCTGATCCTAAGACACGGGCTACAGTGTCTCGAATTTGGTAAGGATGATCCCTTGCCTTGGTTCATGAAGGAAATCCAACTTCCAAATATGACATCGTGCGGTTTTGATTATATACCTATATATGGAGACATAGTGGTATGGGGCATTAATGCCGTCTATGATTGATAGTTTTGATTGAAATTGTCTTTGAAACATATAAACACTAGCGATAATATCAAATGATTTGTTTTGCTCGTATCAAGCATATTTTGGCCATTATAAGGTAAAACTCTATCCTCCGGTTTGTGTTGCATTGTGTGATGGGAACTGAGTCTTATAGTGGATTCACTTTTATAAAAAGCATTGCGATGTTTAAAAGATTTACTTGTTTTAAAGCACTGGAAATCCAATGGAGTAAACCCGTTTCACGTTAGCGGCGTGGTCTTGTGATTGGCCATGTTATAAAATAAGTTAAAATAGATTTCTCATACTAGTCCCCTGACTGACTCGTAGTTTGTTTCACTTGAAAACTCGGGAGCCCCTATTTCTACATGGGTAGCCTTGTATTCAGGTTTTAACAGGCTCTTTCTGGATTGTTGGAGCTGAAGATGGATTCTGTGATTTATCTCTTTTTATGCTGTTCAGCTTCTGTTGTACATATTATGTTGTGTTTCCGCTGTAGACATTTATGTAAAGCCGAACTGTATTTTGTACTAAGTATGATCCTGTATACTGTGTAACTCTAATGATTATTATTTCCATTATATTCTGTTGTACATTATCTGGCGTATTTACCTATTTCTGTTCTGCTGTTATCTGTTTATGTGTTATATTCCAAAGATTACCCTTGCCACCGTGGAACGGGGGTTTAGGGTCGTCACAATTTAATTAAAACGAACTTGAAATGGGGCGGTAGTTTGAAAATTCAATTTTTAATTTCAAAAGAATATACAGAATTCAGTATAAGTCAGAATTTGATGAAACAAGAAACATTATAATGTATTTAACTATATCTTTCTAACAAATGTAAGAAACTGAAATTTCACTTTATAAATTGTAAGTTATGACTAGGTTAAAATTTAAAATAGTCGCTATAAAATTTATTTATATTTTATTATATATATAGCCCTTTAAAAGAGTCATTTTGCAAACGACCTCCATTTCCGACGAAACCACTATTGTTGGATCCGAAATGTCAAATTAATATTAGGTTTTAAATTGCAAGTCATTTGGAATTAGTATGTTAGCGTGGTGAATTTAAACTTGTTTTCAATTTCAGTTTGAATTTAATAAGCTAATAAAAAGGCCATTTTCCAAACGGTCTCCAAAATCGACATAATTAATTTTGTTAGGACCGTTTCGTTAAAACATAGCTAGATTTGAAAATTCATAATTTTTGGAGTTAGTATGTGGCTCCAAAAAATTAAAATGTACGTTCAAATTTTGCTCTCAAACCCGGTGCAATCGATCGTGTTTTCCGAGGCAGTGGGGCCCTCGAACTGGGAGCAGCTGCCAGCGTTGGGAGGAGGAGTTGGCGCGCTTCTCGTGGCAGGGGTTGATCATGTTCCAGCGTTTCGAAGTGGCGCGTGTGGAGGAAGAAACTTGGTGAAGCTTGGGTTCATTTTTGTCGGCTGAAACCTAGGGACGAAGACGTGTTTTTGTTTTGTTTTAAGGGTGATTAATTTTAATTAATTGTTAATTATATTAAGTATGTAATTAAGGGGGTTAATATTTAAATTTCTATATCTTTTGCATACGAACACAAAATTCAGTAAACTTGGGTCCATTGGAATCCTCTTGACGAGTACTTCACAATGGAACCGACCAGAACAAAAACGGAGCAAGTTGATTTTTTTAGCTAAATTAAACGTTCATTTAATTTAGTTTAAAAATAAATCCTCCAATAAAGACTGATGGAGTGGAAACCAATGTGAGAACCCTCTCACTCAAAATTTTGTATAGTTATTTATTTTTATAATTGAATATATATTGATTGCCCGTTATTGCAATATTTGTTTGGTGGATGACGGATGTGCACAGTTTTTGCCATTATTACTAAATTGTAAATAAATTAACATGGATTGTAATGTAAACCCCACACGGGTATTAGGACGATAACTTTACACATCACCCAAGGTACAAATAATATTATTTGTTTGATGATTGAAAACCCCACACGGGCCTGGGATGATAATTAGTTCACATCTCCCTTGCATTTAACTGTATGTCAACCTATTGATTAACAGACTGTGATAAGCGTTATTTAATTATTTAATGCTTATACAGTTGTAAATTGCACTCTGGTTGCGAATGGAATGTTTAATAGTTGTTTATCACTATTTTTGAATACACGGGATTTATGGAATCTATATAAATAAAATTATATGGTGATTGATTGAGTCTGATTCCAATTCAGAAATAACGAATATTTTTAAATAATATTCAGCAAAGAATCAAAATATGATTTTAATGTCTGATTATGGTTGGACACGAAAATATATAAAAAAGTGAAGCCAAGTTCAGTATATATGAACGCTATTTTAACTCGAACGGATTTTTATATCGATTTGATTCATTTTTATAATGAATATCGAGAAGACAGGATTTAAAAATCTGACATTTTGAAAATATTATCTGAGATGACCCCGAACCCCGTACTGACGGTGGCAAGGGTAATCTTTGGGATATAACACATAAACAGATAACAGCAGAGCAAATTAAATAAATACACCAGATAATGCACAATAGAATATATTGGATAAACGTAATCATCAGAGTTACACAGTATACAGGATCAAACTTAGTACAAATACAGTTCAGCTATACATAAATGTCTACAGCGGAAAACAAACAAAATATGTACAATAGGAGCTGAACAACATAAAATAGATAAATGATAGAATCCATCTTCAGCTCCATCTATCCAGAAAGAGCCTGCTAAACCTGAATACAAGGTTGCCCGTGTAGAAAAAGGGGCACCCGAGTTTGCAAGTGAAACAAACTACAAGTCAGTCATGGGACTGGTATGAGAAATCTACTCAACACATTTTAAATATGGCTAATCACAGGACCATGCCACTTTCGTGGAATGGGTTTACTCCATTGGATTGCCAGTGCTTTAAAACAAATAATTCTTTCAAACATCGCAATTCTTTTTATAAAAATGAAATTATAAGAATCAGTTCCCATCACACAATGCAACACAAACCGGAGGATAGAGTTTTTACCTTATAATGGCCAAAATATGCTTGATACGAATAAAACAAAAGCATTTGGTATTATTGCTAGTGTTTATAGGTTTCGAAAACAATTTCGAATCATAATTATCAATCATAGACGGTATTAATGCCCCATACCACTATGTCGCCATATATAGGTATACAATCAAAGCTGCACAGTCACTTATTCGGAAATTGGATTTCCGTCATGAACCAAGGCAAAAGATAGTCCTTACCGAATTCGAGACGCTCTAGCCCGCCCCTCAGGACCCAGACTCAGATGGGCCCTTGGATCGTCAGGGCCGGTCCACAGATGTGGATTAAAATTCCTGAACACTGCGTTTCCCCACCATTTGGGGTTTAAATGAGCCAACAAATGACTCTATCGGCTCCATATAGTCACCGATATATCCGAGGCGCCTCGCAACAGCAACAACCACATAAGTCAAACTCATTAGGGCGTGTAAAACCACTGACGCCACTTCTAGCTAGAAAGAAACGCATGTCCTTCCTGAGGTCCTTCTCCCGTTTCTGGTTCATACCGGGGTGTGAGGCTAGCGAATTCACGTTATACACAAAGCTATGCCACACAGGCGATGCTTTGATCAGCACCACAAGACTTTGCTTTTCAACAGAAGCCCTGATCACTGCATCTTAGCATGCCACACAGGCAATTCACACCATGCAACTGATGGCTATCAATCACACAGAATAAATTCCCATGTCAGACACACAATCCATTTACAAGTCCGTTCTGGGTATGAACGAAACATGAGGCACAATATACCTCGCAAACCCATCGATCTCAACGTACGTCTGGACGATCACCACTCATTATCCATATTTCGGGATGCCTCCCAATCAGGACATCAGTTACCATCCAAACGAGGTGAAGATCTCCAGTCTTCGACCACCGTCTTCATCTTCGATTTCTTATCGTCAATTCAGTTATTCAGAATGGGATAGACCCGGTCTTTCTGAGCAACTCGCGTATATAATAAACAAGTGCTACACAAACACTACATACGCATCATTTCAATTCATTAGTCACTAACCGTCAATCAGTAAGAGAACGATTTCCCAAATATTAACCCCGAAGGCCGAAACCAACATCAGATCAAAATCCAGGAAACCATTCAACTTAGTTAACCTTCAGTAAATTTCTAAATTTCACATCTATATCGTTTATAATATTTTATAATGATTTATCGCTATTTTTATTTATTTTAAAATAGCCAATTTATTCAAACGACGCTTCGGCCATAACCCGGTCGTGGCGCATTTTTTCTTCAGATTTGATTTACACATATCTGAAAATCTAACCATTGGATCTTCACAAAATTTATATCATTAGAAAGATCTTTTCAAAACGAATCCAACGGTTCCAGTTTCGGGAAAATCCGACGGTCGGATCTCCCAGTATAATCGTTTGAAGTTTCGATTTCAAAATATGAACTGCAGCGTCGTTATTCGATTAAATATAGTTATATTTATATATATATATAAATATAATCGATTTTGGCGCTATTTTTCTTCAGATTTGAATTAAACATTCCAGACAATCCAACCGTTGGATCCTCACATAGTTGTGTCGTTGGAAAGATATTTCCAAAGCGAACCCAACGGTTTCGGTTTCGGGAAAATCCGATGGTCGGATCTCCCGTACTAATCGTTTGAAATCACGGTTTGAAAACACGAAATGCAGCTTCACTATTCGATATATTTCAATCCTATTTATATATATATCGATTCTTCGATTCCAAAACTATATTCTTACATTTGATAAAAATGATATTTTTATCCAACAAACCTTCACTTCGACACTTCACTATTTTTAACAACTCATGTGTACAGTAATAATGTGATTTTTATTGTGAAACAATTCATTTCAAAACAGGATTATTTTATATAGTTCATATAGGTAATAAAAATAGGATTTTTGTTATAAAACAATTTCTTTCAAAACAAGATTATTTTATATTGTTAATATTGATGATAAAAATAGGATTTTTATTATAAAACAATTTCTTTCAAAATACGAATACCATTCAATACATGAATTTCAATTCAACGAATGAATTTCGATTCAACACATGAAGGTTTTCTATAGTTTGTATATATAGAGTAAAAGTGTGATTTTTATTGTTAAAACAATTTATTCAAAACACGAATACCATTCAACACATGAATATGATTCAACGAATGAATTTCTATTCAACACATGCAGGTTTTATATTCAACAGACGAATATTGTTTCAACACAGGAAAATAATTCTAACACATGAATATTATTCAAAATTTTGGCAGCATAACGGCAGGGAAGTTAAAACCGGGACCGTCCCTAGTACGGCTCCTCGCTCTACCTTAAAGCCTCGCAGCTTTTGACAATGGGGAATCATGCATCTAGTTTGCACGCAGGCGACATGTATATTTTTTTCATTTCCACAAACTAATCCTATGTGGTTTCAACCAAATAATTCTCAACCACAAACGGGTATCTTTCTACCCCAATCAATTTCAACCACAAACAATTCTAATCAACCATTCGTAATCAACCAATTTTTAGACCAATCACAACCAATAAATATTGTCCATGGTTTGTGGACGAGTGGCATATATATATATATATATATATATATATATATATATATATATATATATATATATATATAAGCATTTCACTTCTATTTCAACACATATATAATTTTTACAACACATATATAACTTATATATCAAACGTACAACTTATACAACGCTTATACAAGAGGTGTACAATGCTTATATAACTCACACATCGACTATATAATTTATACATCATCGTTTTCCATATCGTTTATATTTTAGAAATCTCACATTGGGTTCCACTCCACCAAAAATAGCAGAAGGCTTAGAAAAATATGCGGTCTCTTCTAGAATGTAGAAGACGTCCACACGAGTCCACTGTCTCTTGTTTCACTGAATTTCGACAAGAAATGAAAAAGATATGATTTTTATAGTGAGATCATATTTCGTAGCGTTTGAAACTGTTATAAAACAGTTTATTTATTAAAAACCGTTACCTCTCTATCCTGTTCAAAACTAGGTCTTCGATTTTCGCTACAATCGAAGCACGAGGACGAAATCAGGTTGCATAGCATGGAAAAGCTTGGAAGGGGCTCTCCGATGCTGGTCCTCACCCTCAGTTCGATGGCAAGAAGAGGCGGCGGTGGTGATTTAAACTGTCGGAGTTTGGAGGCCCGAATCTCCGCGCACAGGCGATGGTAGGAGGCGAACTAACTATGGATGTGGAGAGGAAGTCTCGATCTTCAAAAAGCTCCAAAGGAGGGGGGTCTAATTCCTCCTGGTTTGGTCGGAAAAGGGATGAGAAGCGGCGATGCGGTTTCCGCCTTCAGCCGATGTCGGGGGGAGAAAGCTCGCTTTTTTATTAAATTCTGATTGGTCGGGAGCTATTTATAATTTTTAAAAGAGGGTTTTCTAACACGACCTCCAATCCAAACTCAACGACTGTAGCCCCTAACTAAATACCCCCATTCCGAACACAATGGGACATGTTTTGTAGGCCCGTTCGACTGTTACAGTCACTTATTCTTCAAATTAAAATATAAAACATTCAATATTTAATTTGAACATACATTTCAATTTGTCGGCGCCACATACTGATTCTAAAAATTCCAGAAAAATAAATCTAGCTATGTTTTGACAATACGGTCCCAACAAAACTAGTTTCGTCGAATTCTGAGACAGTTTGAAAAACAGCCCATTTCTGGTCGATCCAATTTAACTGTAATTGACCAAACCACGTTTTCCTCTTCCATGCTCACATATTAACTTCAAAAATTATGAAATTTGAAACCAAGCAATAGTTTAACATCCCGGATCCAACAAAAGTGGTTTCTTCGAATTCCGAGGTCGTTTGCAAAATGGCCATGTTCACAGGCTATATAAACTCCATAGCGACCTTTCAGAAAATTCATTTGGCCATAACTTTTGCTTCCCGCTATGAAACTTCGATTTTTCAGATTCATTAGAAAGTTATTCACTAACAGATTTAAATATTTTTGGTTTCACTCAAATCCGTTTTGTTTTGGACCCGGTACAGTCAGTCAAAGTTTGAATTCAAATTTTGAAACTACCGCGCTATTTCAGGCCTTATTTATAATTAGAATTAATTATATACGTTTTCAAATGTCGATTCAAACTTACTTTTCATCGTTATTATTTAAAATATTTATTTTAAATATTTAAAATCCACTAAAATAGCCAATTTAAAATTTTTAAACTGGTTCAGATTTCCTGGGTCGTTACAATCTCCCCCACTCAAAACTTTTCGTCCCCGAAAAGGAACAAAGTCAAAAGTGGTTTGATTAATCAACTCTACGTTTGATCTGGCTTCCATTCCCCAACTTTTCAGTTTCTGAGAATTTTCAAATTCTTCAAAAAATTTGGCTAACACTCGGAATTTTCAAATTTTTTTGCCACAATCTCCTTTGTACGGGGAGGGGTTTAGAAATTTATTGGGTCGTATTAGGTACCCAATAAATCCTATAAAGCATACACATATTTATAGTGATAAAATCTGGTGTTTACAAGGGAGCGTGTATAGATAATAACTCCAGAGAATAAATTCTCGTCACCCTGTCAAATCCTGAGGGAGTGTGTATTTTAATTGCTCTAGAGGATAAATCCTCGTCACCTCGTCCCATGTGGGAAATAAATAATCCATGTGCCGTATCTAATGACTGGAGAGACGTGATTATTGTCAACTCCAGACCCGTGTGGGGTATTTATTAATCTGGCAATTTATCATTATAAATTTTATACGGTCATATCAGTCATCAGTTCAACCTGTAATATATAGTGATCACCATACAAGCCTCTCGCTCGTATGGTAAATCTTCCACCTCGCCACACAAGCTCTAAATGCTTATGTGGTATATGATGAAGTATGCCAATCTTCCAGAAGTATGCCATGTAATGTAGTTCAAAATTAATTGTTACTATCCTATGGCGACATTTATTATTACACACAGAATAACCAGCACTCCGCATCCAATGGCATTCACAGGAGTTGATATAATAATATTTCTCATCCAACTCATTAAGGTTTACCTATTTGTCGGGCACACAAATAAATTCTTTACTCAACAGCTAATCCAATTACCTGTTCAAACATATATAATGCACATGTATATATATCTATCTATTTTTAAATCAGTTCAATGTGTGATTTAATCGAATAAATTCTACCATTCATTCTCTTATTTATTAAATTAACTATCGTTTTAATAATTTAATTAATCCAACTCACTATCACACATCACAAACAACAACCAATTTGTTTTTAACTTTTCAAATATATATCTTTCATATATTCAAAAATTATATTTCTAAAACCAGACTATGCATATAATCACAAATACGTTATTTAAAAACATATCACTCTCGACTCGTTCTGGGGCACTTCTGACCCCATCTCTAACGAGTTGTTCCGATTCTGCTATACTCATACTAGGATATCGCTGATCCTATCTGCAATGAGTTACTCGTCCTAGAACACTACTGGTTCTATTTCTGACGAGTTCGTTGATATGTTATATTCCAGCACTAAGCTTAACCAAAGCTCCGATACCAAATGAGACGACCCCGAACCCCGTACTGACGGTGGCAAGGGTAATCTTTGGGATATAACACATAAACAGAAAACAGCAGAGCAAAATTAAATAAATACACCAGATAATGCACAATAGAATATACTGGATAAACGTAATCATCAGAGTTACACAGTATACAGGATCATACTTAGTACAAATACAGTTCAGCTATACATAAATGTCTACAGTGGAAAAAAAACAAAATATGTACAATAGGAGCTGAACAGCATAAAATAGATAAATGATAGAATCCATCTTCAGCTCCAACTATCCAGAAAGAGCCTTCTAAACATGAATACAAGGCTGCTCGTGTAGAAAAAGGGGCACCCGAGTTTGCAAGTGAAACAAACCACGAGTCAGTCATGGGACTGGTATAAGAAATCTACTCAACACATTTAAAATATGGCTAATCACAAGACCACGCCACTTTAGTGGAACGGGTTTACTCCATTGAATTGCCTGTGCTTTAAAACAAATAATTCTTTCAAACATCGCAATACTTTTTATAAAAATGAAGCCATTATAAGACTCAGTTCCCATCACACAATGCAACGCAAACCATAGGATAGAGTTTTTACCTTATAATGGCTACAATATGCTTGATACGAATAAAACAAAAGCATTTGGTATTATTGCTAGTGTTTATAGGTTTCTAAAACAATTTCGAATCATAACTATCAATCATAAACGGCATTAATGCCCCATACCACTATGTCGCCATATATAGGTATACAATCAAAGCCGCACAGTCACGTATTTGGAAATTGGATTTCCGTCATGAACCAAGGCAAAAGATAGTCCTTACCGAATTTGAGACGCTCTAGCCCGCCCCTCAGGACCCAGACTCAGGTGGGCCCTTGGATCGTCAGGGCCGGTCCACCGATGTGGATTAAAATTCCTGAACACTGCGTTTCCCCACCCTTTGGGGTGTAAATGAGCCAACAAAAAACTCTATCGGCTCCACATAGTCACCGATATATCCGAGGCGCCTCGCAGCAGCAATAACCACATAAGTCAAACTCATCAGGGCGTGTAAAACAACTGACGCCACTTCTAGCTAGAAAGAAACGCATGTCCTCCCTGAGGTCCTTCTCCCGTTTCTGGTTCATACCGGGGTGTGAGGCTCGCGAATTCACGTTACACACAAAGCTACGCCACACAGGCGATGCTTTGATCATCACCACAAGACTTTGCTTTTCAACAGAAGCCCTGATCACTGCATCTTAGCATGCCACACAGGAAATTCACACCATGCAACTGATGGCTATCAATCACACAGAATAAATTCCCATGTCAGACACACAATCCATTTACAAGTCCGTTCTAGGTCTGAACAAAACCGGAGGCACTATATACCTCGCAAACCCATCGATCTCCACGTATGTCTGGACGATCACCACTCATTATCCACATTTCGGGATGCCTCCCAATCAGGACATCAGTTACCATCCAAACGAGGTGAAGATCTCCGGTCTTCGACCACCATCTTCATCTTCGATTTCTTATCGTTGATTCAGTTATTCAGAATGGGATAGACCCGGTCTTTCTGAGCAACTTGCGTATATAATAAACAAGTGCTACACGAACACTACATACGCATCATTTCAATTCATTAGTCACTAACTGTCAATCAGTAAGAGAACGATTTCCAAATATTAACCCCGAAGGCCGAAACAAACAACAGATCAAAATCCAGGAAACCATTCAACTTAGTTAACCTTCAGTTAATTTCTAAATTTCACATCTATATTGTTTATAATATTTTATAATTATCTATCGCTATTTTTATTTATTTTAAAATAGCCAATTTATTCAAATGACGCTTCGGCCATAACGCGGCCGTGGCGCTGTTTTTCTTCAGATTTGATTTACACATATCTGAAAATCTAACCGTTGGATCTTCACAGAATTTATATCATTATAAAGATCTTTTCAAAACGAATCCAACGGTTCCAGTTTCGGGAAAATCCGACGGTCGGATCTCCCGGTAAATTCGTTTGAAGTTTCGATTTCAAAATACGAACTGCAGCGTCGTTATTCGATTAAATATAATTATATATATATATATATATATATAAATTATTTTGGCGCTGTTTTTCTTCAGATTTGAATTAAACAATCCAGACAATCCAACCGTTGGATCCTCACAAAGTTTGTGTCCTTGGAAAGATATTTCCAAAGCGAACCCAACGGTTTCGGTTTCGGGAAAATCCGATGGTCGGATCTCCCGTACTAATCGTTTGAAATCACGGTTTCAAAACATGAACTGTAGCTTCACTATTCGATATATTTCAATCCTATATATATATATATATATATATATATATATCGATTCTTCGATTCCAAAACTATGTTCTTTTTATACATTTGATAAAAATGATATTTTTATCCAACAAACATTCACTTCGACACTTCACTATTTTTAACAACTCATGTGTACAGTAAAATTGTGATTTTTATTGTGAAACAATTCATTTCAAAAAACGAATACCATTCAACACATGAATATGATTCAATGAATGAATTTCTATTCAACACATGAAGGTTTTCTATTCAATAGACGAATATAGTTTCAACACAGGAAAATAATTCTAACACATGAATATTATTCAAAATTTCGGTAGCATAACGGCAGGGTAGTTAACACCGGGACCGTCCCTAGTACGGCTCCTCGCTCTACCTTAAAGCCTCGTAGCTTTTGACAATGGGGAATCATGCATCTAGTTCGCACGTAGGCGACATGTATATTTTTTTCATTTCCACAAACTAATCCTATGTGGTTTCAACCAAATAATTCTCAACCACAAACGGGTATCTTTCAACCCCAATCAATCAATTTCTACCACAAACAATTCTAATCAACCATTCGTAATCAACCAATTTTCACACCAATCACAACCAATAAATATCGTCCTGGTTTGTGCAAGAGGGGCGCATATATATATATATATATATAGTTATATATATATAAGCATTTCACTTCTATCTCAACACATATATAATTTTTACAATGCATATATAACTTATATATCGAACGTACAACTTGTACAACGCTTATACAAGAGGTGTACAATGCTTATATAACTCATACATCAACTATATAATTTATACATCGTCGTTTTCCATATCGTTTATAATTTAGAAATCTCACATTGGGTTCCACTCCACCAAAAATAGCAGAAGGCTCAGAAAAATATGCGATCTCTTCTAGAATGTAGAAGACGTCCACACGAGTCCACTGTCTCTTATTTCACTGAATTTCGTCAAGAAACAAAAAGATATGATTTTTACAGTGAGATCATATTTCGTAGCATTTGAAAGTGTTATAAAACAGTTTATTTATTAAAAACCGTTACCTCTTTATCCTATTCAAAACTAGGTCTTCGATTTTCGCTCCAATTGAAGCACGAGGACGAAATCAGCTTACACAGCATGGAAGAGCTTGGAAGGGGCTCTCCGACGCTGGTCCTCCCCCTCAGTTCGACGGCAAGAAGAGGCGGCGGCGGCGCTTTAAACTGTCAGAGTTTGGAGGCCCGGATCTCCGCGCACAGGTGATGGCAGGAGGCGAACTGGCTATGGATGTGGAGAGGAAGTCTCGATCTTCAAAAAGCTCCAAAGGAGGGGGGGTCTAATTCCTCCTGGTTTGGTCGGAAAAGGGATGAGAAGCAGCAATGTTGTTTCCGCCTTTAGCCGACGTCGGGGAGATAGAAAGCTCCCTTTTTTTTTTTTAAATTCTGATTGGTCGGGAGCTATTTATAATTTTTAAAAGAGGGTTTTCTAACACGACCTCCAATCCAAACCCACCGACTATCGCCTCTAGCTAAATACCCCCATTCCGAACACAATGGGATTTGTTTCGTAGGCCCATTCGACTGTTACAGTCACTTATTCTTCAAATTAAAATATAAAACATTCAATTCTTAATTTGAACGTACATTTCAATTTGCCGGGGCCACATAATGATTCTAAAAATTCCAGAAAAATAAATCTAGCTATGTTTTGACGATTCGGTCCCAACAAAACTAGTTTCATCGAATTCTGAGATCGTTTGAAAAACGGCCCATTTCTTGTCGATTCAATTTAACTATAATTGACCAAAATACGTTTTCCTCTGCCACGCTCACATATTAACTTCAAAAATTATGAAATTTGAAACCCAGCAATAGTTTAACATCCCAGATCCAAAAAAAGTGGTTTCATCAAATTCCGAGGTCGTTTGCAAAATGGCCATGTTCACGGGCTATATAAACTCCATAGCGACCTTTCAGAAAATTCATTTGGCCATAACTTTTGCTTCCCGCTATGAAACTTCAATTTTTCAGATTCGTTAGAAAGTTATTCACTAACATATTTAATATTTTTGGTTTCACTCAAATCCGTTTTGTTTTGCACCCGGTACAGTTAGTCAAATTTTGAATTCAAATTTTGAAACTACCGCGCTATTTCAGGCCTTGTTTATAATTAGAATTAATTATATTCGTTTTCAAATGTCGATTCAAAATTACTTTTCATCGTTATTACTTAAAATATTTATTTTAAATATTTAAAATCCACTAAAATAGCCAATTTAAAATTTTTAAACTGGTTTAGATTTTCCGAGTCGTTACATTATCATTTGAGATTATAACCAAATGTGATGTTCAGTTTTAATTTAAAATTAAAATGGAGCTTGTAATCATTTTTAAAATGAATTTAAAACGTTTTAAATGGAAATCGATGATATATATATTATATATATTTAATGGCTTGAATAAAACGCGTCGCGGCCGTTTGCGAATTTCAACCATTAACATCAAATGGACGTAACGGGAGATCCGACCACCAGATTCTCTTAAAACTGGAACCGTTGGGTTCGTATCAAAAAGAGCTTTCTAATGAATATATGAGATTTAAATTTGAACGGTTAGATTTTAAAAAATGTCTTAATCAGTTTTGGAAATGGTCATTGTGAATGCAGTTCAATGGCCGATATTGGAAATCGACTGTAAGAGCCTTAGCAAAATATTAAAAATATGAAAAAATTATGTAAAATCATAATTAATGATTTGAAAAGATTTTGGATTAAATATTCCAAATATTGGTAAGATAAAAGATATTTATCTGAATGAACTAGTTAACAATTAGAGTAAAGAACTAGAAGGAATTGAAATGGTATTAATATAACTAGAATTTTCCAACGTACGAATTGGAAAGGATTTGAATGGAAATAATCATCTGAATTATTCTAAATTGGATTATGTGATTATATGTATATCGTTGAGGAATTTGGAAGATGCAGATATCGTTATTCCTCATACGATATCCGTTAGTTTTAGAATTTGATATTGAATATAAGTCGATATAATTTCTATTAAAAGCCTTGTATTTAATACCAAATTGGATTTTGGGTTTGTCGTGAATGTTGTCTTTATTAACACTGTTCTTAAACCTAGTTGAGGAAATAATAAATCTTTTAACCAAGATTTAATGAAGTTTTCCAACTAATTAATATAATTGGAATTAAATGGTAGTTGTTTACGGGTTCATTGTGAACGATGTTTTAAATGACATTAGTTCTTAAACCCAAATAATAGTGAAGTTATATTCTGGAGTTTATAAATCTTTTAATTAAGATTTAATGGAAATTGTACAATGTAAAGTTTTCCAATTTAATATATTAAATTGGAACTGAATGGAATTAGATTTAGTGATAATCGAGATGAGATTCTGTGAAGGAAGACCATTACTATTTATGGAGTTTAAAAGGACTTGTCATTATTCCGTTTATATTACTAGTACGATACAGAAATTTATACCGATTATAAACTGTTATGAATTTCGTGAAAGTTCCATTTTATTGGGAGAGGATTTTGGGTTTATCGTGCATAATGTTTTAAACGACTTGTTCTTTAACCCAAGTAAAGACAGGATTTATTTCCTAAAATTTGAATAATCATTAAGTAATGATTTTTTAGATCAAAACTGAACTAGAGTTTTAATGAATCATTAAGTAGATTAAAATGAGAATGGAATAATTAAATTTATCGAATTCAAGAAATGATCGAGAACGGAGTATCACCAGTTTTACTCCAGGCGATAGTTAAATCTTTAATTAGATTTGAACGTGAAATGGTAATTCAATTTACCGATAACCCAGTGGGTGTTAGATATGGAGTACTACCAGTTTTGCTCCATGAGATGAATAGATTAGGATTGGAAGTAATAAAATAAATGATTATTTCTGTAAGGCTCGATAATCTCGAATAGTTCCTAAACCTTAATTTGGTTTAAGTTGTGGATAGATATGATAAAATCTTTTGAAATTTTTATCTAAAGGAAGATTAGACAATAAGCTTAAAAGAACTTATCTTTGATAAAATTAATGGGAACCTTTCCCCTAAGATGTGAATATTTGAATAAAAGAATATTCTGAATTGGAATGAGGCACATGATGTGTTTTTATAGCACTTGATCATTGAATATAAAATACGCGAGTTATTTGAAAAACCGGGTTTATCCCATTCTGAATAATTGATACGACGACTAAAAGTTGATGATATGAAGACGGCGGTTGAAGACCGGAGATCTTCACATCGTATGGCTGATTACTGATGTCTTGATTGGGCTGTACACCCAAGACAAGGTAATAAGTGGTGATCATCCAGATGTGTTTGGAGATCGACAGGATATGCGAGGGCCTCTCTCCTGTATTGGTTATATGGGACGAGGAATAAGGTGCCTCCGGTTTCATTCAGACCCAGAACGGACTTGAAAATGGATGGTATGTCTGACATTGTATTCCATTATACTGTATTCGTTGATCTCTGCTAAATATATATCTGTTTGATGGCGGAGAATTAATTCTCTTTCTTAACATCCTTCTCTGAGACGTACGAGGTTAGAGGTTATATATTGGTGGAAAATAGTTGTACGGTATGGATTGACAATATGGCATGCTAAGATGCAAATTGTAACAACCCGAAAAATCAGAACAAACTAAAATTTTTTATTTTGGAAATTTTAATGAATTTTGAATATTTAAAATGAATTATTTTAAATAATAATGACTACAAATTTATTTTCAATAGAATTAAAATGTATATATTTATTTGAATCGAAGTTAGAATATAAATATTTATTTTAATTATAAAAGGAATTGAAAATGGCGCGGTAGTTTGAAAATTCAATTTCAAATTTCAAATGAATGTACAGGATTCAAAATAAACCGGATTTTTGTGAACCAGAAATATTGGAATCTGTTTAAAATATCTTTCCAACGAATCTGAAAAATCCAAATTTCATAGCGGGAATAAAAGTTACGTCCAGTGTAAAATTCAAAATAGTCGCTATGGAAATATAGCCCTTAAAAATAGCATTTTGCAAACGACCTCCGTTTTTAATGAAACCACTTTTTTTGGATCCGTAATGTCAAATTATTGTTAGATTCCAATTTTCATCCTTTTTGGGATCAATATGTGAGCGTGGCAAAGGAAAACATGTTTTGTCAATTTCAATCAATTTGGATCGACCAGAAAATGGCCATTTCTCAAACGGTCACCAAATTTGATGAAATTAGTTTTATTAGGACCATATCATCAAAACATAGCCAGGTTTATTTTTGGAGTTAGTATGTGGCCCCGGTAAATTAAAATGTGCGTTCAAATTCAATATAATGATTTATATTTTAATTTTGATGAAAACTAATCGTAACAGTCGAATCAGCTTGCGAAACATATCCCATTGTGTTTGGAATGGGGGTATTACGCTAGGGACGATAGTCGTTGGGTCTTATTGGGAGTTGGATTTAAAAAATCTCTTTTTGAAGAATAAATAAATAATATAAATATATAAATATATATTTTTAAATCCTAAACCTAATTTCCCTTCTCAATTCCAAACCCGTTGCCCTTTATTTTCAGCCCCCCTCGATTTATCGTCGTCGCTCCCTCCTGGTGGATGGCCAGCGCCGCCGCTGCTTATGGCGAGCCTCCCTAGGCAAGGCAGCACCCACTTCGGCCTCCTTCTCCCTCCCCCTTCTCTAATTAGGCTGTGACCCTCCCCAACGCCCCAAATCGAGCCAAACTCCACCGCCCAGACCCCCCATAGTCCACCGCCTACCACTAGTGACCCACCACCAAACCCCCACCCTCCCGCCACTTGTCCACACACCTGAGCCACATCCTTGGCCTGCTATAGCCCCTCCAGCTGGAAATCGACGAAAAATGTGAGTTTTTATTTATTTTATTTTGTTTAATAAGTTTTTACATATAAAGATCTTATTTTTATGTAGATTGTACGATAATAAAGCTTAGATATTTAGGTAGATGATATGAAAAAAATATGATTTTTATATTCTTATCATAATAAAAATATGATTTTTATTATAGGATTAACAAAAAAAATATGATATATATATATATATAACATAGTATAAATGATCTAATTTTAAATTTATAAAAGATTAGATTTTTAAGATTAGAAAAAATTGACTCTTTATTAGATAAAGGTTTGATTTTTATATATATGGAATAGCGATAAAGGTTCGATTTTTATATATATGGAATGGCGATAAAGGTTCGATTTTTTATATATATGGAATAGCGATAAAGATATGATTTTTATTATGAAGTTAGAGATATAAAAATACGATTTTTATATATTTAGATTTGAAATAAAAATACGATTTTATTTATATAGTAGCAGTTTAAAAATGTGATTTTTATATGAATAGCACTGAAATAAAAAAATTATTTTTACAATATAAACATCATATTAAAAATGTGATTTTTTAATAGGAACAGCGTAGAAAAGACTTCGTTGGAATTTCAGGAAAATCCGAACGGTTCAGAAATTCAAAAATAAAATTGGAGGAGTGGATCCCAAAGGTGAGAACTCCTCACTAACTGCATGTATGAACTGCTCCCTATCGTCCTCAGACCATGAATGACTTGTTTGTTTGATTGTATTGTGTTGATTATGAGGTGGAATGGAATGTAAAATATTCATGTCTTGAAATAAAATATTTTATAGTTGAAAATATAATTTTTAATGTGCCTATGAATAAAATAAATATTTATTTACAAATCGAGTGGTTTGTTTGTGTACACGCATTTGACTGACATTGATTGGGACGACATATTTTACACATCGCCCAACTGCACAAATAAAATATGTATTTGTTGATTGAAACCCCACACGGGTATTAAGATGATATTTGACATACACTACTCCCAGTTGTTTAGTTGTATGTCAATCGATTGGTTGACACACTGTTGTAAGCGTTAAATATCTATATATATCGCTTATGTAGTTGTGTAATGCTCTCTGGATGATGGTTGATAGTGTTTGATTATTGTTGTGTACCTGTGCGTATGAAATCCATGTAATCAACATTATACGGTAATTGACTGTGTCTAATTCCAGTTCAGAAAGAATGAATATTTTAAAATAACGAATATTTTAAAATAATGAATATTTCAAAATAATATTCAGTAAATGATCAAAATCTGATTTTGATGTCTGATTTGGGATGGACATGAAAATATTTAAATATATAAAGACATGTTGGTTAGATTAACGCCATTTTGACGTGAACGATATTTATATCGATTTTATTCATTTTTATAATGAATATCGAAAAGGAAGAGATTTCAAAATATAACGTTTTGAAAATATTATCATTCACATATTAATAATATGGAATATTCAATTTTGATTTGAAATTAAGTATGAAGTTGAAATCGTTTTAAAAATGAATTTAAAATGATTTATAAAACGTTTTAAATGGAAATCAACGAAATATATGTAATATATATATATATATTATATATATTATGGCTTGAAGAACACGCCGCGCCGCGGCAGTTCGCGAATTTCGACCATTGGCTTCGAATGGACATTACGGGAGATTCGACCGTCGGATTCTCCTAAATCCAGAACCGTCGGGTTCGTATCGAAAAGAGCTTTCTAAAGAATATAAGAAATTTTAAATCTAACGGTTGGATTTGGAATTTTGTCCAAATCAAATTCGGAAAAGGTCACTGTAAGTGCAGTTCGATGGCCATTTATGGAAATCAACTGTACGGACATTGATAAAATTATTAAAAATATTAATAATTTGTGTAAAATCATAATAAATGATTTGGAACGAATTGGGATGAAAAATTCCATATTTGTAAAGATAAAAATATATTTTTATCAAAATGAACTAGTTATTAACTAGATTTGAAATCCAATAATTTTTAAATAATATAGGTTAGGATTGGAAATGATTTTAAAAATAACCAGTATTTTCAATATATAAATTGTAATGGATTTGAATCGAAATTGTCTTCGAAATATTTCGATGTTGGATTTTCTGATTATACAGATATTGTAATGGAAATTTGAAAGATATATTTATATTGTTATTACCAATACAATATTTATTGGTTGTAGAATTTGATATTGAATATAAGCCGATATATTTTCTATTCAGAGTCTTGTATTTAATATCAAATGGGATTTTGGGTTTGTCGTGAATGGTGTCTTCAGTAACACTGATCTTGAACCCTATGTGAAGAGAATAAATCTTTTTAATTAAGATTGTTAGAGTTTCCAATTATATTTAATAACTGGAATAAAAGGAGATGTGAATTGGGTTTATCGTGAACTGTGTTTTTAACGACATTCGTTCTTTAACCCGATTTACAATGAAATGTGATTTGGAATTTATAAATCTTTTGTTAAGATTTAAAGGGGATTTTCCAAGATAAAGTTTTCCAATCTAACATATTATATTGGAATGGAATGGAATCCGATTTGATGATAATCGAAGTGAGTTTCTGTAGAGGAAGACTGTTAATATATATGGAATTTAAAAGGCTTTGCCGTTATTCCATTTATATTATCGGTTGGATATGGAAGTTCATATCGATTATATATATTGATTTGTATTCCGTGAAGATTCCATTGTTAATGGTATGTAATTTTGGGTTTATAGTGAGTTGTGTTTTAAATGACATTAGTTCTTTAACCCAGTTAAAGATAAGATTAATTTCTTAACATTGAATAATCATTAAATAATGATTTTTGGAAATTAAAATTGAATTAGAGTTTAATGAATCTTTAAATAGATTGAAAGGTGAATTTGATAAATAAAATTATCAAATTCAAGAAATGATCGAGAATGGAGTATCACCAGTTTTGCTCCAAGCGATAGTTAAATCTTTAATTAGATTTGAACGTGAAATGGTAATTAATTTTACCAATAACACCGCGGTGTTAGATATGAAGTACTACCAGTTTTACTTTATGGGATGAATAGGTTAGCATTGGGAAATTAAATAAATGATAACTTCAGTTAGGTGCGTTAATCCCGACTAGTTTGGATAAACCATAATTTGGTTTGAATTGATATCCAAAGGAAGATTAAAGAATAAATTTAAAGAATTTATCTTTGATAAAATTAAGGGGAACCTTTCCCAAAGGATATAAATATTTAAATAAAAGAATGTTCAGAATTGGAATGAGGCGTATATTGTGTTTTTATAGCACTTGTTTATAATATACATGAGTTATTCGGAAAGACCGGGTTTATCCCATTCTGAATAACTGAATTGGCGATGAGTCGACGATGAAGACGGTGGTTGAAGACCGGAGGTCTTCACATCGTTTGGATGATTATTGATGTCTTGATTGGGTTGTACACCCAAGATGAGGTAATAAGTGGTAATCGTCCAGACGTACTTGGAGATCGACTAGATATGCGAGAACCTCTCTCCTATATTGGACATACGGGACAAGGAATAAAGTGCCTCAGGTTTCGTTCAGACCAGTAACGAACTTGTAAATGGATGTGTGTCTGACATCAGATTTCATTCTGTGTGATTGAAAGACATCAGTTGCATAATGTGAATTTCCTATGTGGCATGCTGAGATGCAAAGGATCAAGGCTTCTGTTGAGAAGCAGAGTCTTGTGGTTGATGATCAAAGCACGACTTTAATATAGCATAGCTTTGTGTATAGCGTTAATTCACGAGCCTCACACCCCGGTGTGAACCAGAAACGGGAGAGGACCTCGGGGAGGACATGCGTTTCCTTCTAGCTAGGAGTGGTGTCTGGGTTTTGTACGCCCAGATGTTTTACTTATGTGGATGATGGATAGCGAGGCGCCTCAGTTATATCGGCACTGCGAGGCCAATGGATGATATGGTCTTTATACAGACCAGACTTATGCCCTATAAGGCAGGGAAACACATGGTTCAGGCATATTAATCAACATCGAGTGGACCGGCCCTTACGATCCAAGTGTCACTCGAGATCTGATCCTGAGGGGCGGGCTAAAGCGTCTCGAAGCGGTAAGGACGATCCCTTGCCTTGGTTCATAGACGGCAATCCAACTTCCAATACGTGACATTTCAGTTTTATTTAAAGAGCCTAGTATGGCGACATAGTGGGATGGGTCACTATGCCGTCTATGATTGATACTTTGATATCTGAAGTTGTTTTCATATACTTTACACTATCATAGTATCAAAACGATTTGTTTTAAATGTACCAAGCATGTTTGGTTATTATAAGGTAAAACTCTATCCTCCGGTTTGCGTTGCATTGTGTGATGGGACCTAAGTCTTATAATAGCTTCATTTTTTCAAAAAAGCATTGCATTGTTTGTTTTATGCACCGGTATTCTCGGGAGGAAACCCGTTTCGTGTTATATAGCGTGGTCCCTTGATTTACTTTGTTTTAAAGTAAAGATTTCATAACTGTTTTAGTTCTCACACCATTTACATGACTGACCTGGAGTTTATTGTTTTAACCTAAACTCTGGGTGTCCCTATTTTCCACACGTGCAACTAGTAGTTTTGGTTTTGCAGATTTATATTCACAGGATCCCAGTTAACAGCTGGAACTATACTCGGAAAGCTCTATATCCGTGTATGCCTTTCAGTTGTGTTATGTATTATTTTCCGCTGCGATGTAATATAATTTAAATCTTTGATATTTTTCTTCTGTATATTATTCACGCATACTCTGGAATATTCTTGTATTCTGATGAAATTGTTGTAATAAGAAATCAAATGTTCTTCTTTTTAAGTTCTGATTTGTCGTGTTCTCAAAGAAATCCGAGCTTTCCTTTACGGGCGAGTTCGGGTCGTTTCATTTTGGTATCAGAGCTTTGGTTTACAGAGCTCGAGAAAAAGGCACCTTAGAACCAAACGAAAGAATTCATTAGAGATTGGATTAGTAATGTCCAATGAGAATGACTCGTTAGAGATAGGATCAGTAGTATCCTAGAATGAGTCTGAAGAGTGTTATTTTTGAAATAAAAATGTAAACAAACTTTGTTCTGAAAATTTAATCTAATGATACGTATTTGATTGTTTATTTTTTGTTGAATTTGGACACTCGAGTATATGAGATTTTGCATATACGCGTCATGAATGTATATTCGAAGTCTCAAATATACTTGATAGATATAGGGTCACAGTCTAGTCGCCCTAGGATGATACTACTAATGACTATATTGCATCGGTAGTTTGCGTTCGAGTTTCGAAAGTGGGATTTCTATATATTTCCAATTGACTGGTGTGAGAACCAAAACTAGATAGGATATATTGTTGTGACTTGGCATCGTGTAACAACCCGGAAAATCAGAACCAATTTAAATATTTACTTTAAGGAAATTTTGTTAGCAAATGCGTCAGAATTTAAATATTCCATTTTCAAATTAAATCAAAAAAAAATTATTAACGAACGTAGCAATTATTTGTTTATTTATATTTATTTATTCATGTGCAAGAAACCTTAATGTCATTGCCATCTTTCATTATATATATATATATATCATGAAACGCTCAGCAAAATTTAGGGAAGAAAAAAAATATTATGGCAATATGGCAATAAATTTCTTTTAACATATATACAAAGTATACTACATACATGCATGGAAATATGACAATAAATTTTGTATATTAATTGTAACTTATTTCCAATTTATCACCTATGAATTGAATAGCAACTAGTTTCCCACGCTAGTCAATTAATCTATTGCAATCGTTATTTTTATTTATATAAAGTTAACATTCAATGTAATTACCATTCTTAATTAATGTTATTATTTACCTTACAATTTATACAAATATAATTTCCAAATATATATATATTACAACACAATGTAAAATACGCATTAATTCATATATATATATATATATATATATATTTATCCTATGCCTTGATTATATTGCTTCTCATTTAATTATAGGTTATTGTAAAAAAAAATTACAAATGTTTATTTATTTATAACAAAATATCAGTTACTGTTCAATGGCTTAACAATTGCTCTGCTTAATAAAAATTGTTGACTCAATGCAATTGAATGTAAATTTCAAATTCATTAATATATATATATATATATATGAATATATGTATATATATATATATTTGTGATGACCCCAAACTTCCGCATAAAGAAAATAAGGATGATCATTTGGAATACAACATAAATATGGCAATACATAACACAGATAACAACATAAGTATAAGAAAACTACATCATAACAACATCACGGCAGCGGAAATAGATGTCATCAAAATATAGAGTCCCACAGTTACAGAAGTCTAAAATTATTACATCAAGAACCAATTACGATAAACATGTCCCAAACAACTCCTAAGTACAGAAATAGAACCGAAATAAGTTTCAATGTTTAAAGTTCTAGAAATATCCAAATAAAGGAAAAGATGAAAGAAAGAAAGATGATAGGTCTCCATGCTTCAAGTCACACCTTACAACAGCAAATCTCTGAAACTCCAAGCTAGCAACTCTTCCACCAAATCCTCAAATAGAACTCCAAAAGAATGAAGAAATCTCCTCAAAGTGAGAAAGAAGAACTCCAAGCAAAGCTAAACCAAACTTGTCAATTGGCTACCCGTGTGGAGAGAGGGCACCCGAGTTTGCAAAGTGAAACAAACTATGAGTCAGTCACGGGACTGGTATGAGAAATCTATATTAACTACTGAATATGACAAATCTAAGGACCATGCCACTTTCGTGGAACGGGTATACTCCAATAGATTGTTTGTACATATATTTATTAAATAAAAAGAAAAATGCAATGCTTTTTGTAAAAAATGAAATCATTATAAGACTCAGGTCCCATCACACAATGCAACGCACACCAGAGGATAGAGTTTTACCTTATAATGATTATGAAATGCATAGTACGAGTCAAATACTATTTTAATATCATAAGTGTATAATATGATTTAAATTACTTCAAAGTAAATGTATTAATCCTAGACAGCATAGTACCCCATCCTACTATGTCGCCATAATAAGTATACAATCAAGTCCGTCATCTCGTATTGGAAAGTTGGGTTTCCATACTGAGTTAAGGCTAGGAGCAAGATCCTTACCGATTCGAGACACTCTAGCAATGCCCCAGGATTGGTACTCTGTCCAACCCTTGGATCCTGCAGGGCCGGTCCATACGTTAACGCATAATGGATTGGAAATTCCTGAACACACGTTTCCCGATCCTGACGGATCTCTAAATTGGCCAGTAGCGACCAATATAACCGAGGTACCTCAAATCCAACAAGCACATAGTAATTATTAGTGCTGGTAGGCCATTGATACCACTTTCTAGCTAGAAAGAAATGTGCGCACTCCCTGTGTTCCCTTGCTCCGTTTTAGACTCCACCGGGGTGTGAGGCTCGCGAAGTAACATATACACAAAGCTGTAATAACCCGGAAAATACGAGCCAATTTAAAAATTTTAAATTGGTGATTTCAAAGGAATTTGAACAATTGAAATAGAATATTTCAATAAAATAGTGAATTAGAAATAGTGAGTCAGTTTGAAAATTTGAATTCAAACTTTGACTGACTGTGTAGGGTGGAAAATATAACGGATTTTAGTGAAACCAAAAATATTTAAATCTGTTTATCAATACCTTTCTAACAAATCTGAAAAATCGAAATTTCATAACGGGAATCAAAAGTTATGGCCGAATGAATTTTCAGAAAGGTCGCTATATATAATATATAGCCCTGGAAAATGGATATTTTGCAAACGACCTCGGAATTCAACGAAACCACTTTTGTTGGGTCTGGGATGCCAAATTATTGCTTAGTTTCAAATTTCATAATTTTTGAAGCTAGTATGTGAGCGTGGCAAAAGAAATTGCGTTTGGTCAATTTCTGTTAAATTGGATCGACCAGAAAATGGACATTTTCAAACGATCTCAGAATTCGACGAAACTAGTTTTGTAGGGACCGTAGCGTCAAAACATAGCTAGATTTATTTTTCTGAAATTTTTCGAATCAGTTTGTGGCCCTGGCAAATTGAAAAGTAAGTTCAGAGTTAAAAATTAAATGTTTTATACTTTAATTGGAAAAATAACTGACTGTAACAGTCGAATTGGCCAACGAAACATATCCCATTGTGTCTGGGATGGGGGTATTTAGCTAGGGACGACAATCGTTGGACTTGAAAAGGAGTTCATTGGAGAAAACACTATTTAAAAATATAATATATATATCGGCCAATCAGAATTTTTCTTTCATAAATTAAAAAAAAAACCTCGTTCCTCTGTAACGAACGGCGAAACCCGTTCGATTCTTCCCAACGAGATTCCGACCGCCTCAGCCCTCTATCGCCGCCGCCACCACCTGCCATCGAACCACCTCCTCCTCCTCTTCAAATCCGACCAACTCCCTCCACCCCTCATCGTCGCCTCCGCCTGAATCGGGCCCAGGAAGTCGCCCACTTCCCAGTGCCGCCGATCACTATAGGAGCAACTGAGCCACCCCAAACCGCCACCGACAGGACCGCCGCTCCTCCTCTTCCACGTCAGCACCCCCGATCGTCCCCACGTGCCACGGATTTCGCGAAAACCGCAACCCTAGTTTCGAACCATCGTGAAAGGTGGGTCCTTTTTGATGTCTGCACTTTGAAAAATCATAACTTTTGGGTGTGTTGACGAAATTCGATGAAACAGGAAGCATCGGGACCGCAAGGAAGCTCTCTACCACATAGAAGAAGCCGCAGATTTTTCTGAGTCATCTACGATTTTTAGCACTCCGCAAACCAATGTGAGAAATCTAAATTAAATGAATTTGAATGGAAAATGTAGTGTATAAATTATTTAAGCGAAATATAAATTACACACTTGTTGTATACCTCATGTACATGCGTGGCGTAAGCTATATAAGCGAAGTATGAATTATACATGCACAGAATAATTGATATATGTGTTGAAATGCAAGTGAAATATAGCAATAATATATATATACTCCGCTCGTCCACAAACCATGGACGATATTTATTATTGTGAATTGGTGTGAAATATTGGATGAAAAATACGAATGGTTGGATAATTGTTTGTGGTTGATATTGTTTGGTTGTGGTTGAAAAATACCCATTGGTGATTAAAAAGAATTGGAAATATTTGTGGAAATAAAAATAAAACATGCCGCCTACGTGCGAATTAGATGCATGAATCCCCATTGTCAAAAACCGCGAGGTTTTAAGGTAGAGCGAGGATCCGTACTAGGGACGGTGTCGGTTTTAACTACCCTGCTGTTATACTGCCGAAATTTTGAATAATATTCATGTGTTAGAATTATTTTCATATGTTGAAATTATCTTCATGCGTTGAAATTAAAGTCATGTGTTGAAACTATATCCATGTGTGGAAATGTTCACGTGTTGAAAAGTGTGAAAATTAAATTCATTTGTGAATGAATGAAGTGTTTAAACAATAAAAATCACCTTTTTATAATATATATGAAGTATGAAAAATATCCGCCTTATATAGATAGTTTAACAATAAAAATTCCATCTTTCTAATATGAACAACATAAATAAGATATCCATGTGTGGAAATGCTCATGTGTTGAGAAGTGTGTGTAGTGGAAAAGTTCATGTGTTGAATAAAAAGATCGAACAATAAAAACTAATTTTTTATTGAAACTATGAAGTGTTGAAAACATCCATTTGTCGAATAAATATTTTAAATGATAAAAATATCATTTTTATCATCTATGTGATATGCTAAAGATATGCGGACGTTGAAATAAATATTTGTGAATGAAATATTATTTTTAACATGCATAGGAACTAAAGAAAATAGTCATGTGTTGAAATCTATTTTAGTTCGCCAAAATTATCATCTTTGAAATGTGAAGTGTTAAAAATAGCCACTTGTTCAAATAAATATGCATGAGTTGAAATATACATTAATAAGCTAATGATGTGATTTTAGCCTATGCATGCAACATTAGAATGAATGGTGTTTTTAAACCAAAGTAAATAAAATATGAAGTTGAATGGAAAACGATAAGTAATAAAAATTGTATATATGTACATGCATATTTATTGAACAGGTTATAGCAAAGGGGCTAGAGAAGAGGAATAAAATTTTGTGCCCGACAAATAGGTACACATTTATTGTTTTGTTTGGGTGATGATTTTATGAGCCTGTTGGCTAGCCGCTTGGCTTTTCCTTTTTCTTTTTGACATGAGAGGCCCGTGTGGCTATTTGGGAATTTTCCCAGCCCCTCCCGTACAAAGGAGGTTATGGCGAAATTTTCCAAAATTTAAAGGCGTTAGTGAAATAATTAAAGTGAAAACGATATAGGAATTTTTGAATGAACTTCAATTATATAAATATATAAATATAAATAAAATTAAAACGAAACGTGGCCGTGTAGTTCGTGTTTTGAAACCGTGATTTCAAATAACTAGTGCGGGAAATCCGACCATTGGATTTTCCCGAAACCGCAACCGTTGGGTTCGCCTTGGAAATATCTTTCCAACGGCACCAACTTTGTGAAGATCCGATGGTTGGATAATCTGGAATGTTTAATTCAAATCTGAAGAAAAACAGCGCCAGAAACGATTATATTTATATATATATATATAAATATAATTAAATTAAATCGAATAATGACGTTGCAGTTCGTAAATTGAAATCGTAACTTCAAATGACTAGTGTGGAAAATCCGACCGTCGGATTTTCCCAAAACTGAATCCATTGGATTCGTTTTGAAATGACCTTCCTAATGATATAAAATTTGGGAAGATCCAACGGTTAGATTTTTAGATATGTGTAAAACAAAATTAGTGAAAAACAGCGCCAGTGCATCGGCACGACCTGAAACGTCGTTTAATTAAATATGGTCGTTTTAAATTAAATAAAAATGGCGATATATCGTTATAAAATACTATAGACGATATAGAGTGGAAATAAACCAATTTCGTTGTGTTTGCTTGATATGTGATGGTTGAATGTATTTAACATGAGAATTATAACTAAAGAACTGAAATGTGGATGTTGAATAGTCCAACCATGTGATAAATTGATTTGAAAATCTAAATATACGTGGATTATTTGAAAAGGCCGAGTTCATCTCATTTCAAATAATCGATCGACGTTGAGAAGTCGAAGACAGTTGAAGACCGATGATCTTCACATTGGATGGATGGGCGCTACTGATGCTCGTGATTGGAGTAGCTACCATGAAAGAACTGAAGTAGTAGCCGTCCAAACATACTGTTGATTGTACGGATATGCGAGGAATTGGTGCCTCCGGTTTCGTTCAGACCCAGAACGGACTTGCAAATGGACTGTGTGTCTGACATTGGATTTTGTTCTGTGCTGATTGATCTCTGTTAAATATATATCTGTTTGGCGGTGGAGAATTTATTCTCTTGCTTAACGCCCTTCTCTGAGATGTACGAGCTCAGAGGTTATGTATTGATAGAAATCAGTTGCATGGAGTGGATTGCCTGTGTGGCACGCCTAAGTGGCATATGATCAAGACTTCTGTTGCAAAGCAAAGTCTTGTGGTTGATGATCAAAGCATGGTCTGTGTGACGTAGCTTTGTGTATAACGTGAATTCGCGAGCCTCACACCTCGGTATGAGTCAAAAACGGGAGAGTGACTACAGGGAGAGCACGACGTTTCTTTCTAGCTAAGGTGGTGTCAGTGACCTACCAGCCCTGACATTATATATACTTTTCACCTGTGTGGTTGTTGGAATGCGAGGCGCCTCGATATAGGTCTGTAAGGACCGGGAAACGTGTGTTCAGGAATAATTAATCCTCAAAAGTAAGGGAGGACCGGCCCTGAAGATCCAAGGATCATAGTGGGGTCCTGGGACATTTGCTAGAGTGTATCGAATCGGAGAGGAGCTTGCCCCTTGCCTTGACTCATGAAGGATTCCAATTTCCAATACGAAATATGCGAATGTGATTGTATTACTAGTATAGCGACATGATATATGGTACCCATGCCGTCTAGGATCGATATTTATGATTGAATTTGCTTTTGAAACATATATGCACTAGTAATAATATCAAACACTTTGTTTTATACGTATGAAGCATTTTTGGCCATTATAAGGTAAAACTCTGTCCTCCGGCTTGCATTGCATTGTGTGATGGGACCTGAGTCTTATAATGGCTTCATTTTATAAAAAGCATTGCGATGATTTAATCATTTACTTTATTTCATGTACCAGCACTCATTGGAGTAAACCCGTTCCGCGAAAGTGGCGTGGTCCTTTGATTTTCCTTATTATTGTTGTTAATAAGTTAAGTAGATTTCTTATACCAGTCCCATAACTGACTCGTAGTTTGTTTCATCTTGCAAACTCGGGTGCCCTCATTTTCACACGGGCAGCCTAGTTACAGGTTTCTGACGCACTTTTGGCTCATGGCGAGGCTTGACTACACCGTGCTGACTTCAATTTTCTCCGCCATTATTGTATCTATATTATGATTCCGCCATTGGCGATGTAGGCTGATATTTATTTTGTGTACTCTTTATGTATGATTCTGCCTCAGGCGATGGTGACTGACTATGTATCATTATGCACTAAGTTGTATCATGTACTGTGCTTCTCTGATGTGATGATATCTATATGATTCCTCTGTCATATGTGTGTAAATTATTCTATTTTCTATTTATGCTATTATCTGTGATCTGCTAAAGATGATTAATGTGTTATATTCCAATGATTATCCTTAACACCATGTCACGGGGTTTTGGGATCGTCTCAAAAGCTGTGTCCATACTAGATTATGCTTTGATCCTCATACAAGGCCCTGCTTTGCAACAATAAGCCTTGTTCCATTGCAACTTGGCATGTCACATCAACAACTCATATCATGCGATTGATAATCATTTAATATACAAAAGGGTGTTAAGCGAGAGAATAAATTCTCCACCACCATGCATTCATACATTAAATAAAATCAAATTTAATTACATGACACAAATTTCAATGTCAGGCATGCTATCCATTTACAAGTTTGTTCTGGGTCTGAACGAAACCAGAGTCGTCTTATTTCGTGGGAAATAACGACACTTGCAAATCCAAACAATCAACAAGAACGTCCGGACGATCACTACCATCAACCCATCAAGGTAGCTACTCCCATCAAGGCCAACAATAGTAATACAACCATCCGCCTTGAAGATCGTCGGTCTTCGACCGTCGTATTCAACTTTTCAATTTGGATATCGCTGTATAATTATTTGAAATGAGTTTACCTCGGTCTTTTCAAATAATTCTCGAGGTTATATAAATTGCAAAACCAGTTCATATCGCTAAGAATATATTATAACGATTTTCACTATTTTTAATTAATCAAAAATAGCCTTAATTTAATTAAGGACGCTTCAGGTCAATAGTGGCCATGGCGTTGTTTTTCCTAAAATTTAATTTACACTTATCTCAAAATCTGACCGTTGTATTTTGATGAAATCTACCATTGGAAAGATTTTCCCAAGACGGTCCTAACGGGTCCTGTTTTGGGAAATCCGACAGTTGGATCTTTCTGTATAATCGTTTAAAGTTACGATTCCGAAAAGCGAACTACCGCACGTGATTTGCTTTAATTTAATTAATATTTATATTCATATATAAATATAAATTCATTGGCGATTCAAACAAGTCAATCAACACACAACAAACCAGTATAGTCAATCTTATCATGGTCTTGTCCCCTCTTTTATCATATTTTGATTTCGATAAAAATGACAATTTCAGATGTAATCCTTTTTATTGTCTTTTTATGTTGACAATAAAATATAATCTAAAATCTACTTTTCATTTGTCGCTATCGTGACAATAGAAATATAATTTAAAGTTCAACTTATTATTTTCATAAAAATGAAATAAAAAGTGTAATATACTTTCTGCTCTTTTGTTTCCACTATATTTTGACAATACAATGAAATCTCCTTTTCTAACATTTTATTTACTACAAAAATGTAAATAAAATATTCTTTGTAAATTTATAACAACCCGAACTCCCCCGGTAAGGAAAGCCCGAATTGAGATGAGAACAACACACATCGGAACGCAGACGGAAGAACATTTCATTGTTATTACAATAATTCCATCAGATACAAGAATATACAGAGTATAAATGAATAAATTACACTCGATAAATATCAGAGAATACGATAAATTACATAGCAGCGGAAAATTATACAAAACACAACTGAAAGTGGTACACGGATACAGAGCTTTCCGAGCATCGTTCCAGCTATAAATCAGGACCCTGTGAATATAAATCTGCAAAACCAAAACTACTAGCTGCCCGTGTCGAAAATAAGGGCACCCAGAGTTTAGGTTAAAACAATAAACTCCAGGTCAGTCATGGGACCGGTGTGAGAACTAAAATAGTTATTAATCTTTATTTTATAGTTCGGTAAATCAAGGGACCACGCCGTATGACACGGAACAGGTTTCCTCCAAAGAATACCAGTGCATAAAACAAACAGCGCAATGCTAAATAAAGAAAAATGAAGCTATTATAAGACCCAGGTCCCATCACACAATGCAACGCAAGCCGGAGGATAAGGTTTTTACCTTATAACAGCCAAAGCATGCTTGATAGGTTTAAAACACATTATTTGATACTATTATAGGTGTATAGTGTCAAAACAATTTCAATCATAAATATCAATCATAGGCGGCATGAATGACCCATACCATTATGTCGCCATACTAGGTTCTACAAATAAAACCGCACTATCACGTATTGGAAATTGGATTTCCGTCATGAGTCGAGGCAAGGGGCAAGCTCCTCTCCGTGTTTGAGACAATCTAGCAAATGTCCCAGGACCACACTTTGATCCTTGGAATCGGCTGGGCCGGTCCTCTCTTACTTTTGAGGATTAGTTATTCCTGAACACACGTTTCCCGGTCCTTACAGACCTATATCCGAGGAGCCTCGCATTCCAACAACCACACAGTTGAAAAGTATATAAATGTCAGGGCTGGTAGGTCACTGACACCACCCTAGCTAGAAAGAAACGTCGTGCTCTCCCAGCGGCCCGTCTCCCGTTTTTGACTCATACCGAGGTGTGAGGCTCGCGAATTCACGTTACACACAAAGCTACGCCACACAGGCCGTGCTTTGATCATCAACCACAAGACTTTGCTTTTCAACAGAAGCCCTGATCAATTGCCACTTATGCGTGCCACACTGGCAATTCACTCCATGCGACTGATGTCTATCGATATACAACCTCTGAGCTCGTACGTCTCAGAGAAGGGCGTTAAGCAAGAGAATAAATTCTCCACCGCCAAATAGATGTATATTTAATAAAGATCGATCAACACAGAATAAAATCCAATGTCAGACACACTATCCATTTACAAGTTCGTTCTGGGTCTGAACGAAACCGGAGGCACTTTCCTCGTATATCCATCCATCTCCAAGTACTTCTGGACGATCACCAACTGTTTCCCTCATCTTGGGTGTACAGCCCAATCAAGATCATCAGTAATCACCCAAACGATGTGAAGACTTCCGGTCTTCAACCACCGTCTTCCTCTTCGACATCTCGTCGAATCGGTTATTCAGAATGGGTATAACCCCAACCTTTCTGAATAACCCACGTATATAGTAAACAAATGTTACACAAACACAATGAATGCCTCATTCCAATTAAGAATATTCTTTTATTCACAAAATCACATTCTTACGGAAAGGTTCCCATTAATTTTATCCAAGATAAATTCTTCTAAATTTATTCTATAATCTTCCTTTGGATATCATTTCTAACTAGTCGGGATTAGCGAACCACACCGAAGTAATTATTTATTTTATTTCCCAATCCCAACCTATTCATCCAATGGAGTAAAACTAGTAATACCCCATATCTAACACCACGGTGTTATCGGTAAAATTAATTACCATTTCACGTTCAAATCTAATTAAAGATTTAACTATCGCATTGGAGCAAAACTGGTGGTACTCCATTCTCGATCACCTTTCAGATTTGATAATTTAAATTATCATTTCACATTTCAATCTAATTAAAGATTCATTCAAACTCCACTTAGTTTTAATCTTTTCAAAACTCAATATCCTGCATTTAACTGGGTTAAAGAACCAATGTCATCTAAAACACGATTCACGACAAACCCAAATCACATTTGATATTAAATACAAGGGTCTAAATAGAAAATATATCGGCTTATATTCAATATCAAATCCTGAAACCAACAAATAACGTATTGGAAATAACGATATAAAATATATCTTTCAAATTCCCATAACAATATTTGTATAGTCACGAAATCCAACATCGAAATATTCCGAAGATAATTTCTATTCAACTCCAGTCCAATCCACGTATTGGGAATATTGATTACTTTTAAAATCACTTTCAAATTCAATTTATTTATTTCAAAAATAAATTGATTTTAATTCTAGTTCAAAACTAGTTCATTTCGATAAAAATCTATTTTTATCTTTTCAAATATGGAATTTTTCAGCCTAATTTTCCCCAAATCATTTCTTATGATTTTACACAAATTATAGATATTTTTAATAATTTTATCAAGGCCCGTACAGTCGATTTCCATCAACGACCATCGAACTGCACTTACAGCGACCTTTTCCAAATTTGATTTGGACATAATTCCAAATCCAACCGTTAGATTTCAAATTTCTAATATTTATTGGAAAGCTCTTTTCGATACGAACCCAACGGTTCCAGTTTTAGGAGAATCTGACAGTCGGATCTCCCGCACCGTCAATTCGAAGTCAATGGTCGAAATTCACGAACTAGCGCGGCGCGTTCTATTCAGGCCATTATATATATATATAATATATATATATATATATATATATATTATATATATTTCGTCGATTTCCTTTTAAAACGTATTTTATAAATCGTTTTAAATTCGTTTCAAAAACAATTTCAACTTCATCTTCAATTTCAAATCGATTTCATTTCAATTCAATTCGAATTCATTTCAATTTTATTTAATTCGAATTCAAATTCGTTTCAATTCAATTCTAATTCTAATTCGTTTCAATTCAGTTCAATTTGAATTTACCTTCTATTTAATTCAATTCGAATTCATTTTAAATTGATTTCAATTCAATTTTAGTTCGTTTCAAATTTCATTCAAAACGGTTTCAATTCGTTTTTAATTCAATTTCAATTTAATTCAATTTGAATTCATTTCTATTCAATTCGAATTCAAATTCACTTTCTATCCAATTCGAATCGAATTCATTTTCTATTCGATTCGAATTCATTTCCTATTCGATTCGAATTCATTTCAAATTGATTCAATAAAATTTCAATTTGAATTTTAATCTAATTTAATTTGAATTTCATTTCAAAATATTAAATTTTGAAATCACTTTTCTATATTCATTATAAAACGAATAAAATCGATATAAATATCGTTCGCGTCAAAATAACACATCTCTAATCAACACGGCTTTATATTTTTCAAAAACTTCTTTATTTTGTTCAACAAATGAATATTTATTCTATTCAACACATGAATCTATATTTCTTTCAACACTTGACTAATCTCAACAAATGAGTACTGTCAACACATAACTATTTTTGTTATGTAAAATATTTTATAAAACTATGGTATCTATCGTTTGATTTAAATTAGACTCCACCGTGAAGTAGATTCTAATTGTAAATATGATAAAGATGTAAATTTTATTGTATAAAATATTTCACTCAACACATAAATAGTTTCAACTCATGAACATCGTCAACACATGACTATTTTTATAATCAACACATGAATTTTCTTTTATAACATTCATTATTTTCCCGATTGGAATGAGGCCCAATCAATCACCATATAACGTTAATTATATGGATTCCATACGACACATGTATATAAAAGCAACGATAAACAATCAACCATCATCCAAGGTGCACCACACAACTGCATAAGCATCAAATATGAATAATTAACGCTTACACAGCCTGTCGACCAATCGATCGACATACAATTAAATAATTGGGATTAGTGTGCGCCAAATATCATCCCAACACCCGTGCGGGGTTTCAAATCAACAAACACAGATTTTTATTTGTGCAGTTGGGCGACGTGTAAAATTTATCGACCCAATCAATATCAGTCAAATCAGTGTATATAAACAAATCGGCCGATTTGTTTATAAATATTTATTTATTCACATTCACGTTAAAAATTATATTTTTAACGATAATTAATTTATTTCAACACATCCACATTTTATTATCGATTTCACATCAACAACACAAACAAATTTCACCACACATCAATTAAACAAACAAGCCATCCATGGTCTGTGGATGACGGGTGTCAGGTGCTGCTAAGCACCGTCTGCATCCTAGTTTATATATATAACTAGAAAAGGAAATTTAAGTGAGAAGTTCTCACCGATAGCTATCCTAACTCCATGGCACTTCCTATGTAGAACATCTTCACCGTGCTCGCCTTTTGTCACTTTCGTTGCCCGTAGCCACTACATATATAAAAATCACATTTTTACTTTACTATTCAATATATAAAAATCGAATTTTTACTTCGCTATTCAATATATAAAAATCGAATTTTTACTTCGCTATTCAATATATAAAAATCGAATTTTTACTTCGCTATTCAATATATAAAAATCGAATTTTTACTTCGCTAGTCAATATATAAAAATCGAATTTTTACTTCGCTATTCAATATATAAAAATCGAATTTTTACTTCGCTATTCAATATATAAAAATCGAATTTTTACTTCGCTATTCAATATATAAAAATCGAATTTTTACTTCGCTATTCAATATATAAAAATCCTATTCTTACTTCGCCATTCAATATATAAAAAACCTAATTTTACTTCACTATTCAATATATAAAAATCCTATTTTCACATCATTACTATATAGATAAAAATTCTATTTTCACATCGTTACTATATAGATAAAAAATTCTATTTTTATCACGCTATTCTTCATATAAAGATTTCGCCTTTTCTATTTCATCACTATAAAAATCACATTTTTATTTCAACGTATATATAATAAAAATCAAATTTTTATTTCGCTACTTATATAAAGATGATATTTTTATTATCATAACCATATAAAGATTATATTTTCCTTATTTCAAAATCTCACCTTTTCTAATTTAACAATCAATATTTTTGCCATGAAAAATCCATTCTTTCTACTGGAGAAATCAAAACATTAAACAAACAAAGATCTTGCCTTTACATAAATAACAATCGTATATTTTCAGTTCCTAAAAATCACATGTTTTATCATACAAAAATCCTCTCTTTTTATTATTAAAAATCATTTCTTTTTAATGCCATAATATATATAAAAACTGATTTTATTTTATGCTAAAAATGATTTTTAAACTCATAATAACAACTTCATAATAAACAAATAAAAATAAATACATAAAACTTACATTTTCAATGGGAGGAGGGGTGGTTTTTGCTGTTGAACTTCGAGGGGGGTCTGTGGAGTTCGTCGGAGGTTGCGCAGAAATGATAGGGGAGTGGGGAGGCTGTTCGAAGAAGAAGAAGGGAAGGAGGAGAAGAAAGGAGGCGGAGGAAGGGGGAGATGCGAGGCTCGGAGGGGCTTTGGGGGGGTTCGGTTTCGCAGAAGGGAGGAGATTAACGGAAGGGGGAGGTGCGAGAGGGGGCTCCGCCCTGATGGCGGCGGCGCTGTTGGGAGGAGCGGTGGCTCCTCCTCCTGCTTCATCGTCTTTTTTTTTTTACTTTCTGAATGAACGATGAAGGGGGGGTAGAGAGGAAGTAAGGTGGAGGAGGGAGGTTTTTTTAATTTTAATTTCAAAAAGTTGACTTTTACATACGACCTCTAAACGAGGCCCACCGCCTGTCGTCCATAGCGTTTCACCCCCATTCCGAACACAATGGGATATGTACCGTAAGCTGATTCAACCGTTTCGATCAGTTTCCGTTAAAATCAACATATAACTCTATATATTGAATTTGAACGCGCATTTCAATTTACCGGGGTCACATACTAACTCTATAAATCCCAAAAAAATATTTTCTAGCTTCGTATTGACGATACGGTCCTAACAAAACCAATTTCGTCGAATTCTGAGACCGTTTGAAAAATGGCCATTTTCGAGTCGATTAAAATCAACTAAAACTGGTCAAACGCGTTTTCCTTTGTCACGCTCAGATATTGATTCGAAAAATTATGAAATTTAGAATCTAGCAATAATTTGACATCACGGATCCAACAAAAGTGGTTTCGTCGAAATCCGAGGTCATTTGCAAAATGGCTATTTTTCAGGGACTGAATTCCGTAGCGACTATTCAGAATTTTCAACTGGACATATCTTTTGATTCCTGTTATGAAATTTCAATTTTCCGGATTCGTTGGAAAGATATCCTCAAATAGATCCTACTATTTTTGGTTTCACTATAATCCGGATTATTTTGCCCGTGGTACATTCAATTGAAGTTTGAAATCGAATTATCGAACTACCGCGCCATTTTCAATTCTATTTATAATTATATATAATTATTTATATTCTAACGACGACGTATATAATATATACGTTCGAATTCCATTCAAAATATATTTCTCGTTGATATTATTCAAAATAATTCATTTTAGATGTTCAAAATTCGCTAAAATTTCCAAAATAAAAATTTTAAACTGGCCCAGATTTCCGGGTTGTTACAATCTCCCCTACTTAAAACTTTTCGTCCCCGAAAAGGAACAAAGCCGAAAGTTTTTTTAAATACCAACTCAACTTCCAGTATTTTGACTACGGCTTAAGTTCTTCAACTTTTCAGTTTCTAAGAACTTTTCAAATTTTTCAAAAATTTGGCTAACACCCTAAATTTTCGAAAAATTTCGCCATAACCTCTTCTGCACCTGGAGCAATGGGAAAATCCCGAAATTGCCATATAGGCCTTCAGATCTCAAAAAGAAAAAGAAAAAGCCAAGTGGCTAGCCAATATGCTCATAAAATCATCATCACCCAAACAAAACAGTAAATATGTACCTATTTGTTGGGCAAACAAATTTTATTCTCTGCTCTAGCCTCCTTTCTATGACCTATTCAATGTAAGTACATGTATATGCATGCAAATGTGACCAATTTTCAATACAATTTAATATTCGATTTAATTAGGCTAAATAGTTCAAAATTATCAAACAAATAAACAAACAACACAAACATCAATCAATTAGTGAATTAGAGTTTCAAATCCATAATTTGATATATATATATACAGAAAATCATGTTTTGGATGCCAATTCACAACAATGTATTCTAGCTATATTAGTTTTGGTTCTCACACCAGCCTAATGGAAATATATTGATATCACACCTTCAAAACACGAACATAAATATTGATAATGCGGCCGCATTACCAGAATTATCTCCGGGCGACTAGAGTGTGATTCTATATCTATCCAGTATATTAAAACTTCGAATATACGTTCATGACGCGTATACGCGAAATGTTTATATACTCGATTGTCCATATTCAAAATAAATAAATAATCAAATACGTTTAAAACGAATTGAATTTTAAAAACAAAATTGTTTTTATTTGAAAAATATACTCTTCACACTCATTCTAGGATACTACTGATCCCATCTCTAACGAGTCATTCTAATTGGATATTACTAATCTAATATCTGATGAATTCTTTCGTATGGTTCCAATGTGTCTTGTTCTCGAGCTCTGTAAACCAAAGCTCCGATACCACTCTATAACAACCCGAACTCCCCCGGTAAGGAAAGCCCGGATTGAGATGAGAACAACACACATCGGAACGCAGACGGAAGAACATTTCATTGTTATTACAACAATTCCATCAGATACAAGAATATAAAGAGTATAAATGAATAAATTACATTCGATAAATATCAGAGATTACAATAAATTACATAGCAACGGAAAATAATAAAAAACACAATTGAAAGTGATACACGGATACAGAGCTTTCCGAGCATCGTTCCAGCTGTAAATCAGGACCCTGTGAATATAAATCTGCAAAACCAAAACTACTAGCTGCCCGTGTCGAAAATAAGGGCACCCAGAATTTAGGTTAAAACAATAAACTCCAAGTCAGTCATGGGACTGGTGTGAGAACTAAAACAGTTATTAATCTTTATTTTATAGTTCGGTAAATCAAGGGACCACGCCGTATGACACGGAACGGGTTTCCTCCAATAAATACCAGTGCATAAAACAAACAGCGCAATGCTAGATAAAGAAAAATGAAGCTGTTATAAGACCCAGGTCCCATCACACAATGCAACGCAAGCCGAAGGATAGGGTTTTTACCTTATAACAGCCAAAGCATGCTTGATAGGTTTAAAACACATTATTTGATACTATTATAGGTGTATAGTGTCAAAATAATTTCAATCATAAATATCAATCATAGGCGGCATGAATGACCCATACCACTATGTCGCCATACTAGGTTCTACAAATAAAACCGCACTATCACGTATTGGAAATTGGATTTCCGTCATGAGTCGAGGCAAGGGGCAAGCTCCTCTACGCGTTAGAGACACTCTAGCAAATGTCCCAGGACCCCACTTTGATCCTTGGAATCGGCTGGGCCGGTCCTCTCTTACTTTTGAGGATTAGTTATTCCTGAACACACGTTTCCCAGTCCTTACAGAACTATATCTGAGGCGCCTCGCATTCCAACAACCACACAGGTGAAAAGTATATAAATGTCAGGGCTGGTAGGTCACTGACACCACCCTAGCTAGAAAGAAACGTCGTGCTCTCCCAGCGGTCCGTCTCCCGTTTTTGACTCATACCGAGGTGTGAGGCTCGCGAATTCACGTTATACACAAAGCTACGCCACACAGGCCGTGCTTTGATCATCAACCACAAGACCTTGCTTTTCAACAGAAGCCCGGATCAATTACCACTTATGCGTGCCACACTGGCAATTCACTCCATGCGACTGATGTCTATCGATATACAACCTCTGAGCTCGTACGTCTAAGAGAAGGGCGTTAAGCAAGAGATTAAATTCTCCGCCGCCAAACAGATGTATATCAAATAGAGATCGATCAACACAGAATAAAATCCAATGTCAGACACACTATCCATTTACAATTTCGTTCTGGGTCTGAACGAAACCGGAGGCACTTTCCTCGTATATCCATCCATCTCCAAGTACGTCTGGACGATCACCAACTGTTTCCCTCATCTTGGGTGTACAGCCCAATCAAGATCATCAGTAATCACCAAACGATGTGAAGACTTCCGGTCTTCAACCACTGTCTTCCTCTTCGACATCTTGTCGAATCGGTTATTCAAAATGGGTATAACCCCGGCCTTTCTTAATAACCCACGTATATAGTAAACAAATGTTACACAAACACAACGAATGCCTCATTCCAATTCAGAATATTCTTTTATTCACAAAACCACATTCTTAGGGAAAGGTTCCCATTAATTTTATCCAAGATAAATTCTTCTAAATTTATTCTATAATCTTCCTTTGGATATCATTTCTAACTAGTCGGGATTAACGAACCACACCGAAGTAATTATTTATTTTATTTCCCAATCCCAACCTATTCATCTCATGGAGTAAAACTGGTAATACCCCATGTCTAACACCACGGTGTTATCGGTAAAATTAATTACCATTTCACGTTCAAATCTAATTAAAGATTTAATTATCGCAATGGAGCAAAACTGGTGGTACTCCATTCTCGATCACCTTTCAGATTTGATAATTTAAATTATCAATTCACATTTCAATCTAATTAAAGATTCATTCAAACTCCACTTAGTTTTAATCTTTTCAAAAATCAATATCCTGCATTTAACTGGGTTAAAGAACCAATGTCATCTAAAACACGATTCACGACAAACCCAAATCACATTTGATATTAAATACAAGGCTCTGAATAGAAAATATACCGGCTTATATTCAATATCAAATCCTGAAACCAACAAATATCGTATTGGAAATAACGATATAAAATATATCTTTCAAATTCCCATAACAATATCTGTATAGTCACGAAATCCAACATCGAAATATTTCGAAGATAATTTCAATTCAACTCCAGTCTAATCCACATATTGGGAATATAGATTATTTTTAAAATCACTTTCAAATTCAATTTATTTATTTCAAAAATAAATTGATTTTAATTCTAGTTCAAAACTAGTTCATTTCGATAAAAATCTATTTTTATCTTTTCAAATATGGAAATTTTCAACCCAATTTTTTCCAAATCATTTCTTATGATTTTACACAAATTATAGATATTTTTAATAATTTTATCAAGGCCCGTAAAGTCGATTTCCATCAACAGCCATCGAACTGCACTTACAGCGACCTTTTCCAAATTTGATTTGGACATAATTCCAAATCCAACCATTAGATTTCAAATTTCTAATATTCATTGGAAAGCTCTTTTCGATACGAATCCAACGGTTCCGGTTTTAGGAGAATCCGATGGTCGGATCTCCCGCAGCGTCAATTCGAAGTCAATGGTCGAAATTCACGAACAGTCGCGGCGCGGCGCGTTCTATTCAGGCCATTATATACATAATATATATATATTATATATATTTTGTCGATTTCCTTTTAAAACATATTTTATAAATCATTTTAAATTCATTTCAAAAACAATTTCAACTTCATCTTCAATTTCGAATCGATTTGATTTCAATTCAATTCGAATTCATTTCAATTTTATTTAATTCGAATTCAAATTCATGTCAATTCAAATTCTAATTCGTTTCAATTCAATTTGAATTTACCTTCTATTTAATTCAATTCGAATTCATTTCAAATTGATTTCAATTCAATTTCAGTTCGTTTTAAATTTCATTCAAAACGATTTCAATTCGTTTTTAATTCAGTTTGAATTCATTTCTATTCAATTCGAATTCAAATTCACTTTCTATCCAATTCAAATCGAATTCATTTTCTATTCGATTCGAATTCATTTCCTATTCGATTCGAATTCATTTCCTATTCGATTCGAATTCATTTCAAATTGATTCAATAAAATTTCAATTTGAATTTTAATCTAATTTAATTTGAATTTCATTTCAAAATATTAAATTTTGAAATCACTTTTCAATATTCATTATAAAACGAATAAAATCGATATAAATATCGTTCGCGTCAAAATAATGCATCACTTATTAACACGGCTTTATATTTTTCAAAAACTTCTTTATTTTGTTCAACAAATGAATATTTATTCTATTCAACACATGAATCTATATTTCTTTCAACACTTGACTAATCTCAACAAATGAGTACTGTCAACACATCACTATTTTTGTTATGTAAAATATTTTATAAAACTATGGTATCTATCATTTGATTTTAATTAGACTCCACCGTGAAGTAGATTCTAATTGTAAATATGATAAAGATGTAAATTTTATTGTATAAAATATTTCACTCAACACATCAATAGTTTCAACTCATGACCATCGTCAACACATGACTATTTTTATATTCAACACATGAATTTTCTTTTATAACATTCATTATTTTCCCGATTGGAATGAGGCCCAATCAATCACCATATAACGTTAATTATATGGATTCCATACAACACATGTATATAAAAGAAACGATAAACAATCAACTATCATCCAAGGTGCACCACACAACTGCATAAGCATCAAATATGAATAATTAACGCTTACACAGCCTGTCGACCAATCGATCGAAATACAATTAAATAATTGGGATTAGTGTGCACCAAATATCATCCAAACACCCGTGCAGGGTTTCAAATCAACAAACACAGATTTTTATTTGTGCAGTTGGGTGATGTGTAAAATTTATCGACCCAATCAATATCAGTCAAATCAGTGTATATAAACAAATCGGCCGATTTGTTTATAAATATTTATTTATTCACATTCACGTTGAAAAATATATTTTTAACGATAATTAATTTATTTCAACACATCCACATTTTATTATCGATTTCACATCAACAACACAAACAAATTTCACCACACATCAATTACACAAACAAGCCATCCATGGTCTGTGGATGACGGGTGTCGGGTGCTGCTAAGCACCGTCTGCATCCTAGTATATATATAACTAGAAAAGGAAACTTGAGTGAGAAGTTCTCACCGATAGCTATCCTAACTCCATGGCACTTCCTATGTAGAACATCTTCACCGTGCTCGCCTTTTGTCACTTTCGTTGCCCGTAGCCACTACATATATAAAAATCACATTTTTAATTTATTATTCAATATATAAAAATCGAATTTTTACTTCACTATTCAATATATAAAAATCGAATTTTTACTTCACTATTCAATATATAAAAATCGAATTTTTACTTCGCTATTCAATATATAAAAATCGAATTTTTACTTCGCTATTCAATATATAAAAAACCTATTTTTACTTCACTATTCATTATATAAAAATCCTATTTTTACTCCGCTATTCAATATATAAAAATCCTATTTTCACATCGTTACTATATAGATAAAAATTCTATTTTCACATCGTTACCATATAGATAAAAAATTCTATTTTTATCACGCTATTCTTCATATAAAGATTTCGCCTTTTCTATTTCATCACTATAAAAATCACATTTTTATTTCAACGTATATATAATAAAAAATCAGATTTTTATTTCGCTACTTATATAAAGATGATATTTTTATTATCATAACCATATAAAGATTATATTTTTCCTTATTTCAAAATCTCACCTTTTCTAATTTAACAATCAATCTTTTTGCCATGAAAAATCCATTCTTTCTACTAGGAGAAATCAAAACATTAAACAAACAAAGATCTTGCCTTTACACAAATAACAATCGTATATTTTCAGTTTCTAAAAATCACATGTTTTATCATATAAAAATCCTCTCTTTTTATTATTAAAAATAATTTCTTTTTAATGCCATAATATATATAAAAACTGATTTTATTTTATGCTAAAAATGATTTTTAAACTCATAATAACAACTTCATAATAAACAAATAAAACTAAATACATAAAACTTACATTTTCAATGGGAGGAGGGGTGGTTTTTGCTGTTGAACTTCGAGGGGGGGTCTGTGGAGTTCGTCGGAGGTTGCGCAGAAATGATGGGGGAGTGGGGAGGCGCGGTCGGAGAAGAAGAAGGGGAGGAGGAGAAGAAAGGAGGCGGAGGAAGGGGAGATGCGAGGCTCGGAGGGGCTTTGGGGGGGTTCGGTTTCGCAGAAGGGAGGAGATTAACGGAAGGGGGAGGTGCGAGAGGGGGCTCCGCCCTGATGGCGGCGCACGGCGGCGCCGCTGGGAGGAGCTGCGGCTCCTCCCCCTGCTTCGTCGTTTTTTTTTTTTTTACTTTCTGAATGAACGATGAAGGGGGGGGGGGGGCAGAGAGGAAGTAAGGTGGAGGAGAGAGGTTTTATTTTTTTATTTATTTTAATTTCAAAAAGTTGACTTTTACATACGACCTCTAAACGAGGCCCACCGCCTGTCGTCCATAGCGTTTCACCCCTATTCCGAACACAATGGGATATGTACCGTAAGCTGATTCGACCGTTTCGATCAGTTTACGTTAAAATCAACATATTACTCTGTATATTGAATTTGAACGTGCATTTCAATTTACCGGGGTCACATACTAACTCTATCAATCCCAAAAAAATATTTTATAGCTTCGTATTGACGATACGATCCTAACAAAACTAATTTCGTTGAATTCTGAGACCGTTGGAAAAATGGCCATTTTCCAGTCGATTAAAATCAACTAAAACTGGTCAAACGCGTTTTCCTTTGCCACGCTCACATATTGATTCGAAAAATTATAAAATTTGGAATCTAGCAATAATTTGACATCACGTATCCAACGAAAGTGGTTTCATCGAAATCCGAGGTCGTTTGCAAAATGGCTATTTTTCAGGGACTAAATTCCATAGCGACTATTCAGAATTTTCAACTGGACATATCTTTTGATTCCCGCTATGAAATTCCAAATTTCCGGATTCGTTGGAAAGATATCCTCAAATAGATCCTATTATTTTTAGTTTCACTAAAATCCGGATTATTTTGCCCCTGGTACATTCAATTGAAGTTTGAAATCGAATTATCGAACTACCGCGCCATTTTCAATTCTATTTATAGTTATATATAATTATTTATATTCTAATGATGACGTATGTAATATATACGTTCGAATTCCATTCAAAATAAATTTCTCGTCGATATTATTCAAAATAATTCATTTTAAATGTTCAAAATTCGCTAAAATTGCAAAAATAAATTTTTTAAACTGGCCCAGATTTCCGGGTTGTTACAAAATTTGTCTCTTATATCACATTTAACATGTCTATGAAAATCTCTTCTTATAATCTACCTTCTTGTTTAATATAAAAATTTAAAACAAAAGTGTAAATTTTAATACGATCTTTTTACCGCATCTCAAATGACGATTAAAATATAAATTTCAAATCTACAAATTCTATTGCATCTCAACTGATGATAAAAATTATTATTTTAAATCTAACAGTTAAAAATGAACCTCTATATACATGTACAATGTAAACAAAAATACGGTTCTTAATTCTTCTCTTTTATTTACACAAAAAGTATAAATAAAAACAATTTTAATAATCTTATCTTGTACACAAAATACTTACAAAAATGTACTTAATGCCTTTGCCTTTTATTTGCATATAAAATACGCGTAAAACGTAATTTATGACTTTGTGATCCTATCCTACCCTTTTAAATTACAAATATAATGTTCATTAAAGGTAAAAACTTTTTATGTCGTTTTAACTTAACAAATAAAAGGTTAACTAAAATGTTAATTTTTCTTGTCATTTCGAATTAACACATAAAATGTAAATTGGAATGTTAACTCTTTCATGTCACATTGAATTAACTAATAAGAAGTTGATTAAATGCCTTTTTAAATTAACAAATAAAAAGTTAATTTAAAAATGTAATTTTCATTTTGACCTCATTATTAACAAAATGATGTCAATACACATGTGTTTTCACTTTACATCTTTTATTTCAAAAATAACATGTGTCTCTAAATGTGAACAATCGATGTCATAATAAATGAATGAACCACATGTTATCTAGAGGTGAAAAACTGATGACAATTTAAATGAAAAAATAATCATATTGTCTAAAGGTGAACAATCCATGACATTTTTAAATGAACAGAATAACAGCAACGCGATGTACCAATTGAATATGGATTAAATAAAATAAACTAAATCTCAAGATGAGATTCTTACATCCCACCCTTGAAAATAAAGTAAAATAAATCCTAAGTTACCAATCGTGTGTATATATATATTTATATATAAATCTCAGTAAAATGAGATTTTGATCTCATTAACAGAAATAAACTCAAGATGAGATTTTAACATCTCATACTTGGATAAACAAAATAAAATAAATCCTAAGATGGAACTTTTACATCTCTCTTTTTATAACATGTAAACAAGATGAAATTTTTACATCTCACACTCGAACAAGAGCCGCAAAGATGAGATTAGTGTTATCCCACTCTTGAATAAAAAAATTCAAGATGAGATTTTGACATCTCACGCTTGAAATAAAACAAAAATAAAATTCAAGATGAGATTTTGACATCTCACGCTTGAAATAAAACAAAAAGAAAATTTAAGATGAGATTTTGACATCTCACGCTTGAAATAAAACAAAAAGATTATTCAAAATGAGATTTTGACATCTCACACTTGAAATAAAACAAAAAGAAAATTCAAGATGAGATTTTCACATCTCGCGCTTGAAATAAAACAAAAATAAAATTCAAGATGAGATTTGGACATCTCACGCTTGAAATAAAACAAAAATAAAAGTCAAGATGAGATTTTGACATCTCACGCTTGAAATAAAACAAAAAGAAAATTCAAGATGAGATTTTGACATCTCACGCTTGAAATAAAACAAAAATAAAATAAATCCTAAGTTACCAGTCGCGTGTATATATATATATATATATATATATATATATATATATCTCAGTAAAATGAGATTTTGGTCGCATTTAACAAATCTACAATCAAATTCGGATCGTATATAATCTTTATGAATCTCAATACTATGAGATTTGAACGTATCAACCAAGCGAATATGACAAACACAACAGAGGTACATGAACAAAAGAAATCCTAAATTACCATAGCGCAGAACAATATACGTATAGCAATTCAAAGGCGAGATCAATATTTAAAATATAATTATTTATAAAACAGATAAGATTTCTCACCTCGAATAAATTTAGACCAAAATTCTATCGACCTCAGAAAAATGTCCAATTCAGGTTTGAACCGAAGTATTCAGAACCACGTCAATTCGGATCTTTATATTTTGGCCAAAGATTTTTAGTTTTGTTCAAAATTTTGGATCAAGATTTCGAATAAAAAAGCAAGTCACTGCAAAGAAGAAGGAGGCAGAGAAGAAGCCTGATTCAGTGAGTTCCTCTTCATCAAAGTCACAGGCGCAAAAAAGGGACAAGGCAAAGATCAAGTGTCGTAACTATGGGAAGATGGGCCATTATGATAGAGAGTGCTGGGCCAACAAGACGCTAAAGAGAAACGAATCCAGTCCTAGCAAGAGTTCGCATCAAGCAAGGGAGTGTTACAACTGTCACAAGCTAGTGCACATTGCCAGAGATTGCCCATTGCTCAAGAAATCAGAGGTGGCTCATGTTTATAGTGAACCTGCTGCACCAGCTTCTACTTCTGGAGGCACAGGTAAACCTGATGTTCTCAGTGGTACCATTAATATTAAGAATATCCCCATTATTGTTCTTTTTGACACTGGTGCTTCTATAAGTTTTATTTCTGCCGACACAATTAAGAAGCTGAAATTAAAACCAAGGAAATTAAGACAACCAATTAATGCACATAGTCCAATAGGCTTCTCAATCTTTCTTAATCAGTACTGTCGAGTGCCCATTTCTTACTCTTATTTCCAGTTTCCATTTGACTTAATCATTATGTTTTTTTTTGGATATGATATTATTCTTGGACTCGATTGGATTGAAAATTTTGAAGCTGAATTAATTTGCACGGAAAGGGTGGTTAGAATCAAAACCAGATTTGGCGATATTATCACTATTCCTTGCCATGGTTCTGCAACCGACAGAAAAGAATTTTGTTCTTCTTTAGAAATCACCTGTGATAACCCGCTAAAATTCCCACCCTTTGAATCGACCATAAGCCACACAGGTCTGACCCAAAGAATGGAAATCTGCGGATACATCAACTTTGGGTATACAACACATTAAAACAAATAACAGAAGACTTTTATAACACCATAATAAATATTACATCAGAGTACAGAATATATATCAGAATACATTGGTAATAAATACAGCGGAAGAATAAATTACAATAAATTTTATACATTGCAGCGGAACTAATCTCAGTGGAAGGCTATCACATTTTGGCCACAGCTTCAGTCTTCAAACCAGGATCTTTCTTAATATATCTGCCAAATAAGCTACTCGACTGCCCGTGTGGAAAGAGGGCACCCGAGTTTGCAAAGTGAAACAAACTACAGGTCAGTCGTGGGACTGGTGTGAGATTTCTTTACTTAACTTATCTAATAAGAAGGCTAATCACAGGTCCACGCCGCTAACGCGGAACGGGTTTACTCCATTGGATTGCCAGTGCATAACTAAAATAAATCGTCAAATAACGCAATGCTTTTTAGAAAAATGAAACCATTATAAGACCCAAATCCCATCACACAATGCAACGCAAGCCGAAGGATAGGGTTTTACCTTATAATGATCAAAAGATGCTTGATACGTAAAAACGGTATTAGTGTGTATATATATTTATAAAAACATTTCAGACTAAATGTATCAATCCTAGACGGCATAGTACCCCAACCTACTATGTCGCCATACTAGTTATACAATCAAAACCGCAAGGGGCGTATTGGAAATTGGGTTTCCATCAAGAGTCAAGGCTAGGGAGGAGATCCTTACCGATTCGAGACATTCTAGCAATGCCCCAGGATTGGTACTCTGTCCAACCCTTGGATCCTGCAGGGCCGGTCCACACTTACTTTTGTGGATTAGAAATGCCTGAACACACGTCCCCCGATTCTAGTGAACCTACAATACGGTCGAGGGCGACCGCATAAATCCGAGGCCTCGCAAAAAAAATCCAACAACCACATAAGTAAATGTCTGGGCTCCATACCATGACACCACTTCTAGCTAGAAAAAAAATGTGTGCACTCCCTGCTGTGAGGCTCGCGAAGTCACGATATACACAAAGCTATGCCTAAATAGGCTGTGCTTTGATCATCAACCACAAGGCCTGCTTTTCAACAAAGCCTTGATCATTTTCATCTTAGCATGCCACATTGTCAGACCCTACCATATTATTGATCATCTACCAATATATATATAACCTCTAAGCTCATACGTCTTAGAGAAGGGTGTTAAGTGGAGGATAAATTCTCTACCACCAAACAGAAATATATAATCAGTAGCGTTCAACAGTAGAAATGAATACAATGTCAGACACACAATCCACTTACAAGTACGTTCTGGGTCTGAACGAAACCGGAGAAACCTGGGTGGTTCTCGTATATCCGGACAATCAACACATACGTCCGGATGACTACCACAGAAATCCCTTCAGGGCAGCTACTCCTATCGGAGACCTCAGTAGCAACACATCCTTCCGATGTGAGAACCGCCGGTCTTCAACACCGTCTTCATCTTCGAGAGTCGTAATAAATATTCAGAATGGGTAAAACCCGGTCTTTCCGAATTATCAGTGTGTTTTATAATTAAAAATCAAGTGCTAAAAGAACACATCCAACGCCTCATTCCAATTCAGAATATTCTTTTAAATGGCATATTATTAGGGAAAGTTTCCCATTCATTTTACCAAAGATAAATTCTTTAAATTATTCTTTAATCTTCTTTCTAGAAATTCATTTAAAACTCCAATTTGGTTTTAAATATCAAAAATCATTATTCAATGATTATTCCACTTTAAGAAATAAATCTTATCTTATTTAGGTTAAAGAACTAATGTCATTTAAAACATTATTCACGATAAACCCAAATCCTATTCCATTAAATGTGGAATTTTCACAGAAATCAAATCAATATATATAATCGGTATAAATTTCTATATCGGACTATAAATATAAATGGAATAACGGCAAAGCCTTTTAAATTCCATATATATTAACGGTCTTCATTCATAGAAACCTATCTCAATTAATATTAAATCGAATTCCATTCCATTACAATTTAATATATATAATCGGAAAACTTTTCTTTTGAAAAAAACTCTTATTATATCTTAATAAAAGATTTATAAATTCCAAATCACATTTTCCCTATCAATTGGGTTAAAGAACAAATGTCGTTTAAAAACATAGTTCACAATAATCCCAATTCACATTTCAACTTTATTCCGATTAATAAATATAATAGGAAACTCTAATGACCTTAATTAAAAGATCCTTTTCTCAATTGGGTTTAAGAATAGTGTTATTTAAGACACTATTCATGACAAACCAAAATTCAATTTTACTTTAATTCAATTCCGTTGATTTATTATACTAGTTAGTTAACGAGTTTACTTTGATAAAAATACATTTTTAACTTTTCAAATATGGGATTTTTCTATCCAAAATCTTTCTAAAGTATTTATTATGATTTTACATAATTTTTCCATATTTTTAAATTAGTTTTAAAATGATTCCAATTTTATTTTCAATTTTATATCAAAATTGAATATTCCTCTTCTTTATCATATCAGAATATTAATATTTCTAAAATATTATATTTTATAAATCACTTTCTTTAAATATTCATTTTAAAACGAATAAGATTTATCGATAAACTCGTTCGGGTTAACAATGGCGTTGCTATTTAAAACAGATTTAATATATCAGTTCATTTTCTCATTCATTTATATTTATACTGGGCCAGACCTCTCACATTAAGCCTGCGACTTATGGATGCTGGATATCCCGGTTGGTTCCGGACAGACTTATCCCATAAGTTGGGCTTAACCTCGTGTCAAAAACCCAATTTGAATTCATGTACTTGGACCTCTCACATTAGGCCCAACATTTATGGCTGCTTGATATGCCGGTTGGGTCCGGGCAGACTTCCACCATAAATATGACCTAACCTCGTGTCCAAATACAATTTTAATTTATAATTATAATTATTTCTTGAAAATATTATTTTAAAATATTCTATATTTTAAAATCTCTAACTTCTAAAATAACCTATATTTCAGAATATAACTTAATATTTACCTTTCCAAAATAAACCTTGACTCTTCAAATTATCATAATATTAGTTATTCCAAAAATTGTGATATCAAAAATTACCATTCCAACTTTAAACGTAATCAGTCTATATCAATCCGTTTATGTTAGGTATTGAAACCAAATCTTCTGCATTTAATGTTAACATAAAAACGGAATCTTTTTAAATTCAATTTTTTTATTATAATTGGAATGTAATTTTACCAATTCTAATAATTCATTATAACTTTCCAAATGATAAAGATATAGTCTTCTTAATTCAAGCGTCAATTTATTCCATTAATTTAGTAATAAATGAAAATTATTCCTTTCATTTAAAATTGGAATGAGGCCCACACCATTTCCATATAATTAAATTATACGGAAATCATACATTTATTTCATATCAATTTTCAAACATCAACAACCAAAGTGCATTTCTAATTAACCACAAGGGTGACGTGTATTCAATATCAGCCCTTGAACCATGTGGGGTTTCAACCAACACAATTCGAGTAATAGAAAATAAACTGTGCTTCTGGACGACGTGCGAAAATTGATCGTCCAGTCACATAAACAAGCCAGGTCGCTTGTAAATGGCGGTGTATACAAGTGCTCAAGTAGAAACCTAAATAATATGCACAATTTAACAATGTTCACATAATAGGTGTAACGGTTTTTAATTTCATTCTTTTTTAATGAAACAATTTCAAAATAAAACATACTCTTTTGTACCGTTTTATCTTAATGTAAACAGTTCATCTTTAAATATTTCCATTTAAACCAATTCATAAATAAAGGACAAACTTTATTCATGTTGATCCTTTTTTTTTAAATAAAGAATAAAATTTTATTCATTTTAGTCCCTGTAAAATAAAGAATAAAACTTTATTTAATTTAGTCCTTTTTGGATAAAGAACAAATCCTTTATTCGTTTAAGTCCTTCAAAAAAAACCAACCTTTTATTCATACCTTTTATTAAAAACAAAAGTTTAACCAAACTCCATCTTTAATCCAAAATAAAAATCAAGACTTTATTTATTTTAAAATAAAAACCACAACTTTATCCATTTTAAAATAATTATGATGTTACAGGTCAAGTGTAATTATGGCGCTGTTTTCCTGAAATTTTGAATTACACAACGCGAACTGCATGTGCCTGAAACGTTGAATTAATATAAACATAATTTTATTTCAAAATTTCGTATTAAATAAAGATATCATCTTTATTTTTCAAAAAGAATGATAAAACCAATATTTTGTTCTTTTTGTCCAAAAAAGGCCATTTTGCATAAAAACCCAAACTTTGCCATAAATCAATTAAAATATTATTTTTATCATAAATCAATATTTTAATTAAAGATTCATTTCCATGTAGTCCAATAAAAATGAAATATTTATTTAGTTCAACGATTGTGCACAAAATTCATGTTTTCATGTAAAACATGAAAAAATGAGATTTTGGTGCAAAATCTCCATACCAAATAAAATCCACTTTCATGAACAACAATAAAAATTATAATTTTTTTTTTGAAATATAAGTTTTCATGAAATTTAATAAGTAAAGAATGAATCTTTAATTTGCGCATAAACATCAATCTCCATTGATTAAGCCAAATCACATCAACAACGTATGCAACAACAATTTGACAATAATAACCCAAACAACAATCACCAATTTCAATCATACATCGCCAATTCATTTTTGTGTACATACAAACATCAATAACACAAGGCAAGAAATAATTAAATTAAAAGATTATAAAAAATATATATAATCTCACCGTTTCATCTCTGGTCTATTTCATTGTGTAGATCCGGTCGAAGCGAATCCAATGCATCTAAAATCATCTGATTTCGTTTCTAAAATTTAGGCCATCTTCTTCTTCGTTCTGATTTCCAGGAAGACACGCACAAAAATTCCACCAATCTTCATCATTGCTGCACCAAAGTCGTTCCCCTGAGACCCATCCGCCGTCATGACGACGAAGTCCATACACTAACCACCACCGCCGATTTGCCTCTGACTTCAGCGCCTTAGAGTGCGAGATCCTCTCAATCCGCTCATCATAATTCAATCATGACCGTTGATGTTGGAGGTCATGTCATGCTCTTCGATTTTCCATTTATTTATTTATTTATTTATTTTTGAGTTGATGAATTCTTTGAGTAGATTAGGAGAGAAAGAAAGAAAAAAGGATAAAGGGAGAGTGTAGCCATAGATTTTAGAAACGGTGGCTGCTTTATTTATGAAATTAGGGTTAAGGAAGTGAAAGGATATTATATAGTGGAGGAAATTATTATTTTTATTCCTTTTAATTAATATTTTTATTTATTTATTTATGATGTCTGCAGATTGTAAATATAAAGAGAATAGAGAATAACAACAAAAAAAAGGGGGGTGGATTAAAGGGAATAGTTTTATATCAAAAAATGAATTTGATTGATCATTAGAAGAGGAGAGAGAGTAGAGAATAAATGCGCCAGTTATTTCCCCCAAATGCCTCTTTGTATTTATAAACAAATTAAATGTTTGCCCTTTTTTTTCTAATTGTTTAAGTTAAGCAACTTTTTAAATTTCAAAACATGCAATATTAAATATCATAATTTAAGGAACCTATTTAGTTGCAAGAAAGAATAAGAGAAAGAGAAATAGATATATACATATAGTTGATTTAAAGGAAAGAAAAAGAAAATAACAAAATGTTGGAAAATTGAACAGAAAAAAAAAGAGAAAGAGAAAATAAGAATGTAATTAATGCACAGTTTATTGTCTCCAAAAGTTATTGAATGGGAAACGTTACTTTATAATAAAGAAGAAGCTGCATGAGATAGAAATGGAAAAGAAAAGAAAAGGAAAAGAAGGAAATATGGTAAATATACAGGAAGGGACAAATAAAATGAATGCATCATTTATTGTTTAATGACGACTATAAGAAAGTTATGTGATATTTTTTTTTTACACATATGTATATAGTTTGATTATCCACAAAACTGCATTAGTTAAGAAACACACATTTAAATGCACCATACATATACATGTAGAATGTAATTAATTTTTATTTATCTATTTAATGTATTAAACGAAAGCCTTTTGCTTCCTTTTTTTTATTAAATGCACACATGGATATATTATACAAAATAATTTTCATTTAAAACGAATGCATATGAAAGGAAGACAGATATCAAAGAAATAAAAAGATATTTAAACATGCTAATGCATGAATGTAGAAATAAAAAGAGAAAAGATATTTTAAATATGCAGATGCATGAATGTAGGAATAAAAGGAAGAAGAAGTGTAGACATGCAGATGCATCAATGTAGAAATAAAAGAGAGAGGAAATGTAAACTTGCTGATGCATGAATGTAGGAATAAAAGAAAAGGAAATGTAAATAAGATGAGGTGCATGTAAATGTTAATATTAACCATTTCCTATTGTAATTTTTTTTTTTCATCATCATTATTATTTATTAAATATTTTAATTTAATAACGGAATATTTTTTTCTTTTCATTCATTCATACGTCGCAGCGTCGACGAAACTAAATATTTCGCCGTTACTATTTAAAATAAACTATTTTAAATATTAAAAACCCACTAAAATAATTGAAATAAAAATTTTAAATTCGACCCAAAATTCCGGGTTGTTACATCACCCCGGCTTCTATTGAAGATATTCCTATTGTAAGAGATTATGCTGATGTTTTGAAGAGGTGGATAGCTTACCTCCTCATAGAGAAATAGATTTCAAAATCGAATTAGTTCCTGATGCTAGACTAGTTGTTCATGCTATACGGAGAATGTCTCCAAATGAGAAAGAAGAGTTGAGCAACCAAACAAAACAACTTTACGGAAGGGTCTAATCAGACCAAGCTTTTCTAGTTGGGGCGCAGCAGTGGTGTTTGTGCCTAAATCTGACGGTACCCTCAGGCTTTGCGTGGACTTACGTGATCTCAACAAACAGACATTAAAGAACAAATACCAAACTTCTAGCTATACGGTTGGATTTGACCGGAATAAAATGAGCACTTTTTTGTAAGACGGTCAGCAATCACCCATATGTTGTCATTCCCCTTTCTACAGCGGGGTAAGCCATCTATGAAGTCCATAGAGATTTGATCCCATTTCCAACCTGGAATCTCTAGCGGCTGTAATAATCCTGCTAGCTTCTGCTGATCACTCTTTACTAGCTGGCAGGTGGGACATTTATCAACATAAATAGAAATATCTCTCTTCATAGACTTCCACCAAAATGTACGCTTTATATCCTTCACTGAGTCTTGATTTGTGACTCTCGTCCATGAATTCCCTTTTTAGCTCTGGGATATCAGGAACACAAATACGCCCTTGCATTCTGAGAATTCCTTTGTCATCAATAGAAAAACTTGATACCTCGCCCTTGTGAACACGCTCCACAATCCTCCCAATCCACAAAGAATTAGATGAAGCCGTAGTGTAATCTTTTGAATCTCTTCTCACTCTCTTCAATCTCCAACAAGTCTCATCCATTTTCATCGAGCGTAGGCGAAGTTCTAGCCTCTCCAACCCGCGTCCTTTCAACCAAAACCGCATCTTCCATGTGCCGCTACCCATCACTCTATTTTCTGAGCTTGTAGATCTCTCATAGTCGGTCGTGTTGCCGCAAACCGTTCGCAAAACCATCAACTACAGAGGGAGAAATCTTGATCCAAAATTTTGAACAAAACTGAAAATCTTTGGCCAAAATATAAAGATCCGAATTGACGTGGTTCTGAATACTTCGGTTCAAACCTGATTTGGACATTTTTCTGAGGTCGATAGAATTTTGGATTTATTCGAGGTGAGAAATCATATCTATTTTATAAATAATTATATTTTAAATATTGATCTCGCCTTTGAATTGCTATATGTATATTGTTCTACTCTATGGTAATTTAGGATTTTTTTTGTTTATGTACCTCTGTTGTGTTTGTCGTATTCGCTTGGTTGATACGTTTAAATCTCATAGTATTGAGATTCATAAAGATTATATACGTTCCGAATTTGATTGTATATTTGTTAAATGCGACCAAAATCTCATTTTACTGATATATATATATATAAAAATATATATACACACGCGACTGGTAACTTAGGATTTATTTTATTTTTGTTTTATTTCAAGCATGAGATGTCAAAATCTCATCTTGAATTTTATTTTTGTTTTATTTCAAGCGTGAGATGTGAAAATCTCATCTTGAATTGTCTTTTTGTTTTATGTCAAGCGTGTGTAATGATCCGGAAAATCTTAACCAATTTGAAAATTTTAAACTGGCTAAAATAATGGAATTTAAATATTTAAAATAAATATTTTAAATAATAACGATGAAAAGCGAGTTTGAATCGACGTTTGAAAATAAATATAATTAATTCTAATTATAAACAAGGCCTGAAATGGCGCGGTAGTTTCAAATTTTGAATTCAAACTTTGACTGACTGTACCAGGTGCAAAACAAAACAGATTTGAGTGAAACCAAAAATATTTAAACTTGTTAGTCAATACCTTTCTAACGAATCTGAAAAATCGAAGTTTCATAGCGGAAAGCAAAAGTTATGGCCAAGTGAATTTTCAGAAAGGTCGCTATGGAATTTATATAGCCCGTGAAATTGGCCATTTTGCAAACGACCTCGGAATTCGACGAAATCACTTTTGTTGGATCCGGGATGAGAAGTTATTGCTAGGCATCAAATTTCATAATTTTTGAAGCTAGTATGTGAGCGGGGCAAAGGAAAATGTGTTTTGGTCAATTAAAGTTAAATTGGATCGACCAGAAATGGGACATTTTGCAAACGGCCTCAGAATTCGACGAAACTACTTTTGTTGGGACCGTATCGTCAAAACATAGCTGGATTTATTTTTCGGGAATTTATAGAATCAGTATGTGGCCCCGACAAATTGAAATATACGTTCAAATTAAATATTGAATGTTCTATATTTTAATTTGAAGGAAAACTGACTAAAACAGTTGAATGGGCCTACGAAACATATCCCATTGTGTTCGGAATGGGGGTAAAACACTAGGGACGACAGTCATTGGGTTTGGATTGGTGTTCGTGTGTGGCAAGGGGTAGTTTCGGATTATATATATATATATATATATATATATATCTAATTGGTCAAAGCTGTTTCTCTCTCCCCGACTCTATACCTGGCACACGATGGAAATTGGTCTTCACCTTCTCTTTTTCTTTTGATCCGCTCAATGAAATCAAACACGTCGAACTGGGCCAGCGCCCCCTGGAAGTTTTGATCTTCAGACCGCCACCCCGACCGCTAGGGACCGTCGAACTGGGCCCCAGCACGTCGCGCCAGCGCGCCATTCCCCCCCTTCGACGCTGCATAGCCCGATTCCCTTCAAGCCTCACGGATTTCGCGATAATTCAAAACCTAGTTTTGATCGAGGAATAGAGGTAACGGCTTTGTTTATTTTCAACTGTTTTAACACCTTTAAACCGTTGCAAACTTTGAAAAACCGTATCTTTCTCATGTTTTGATGAAATTCAATGAAACAAGAGATAGTGGACTCGTGTGGACGTCTTCTACATTCTAGAAGAGACCGCATATTTTTCTGAGCTTTCTGCTATTTTTGGTGGAGTGGAACCCAAAGTGAGATTTCTAAATTATAAACGATATGGAAAACGACGATGTATAACTTATATAATCGATGTATGAGTTATATAAGCGTTGTACACCTCTTGTATAAGCGTTTGTAAGTTGTACGTTCGATGTATAAGTTGTATATGCATTGTAAAAATTATATATGTGTTGAAATAGAAGTGAAATGCTATATATAAATATATATATATATATATATATATATATATATATATATACACGCCCCTCGTCCACAAACCATGGACAATATTTATTGGTTGTGATTGGTGTGAAAATTGATTGATAGTGAATGGTTGATTGAAATTATTTGTGGTTGAAATTGATTGATTGTGGTTGAAAAATACCTGTTTGTGGTTGAGAAATATTTGGTTGAAACCACATAGGATTAGTTTGTGGAAATGAAAAAATATACATGCCGCCTGCGTGCGAACTGGATGCATGATTCCCCATTGTCAAAAGCTATGAGGCTTTAAGGTAGAGCGAGGAGCCGTACTAGGGATGGTCCCGGTTTTAACTACCCTGTCGTTATGTTGCCGAAATTTTGAATAATATCCATGTGTTAGAATTATTTTCCTGTGTTGAAACTAAATTCGTCTGTTGAATAGAAAACCTTCATGTGTTGAATAGAAATTCATTCGTTGAATCATATTCATGTGTTGATTGGCATTCATGTTTTAAATAAATTGTTTTAACAATAAAAATCACATTTTTACCCTATATATATAAACTATAGAAAACCTTCATGTGTTGAATCGATATTCATTCGTTGAATTGAAAATTCATGTGTTGAATGGTATTCGTGTTTTAAATATAAAAATCCCCTTTTTATCTATATATATAAACTATCGAAAACCTTCATGTGTTGAATCGATATTCATTCGTTGAATTGAAATTCATGTGTTGAATGGTATTCGTGTTTTGAATAAATTGTTTTAACAATAAAATCACCTTTTTTATCTATATATATAAACTATAGAAAACCTTCATGTGTTGAATCGAAATTCATTCGTTGAACATGTGTTGAATGGTATTCATGTTTTAAATATAAAAATCACCTTTTTATCTATATATATAAACTATAGAAAACCTTCATGTGTTGAATTAAAATTCATTCGTTGAATTGAAATTCATGTGTTGAATGGTATTCATATTTTGAAAGAAATTGTTTTATAATAAAAATCCTATTTTTATCATCAATACGAACTATATAAAATAATCTTGTTTTTGAAATAAATTGTTTTATAATAAAAATCCTATTTTTATCACCTATATTAACTATATAAAATAGTCGAGTTTTGAAATAAATTGTTTTACATTAAAAATCACATTTTTATTATATAAATGAATTGTTAAAAATAGTGAAGTGTTGAAATAGAAAACAGTTAGATAACAATATCATTTTTATCAAATATATGAATATCATATGGTGTGAGAACCCGTTACTTCCCCGTGAAGGAAAGAGCGGATACTTTGAGAACAACACACAAATGAACGCAGACGGAAGAACATTTCATTGCTATTACAACAATTCCATCAGATACAAGAATATACAGAGTATAAATGAATAAATTACATTCGATAAATATCAGAGATTACAATAAATTACATAGCAGCGGAAAATAATACAAAGCACAACTGAAGGTGATATACGGATACAGAGCATTCCGGATATCATTCCAGCTGCAAACTAGGATCCTGTGAATATAAATCCGCAAAACCCAAACTACTAGCTGCCCGTGCGGAAAATAGGGGCACCCAGAGTTTAGGTTAAAACAATAAACTCCAGGTCAGTCATGTGACTGGTGTAAGAACTAAAACAGTTATTTAAAACTTTACTTTAAAAGAGAGTAATTCAAGGGACCATGCCGTATAACACGGAATGGGTTTCCTCCCAAGAATACCAGTGCATAGAAAAGATAACGCAATGCTTTTTCGAAAAATGAAGCTATTATAAGACCCAGGTCCCATCAAACAATGCAACGCAAGCCGGAGGATAGGGTTTTACCTTATAACAGCCAAACATGCTTCGTACGTTTAAAACAAATCATTTGATACTATAATAAGTGTATAGTGTCAAAACAATTTCAATCATAAATATAAATCATAGACGGCATAAGTGCCCCATACCACTATGTCGCCGTACTAGGCTCTACAAATAAAGCCGAAATACACGTATTGGAAATTGGATTTCCGTCATGAGTCGAGGCAAGGGGCAAGCTCCTCTCTGCTTCGAGATACTCTAGCAAATGTCTCAGGACTACGCACTCTGGGCAACCCTGGATCGGCTGGGCCGGTCCTCACTTACGTTAAAGGATTGGCAATTCCTGAACACACGTTTCCCGGTCCTTACAGACCTATAATCGAGGCGCCTCATTCCAACAACCACAAAGGTGAAAAGTATATAAATGTCAGGGCTGGTAAGTCACTGACACCACCAAAGCTAGAAAGAAACGTCGTGCTCTCCCAGCGGTCCGTATCCCGTTTTTGACTCATACCGAGGTGTGAGGCTCGCGAATTCACGCTATAGACAAAGCTACGCCACAAAGGCCGTGCTTTGATCATCAACCACAAGACTTTTCTTTTCAACAGAAGCCTTCATCCATGCAACTCAGTATGCCACACAGGCAATTCATGCCATGCGATTGATATCCATCGATATATAACCTCTAAGCTCGTACGTCTCAGAGAAGGGTATTAAGCAAGAGAATAAATTCTCCGCCGCCAAACAGATATATATATTACAGAAATCAATAAACACAGAATAAAATCCAATGTCAGACACACAATCCATTTACAAGTTCGTTCTGGGTCTGAACGAAACCGGAGGCACTTTCCTCGCATATCCATCCATCTCCAAGTACGTCTGGACGACAACCAACTGATTCCCTCATCTTGGGTGTACAGCCCAATCAAGATCATCAGTAATCACCCAAAAGATGTGAAGACTTCCGGTCTTCGACCACCGTCTTCATCTTCGACATATCGTCGAATCGGTTATTCAGAATGGGTATAAACCCGGACTTTCCGAACAACCCGCGTATATTACAACAAATGTTATACAAACACAACATACGCCTCATTCCAATTCATATTCTCAGGGAAAGGTGCCGTTTCAAACCAAATTATGGTTTTCTAAACTAGTCGAGATTAGCGAACCACACCGAAGTAATTATTTATTTTATTTCCCAATCCCAACCTATTCATCCCATGAAGCAAAACTGGTAATACTCCATATCTAACACCACGGTGTTATCGGAAAAATTAATTACCATTTCACGTTCCAATCTAATTAAAGATTAAACTATCGCTTTGGAGCAAAACTGGTGATACTCCATTCTTGCTCACTTTCCTAATTTGATAATTTAAATTATCAATTCGCATTTCAATTTAAGTGCGGATTCATTAAAACTCCTTTTACAGGGTTAAAGAACTAGTGTCATTTAAAACACAGTTCACGATAAACCCAAATCACATTCTATTTATTATCGGGTTAAAGAACAAATGTTATTTAAAACACTGTTCACGACAAACCCACAAATCAATTCTATTTAAAACCCATTTCAAATCCAATTTATTTATTTAAAAATAAATGAGTTTTAATTTCAGTTCAAAACTAGTTCATTTCGATGAAATCTAATTTTATCTTTTCAAATATGGAGTTTTTCATCCCAATTCTTCCCAAATCGTTTCTTATGATTTTACACAAATTATTGATATTTTTAATAATTTTATCAAGGCCCGTACAGTCGATTTCCATCAACGGCCATCGAACTGCACTTACAACGACCTTTTCCAAATTTGATTTGGACGTATCTCCAAATCCAACCGTTAGATTTCAAATTTCTAATATTTGTTAGAAAGATCTTTTCGATACGAACCCAACGGTTCCGGTTTTAGGAGAATCCGACGGTCGGATCTCCCGCAATGTCCGTTCGAAGTCAATGGTCGAAATTTATGAACTGCCGCGGCGCGGCGCGTTCTATTCAGGCCATTTTATTATATATATATATAATATATATGTATAATATAAGTTTCGTCGATTTCTATTTAAAACGTATTTTATGAATCGTTTTAAATTCGTTTTCAAAACATTTCAATTCTATATTCAATTTCAAATCAAAATTGAATATTCCCTATCATTACTATATAAATGATAATATTTTCAAAACGTTATATTTTGAAATAACTTCCTTTTAAATATTCATTATAAAAACGAATATAATCGATACAAACATCATTCACGTCAAAATAGCGCAACTCTAATCAACACGGCTTTATATATTTCAATAAATTCGTTATTCTATTCAACAAATGAATAATTATTCTATTCAATATGTGAATCTATATTTTTGTCAACACACGACTAATCTCAACGAACGAGTACTGTCCACGTGTGACTATTTTTGTTATTTAATATATTTTATGAAAATTAAGGTATCTATCGTTTGGTATTAAATCAGACTCCAACCGTAAATTAGTAAGAGAACGATTCCCTAAATATTAACCCCGAAGGCCGGAACCAACATCAGATCAATATTCAGGAGACCACTCATCTTATCTATTTTTCAGTTAGTTTCTAATCTTATATATGATAAAGATGTAAATTTTATTGTTAAAATATTTCGTTCAACACATGACTAATCTCAACGGATGAGTACGGTCAACACATGAACATTTATTCTATAAAATTCTTTATCTTCTAAATTGGAATGAGGCCCAATCAATTACCATATAAAGTTAATTATATGGATTCGACACAACACATGTATATAATAGCAACGATAAATAATCAACCATCATCCAAAGTGCACTACACTGTATAAGCATCAAATATAGATATCTAACGCTTACAACAGCCTGTCAATCAATCGATCGACATATAACTAATTATTGGGATTAGTGTATGCCGTGTTTTATCCCAATACCCGTGTGAGGTTTCAAACAATCAAACACAGATTTTATTTGTGCAGTTGGGCGATGTGTAAAATTTATCGTCCCAATCAATGTCAGTCAAATCAGTGTACATAAACAAACTGTTAGACCCAAAAGTGGTTCTAACACCCAAATTGATTAAAAGCAAATAAGATGATATAGAAATAAAAATGAACATACAGGATTTATAGTGGTTCGGCGAATAAATGTCTACGTCGACTTATCTTTCACTATATTCACTAATTCAGTTGTAAATACAATGTAATAGACACTTGATTTCACTCACAACTCGCTTATATTCACTCAATAGATTAGAACAAATAATGAAAAAAGATTTGGATTTTCTGGGAGCAATGGAGTTCAGATGATGGAGGTGGTTGAATTCTCAAAGTGCTGAAAAAAAGATCATTCTCTTTGTCTCCAGACGGGGTATTTATAGGTGTGAATTTGCTTGAAACTTGATCCGGGTCGGGGCCACATGTCGTCCATCCCACTATCTTCGGGTTCGGATGAACTATTATGTTGACAGCGCATCAAAGGAACGAACGTTATGGGTAGGAACTGGTCATAGCCGGTCCGGATATCCAGGCGATTTTGCAGGAGAGTAACATGGAGCATGGGTTCGGGTCGGAGACGCGCAGATAAGGGGTTCGGATCGGGATACCCGATCCGAACCGGATTGGCTTAGATGCAATGCTCTCTTCTTCTCTAATCTGCTCCGCTCCGATCCATTTTCGTGGCAAACAGGTGGCTTTCCGATCCAATCGAGATTTAGTTGCCCTCCGATCCGATTAGATATGCCTTACCAATTTACTCAGTAGGAGTTCACCGATCCGAACAGAGGACTCTTTCCGACCCGAACCGATGGTTTGCTCTGACCCGATCCGAACAGCTGCTGCTATCTAATCTAGATTGTATTGTCTTCTCCAATCCGAACCGAAGTCTTCTAATTAAAAATGCCCTTCAATGTTTGGTTTCTTGACTTTGTGTTGCCTAGTTCACAAAGTAGGCTAACATTTTGCCCCCTCAAAGGATGCTTCTGTTGTATACGAAGCGTGCTTTGATGTCGTTTGAAATGCTAGTCCTTGAATCAGAACAGTCAGAAAGTCACTTCTGTTCGTTTGTGAAGATGCGTTGCTTCATGAAGACATGTCTCTTATTGCTAATATATATGTCGTGAAATACTTGATTCATTTTCTTCATTTTTGAGTCAAGTCCAGAAGTTCTTCTCGACATATAGTATTCTTCTCAGGTATGCTCTTTCCTAGTTTTTCTTTTAAATCCGATTCGAATGCTAGAGGAATGCACAGATTTCTGCCCGGTTCGGTGTCCGACCCGAGCACCTTTTCTTCCTGTTTCGCTTTGCATTGGGTTGATGGGCCTGAAGATGTGGGCTGGCTTGGACTCGGTCCGAACGGAGTAAAATACGGGGAATACAAAGAGCCATCTCACGTCTTATATAAACTCAACCACCCAAACTCTTCTACCTTTTTTTACTCCCACAATTCTTGTTCTCCTAGCTTTATACCGAAACCCCACTTCCTAAAAAATCTAAAAACTCCAAACTCCTCGTTTCAATCTTCGAATAAAACATCTAGGTATTTTAAATCTCCGATTATTTATGTAATAACTGATTTCAAATAGAATTTGCGTTTAAATCGAGCGATTGGAGTGTGGTGTTTATTGAACTCTGACGCCTGGATCTCCTCCACCGTTTGTCATCGTCGTTGATGGCGTCTTCGCCGCCTCGAGGTAGTAACGGGGGTCATTGGGATCCAGCGTTAAACGTTCAAGCACATAAACGCTTAACTTCGTTTGGGTCTAGTGAAATTTGAAGACGAGAAAGGGGAGAATAGGAATTGGGTTCGGTTCGGGTAAGGAAGTGCTGAAGCAGCGGAGGGGAAGACAAGTTCATATGTTAGGATCGGGTCGGAATGAAATGCGATGTAGAGAAAGCCATGCTTGCCCGACCAGGTCGGATTGGAGGAAGAGATAGAGAAAGGAAAAGGACGTATGGATCCTTTTGTTTGCTGAACCGTTCCGAATGCTTGTTCCGATCCGGTTTTAAACTGCTAAATATGAACATCTTCTCCGAACCAAACAATACGCAGGCCCGAGCCGATCCCAACTATATGCACATCCGATCCGAACCCAACAATAAGCACACCCTACCCGAACTGAATGATATGCATATTCCAACTCAAAGCACAAGACTTTATCCAACCAGGGTTAATCAATGCCTGACATAATCTTCAACTTAATGAACAGTTAGGGTAGTGCCTTATGAACGTAAACGATCATCAAGATTTATTCTAAACATCGCCGCTCCGTTAGAACTTCGCATTATGCTTTTAAGTGTTTTTCTTCTCCTGTTTTGCGCACACCACACACACTTTAGCTCACACATATGCACAGGGGGGCACGGGATAATTTACTCTAATCCATGTTATTGCTTCTTCAATAGTTCTATGACAATGAGGCCCAGACGCTCTTCCCGCCTAGCTGAGAGGAAAGAAGCCCCGGAAACTTCTAACAAAATCACTCTTGAGGATATATCTTCTTCGTCTGATCCAGAATGGGACAGTGAGGGTCCTGACTACGGGGTTGGAGATCGAGAAAGCAACGAGGCGTCTTCGGAGAATGAGGTTTCTCTGGGTTTTGAGGAGGAAGGAGGGATCGGTGACGATCGAGCCCCTGACGAATTTGAATCAGCCATCATATTGGAATCTCCTTCGGACTCCGTTGAATCAACAATTGACAACGATCGACTTGTCCGAATTTGCCTAAAATACGGGATAATGAAAAGGGACACTCTAGTGCCTTCACGCTCTGACAGCCCCCACAACCCTCCAGAAGGATATATGACGGTCGCTCGATTGATGTGCATGGTTGGTGCCATTCCTCCATTCTCTCCATTCATTGTTGATTTTTTAAGACAAATGCGGATTGCCCCCATGCAATTGCACCCCAATTCATATGCCTATCTGCACACCTTGTACATAGCATATCGTGAAATCCTAGGCATAGAGCTCACGTTCGATGACGTTCACTTCTTCTATAATTTCAAGCATCGGACTCGAGAGACTCCATCCTTCTGCTACTTTGAATCAGTCCCAAAAAGGAAGATAATCTCTGCACCATTTAGCAGTAAAGCTGGAGATTCCAGACTAGAATGGTTCTACATAAAGCAACAGTCTGGATGCGCCAGGAGATGGACAAAATCAAGTAAAGCGTTCATTTTCTGAACCCGGACTCTATACACTTGAATCATCACCCTGACCTGTTTTCCTTTTTGTTTGCAGTCGACAATCCCAAACAGATATCAGATCAGGTGTTCTTCGATCGGATGCACCGACTTCTTAATGGCGATAAAAAATTCTTGACTATCGACGAGGTCCTTAAAGATGAATACCTTCACTTTCATGGGCTGCTATCCGTTTTTCGTAGCATCGGCCATGGGACGGTCCCTTACGCATACATTCCTCCAGTGGAGATAGTTCCAGAGACAGGAGAAGGCTCGGGAATTCCTACAGCGCCTCTTCAAACTTCACCTTCTCCATCTTCCACACAAGATGATGAATTGGCTAATCTGGCCGAAAAGCATCGTGAAGGGTATATTGCCCCTGAGGAAACTACTTCTCTAGACAAGTCAAAATCCTCCCAAGAGTCGCCACTTCATGCTTCCGAAGGGGATGTTCCTAGTACCGATGAGCACATATTTCAGGGTTTCGGGGATCTCCCCTTACCTGAGACTATATATTCTTCAGAGGATTTCAGGAAGGATCCTTTAGTCTTCACCTCTTCTGAAGAAACCACTCCCGCTAAGGCCAAAGAGCCTGCCCGCACTAGTCTAGCTTCAGACTTGGGTTGGTTGGGGGGAAACACACCACTTAGGATACACTTTACACCACAGCATTAGCATTCATTGCACTTCTTTCTCCATGAATCCACTAATTCTAAACTTCGTTTATTTTATCGTGCAGGTACAATGTCTTGATCCTACTACGATATAAGAAAACTTCGTCGTAGCATGTCCAATCCTCCTCAGGATGTCGAGTATGATCGCCGGGATGATCGTGGTAGGGAGGAGAGAAGACCTTATGATCCCTATCGTTCTCGACGCTCACGTTCCTGCTCACCAGTTAGGCCGGAACAAGAGAAATACAAAGGTTACCAAAGCCGTAGGGAGGAGGACAGACCACAATCCAAAGACTCCTCCTCTTCCTATGAGAAACGCAGTAGAGAGAAAAGTCCTCCAAAGGAAACCGGGTCTCGAAGTAAGCAAAAGGTCCCTGCTACTAAACGACCTAGGACAGACAAAGAGACTATAGAATCCTCTTCAGGAAGGGACACCGAATTGACAATCCTCGCTCCTCCCTCACCAGATGCGGGAACTACAATAAAGCGGGCATATTTGAAAGAGCAATTTCCCGAACACTACTTCGAAACTCTGACTTTTTTACCTGCCCTCGAACCTATTTCGTCTAATTGGGCAGATGAGGCCAAAGCAAAGATTGATGCGGTGCAAAAACAATATACTGAGATGTTCAAATATTCGCGCAATCTTTCTAAAATCATCCGTACTCTAATCACAAATACTGATTCAATGCAAAAGACCGCGGAGGAGGATACTAAGGCCTTAAAAGCTCTAGGAAAAGATTTGGAAAACACTCAAGCTCAGCTAGCGGTCGCTCAAAAAGAGACGCTTCTAATTTCAAACAACAATTCGAGGACATGCAAAAACGTTATCACGATTTGCTTGAATCTCATACTCAGGAGCGTTCTGAATTAAAAAAGCAAGCTGACGAGGCCAAGTCAGAGGCTGCTAAGACACACATTGCTTATGCTGAGCTTGAGCGGAAAAACGCCGAGTTAGCAAAGAGGAGTGCTGAATTAGAAAAGAAGAACGCTGACTTGGCTTCAAAATTGTTGGAGGCAGAGAACAGGGCTGCTCTGGCCGAGGGCAATGTGGAGTGTGCTATTAAATCTGCGGAGGATGCCCGCAAGCAACTATCAGAGGCGGAGGCTGATATTCAGGGCTTCAGCGAGCTAATGATTGAATTCTTCGCACACATTATTCGTCGTCGAAACATTTCTTGGATCGAGGACTATCCATCCACTCTGGTTCAAGTATGGAATCAAATCGTTGAGTGGGAAAAAGAAGAACTTAAGGTCGATTCTCTTGATGAAGATAAACTGATGGAGAAATACTTGAGTGATGATGAACCGGAGCGTCTAGCTGAAGGGCGCCGCCTCATTGCTGAGGCCATGGAAGAAGAGAGACGGAAGTCTAAACAAAAAACCATTCTCAAAGCTGGTTCCTCTTCTTCTGCCCCTGCAACCTCCGAAGTAGAAGGGTATGATCCCGAAAATCCGGGAATTCCTCGAACAACCCTGCTATCCCCTATTCCTGAACTAACCCCAGAGGTAGTGGTCACCCCCGCTGATAAGTCTTCGGAAGGTATCGCTATCTTTTCTCCTCAATTTGCCAAAGCTATTTCTACCTTTCGCCATGTGATTTGAACAATCGATGAGAGACCCTTTGTTTTCGCCTGAGTTGATAACCGTTTCTTCTCATTCTGTAGGTGTTGAATCATCCGAAAAGACAGATGTAGCTCAAGGAGCTGTCGCTGGGACAAAGCCCGCTGATAGGGCCAAAGAAGGGGAAGAGAAGGCTGCTTCTATAGACTTGGGGGAAGGAAGTGAGCCAACTAAGGTCACCACTCCCCATGATGAAGAAATGATAGCAGCTTTAAAGGACGACGGAGGAGACGGGGGGCATGAAGAGGAACCGGAAGTTGCAATAACTGGGGAGTCGAAAAGCGCTGATGACGTTACCTTGGCTGCCATGAAGGCTGATCAAGATAAGCGCTTGCAATTAAAGGCCGAAGAACTAGACCCTGAGGTCCTCAAGCCCCTCGCAGTTGTGGATGCGGGATCAAGGTTAGTTGTTAAGCTCTCAACTAGATCTATTACAGAAGAACTTGCTAAAAAATCTTCTCTTGATTCCAGTGCCCCGCCCTCCGGGAAGAAGTCTACTGGCTCCAGTACCGCATCTTCAGGGAAAAAGAAATCGAAGCGAATCTTGACCGAAGCCGAGAAAGAAGCAAAGGATGCAGAGAAAGCCGCCAATAAATCCAAGGCTCATTCCAAATCTAAATAGTGGATTGTCCTGTATCTTTTTAGTATTTTTGTGAACCAATAATTGCTGCTACAAAAGCAGCTCCTGCACTTTCTTTTCTAGCTATTTCCCTGTACAAATTCATTCATCTGTAAATAAAAATAATTCACTTTTTGCAATGTTTGTTTGTTAGTAGTTATGCATGTCTACAGTTGTGAAACGAAACTGTGGAGGGGGAAATATGTGTATGCACATGTGTCCCCAGTCAACTTCCACAAGTTATTCAATGCTTAACCAAGCAATCTGAATGCTCCCAATTCTCTGACGGGATAGCACTTCCTGTGTCGTCAGTACCTGTCGCTTTTTCTGGCATTTCTTTTATACTCTCCCTCTTTCTCTTGAGAGTTAGAGTTCGAGTTCAGTCATCTGTTTATTCCCCGGTCGTTCAACGGGGAAAGGTTTCTTTCTCGGTGCTCAGTCGGAGACGCCTTTATACTCTCTTTCTCTCTGGAAAGTTAGAGTTAGGGGGAGAATTTCTTTTTCAGCGCTCAGTCGGAGACGCTTTTATACTCTCTCTTTCTCTGGAGAGTTAGAGTTAGGAAGAGAATTTCTTTTTCAGCGCTCAGTCAGAGACGCTTTTATACTCTCTCTCTTTCTCTGGAGAGTTAGAGTTAAGAATGTCGTTTTCTCATTCTTTTATGTCTTATTGCACAAATAATCGTTGTGCTTCTTTTTATGTCTAAACTGTTTTCAACCTTTTTAGGTTTTGAGTTATCCTGTATTTTATAATCACAACAGAATAACTAATGAATGTAAATGCATAAAAGTAAATAACACACAATATTTTTATAGTGGTTCAGCTAAGTCGTAGCCTACATCCACTTTATAGTCCTTTATTCATATCATCAGATTTTCCCAAGGCAAGGCGTGCCTTATTACAGAGTTCACAGGAAAAATAACAAAAAGTACAGCATTTCTAATCCAAATATCGCATTAAGTGTTGGGCATTCCATGCTCGAGGGACTTCTTCGCCATCTACGGTCGTTAACTTGAAGGTTCCTTTTTCAAGTTTCCGTTGGATGACAAAGGGTCCTTCCCATTTTAGGCCAAGGTGAGGAAGGGATGGAAAAACTCTCTTTAGCACCAAATCTCCTGGTTCAAAAGTTCTGAGGCGAACTTTTTTGTCATAATAGCGTGCCATCTGACGCCGATGTCTTGCTGCACGCAAGTCTGCTTCGTCCCTTTTCTCTTCGATTTCATCAAGAGACTCAAGTAAGAGCGCCCGATTCATCATCGGGTCATAATACGTCACCCTGTGGGAAGGAACTTCCAGTTCAACTGGAATTACTGCTTCTGAGCCAAAGGAGAGAGAGAAAGGGGTATGACCGGTGGCTGTCTTAAATGTTGTTCGATATGCCCACAAAGCTAGGGGCAATTCATCAACCCATCTTGCCTTTGCACGCTCTAACCGTTTCTTGAGGATGGATTTTATAACTTTGTTTATTGCCTCTACTTGTCCATTCGATTGCGGATAGGAAACTGCAGTATATCGCTTGTCTATCTTATACTTCTGACAGAAATTTCTGAATTCAGTACTATCAAACTGGGTTCCGTTGTCAGTTATGATCGTCCTTGGAATCCCGAACCGGCATATAATATTTCTGACCACAAAACTTATCACCTTTCTTGTTGTGATCTTGGTCAAGGGCTCAGCTTCCACCCATTTCGTAAAATAGTCCACGGCCACTATTGCATACTTAGCTCCTCCTTTAGCAATCGGTAAAACTCCAATGATATCAATTCCCCACGTGGCAAATGGCCAAGGACTCACCATCGATTTAAGTTGGGTCGACGGTGCCCTGGGGATTTTGGCGAATCTCTGGCACTTATCGCAGCGTCATGAATAATCAGCTGCATCTTTATTGATCGTAGGCCAGAAGTATCCGTACCGCAATATTTTCTTTGCTAAAGTTTGACCTCCTGTATGATCTCCACACTCACCTTCGTGTACTTCTCTTAGTACACGCTTGATGTCGTCGTGTGCGATACATCGTAACAGGGGCATAGAAAATCCTTGCTGATAGAGAGTATCATCTTGTTTGACATATCTGGTAACTTTGCGAACTATAGCTCTTTTCTCACTCTTCTTTGATGGGAGTGTCCCATTCTTGAGGAAATTCTTAATTGGAGTCATCCACGACTCCTTCTCTGGTTCTGCTTCAAAGGTGAATTCAATTTCCATTGACTCAAAGCTTGGCGACTCCAACGTTTCAATTGGAATTATTTCAGTCTCCTCTGGATTGTCGGAACTAGCCAGCTTTGCTAGTCTATCCGCTTTCTGGTTTTCAATTCTGGGAATATGTGTTATGCTGTACCGATCTAAGCTATTCAATAGCTCTTTCACTTTCTTGAGGTAGGCGATAAGTCGAGGTCCTCGAGCCACGAATTCCTCTCGCACTTGACAAACAACAATTTTAGAGTCACAAAATATGTCTATCATTTTTACTCCGAGGTCTTTAGCAAGTTTCAGCCCGGCAATCAGGGCTTCATATTCAGAGTCTTTGTTAGTTGCCGAAAATTCTAATCGCAGGGCGTAATATAATGACCGTCCCTCGGGAGCGACTAAGACAATTCCAACTCCGGACCTTCGGTCATTCTTAGCTCCATCTGTATATAATTTCCACGGATTCATCTCTAGCTCATCCTCGGATTTAACCACTCGGTCATTGATTATTTCCTCCTCTGGAATGGTGAACTCCGCAATAAAGTCTGCTAGAGCTTGCCCCCTGATTGACTTTCGTGGTTGAAAATTCAAATCAAACTGACTTAGTTCTATGTTCCATTTGATCAACCTTCCCGATGCTTCGGGTCTCTGCAAAACCTGCCTTAAGGGCTGGTCGGTGTATATGGTTATTGGATGGGCTTGGAAATAGTGACGAAGTTTTCGGGAAGCGATCAGGAGGCTGTAAGCGAGCTTCTCAATTTTTGGGTAATTGCGCTCTACCGCTGCTAATTTCTTACTTACATAATACACCGGCCTTTGTACTTTGTCTTCTTCTCGAACCAGAGCCGTGCTGACAGCATGAGCCGAGACTGCCAAATAAACAAATAATTCTTCGTGATCTACGGGCTTTGATAAAATCGGTGGTTTCTCTAGCAGTTCTAACAGATTTTGAAAGGCCTCAACACAATCCGGAGTCCACTGGAAGTTCTTCTTTCCCCTTTTTATCAAATCAAAAAACGGAACACATTTATCTGTGGCTTTGGAGATGAATCTACTCAGCGCCGCTACTTTCCCTGCCAGACTTTGGACGTCTTTAATTCTCCTCGGTTCTTCGATGTTTCTAATCGCTGCTATCTGGTTAGGGTTGATTTCAATTCCTCGGGAACTCACAATAAAGCCAAGGAACTTTCCTGATGCCACTCCAAATGAGCATTTCAGAGGATTCAATTTCATCCGGTACTTTCGCAAGATACCAAACATTTCCGCTAAGTCTTGCGTATGAGTGGAAGACTGCTTTGATTTGACAAGCATATCATCCACATAAACTTCCATAGTTTTTCCTATTTGATCATAAAACATTCTATTTACCAAGCGCTGATAAGTAGCTCCAGCGTTTTTTAACCCGAATGGCATTACAACATAACAATATAGCCCCAAATTCGTAATGAAACTCGTATGCTCTTGGTCTGGTACGTGCATAGGAATTTGGTTGTATCAAGAATATGCGTCCATGAAAGAGAGAAGTTCATGACCTGCTGTCGAATCTACAAGTTGGTCAATCCTGGGAAGTGGGAAACTATCTTTCGGGCAAGCCTTATTTAAATCTGAAAAATCAATGCAAGTCCGCCACTTTACGTTTGGCTTCTTTACTAAGACGGGATTCGATATCCAGTCGGGATATGTCGAATCTCGAATAAATCCATTCTGCTTCAACTTCTCTACTTCCTCTTTGAGAGCAGTCGACCTCTCTGGGCCCAGCATGCGTCTCTTTTGCTTCACAGGCGGATGCTTCGGATTTACATTCAATTTGTGACTTATAATGGATGGTGATATCCCACACATGTCAGCATGGGTCCAGGCGAACACGTCTAAGTTTGCCTTCAAGAAGTCCGTTAGTTCTTCAGCATGACGTGGATCCAATTGAGAACCAATCTTCAAAACTTTCGTCGGATCAGCTTTATCAATGGGACTTTCCACTGTCGCTTCATTGGGAGTTGCATTCCTAGCCTCTGGTTCCTCGTCTTTTCTGGGATCCAGGTCTTCAGGCGTTCCTTTGGGCAACTCCCTCGGGGTCAATCTCTCTAATTGCTATGCCGAGTCCCCCTTTGAGGGAGACGAGGCATCCTTACTCTCAACATTAAATCCTTTCATCAACATCTTTAGTTCGGCCTCATAGCAGGCCCATCCGGAAACTTGATCCCCTCTCATTACTCCGGTTCCGGCTTCGGTTGGGAACTTAAGTAACAAGCACCAAGGGGCGATACAAACTCTAAATTCAGCGAGGGCAGGTCTCCCCAAAAATGCGTTATAAGGCGAATCTACGTCCAATACTACGAACTGAAGCATTCGCACTCTTCTACGTTCTCCTTGCCCCAGGGTCACGGGCAACTCTATGTATCCCATGGGAGCTGTCGTCGCCCCGTTGAAGCCTCTGATCCATCCTTCACAAGGTTTCAGATCTTCGGACTCAAGCTTCATCTGATCAAATGACTTCTTGAACAAAATATTAACGGAACTTCCATTGTCTACTATACCTTATGGACCAAGGCCGGCCAATGGTGGTAGTAATAACCAACGGATCATTGGTGGGTGATTGTATCCCAGTATTGTCTCGACTACGAAATACCACGTCGTCAAACATGGTCTTCTGTTGTTTTATGGGGGTGACATCCTCCAAATCATCACCTTCATTCACGTCTAGATGCTTAGCAGCATTCACATATTGATCCATCGATCTGAAACTTCGGATTGCTGGGTGAGGTCCGCCTACTATGGAGTTGATAACAATTCCTTTACCTTTCTGCTGCGCTGTAGGCTTGGGAGCAGGTAGAATCTGTTTTGGAGCCTGCTCACCTTGCCCCCTGTCTCTCGGGGCAACCTTGTACTCATCCAACTTCCCTTCACGCAACAGTTTCTCAATCACATCCCTCAAATGCCGACATTCATTAGTTGAATGCCCGTGAGTTCCATGGAACAAACAAAACTTCCCTGTCGCCATTTCTTTCTCGGTCGAATCACGAGGTGGCGGTCTTTTGTATTGCAACACATTATACGTATCCAGGTAAATATTTTCCAGGGTGTCGTTCAATGGAGTATAATTCTCGTAGTTCTGGAATCGGGGTCTTTTGTTAGGGTCACTTCCCCTATTTCTGTTTCTTCTGTTACCGTTTGGATTACGGTTATTGTTGTTGTTTCCCCCACTTCCAGTATTGCTGTTTCCACCCTTGTTTCCTACATTTACTTCAACCTTGCCAGAATTCTCCCCCGACTGCTTCACGGCGATATTACTCTGCACATTCTCCTTTGAAGCCGTCTCAGACTTTCTCTTTCGGTTTGCCCTGGCCTCCTCTCGCCTTAAGTAAATATCGGCTTTTTCGTAGAATATTTCTCTTGTGGAGGGTGTCTTCCCAGAAAGGTAGTCTCCAAACTCAGATTCAGGATCGACTCCTTCCTTCAATGCCATCAGAATGGTGGGCTCATGCGGGTCACTGACCTCAGTTACAGCTTGGTTAAAACGATCAAGATATGCCCTTAAAGATTCTCCTGGTGCCTGTTTGATTCTCGATAATTCAATAACACTTTTGGACTTTCGGGCATGTAGTCGGAACTGGTTCATGAAACGCTCGCTTAGTTCCTTGTAATTAGAAATCGAACGAGGAGGAAGTCGGGTAAACCAGAACAATGCCACATCTTCTAGGTAGATTGGGAATGCTTTGCACTTCACTTCATCTGGGGCAGCAGCAGCATTCATGAGCCACGAATACCGCATCAAATGCTGTCCCGGATCAGTCCTTCCGTTGTACTTGTCCATTTGTGGCAAGTTAAAGCGTCGGGGAAATTGGAAGTCGAGGATATCGTCGGTGAAGGGAGTATGGCTTCGCTCAATGCCATAGTCTTCATTTGTATAATTCCGGCTCTCGGACATAATTTGGCGAACCATTGCCTGTACATCAGCATTAGTTAGGGGCCGCTCAGGTTCCCTAGCCCTAGTATCCGAGTTCCTTCTGCGCTCTTGCTCAGGAGATGCCCTTCTTCTTCGAGCTGCCTCTGCTCGATTCCGTTCCCTGCGTTCCCGGTCAATCTCGGGAGGAGGGGACTGGATTCTTTGCCCCCGAGTGGGGTCATTGTTTCCTAATGCTCGTGCGATATCCTCACGAGATCCCAAAGATCCAAATGTCAGCTGCTCCACGTTCTGAGGTCGTTCGAGTGGCCTTCGTTCACGGGGCCTCTCTTCCTCGGAAGATGAAGATTGATCTACTGGTGTGTGACGAACCGGTGATGGAGTTCTCTGTCGACGGAGCTCACTAATTTCCCGACTCATGAGCCTCATATTTTCCTGCATCATGAGATTAGTGCGCTCGTGAACTTTCATGGCCTCCCTCGTGCTCTCAAGCATGTCAAGCAAGCGCGAGAAATCTCCTTGGGTGATGGGCGCAGATGGATTGACCTGATCACCAACCCTGGTAGCTGGAATTGGAGCATTCGTAGGGACTCGAGTAGAGGTTCCAGCTTCACCAAGCATCGGGTCGGATCGGAGGTAGGAAGTCGGATCGGTTCGAAGCTGGGGAGCCTGGTCGGATCGGTGCGTGGCAAGCAGCTCGGGTCGGTTCAGATTGGGGGAATGCACTGCTTCAGAATCTCCTACCCGGATCGGATCGGAGCTCTCCCCCTGCTGGTGGCTCGGATTTCCTGCATTGGTTCTTCCTGCTGCTGAACTCTGCCCCCGAGACCTTATTACAACAGCGTTCTGCTGATCTTCGCCAGCTCCATTTCCTCGGAAAGGTTGAACTTCCTTGCCTTTTCCTTTGGCCATGAGTTTTTGACAATCACTTCAACGAATATAAAAAAGCGGAGAAACTTAACGATTCACTTCTTTGAACTCAACGGTACAAAAAGTAGAAAGAGATCCCGAAAAATAAAGAATTTAGATAAGGATTCTCAGTGAAAGCACCAAAATGTTAGACCCAAAAGTGGTTCTAACACCCAAATTGAATAAAAGAAAATAAGATGAGATAGAAATAAAAAGAACACACAGGATTTATAGTGGTTCGGCGAAGAAATGCCTACGTCCACTTATCTTTCACTATATTCACTAATTCAGTTGTAAATACAATGTAATAGACACTTGATTTCACTCACAACTCGCTTATATTCACTCAATAGATTAGAACAAATAATGAAAAAAGATTTGGATTTTCTGGGAGCAATGGAGTTCAGATGATGGAGGTGGTTGAATTCTCAAAGTGCTGAAAAAAAAGATCCTTCTCTTTGTCTCCAGACGGAGTATTTATAGGTGTGAATTTGCTTGAAACTTGATCCGGGTCAGGGCCACATGTCGTCCATCCCACTATCTTCGGGTTTGGATGAACTATTATGTTGACAGCGCATCAAAGGAACGAACGTTATGGGTAGGAACTGGTCATAGCCGATCCGGATATCCAGGCGATTTTGCAGGAGAGTAACATGGAGCATGGGTTCGGGTCGGAGACGCGCAGATAAGGGGTTCGGATCGGGATACCCGATCCGAACCGGATTGGCTTAGATGCGATGCTCTCTTCTTCTCTAATCTGCTCCGCTCCGATCCATTTTCGTGGCAAACAGGTGGCTTTCCGATCCAATCGAGATTTAGTTGCCCTCCGATCCGATTAGATATGCCTTACCAATTTACTCAGTAGGAGTTCACCGATCCGAACAGAGGACTCTTTCCGACCCGAACTGATGGTTTGCTCTGACCCGATCCGAACAGCTGCTGCTATCTAATCTAGATTGTAGTGTCTTCTCCAATCCGAACCGAAGTCTTCTAATTAAAAATGCCCTTCAATGTTTGGTTTCTTGACTTTGTGTTGCCTAGTTCACAAAGTAGGCTAACACAAACCGTCCGGTTTGTAAATGAATATTTATTTATTCACATTCACTATATTCATATTCACGTTAAAAATTATATTTTTAACGATAAAACATTTTAATTTAACATATGAATTTCTATTCAGTTCATTCTTTAAATAAAATGATATTTTTATTTTTCTAACTTATTTTAGAAAATTTCGGCGGCATAATGGCACGATACTAGAAATGGGACAAGACCTAGCCTTATCACCGGTCTAGTGAAGGCCCACGCCATTCACACATCAATCAAATCAATTTCATTTCACCAAACAATTCAACCCAAATAACCTAACCAACTACACAGCCAAACAAACAAGTCCATGGTCTGTGGACGATTGTGTCAGGTGCTACTAAACACCGTCTGCATCCTAGTATATATATATAACTAGAAAAAGAGATATTGAGTGAGAAGTTCTCACCAACTAGCTAATCCAATCATCTCGACTTTTCTTATGTAGAAAATTTGTCGTTCTCGCCTTTTGTCACTTTCGTTGCCCGTAGCCACTACATGTATAAAAATCACATTTTTATTATCTACATTATATAAAAATCTTATCTTTATATCTTCTATAAGTTAAAAATCGGATTTTTATCCTCTCTATAATATAAAGATCATATTTTTATTTACTTCATATGTCAAAAACTGTAGAAGCTTTAAAATGGAGAAAACCCACTTTTTTTCTAACGCCCGGATTTACTGTTCGGGTTACAGAATTTGCAAACGAGCTTCAATCTTCACACCATCTTTTTCCCAGCTTAAACACGCCATTCCGGACAACTTTCGCATAAGAGACTTTTTGCCGAAAATGCTCCAATTCGCCAGAATTCGCGAAAGTACACGAATTTTACCGCTTTTAAACAGCAGACTTCTAACGCGTTTTCCGAGCAGCTCCGAACTCCAAAACATGACTTCCATACAGCCAAATCGAAGAGAATTTCGTGCTCTACAACTTTGGTCTAGAGGGACTTTGGCCAAAAACGCACGGTTTGGGAGTTATTCACGAAATGGTGACAGGGTGTTATTTGCAAAACGGGATTTTGTGAAAAATGTGATTTTTGAGGAGGAGGGGCCCACGGCCGGAGTTGGGTGGCCATAGGGGGGGCACCTGACCTGATTGGACATGAGGAGTCCGCTGGTGGTCGGCGGTGGTGGAGGTGGTGGCCGTGGTGGCCGCGGTGGTGGTGGTTGGCTCGTAGGGTTTGCGATTGGAAGAGAGAAAGAGGAGGAGAGAGAGAGGAGGAAGAGGAGGAGGAGGGGAGGTGGAAGAGGAGCGGCGGCCAGCGGGGAGGAGGAGGAGGAGGCGGCGGCAGCCCTCTTGGAGGAGGAGGCCATTTTTATCTTTTTTGAAGAGGAAGAGAGAAGTGAAATTATGAAGAGAGAAATGGAGTAAAAGTGATTATATACTAGTTTCTCGCCTATCGCCTGAACGCTAACGATCTCAAATCGCCGCGGATTTTGGACACGACATAGTAGACGTGAAGACGAGTCCAACGAAACAAGTTTCGTCGAATTCCGAGTTCGTTTGACCATCCGTTAAAAATCACAAAAATGCTCAGATAAGCTCTAAAAATGCGATTTTGGTGCACCTTTTCTTCTCGCACGCTCACATGATATCTCAAAAAATCAAGCCCTCTTGGATTTAACCATTATTAGACGATACAAATCCATAAAAAAAAACTAAATCGAATTCTGAGGTCGTATCAATAATGTTCCTTTGTAAAATGACTACTCGCTTTACCCCGAACTATTTCAGCTCGCACGGCCACATACTAACTCCGTTCGATGCGCCATTTGGAACTCAACAATGATTTGTCATTGTGAATGCATAAAAATTTATCTCGTCGAATTCTGAGCTCGTATGCAAAATTTCACTTTTTAAGGGCTATGTTTTGTTAACCGAAAAGCTCCTGCCAATTGCCACTATTCTGGATATCGGAATATATCGAAGCTTATACTTTTCGGAGTTCTAAACGGCATTTTGAACTCAATGGAAGTGGTTTCGAGTCCAAATTCATCCGTATGCAAAATTTGACTTTTTGGGTCATGTATAGTTTACATAGCGACTATTCTGAAATATCAACTGGGCATAACTTTTGATTCCCGCTATGAAATTTCGATTTTTCAGATTCGTTGAAAAGATATTTTCATATAGATCCTATTATTTTTGGTTTCGCTAAAATCCGGATTGTTTTGCACCCGGTACATTCAATTGAAGTTTGAAATCGAATTATCGAACTACCGCGTCATTTTCAATTCCTTTTTTAATTATATATAAATATTTATATTCTAACGACGACGTATATGATATATACGTTCTAAATATATTCAAAATAAATATTCATCGATATTATTTAAAATAATCTATTTTAAATCTTCAAAATTCGTTAAAATTGCCAAAATAAAAATTTTAAACTGGCTCAGAATTTCCGGGTTATTACAATCTCCCCCACTTAAAACTTTTCGTCCCCGAAAAGGAACAAAGTCGAAAGTGGTTTGATTAATCAACTCTACGTTCAATCTGGCTTCCATTCTCCAACTTTTCAGTCTCTGAGAATTTTCAAAAATTTGGCTAACACCCTAAATTTTCGAAAAAAATTCGCCATAACCTCCTTTGTACGGGGAGCACGGGAAAATCCCGAAATTGCCATATAGGCCTTCTGATCTCAAAAAGAAAAAGAAAAAGCCAAGCGGCTAACCAATAGGCTCATAAAATCATCATCACCCAAACAAAACAGTAAATTATAGTAAGTATGTACCTATTTGTCGGGAAAACAAATTTTATTCTCTGCTCTAGCCTCCTTGCTATGATCTGTTCAATGTAAGTACATGTATATGCAAGCAAATGCGACCAATTTTCAATAATATTTGATGCAATTAGGCATAATGGTTCAAAATTATTAAACAAATAAACAAACAAAACAAACATCAATCAATTAGTGAATTAACGTTTCAAATTCATAATTTTGATACATATACAAAAATCACATTTTTGATGCCAAATCACAACAACCAAATTTAGCTATATAAGTTTTTGTTCTCACACCAGTCTAATGGAAACATATAGAAAATCACACCTTCGAAACTCGAACACACACTACTGATGCTATATAGACATCAGTAGAGTCATCTCCAGGCGACTAGAGTGTGACTCTATATCTATCTAATATATTAAAACTTCGAATATACGTTCATGACGCGTATATGCAAAACCTTTATATACTGGATTGTCCAAATCAATACAAATAAAATATTCAAATACGTATAAAACGATTTAAATTTTCAAAACCAAATTGTTTTCATTTGAAAAATATACTCTTCACACCCGTTCTAGGATACTACTGATCCTATCTCTAACGAGTCATTCTAATTGGATATTACTAATCCAATATCTGATGAATTCTTTCGTATGGTTCTAATGTGTCTTGTTCTCGAGCTTTGTAAACCAAAGCTCTGATACCACTGTGAGAACCGGTTACTTCCCCATGAAGGAAAGAGCGGATACTTTGAGAACAACACACAAATGAACGTAGACGGAAGAACATTTCATTGCTATTACAACAATTCCATCAGATACAAGAATATACAGAGTATAAATGAATAAATTACATTTGATAAATATCAGAGATTACAATAAATTACATAGCAGCGGAAAATAATACAAAGCACAACTGAAGGTGATATACGGATACAGAGCTTTCCGGATATCATTCCAGCTGCAAACCAGGATCCTGTGAATATAAATCTGCAAAACCAAAACTACTAGCTGCCCGTGCGGAAAATAGGGGCACCCAGAGTTTAGGTTAAAACAATAAACTCCAGGTCAGTCATGTGACTGGTGTGAGAACTAAAACAGTTATTTAAAACTTTACTTTAAAAGAGAGTAATTCAAGGGACCACGCCGTATAACACGGAACAGGTTTCCTCCCAAGAATACCAGTGCATAGAAAAGATAACGCAATGCTTTTTCGAAAAATGAAGCTATTATAAGACCCAGGTCCCATCACACAATGCAACGCAAGCCGGAGGATAGGGTTTTACCTTATAACAGCCAAACATGCTTGGTACGTTTAAAACAAATCATTTGATACTATAATAAGTGTATAGTGTCAAAACAATTTCAATCATAAATATAAATCATAGACGGCATAAGTACCCCATACCACTGTGTCGCCATACTAGGATCTACAAATAAAGCCGAAATACACGTATTGGAAATTGGATTTCTGTCATGAGTCGAGGCAAGGGGCAAGCTTCTCTCCGCTTCGAGACACTCTAGCAAATGTCTCAGGACTACGCACTCTGGGCAACCCTGGATCGGCTGGGCCGGTCCTCACTTACGTTAGAGGATTGGCAATTCCTGAACACACGTTTCTCGGTCCTTACAGACCTATAATCGAGGCGCCTCATTCCAACAACCACAAAGGTGAAAAGTATATAAATGTCAGGGCTGGTAAGTCACTGACACCACCAAAGCTAGAAAGAAACATCGTGCTCTCCCAGCGGTCCGTATCCCGTTTTTGACTCATACCGAGGTGTGAGGCTCGCGAATTCACGCTATACACAAAGCTACGCCACAAAGGTCGTGCTTTGATCATCAACCATAAGACTTTGCTTTTCAACAGAAGCCTTGATTCATGCAACTCAGTATGCCACACAGGCAATTCATGCCATGCGATTGATATCCATCGATATATAACCTCTAAGCTCGTACGTCTCAGAGAAGGGCGTTAAGCAAGAGAATAAATTCTCCGCCGCCAAACAGATATATATTTTACAGAAATCAATAAACACAGAATAAAATCCAATGTCAGACACACAATCCATTTACAAGTTCGTTCTGGGTCTGAACGAAACCGGAGGCACTTTCCTCGCATATCCATCCATCTCCAAGTACGTCTGGACGACAACCAACTGATTCCCTCATCTTGGGTGTACAGCCCAATCAAGATCATCAGTAATCACCCAAATGATGTGAAGACTTCCGGTCTTCGACCACCGTCTTCATCTTCGACATATCGTCGAATCGGTTATTCAGAATGGGTATAAACCCGGACTTTCCGAACAACCCGCGTATATTACAACAAATGTTATACAAACACAACATACGCCTCATTCCAATTCATATTCTCAGGGAAAAGTTCCAATTAATTTTATCCAAGATAAATTCTTTAAAATTTATCCTTAAATCTTCCTTCGGATGCCGTTTCAAACCAAATTATGGTTTTCTAAACTAGTCGAGATTAGCGAACCACACCAAAGTAATTATTTATTTTATTTCCCAATCCCAACCTATTCATCCCATGAAGCAAAACTGGTAATACTCCATATCTAACACCACGGTGTTATCGGTAAAATTAATTACCATTTCACGTTCAAATCTAACTAAAGATTTAACTATCGCTTTGGAGCAAAACTGGTGATACTCCATTCTCACTCACTTTCCTAATTTGATAATTTAAATTATCAATTCACATTTCAATTTAAGTGCGGATTCATTAAAACTCCTTTTACAGGGTTAAAGAACTAGTGTCATTTAAAACATAGTTCACGATAAACCCAAATCACATTCTATTTATTATCGGGTTAAAGAACAAATGTTATTTAAAACAGTGTTCACGACAAACCCACAAATTAATTCTATTTAAAACCCATTTCAAATCCAATTTATTTATTTAAAAATAAATGAGTTTTAATTTCAGTTCAAAACTAGTTCATTTCCATAAAATCTATTTTTATCTTTTCAAATATGGAGTTTTTCATCCCAATTCTTCCCAAATCATTTCTTATGATTTTACACAAATTATTGATATTTTTAATAATTTTATCAAGGCGCGTACAGTCGATTTCCATCAACAGCCATCGAACTGCACTTACAACGACCTTTTCCAAATTTGATTTGGACGTATCTCCAAATCCAACCGTTAGATTTCAAATTTCTAATATTCATTAGAAAGCTCTTTTCGATACGAACCCAACGGTTCCGGTTTTAGGAGAATCCGACGGTCGGATCTCCCGCAATGTCTGTTCGAAGTCAATGGTCGAAATTTATGAACTGCCGCGGCGCGGCGCGTTCTATTCAGGCCATTATATTATATATATATAATATATATGTATAATATATGTTTCGTCGATTTCTATTTAAAACGTATTTTATGAATCGTTTTAAATTCGTTTTCAAAACATTTCGATTCTATATTCAATTTCAAATCAAAATTGAATATTCCCTATCATTACTATATAAATGATAATATTTTCAAAACGTTATATTTTGAAATCACTTCCTTTTCAATATTCATTATAAAAACGAATATAATCGATACAAACATCGTTCACGTCAAAATAGCGCAACTCTAATCAACACGGATTTATATATTTCAATAAATTCGTTATTCTATTCAACAAATGAATAATTATTCTATTCAATATGTGAATCTATATTTTTGTCAACACACGACTAATCTCAACGAACGAGTACTGTCCACGTGTGACTATTTTTGTTATTTAATATATTTTATGAAAATTAAGGTATCTATCGTTTGATATTAAATCAGACTCCAACCGTAAATTAGTAAGAGAACGATTCCCTAAATATTAACCCCGAAGGCCGGAACCAACATCAGATCAATATTCAGGAGACCACTCATCTTATCTATTTTTCAGTTAGTTTCTAATCTTATATATGATAAAGATGTAAATTTTATTGTTAAAATATTTCGTTCAACACATGACTAATCTCAACGGATGAGTACGGTCAACACATGAACATTTATTCTATAAAATTCTTTATCTTCTAAATTGGAATGAGGCCCAATCAATTACCATATAAAGTTAATTATATGGATTCCACACAACACATGTATATAATAGCAACGATAAATAATCAACCATCATCCAAAGTGCACTACACTGTATAAGCATCAAATATAGATATCTAACTCTTACAACAGCCTGTCAATCAATCGATCGACATATAACTAATTATTGGGATTAGTGTATGCCGTGTTTTATCCCAATACCCGTGTGGGGTTTCAAACAATCAAACACAGATTTTATTTGTGCAGTTGGGCGATGTATAAAATTTATCGTCCTAATCAATGTCAGTCAAATCAGTGTACATAAACAAACCGTCCGGTTTGTAAATGAATATTTATTTATTCACATTCACTATATTCATATTCACGTTAAAAATTATATTTTTAACGATAAAACATTTTATTTTAACATATGAATTTCTATTCAGTTCATTCTTTAAATAAAATGATATTTTTATTTTTCTAATTTATTTTAGAAAATTTCGGCGGCATAACGGCACGATACTAGAAACGGGACAAGACCTAGCCTTATCCCCGGTCTAGTGAAGGCCCACGCCATTCACACATCAATCAAATCAATTTCATTTCACCAAAATCTTCAATTCAACCCAAATAACCTAACCAACTACACAGCCAAACAAACAAGTCCATGGTCTATGGACGATTGTGTCGGGTGCTACTAAACACCGTCTGCATCCTAGTATACATATAACTAGAAAAAGAGATTTTGAGTGAGAAATTCTCACCAACTAGCTAATCCAATCATCTCGACTTTTCTTATGTAGAAAATTTGTCGTTCTCGCCTTTTGTCACTTTCGTTGCCCGTAGCCACTACATGTATAAAAATCACATTTTTATTATCTACATTATATAAAAATCTTATCTTTATATCTTCTATAAGTTAAAAATTGGATTTTTATCCTCTCTATAATATAAAGATCATATTTTTATTTACTTCATATGTCAAAAACTGTAGAAGCTTTAAAATGGAGAAAACTCACTTTTTTTCTAATGCCTGGATTCACTGTTCGGGTTCCAGAATTTGCAAACGAGCTTCAATCTTCACACCATCTTTTTTTTTAGCTTAAACACGCCATTCCGGACAACTTTCGCCTAAGAGGCTTTTTGCCGAAATTGCTCCAATTCACCAGAATTCGCGAAAGTACACGAATTTTATCGCTTTTAAACAGCAGACTTCTAACGGGTTTTCCGAGCAGCTCCGAACTCCAAAACATGACTTCCATATAGCCAAATCGAAGAGAATTTCGTGCTCTACAACTTTCGATTAGAGGGACTTTGGCCAAAAACGCACGGTTTGGGAGTTATTCATGAAATGGTGACAGGGTGTTATTTGCAAAACGGGATTTTGTGAAAAATGTGATTTTTGAGGAGGAGGGGCCCACGGCCGGAGTTGGGTGGCCATAGGGGGGCGCCGGACCTGATTGGACATGATGAGTCCGCTGGTGGTCGGTGGTGGTGGAGGTGGTGGCCGTGGTGGCCGCGGTGGTGGTGGTTGGCTCGTAGGGTTTGCTATTGGAAGAGAGAAAGAGGAGGAGAGAGATAGGAGGAAGAGGAGGAGGAGGGGAGGTGGAAGAGGAGCGGCGACCAGCGGGGAGGAGGAGGAGGAGGCGGCGGCAACCCTCTTGGAGGAGGAGGCCATTTTTTTCTTTTTTGAAGAGGAAGAGAGAAGTGAAATTATGAAGAGAGAAATGGAGTAAAAGTGATTATATGCTAGTTTCTCGCCTATCGCCTGAACGCTAACGATCTCCAATCGCCGCGAATTTTGGACACAACATAGTAGACGTGAAGACGAGTCCAGCGAAACAAATTTCGTCGAATTCCGAGTTCGATTGACCGTCCGTTAAAAATAAAAAAAATGCTCAGATAAGCTCTAAAAATGCGATTTTGGCGCACCTTTTCTTCTCGCACGCTCACATGATATCTCAAAAAATCAAGCCCTCTTGGATTTAACCATTATTAGACGATACGAATCCATAAAAAAAACGAAATCGAATTCTGAGGTCGTATCAATAATGTTCCTTTGTAAAATGACTGCTCGCTTTACCTCGAACTGTTTCAGCTCGCACGGCCACATACTAACTCCGTTCGACGCGCCATTTGGAAATCAACAATGATTTGTCATTGTGAATCCATAAAAATTTATCTCGTCGAATTCTGAGCTCCTATGCAAAATTTCACTTTTTAAGGGCTATGTTTTGTTAACCGAAAAGCTCCTGCCAATTGCCACTATTCCGGATATCGGAATATATCAAAGCTTATACTTTTCGGAGTTCTAAACGGCATTTTGAACTCAATGGAAGTGGTTTCGAGTCCAAATTCATCCGTATGCAAAATTTGACTTTTTGGGCCATGTATAGTTTACATAACGACTATTCTGAAATTTCAACTGGGCATAACTTTTGATTCCCGCTATGAAATTTCGATTTTTTAGATTCGTTGAAAAGATATTTTCATATAGATCCTATGATTTTTGGTTTTGCTAAAATCCGGATTGTTTTGCACCCGATACATTCAATTGAAGTTTGAAATCGAATTATCGAACTACCGCGTCATTTTCAATTCCTTTTTTAATTATATATAAATATTTATATTCTAACGACGACGTATATAATATATACGTTCTAAATATATTCATAATAAATTTTCGTCGATATTATTTAAAATAATCTATTTTAAATCTTCAAAATTCGTTAAAATTGCCAAAATAAAAATTTTAAACTAGCTCAGAATTTCCGGGTTATTACATATGGTTTTGAAAGCGAAGAATCTATATATATATATATATATATATATATATATATAGAATTGAAATATATCGAAGAACGAAACTGCAGTTCGTATTTTGAAACCGTTATTTCAAACGATTAGTATGGGAGATCCAACCATCGGATTTTCCCGAAACCGCAACCGTTGGGTTCGCTTTGGAAATATCTTTCCAACGGCACCAACTTTGTAAAAATCCAACGGTTGGATTGTCTGGAATGTTTAATTCAAATCTGAAGAAAAACAACGCTAGAATCGATTATATATATTATAAATATAATTACATTAAATCGAATAACGACGCTGCAGTTCGTATTTTGAAATCGAAACTTCAAACGATTATACCGGGAGAACCGATTGTCGGATTTTCCCGAAACTGGAACCGTTGGATTCGTTTTGAAAAGATCTTTCTAATGATGTAAATTTTGTGAAGATCCAACGGTTGGATTTTCAGGTATGTGTAAATCAAATCTGAAGAAAAACAGCGCCACGGCCGCGTTATGGCCCGAAGCGTCGTTTTGAATAAATTCGCTATTTTAAAATAAATAAAAATAGCGATTAATCGTTATAAAATATTATAAACGACATGGATGTGAAATTTAGAAACTAACCGAAGGTTGGCTAAGTCGAATGGTTTCTTGGGTATTGATCTGATGTTGGTTTCGGCTTTCGGGGTTAATACTTGGGAAATCGTTCTCTTACTGATTGGCAGTTAGTGATTAATGAATTGAAATGATGTGTGGTAGTGTTATTGTAGCACTTGTTTATTATATACGCGAGTTGCTCAGAAAGACCGGGTTTTTCCCATTCTGAATAACTGAATCGACGATAAGAAAACGAATATGAAGACGGTGGTCGAAGACCGGAGATCTTCACCTCGTTTGGATGGTAACTGATGTCCTGATTGGAAGGCATCCCGAAATATGGATAATGTGTGGTAACCGTCCAGACGTACATGGAGATCGAAGGGTTTGCGAGGTATATAGTGCCTCGGGTTTCATTCAGACCCAGAACGGACTTGCAAATGGACAGTGTGTCTGACATTGGAAATTATTCTGTGTGATTGATAGCTATCAATTGCACAGTGTGAATTGCCTGTGTGGCATGCTAAGATGCAGTGAGCAAGGCTTCTGTTGAAATGCAAAGTCTTGTGGTGATGATCAAAGCACCGCCTGTGTGGTGTAGCTTTGTGTATAACGTGAATTCGCGAGCCTCACACCTCGGTATGAACCAGAAACGGGAGAGGACATCAGGGAGGACATGCGTTTCTTTCTAGATAGAAGTGGAGTCAGTGGTTTTACATGCCCTGACGAGTTTAACTTATGTGGTTGTTACTGTTGCGAGGTGCCTCGGTTAGATCGGACGATCCGGGTCCGATGGAGTCATTCGTTCGCTCATTTACACCCCAAAGGGTGGGGAAACGCAGTGTTCAGGAATTTTAATCCACATCGGTGGACCGACCCTGACGATCCAAGGGCTCACCTGTGTCTGGGTCCTGAGACACGGGCTAGAGCGTCTCGAATTCGGTAAGGACTATCTTTTGCCTTGGTTCATGACGGAAATCCAATTTCCAAATACGTGACTGTGCGGCTTTGATTGTATATATATATATATATATATATATGGCGACATGATATATGGTACCCATGTCGTCTATGATTGATAGTTATGATTGAAATTGTTTTTGAAACATATAAACACTAGTAATAATATCAAATGCTTTTGTTTTATTCGTATCAAGCATATTTTGGCCATTATAAGGTAAAACTCTATCCTCCTGTTTGCGTTGCATTGTGTGACGGGAACTGAGTCTTATAATGGCTTCATTTTTATAAAAAGCATTGCGATGTTTAAAAGAATGATTTGTTTTAAAGCACTGGCAATCCAATGGAGTAAACCCGCTCCACGAAAGTGGCATGGTCCTGTGATTAGCCATATTTTAAATGTGTTGAGTAGATTTCTCATACCACTCCCATGACTGACTCGTAGTTTGTTTCACTTTCAAACTCGGGTGCCCCTTTTTCTACACGGGCAGCCTTGTATTCAGGTTTTGCTGGATCTTTCTGGATAGCAGGAGCTGAAGATGGATTCTATTATTTATCTCTTTTTATGCTGTTTAGCTCCTATTGTACATTATGTTTGTTTCCGCTGTAGACATTTATGTATAGCTGAACTGTATTTGTGCTAAGTATGATCCTGTATACTGTGTAACTCTGATGATTTCGTTTATCCAGTATATTCTATTGTTCGTTATCTGGTGTATTTATTTATTTATTTCTGTTCTGCTGTTATCTGTTTATGTGTTATATTCCAAAGATTACCCTTGCCACCGTCAGTACGGGGTTTGGGGTCGTCTGAGCGTGAGATGTCAAAATCTCATCTTGAATTTTCTTTTTGTTTTATTTCAAGCGTGAGACATCAAAATCTCATCTTGAATTTTCTTTTTGTTTTATTTCAAGCGTGAGATGTCAAAATCTCGTCTTGAATTTTATTTTTGTTTTATTTCAAGTGTGAGATGTCAAAATCTCATCTTGAATTTATTTATTTTTTATTTATTTATTTTCAAGAGTGGCTTAACACTAATCTCATCTTTGCGGCTCATGTTCGAGTGTGAGATGTAAAAATCTCATCTTGTTTACATGTTATAAAAAGAGAGATGTAAAAGTTCCATCTTAGGATTTATTTTTATTTTGTTTATCCAAGTGTGAGATGTTAAAATCTCATCTTGAGTTTATTTATGTTAATGAGATCAACATCTCATTTTACTGAGATTTATATATATATATATATATATATATATATATATATATATATGTGTATATATATATATATATACGCGATTGGTAACTTAGGATTTATTTTACTTTATTTTCAAGGGTGGGATGTAAGAATCTCATCTTGAGATTTAGTTTATTTAATTTAATCCAAGAATCTTATCTTGAGATTTAGTTTATTTTATTTAATCCATATTCAAATTGGTACATCGCATTGCTGTTATTCTGTTCATTTAAAAATGTCATGGATTGTTCACCTTTAGACAATATGATTATTTGTTCATTTAAATTGTCATGAGTTGTTCACCTCTAGATAACATGTGGTTCGTTCATTTATTATGACATCCATTGTTCACATTTAGAGATACATGTTATTTTTGAAATAAAAGATGTAAAGTGAAAACACATGTGTATTGACATCATTTTGTTAATAAAGAGGTCAAAATGAAAATTACATTTTTAAATTAACTTTTTATTTGTTAATTTAAAAAGGCATGTTAAGAATTACATTTTAATCAACTTCTTATTAGTTAATTCATTATGACATGAAAGATTTAACATTCCAATTAACATTTTATGCGTTAATTCGAAATGGCAAGAAAAATTAACATTTTAGTTAACCTTTTATTTGTTATGTTAAAATGACATAAAAAGTTTTTACCGTTAATTAACATTATATTTGTTATTTAAAAGGGTAGGATAGGATCACAAAGTCATAAATTACGTTTTATGCGAATTTTATATGCAAATAAAAGGAAAAGGCATTAAGTACATTTTTGTAAGTATTTTGTGTACAAGATAAGATTATTAAACTTGTTTTTATTTATACTTTTTTTGTAAATAAAAGAGAAGAATTAAGAACCATATTTTTGTTTACATTGTACATGTATATAGAGGTTCATTTTTCATTGTTAGATTTAAAATAATAATTTTTATCATTAGTTGAGATGCAATAGAATTTGTAGATTTCAAATTTATATTTTTATCGTCGTTTGAGATGCAGTAAAAAGATCGTATTAAAATTTACACTTTTTTTTATATTTTTATATTAAACAAGAAGGTAGATTTTAAGAGGAGATTTTCATCGACATGTTAAATGTGATATAAGAGACAAATTTACAAAGAATATTTTATTTACATTTTTGTTGTAAATAAAATGTTAGAAAAGGAGATTTCATCTGTATTGTCAAAATATAGTGGAAACAAAATAGCAGAAAGTATATTACACTTTTTATTTCGTTTTTATGAAAATAATAAGTTGAACTTTAAATTATATTTCTATTGTCACGATAGCGACAAATGAAAAGTAGATTTTAAATTATATTTTATTGTCAACATAAAAAGACAATAAAAAGGATTACATCTGAAATTGTCATTTTTATCAAAATCAAAATATGATAAAAGAGGGGACAAGACCATGATAAGAGAGACTATACTGGTTTGTTGTGTGTTGATTGACTTGTTTGAATCGCCAACGAATTTATATTTATATATGAATATAAATATTAATTAAATTTAAGTGAATCGCGTGCGGTAGTTTGCGTTTCGGAATCGTAACTTCAAATGGTTATACAGAAAGATCCAACCGCCGGATTTTCCAAAACCGGACCCGTTAGGACCGTCTTGGGAAAATCTTTCCAACGGTAGAAATTTCGTCAAAATCCAACGGCCAGATTTTGAGATAAGTGTAAATTAAATTTTGGGAAAAACAGCGCCATGGCGACTATTGACCTGGAGCGTCGTTAATTAAATTAAGGTTATTTTTGATTAATTAAAAATAGTGAAAATCGTTATAATATATTCTTAGCGATATAAACTGGTTTTGCAATTTATAAAACCTCGAGAATTTTTTGAAAAGACTGAGGTAAACTCATTTCAAATAATTATAGGGAGATATCCAAATTGAAGAGTTGAAGACGACGGTCGAAGACCGACGATCTTCAAGGCGGATGTTTGTATTGCTATTGTTGGCCTTGATGGGTGTAGCTACCTTGATGGGTTGATGGTAGTGATCGTCCGGACGTTCTTGTTGATAGTTCGGATTTGCGAGTGTCTTTATTTCCCACGAAATAAGACAACTCCGGTTTCGTTCAGACCCAGAACGGACTGGTAAATGGACAGCATGCCTGACATTGAAATTTGTGTCATGTAAATAAATTGATTTTTATTTAATGTATGAATGCATGGTGGCAGAGAATTTATTCTCTCTCTTAACATCCTTTTGTATATTGAATGATTATCAATCGCATGATATGAGTTGTTGATGTGACATGCCAAGTTGCCAAGGCTTATTGTTGCAAAGCAGGGCCTTGTATGAGGATCAAAGCATAGTCTATTATGGACACAACTTTGTGTATAGGTTACTTCTCGAGCCTCACACCCCGGTGGAGTCTAAAACCGGAGCAAGGCACAGGGAGTGTGCACGTTTCTTTCTAGCTAGAAAGTGGTGCCAGTGGCCTACCAGCACTGATATTTACTATGTGGTTGTTGGATTTGAGGTATCTCAGTTATATTGGTCGCTACTGGCCAATTTAGAGATCCGTTAGGATCGGGAAACGTGTGTTCAGGAATTGCCAATACATTAAGCGTTAACATATGTACCGGCCCTGCAGGATCCAAGGGTTGGACGGAGTACCAATCCTGGAGCATTGCTAGAGTATCTCGAATCGGTAAGGATCTCGCTCCTAGCCTTGACTCAGTATGGAATCCCAACTTTCCAATATGAGATGACAGACTTGATTGTATACTTATTATGGATACATAGTAGGATAGAGTACTATGCTGTCTAGGATTAATACATTTACTTTGAAGTAATTTAAATCATATTATGCACTTATGATATTAAAATAGTATTTGACTCGTACTCTGCATTTTTTTGATCATTATAAGGTAAAACACTATCCTCTGGTGTGCGTTGCATTGTGTGATGGGACCTGAGTCTTATAATGATTTCATTTTTTACAAAAAGCATTGCGTTATTCTTTTTATTTAATAAATATATGCACAGACAATCTATTGGACCCGTTCCACGAAAGTGGCGTGGTCCTTAGATTTGTAATATTCAGTAGTTAATATAGATTTCTCATACCAGTCCCATGACTGACTCGTATTTCGTTTCACTTTGCAAACTCGGGTGCGCTCTCTTCACACGGGCAGCCAATTGACAGGTTTGGTTTAGCTTTGCTTGGAGTTCTTCTTCCTCTCTTTGAGAAGCTTTCTTCATTCTTTTTGAGTTCTATTTGAGGATTTAGTGGAAGAGTTTCTAGCTTGGAGTTTCAGAGATTTGCTGTTGTAAGGTGTGACTTGAAGCATGGAGACCTATCATCTTTCTTTCTTTCATCTTTTTCCTTCAATTGGATATTTCTGGATCTTTAAACATTGAAACTTATTTCGGTTCTATTTCTGTACTTAGGAGTTGTTTGGGACATGTTTATCGTAATTGGTTCTTGATGTAATAATTTTAGACTTCTGTGATTGTGGGACTCTATATTTTGATGACATCTATTTCCGGTGCCATGATGTTGTTATGATGTAGTTTTCTTATACTTATGTTGTTATCTGTGTTATGTATTGCCATATTTATGTTGTATTCCAAATGATCGTCCTTATTTTCGTTATGCGGAAGTTTGGGGTTGTAACACCCCGTGAATTCTATGACTGTGAAACTCACAAATTAAAGTATAATTAATTTCAAATCAAAGAACTAAGGGAAACGAGATACGCCATTGCGTTCGTCTCGGAAAAATACGCGAAATAGAGTCCGAGTTTTCGAAAAACGGATATCGTATGAAGAAGTTACGGACGAACGAAGTTGGGCGAAAAACCGGAAAACAGGGTCAGAATGCACTGGCGCACTTGGGAAGTGCGCCAGAACAAAAATGCACTGGCGCACTTGTGAAGTGCGCCAGTACATTTTTGACCTGGCGCACCTGCCAAGTGCGCCCAGGTCAAAAATGACCTGCTGGCCAGGTCTGGTCTAGCCCTGGCTGGCCAGGTCGGTGTGTGGTCGAATTTCTGTGGTCTGCTTTGTCATTAGGGCTAGGTGGCGGGTTTTTATTGGTCTCTCTTCCTAATGAATGGCTACGATCTAACCTAGCAACATCAATGGTCCTAATCAATTCCTAACCTCTATATAAACAACCCTAGACTAAACCCTAATCTATTCATTCAAAATAAGATTATAGCCGCCATGTTGCTGAGGAACGACAAAGAGTAGCCGCCGACTAGAGAGAGAGTTAGGAAGAAAGTTCTAAAGCCTAAAGCAATTCAAACAACCTAAAGCTAATCAATTCAACAAAGGAATCGTGTCTCTTAATTAGAGAATTCGCCGCAACCATTGTAAGTAGAGTATTACTTTGGTATAAATAAACAACTGTGTTGATATGTATGCTTGAATTGTGGCAATGGAAGTAATTCATGTTTGTGCAAAATTATGTTATTCATTATAAAGAACTACATGCGGTAGTTCTATGCAAATATACGTTTGGAATATTGCGCAAATTATGTAATCTATGTTGAAGCTACATGTATGTAGTTGAGTGAAATTTATGCAAGTTTGGGGCTTTGTTATTATGTTGTCATGATGTATATTTTGTGCATAAATCGTTTTGCAAGCAATTGAGACAAGTTTGGTTGTTATAGTTCATATGAAACTATGTTGGAATTTTGACACCATAATCCATGTATAAAGTCATGCTTGTGAATATGGCTAGGCTATGAATGATATTTGGCATAATTGAAATCTATGATTAAGTCTATCTTGTTTAAAAGAATTATATGATGACATATGTGAGACATGGCTAGGTTAGACTCAAAAATCCCTTTTTGCAAGTTTAAAGCAAACACCATGATTAGGAATATTTATGCATAAGTATATTTATACCATCGTTATGTGATTAGACTTAAACCATGATTAAGTTGAACTATGCTTTTGTGTTAGTAACAAAGTATCCCCTTTGTAAACATGTAGAAACCTTATGAACATGACATGTTTATGTTTATGCCATGAACAAAAATTTAACTTTATTTATGCCATGCTTATGTTTGACATTATGCCATGTTTATGCTACAAGTATTTATGCCATGCTTATGTTTGACATTATGCTATGCTTATGCTAGAAATATTTATGACATGCTTATGTTTGACATTATGCCTAAATAAGAATATAGGTTCATGTTGTAGTTAAACCTATGCAAGTTCACATGCTTTGATTTATGTCACCTATGTTGCCACTATGCAAGTACACCAATATCTATTTTGTATTTCCAACGTCGTATTGCAAGTTCATGCGCTCACCTTCCCCTCTTTGTGTATACGCCATAAGGCTCCCCTTTCGCATGGCTAAATTGGGCTTTAAAAGGCTAAGCCCAATATATATGAACGGACGTGTAAAACGGGGGAAAATAACGTTGGGTTAAAATGAATTAATGAATGAAAATATAAAATAGAAGGGCCCAAATTCAAGTATGGGTTGGGCCCGTGATTGGTGTAATCTTTACACCATTAACTTAATAATGGGCCGCAAATATTTACATATAAGAAATAAAGAAGAATGACAAGATATGTAAATGTAGAACATACGATGTGTTTAACCCGAGGTTGGATTGAGTTGTGATGTAAACCTGCCCGGAACCGCCCGGCTGTCCAGTAGTCACAACAATACCTATCCAATGTGGGAGGTTAAACATGGAGCCCAGCAAGGACCCGAGGTTAGACTGAGTTGTGGCGTAAGACTGCCCGGAACCAACCGGCAACAGGCAGCCACAACAATACCTGTCTAATGTGAGAGGTCAGGGCCTTAATAAGACAATTAAGGCTGAGTCAGGATTGTTAGGATTAAGTGGACTAAAGACTTAATCAAAATGGAATATGCTAAACTAAATGGACTGGTGGGGTTAGGTTAGAAACACTTAACCAACTTAGCATGTTGGCTAGAGATAGAAAACCTAGTAACGGGGGACCCTTTTCAGCAGTAACCCTAAAAGGTGTATCAGGATACCCTGAAACTAGGCAGGGTGGGGCACGATTACTGGGCTGATTGTAAGAGGTCAAATCGACGGCGGTGGTGTAGCAGTGTAGGTTCTAACGGAGTGCGGGCGTGCACACACTCCGGCGCAGAAAAATAAGGCACTGGACACCAGTAGCATACCTGTGCACTCTAAGGTTGTGTCGGGTTGCCACTATGGGACTTGATACACCCCATGGTGGGACCAGCATAGGTAACTACAGACATCGGGGGCCGTAAGACACATGTAACTATGCGAGTAGGAGCCGATCATCATTGAATGGATCACATCACCCTGATTATGGGTGCCAGTTGGAAACTAGTTTATATGGGTTCAGAGATTAACATGGGGTACGATAGTATATTCGACCCTAGATAACTTAACCAAGTTTATAATGTTGCCCACTTCCTGTTTTACTTATCATACCCAGTTCTTTATTCATAGACAAAGTAGTACTAGACTTACTCAGGCTTTATGTCTGACTCTATTTTCTTTCGTCTTCTTTCTTCCGTTCCCCCCCCCCCCCCCAGGTCCTCAGGGAGGGAACACAGCAGCTTGATCAGCCTCAACATCCAGTTTGAAGAAGAGAAATGTATTGCTTGGACTTTCCTGTTTTGAACTACGGCTTTGGACACACTCTATGGGGCTTTTGCAGTTTACTTATGTTTTATTTATGCTTCTTTAAATAATGTACTCAAGACAGATTATGAAAGTATTATGTTATGTTTTTTGGAAAGGTTGTTGTTGTAACACATATTTGACTTTATGAAATAAAAGTTTGTTGTTCTTCCGCTGTTTGCAAAATATGTGTTCTTATATCTGTCTTGTATATCTGTGACTTGTACTTATAAACCTCCACCAAAATTAGGGCATTCCCTTTGAGAGTGACCCTAACGGAGGTGGGGTGTTTCAGGGGTCATCGCAATATTTCTATGTAGTTATTATTTTTCTCATTCCATTTCTTTCGCATATAACTTCTCCTCAATTTAAGCCATGTTTCCCTATTAAACTCTTTTTTGGAAAATAAATTATGAACATAATATTTCTTCCACTTTATTTTCTTAGACCGTATAAAGTATGCGTCCATTCATTATAAGATTCGTTTCCATTTATTTGTACTCATCCTACCACTTTTGTCATGTGTCCATACAATATAAAATTCATTTCCATTTATGTTGTGTCCATTCTGCCACTTTTATTCCTTTAATTTATGAGAAAACATTTAAGTTGATTTTATATGATTTGAATTTATATACACGGTTAATGAATTTATATGATTTAAATTTATATATACGGTTAATGAATTTGAAAATATGTTGTTGCATGAATGGCTAATTAATTGTTGTCAGTGAGTGATGGTTGTCAAATAAATGCATTTGAGGTGCATTAACGTATAACGTGTATTTGGAGTTTTGTTGGTTGATTGCATGTAGAAAATGAATTTATCAAATGGGGGTTGAATGTATCCATATATGATCAAATGCATTTATGCGTCTCAAATACATGCAATCAATCAATAAAATTCCAAATACACGTTATATATTAATGCGCCTCAAATGCATTTATTTGACAACCATCACACACTGACAACAATTAATTATCCATTCATGCAACAACATATTTTCAAATTCATTAACCATGTATATAAATTTAAATCATATAAAATTAACTTAAATTTGTTCTCACAAATTAAAGGAATAAAAGTGGCAGAATGGATACAACATAAATCGAAATGAATTTTCTGTTGTATGGACACATAACAAAAGTGGTAGGATGAGTACAAATAAATGGAAAGAATCTTATAATGAATGGACGCATACGGTATATGGTCTAAGAAAATAAAGTGGAAGAAATATTATGTTCATAATTTATTTTCCTAAAAAGAGATTAATAGGGAAACATGGCTTAAATTGAGGAGAAGTTATATGCGGAAGAAATGGAATGAGAAAAATAATAACTACATAGAAATATATATATATATATATATATATTAATGAATTTGAAATTTACATTCAATTGCAATGAGTCAACAATTTTTATTAAGCAGAGCAGTTGTTAAGCTAATGGACAGTAACTGATATTTTGTTATAAAAAAAACATTTGTAATATTTTTTACAATAACCTATAATTAAATGAGAAGCAAAATAATCAAGGCATAGGATATATATATATATATATATATATATATATATATGAATTAATGCGTATTTTGCATTGTGTTGTAATATATATATTTGGAAATTATGTTTGTATAAATTGTAAGGTTAATGATAACATTAATTAAGAATGGTAATTACATTGAATGTTCACTTTATATAAATAAAAATAACGATTGCAATAGATTAATTGACTAGTGCGGGAAACCAGTTGTTATTTAATTCGTAGGTGATAAATTGGAAATAAATTACAATTAATACACAAAATTTATTGTCATAATTTCATGCATGGTATGTAGTATACTTTATATATATGTGTTAAAAGAAATTTATCGCCATAATAATTTTTTTCCCTAAATTTTGTTGAGCATTTCATGATATATATATATATATATATATAATGAAAGATAGCAATGACATTAAGGTTTCTTGTGCATGAATAAATAAATATAAATAAAGAGATAATTGCTACGTTTGTTAATAATTTTTTTTATTTAATTTGAAAATGGAATATTTAAATTTTGATGCTTTTCCTAACAAAATTTCCTTAAAGTAAATATTTAAATTGGTTCTGATTTTCTGGGTTGTTACAATCTCCCTCACTTAAAATCTTTTCGTCCTCGAAAAGAAACTGAGTTTAAGGTTGTTTAACTAACCAACTCAACCTTCACTCTTTTAATTGGTTTCTAAAATCTTATTAGTTGATTAACTTTTCAAATATATATATATATATATAACTTTTATCTATTAAAAAAATCATATTTTCTAAGATCGAATTATAAATATAATCGCAAATACGTTAATTATGAAGTTGTTACTCTCAACTCATTCTAGAGCATTACTAACCCCATCCCGAACGAGTTTTTTCATTTTAGGATACAACTGATCCTATCTCTAATGAGTATTCTTTTATAGGATATTTCTAATCCTACCTCTGACGAGTCTTTTGTTCAGTTCTAACGAGTCATACCCCAAAGATTTGAGCTAACCAAAGCTCAGATACCAACTGTAACGATACGACTTTTGCCCGGACCTAATCGATCGCAAGATTGACTAAAACCATTCAAAACCCGCATATGTTAACTTTGGGAATACAACACATTTGAACAAATAACAGAAGACTTTTATAAACATTACAATAATGTTACATCAGAGTACATCGAATATAATACAACAGCGGGAGAATAAATTTACAATTGATTTAATACAATGCAGCGGAAATAAATAAACTGATATAGCGGAAAACTATCCATGTTCTGGACACAGCTTTAAGCTTCGATCCAGAATCCTGCTCAATAGATAAATATTTGCAAAGCAAATCACTCGACTGCTCGTGTGGAAAAGAGGGAACCCGATATTGCAAAGTGAAACAAACTACGAGTCATCCATGGGATTGATGTGAGAAATCTTACTACACTAATAATATGGCTAATCACTGTACCACGCCGCTAACGCAGAACAGGTTTATTCCAATGGATTTCCAGTGCATAAGTTTTATAAATTTTTAAGTCAAAAACAACGCAATGCTTTTTAGAAAATGAAATCATTATAAGACTCATGTCCCATCACAAAATGCAACACAAATGGGGGATAGAGTTTTACCTTATAATGATAAAAAATGCTTGATAAGTAGAAAATAATATTATTAATATTATTATTAGTGTCTAATATGTTTCAAGAATACTTCAAAGTAAATGTATCAATCCTAGACGGCATAGCTACCATATACTATGTCGCCATATATAGGTTTACAATCAAGACCGTAATGTCATATTAGAGGTTGGTTTCCATCATGAGTCAAGGCTAGGAATTATCTCCTTACCGATTCGAGAAACTCTAGCAATGTCTCAGGATTTCCCGCAGTGAACCCTTGGATCCTGCAGGGCCGGTCCAGAAATAACGCTAGTGGATTGGCAATTCCTGAACACACGTTTCCCGATCCTATTGGACCTATAAATTGGCCATTGGCGACCAATAAGAATATCCTAGGCTCCACATTCCATCAACCAAATAAGTAAAAATGCTGGGTCTTCTAAAAACCCAAACACCACTTCTAGCTAGAAAGAAACGTGTGCACTCCCTGCGTTCCCTTGTCCCGTTTTTGACTCTACCGGGGTGTGAGGCTCGCGAGGTAATGTAATACACAAAGCTATACCAAAATAGGCTATGCTTTGATCATCATCCACAAGGCTCTGCTTTTCAACAAAAGCCTTAATCAATTGCATCTTGGCACATCACATTGACAGTCCATATCATGCGATCGATAACTACCAATATATAACCTTCGAGCTCGTGCGTCTCAAAGAAGAGTGTTATAGCAAAAGAATAAATTCCCCGCCACCTCAAAAATATATTAATAGATATCAATATAATTACATGTCATGAAATTCAATGTCGGACACGCATCCATTTACAAGTCCGTTCTAGGTCTGAACGAATCTGGAGTCACCTAGGTGCTTGCATATCCGGACGATCAACATGTACGTCCAGATAACTACCACTTTAACCCTTTATTGGTAGCTAGCCAATGCCAGGCATCAGTAGTTATCCTTTCGATGTGAAGATCGTCGGTCTTCAATCGTCGTCTTTAAGATCTTCAATTTAGATCGTCGTATGACCATTTAAAATGAGATTTAACTTGGTCTTTTCAAATGATCCTCGCATATATATATACAAGTGTGTACCCCGTGCTACGCATACGGGTGTTGTATAATGTCAAATTAATTTTTTACGTATTTGAAAACTAACTTGTGTGAAATGAATTAATGAAGAAATGAAATATCTAAAATTTTGGTACCAAATTTTGATGTTTGTTGGGTTAGCCCATTTGATTTGGTTTTCATATGTAGTTACTGGTTGGTGTAATATTATGTATGTGTATATGTGTGATATAGAAAAAGGACAGAAATGATAGTCAAGTAAATGTACCTCACTATGGCAGATGTTATTTGTGTTGTAGGTTTAGAAGATGTAGTATATGAAGTGCACAACAGTTTTGTTACATATAGTTTGTTCTGAAGTAAACAGACGTATTTGTCGATCAACTTATAAGGAGAACAGTTTCTACTCCGTCTGTGTATGATTTTATTTGTAAGTATGCATTATAATTGTAGTATGTTAACGTTCGTGGACGTATTTGGCAGTGAGTGTAATAACAGAACACTATTCAAATTGGATTAGAAATATAGTACAAATGTAAAAGGGTAGCAGAGTATATGTTGTCACTTACACATATTCAGAATAACTTTTCAGTACGTCAAATTAAACGCAGGTCAGACATATGGTAAGCCCATATGTACAGATGTAGTTAAAATATGAAGAACACATAACAAACACATGGTTATACATTGGCACAATAGGAAGTTACAATGTCATGGATACAAATATGCACAGGCGCATATGTGGTACAGGAGAAAGAACTGAGTTTAAACTGCGCACAAAGCAAGTACAAATGGACATGGTGCGGGAAATAAAAAATTACGGAACTAATATGTGCAGAGGGAAAAAAAGCATAGTTCGATGGGTAGTGCGAAGATGGAGGCAGGGGAGTCGAAGATGGTTGACGTCTATTTTTTCTTTCTTTTCTTCAGTGTTTGTTTTTCAGTCTTTGTTTTACCACGACTGTGAGTTACTTCACCCTGAATAAGATTAAGATCTGAGTTAGTTAAAAGTAGAGGACTTAGGTGAAGATACATATGTCAGGAATCATATGGGTAAGCCTTACCTGGCTGAGTGTGTCCTGCTGTGACGAACATGTAGGCGCAGGAGTGTGATTGGTCTCGTTGGGACCAATATAAGCATAGTTCGATTCCTGTACAAAGTCAGATAGTGAGTTGATGTGTACGGAATAGGTAGTAGTTAAATATCGAGGATAAGCGGTGGAAACCTCATATATTTTTTTCTTCCCCTTAATATCCACTCGGACGTTTGCTGTGTGGTATAAATACGTATGTAAATAACTGCGTCAGAAAATGTATATTGAGTATAAGTATAGGGGACAAAGTCATACAGTCGTTGGTTAAGGTGCTTGACTCAAACGTTTGCTGGGTCGATGCCAAATCTCGTGTGTCATTGTCTTCTATTTTGATCGACTTTGCAGTGGTAGGTGCGTATGGCTGGTGCACATTACAAATTCTGCTAACAGTAAGTGATTTTGCACGGTTGATTATCTCGTACTGTGTTGGTTTAAATTCAAAACATGCTTCCACTCCGAGTAGCATGTTAAATATTTTATCAACCATGTCGGCTCCGTTGTCCTGTTTTGAAAACAGTGGCTCTTAATGATAACTAAGTTATGCGTGTACAAAGTAATTGTCGTATTTGTTGTACGTGGATTCATATATCTGTGCCACCGATCATGTAGTAATAAAAGGGAGGTATAATAATTTAATACCTTTTTTGATAGATCAAGCATGTCGTCAACATTTCGTTTGAGCAACGTAGCAGCTTCCTTATCAAAAGAAACGACAGTAGCAGAGGCAGTGTGGTCAAAAACTTCCATGGACAATCGATATCTATTGAATATAATGTGTTAGCACGTAAGTGGATAAATATGCTTAACTTAGATTAGCCAGACCTGTTTAGTGGGTTAGGAACAGGGGAGTTGCATTTAGGGCAGACAAAAGAAGTTCTGTCCTTTGTTACTGTCTTCCTACATAGTGGGCATGATAGATAAGACCATCCATTTGAAGTGTTAACCTTCATTATTGTTGCAAGAACAACATATTTTTTCCCCTGTATATAGGTAATCGTAGTAATGTTAACTTTCAGTATTAATATTTCTAAAATAATAATAGTATGAGATGGTGCGAAGAAAGTACATGACAGTCATTTGCTTTAATATCATTTAACATAGTTGAAATGGATGTACGAACTTGAGTATCTTCCCTTGGTGAGCCTAAGTCCCAGTGATGATCAATTGTTTTTATTTTACCATCTTCACCTTCCGGTAATCTGCTACGGTTGTAGTTTCAATACACGAAGTGTTTAGTAATCATGCAACTGTATAGGAAATTTATGTGAAATGATTAAATACCTGGGAAATAGATTTCTGTTCAGTGCATACTCTAAGTTACAATACATTTGGGTATCATTTGTGGATGAAAAAGTAAACTCGCCTACAAATAGGTATTAACATTATTAGGGTGTGCCGAACAATTATAAGTGAAGAACTGATTTGGAAGTCTACCTCTAAACAGTTTAACCGACATTGCTGTGAAGATAAGGGATGCTGGTTTGTTATGTGATTCCGCGGTTGGCACAATTAAACCTGTCTTGTCTGCCCAGAGCGTGATAGACGCAGTTTTTGAGCTGTATGACAAATAGAAGAATTTAGTATAATGTATTTTTTATTCAAATAAAGTGTAATCATATGTTTGTTATGAACCCAGAAGTGAGAAGAGTTAATTCTCTCATTATAGTTTGACATCCTCTTCTTGTTGTGTTAGGCTTGACTCCGGAAATGGAATTAAGGACACCTGCAATATCTGTTTGTGGGGTTTAATAAAAATGTTAGGGAAAAAAGTCCAGAAGGATTACTATTTGAGCGGGTTTGTACGTACAAAGTTAAACCTTAGTTTTGTAAACGGATAGTTACCTATAAGCTGGTCCAGTTTATCGACACGTTGGGCTAGAACATCTTCACCAACAAATTCAAACTTATATTTGGGGATGTCATACAGTGTTGGTGACAAACTGTTCACATGAGTGTCCCTACGTAAGATGATCATCAAAGGTTCGTTGATTGGACGATAGTCAGTTTTTGATGGATAGACATTGAATGATTCAATTTCGTAAATTGATTGCTCTGTAAAAGTGTGTACGAATTTGTCGAGCAAATTTTTTGGAACGACAGCATGCATTTGGTTTCCCAATGAGTTAAAATATAATTCAGTTGTGTGAAGAAATTTGTTCATGTTGAATGAAATGCGAAAAGAGTAAAGAGTCCGGAGACTTACCTGAATGTCAAGTAGTTGAAGATTTAATGAGTAAATTTCTTTAGTAACCTTTGTGATGGAGTTCCAAATTCTAGATGCTCTAACGATGATCCGATCCCAAAATGGTCCAGGAGCTAAGTCAGACAGTAGTGGAGTCAGCCATGGTTTGAACTGGAAAGGGAAAACAGACATACTGATGAGAAAAAAATGTGGTGTGAATAATGATAAGTATTTGGTGTACTGTACATGGAGGAGAAGATAGTACATGCCTGTTTGGGTTGCTTTGTGAGTACGTTGTTGGTTGAGAGTAAAGAAGAGCAGTGATGATGAGGAAGGAGGACAGGGGAAAAACGTGCAGTTATAGGATGATAATTGACGTTAGAAAATGAGAAGGTTAAACTGTCCAAGTGGATATCAGTTATGTAAAGTGGATGCAGTTATGGAAGAAAATGGGTTGACTGCTGTTGAGCGGTTGGATAAAAATATAGGCGGAAGCAGTTTAATACAGTTCCAAATTTTTTTAACTTGCATGTTATTAGTTAAAAATAGGGTCCACGATGTGTAGAAGAGAAAGGAGGCAGTAAGGTACCAAACTGATTGCAGCACGTGTCATTGTGGGATGAAGAAGATAATTTGGCATGTTGGCAGGAAAAATAGAAGTGGAGATGTGGCATATTTCCTGTGTTGAATAAAGAACGGGTCTGATATAAAATAAGTTTTAATGAATAGGATGAATAAATGGGTAGATTTTTGGACCGGGCCTTCGGCCTAAAAGGGTTTGTGCTCAAAATTTTGTTCTTCATGGCTCGCAACCTGTTAAAACACCCATTGGGACAAACAGGTCAGGTAATGCTGTCATTTATGCAACCTGTTAAAACAGACGTTCAGACGAACAGGTTAGGCCACAACAGTATGATGACTTAGCGTGGAAATTGTTGCAATATAACACAACTCAGTGTGTGTCCTCCCTGAATTTTATTTTGTATTGAAAGCACGTGGTTTCAAACTGAGAAAATGTTAGCATACAATTTTGTAATTATTGTTGGTGCGAAGATGAAGGAATACACTAAATATTTGATGGTTGTAAACAACGACGGGGTTTGGAAAAGGCAATAACCATCTTAACAAATTCAGAACACGTACGTCACCATTTGGTTGAAAAAAAATTTGTGCATAGTGTGTTTGAAGAACAAAAATTTGTGCAATAGTGCATAAAATGTAAGTGAAAGAAATATTTACCGTATAAGATTAAAAATATGTATCATCCTCTACCTGTACGTCCGAAAACCGATTGCTCCATTTCAACTTTTTTACTGAAGTTATATTCTAACAATGTACGACTGCTTGCTCGTCTGTATGAGCGGAAGCATCTGAATTTCTGCATTCATGATAGCGCCTTTTTTTGCTAATACCTCTGCTTTCGTATGATTCAATATTTGATGGCAAGGATGTGAAAATGTTGCTGATTTTACTTCCTCTTGCAGTTGAGAACAATTTTGCACTGTCTCTTCGATAAACCAATTTGTTTCCAATTATGAGTGCACTGTTAGGTGTTTCTGGCTAGATGCTTCCGAAACCACGTCCTCAAACCTCGTGGTAAATGTATAGTCTGACCGTGAGACCGATGACTTGTAAAGCCAAAACATTAAGACGGTATAATGATTGTGATGTGAGTACAAAAGTATATTGTGCATTAATGAATTCGCAATGCTTATCCATTATAATTTTGTGGTTCTGTAATGTTAGCTGGGGGCTGAGTGTTCACCTTTAATATATTTATGGAATCGTCTGTTGCGTCTTAGTTGGAAAGAAGCTTCATTTGAAATGATGATGAGCGTAGGACTCGTGAACTGTTGTACAGCCGGATAGTTGAAGTGAAGAAAGCTCAGTGGTGATACGTGGCTAGTTGAGTTAAAGAGCATCTCAGCTGTTTGTTCCATAATTTCATTGATTTTGAGCTTCAATGTTGTCCAAAATTACTGCAAGTAGATATGACAAAGAATGATACTGTTGAAATAAAACAGTGAAATATAATATATAAAAACTGACGTGAATTTATAATTTCTTGTTTATTGGTTGAGCAAATTAAAAGAAATGCAAATATGCATTGTTCAAGCATAAGGTAAACAATTAGCAGAACTGTGTTCTAAGATTACAGGTTAGGAAAAGAAAAAATACTGATATTCTGTTTGATTCATTTTGGGTTAGTAAACATTATGAAAACAGATATGTTTATAGTTTAATTGAGAACGTTACAAACCATCGACGAAAAGTACTTCATTTATGCATAAGTGCCGTCGTTTAGTAATTGAATGTGCTGGACTGAAGTTGTTGATGGTTATTAATTATTATCAGGTTTTGAAAATTCATTATCGTGAAGGTAAAATTAAATTTAAAAGGGAAGAATGTGACAATCATGTATGACGCGTTATGAACTTTAACTAATCAGGTGGAGACCGCACGCACACTGTAACTAATGTGCTGTCATCGTAAACTGGAATAAAAGTAAGTTAAAGTAGTTAACTGTTCGGAAACGTATTACAGTTGATAATCTGACTGTGTGGTGTGTAAGATGACAATAGAAACATTGACGTCACAAATTTAATGTTTGAAGCAAACAGTTAATGTCGTTGAAAAAACTGACATAAATTTAACCCAAGTTATTATATGCTGGAAATGTTTGTAAATAAAATGAATCAGAGTAACCACAGTTTGCAGATTAGTTGCAAAAGATTCTAAGACTCTTGTGCAAACATGTGAATCCTGTATGAGGTAATATTTAGCGTTTGAAATTAAATGTCTGTTCGGGTTGTCGTACTATATTTCATATAATCTTATTGTAATGCAAACAGTACAGTATTAGGTTATGAATAATTCATAACTCTGTTTTATGTCAGTTTGACAGGCGAGGTAATTGTGGCAAACGATATAATCAATGAAACATGAAATATAGCATAACAGATGAAGATCCATTGGATAGTGGAAATGATAAAATATAATGTTTTACGTCGCTGGAGTCCAAGCAGAAATAGAGATGTCCGTTGCCATGTACACCAAACTGCCATTATAAGGAGATGAGCATGACAGATTCGAAAGCAACATAAGTAGCGATGATTTAATATAAGGTATATGGGTAGGATATAGTCATGAAAGTATAATCCCGAGTAAAATCGCCCAAATTAAACGAATATAGCATGCATGACATGAGTTACGTTGGACAGATAAACAATATATTGTTACAAGATTTCATGTTTTCTGACTTGATCATGTGCTAGGTACATGGCAATAATAAAAATGTGTAAGACTTAGCTCAATCTAATGTTGCAGACGTATGGTGTAAGCATATAGGTTTTGCAGCAAATATGATGCAACAAAATATAAATATAAATATATATGTATAAAATATATATATATATGTAATTTTTACTCAGGTTTTGATAATATACAAAGTATGAACATTGGTTACGCAAGTTTGGATTCCACCAATATAAACCATTTGAATTTTCTTGAGCAGTGGATGTTACATGAAAAATGACCGTTGCATCATAGGGAAGTGAGAAAAGTAAATCACAGGATAGGGATGCTGAGGTTTCTCTAATGCTAGACAGATAGGAAAGAAAAATGGTTGAAAGTGATTAAAAATTTAGAAGGTCATGTTAATGAAAATGAAAATAAAAACTGGGTGGTATTAAAATTAGTATAGCAGAACTTCGGAAGAAGATGGCTGGACTTAAAAAGGTAACATAGTAATTAAATTTATATGTTGACTGGTATTAAGAGCTTAGTAAAAACTTGTAGATATGAAATTCGCAGTAAAAACTGCTATTATGTTAAAAAAAAGGAAGAAAAAAATGAGCATGTACTGGTTCAGAAGCGAAATTGCAATGAATAATTACGTTGACAGGAGTTAGAACTGTTTGCTCTACCTCATATGATATCATCCTAATCGGGTTCCTGTAAAAACAGAAAAGCGCATGTTAGATAAGAAGTTTTGTCACTTATTTTTTTTAAACTGAGAACATGATAACATAATAAAATAATAAGTAGAGTTAAAATTCAATGTGATTATGACTTTAATGACCCATGTTTACCTGAAATGAATTGCGATCATATAATAGTTAGTTGTATAAAGTTTGCTGAAGTTGTGGTTGGAGGAACAAACAAATGCATAATGATTACCATTTTCTAATAGACATTATAAATAATACGTTCACTTCGTACCAGTTTGTAAAAGATTGATAGTAAAACAATTCAGGGTGCATACAACACACACTCAATTTTAAATTTTATCTTCCAAAATTCGGCGATGTCAAGTAAATTAAGTCATAATTTAACATTAGGTATGTTGAGAAGCATGTAAAAATCTGACAGTTATTAAATTAGCTGAGGTGATGTAGATATAAAAATCGACGGAAAAATAAAAGTAAAGTAAGTAAACGGGGATAGAGTCACGGTGAGCAGATGTAGTTTCCAGTGAATATATAAATAATATGAGATGAATAATTTCAAGCAGTCAAATGTGAACCATATTAACCGTGTCGTCCTACTAAGTGCACTGTGGAAATTTAAAAAGTTTAAAAAATGGATGCACATGTCATTGTTATCACACACATCAACACGCGCTTAAGCAGAACGATATCCGCTATAGCAGGAGATGAAAAACTAAGTATAGTGTAAAAATTGAACTAAATTATTACGGAGGAGACGTAAAAGGGGTGGAAGTAATCATAATGCAATAAAACATTTCTACAAAATTCATGGACACAACTGTATTTACAGTCAAATACAGTACCATAGAAATCGGTATGGATACGTATGTAGGGAATGTGACATTGAATAAATGGCTTGTCAAGAGATAAATCTATACACTATTTGGGATTCGGTATCATCAAATCTAAATTTTTTGAAAAATTAAGCGTAAAATGTATAATGTAGCGATATATGGTATGTCCAAAAATATAGCAAAAATGATATTAAATTTTATTTAACAGAGTTGATACTTGTAAACCGGAGAGGTGTTAAGTAGCAAGTGTGATATGAAAATATTTGAGAACGACTCATATTGCACATCTTTCCCACAATGTTTGCAGAACATCCCTATGCATTATTTCTAATATTTACTATGTGCTTCTGTAAGGTAAACCTAAACTTGTAATCTAAGTTCCGTTAGAGAGTAATAAGAAGGAATATCAATAGTTTATTTGACCATTTGGTATGTAAAATAAGTATATGCAACAAAAGTATTTTCTTTTATTGCTAAAAAAATAAATGTAAAACTTTGAATAATGAGAATCTAAAGTAGACTGTAAATATAGTACGATATAGGAGACATGAAATGATGAGTAACAATGCATATTGAGTTGAGGGTTACAGGCAGGGGGTACATTTTTCATACCGTAACTACATTTTGAATTTGCAGACAATTAAACAAATAAATCTGCAATGCTCTGCTTACGTGCCAACTGAGCAGTACATTGGAGTTTAATCCGTGTACTCCCTGAAAAACAAAATAACTGATTATTGGATTGGCTCCTAAATAGACTTAGAATAGGTATATATGTTTAAGAGTGATGATTGTAACAACAGTAAAAGCATTTGTATGATTCCCTTATTTATTGAGATTGCAAGTAAAAGTTACACAGATCTGCCCCAGTGCCTTCTAGTTGGTCTGAATATTGGCATAAGCAGTGCTATTTTAGGACATTCAAGTGCTCCACATCCCTGAAATTAAATACGAATATTATGACTAATGTAACCAATACATACATACATATATATATATACACACACACACACGTATATGTAGCATACATTAGAGTTATGAAAACAGTTGGAAATGTTGTTTATATCTAAATCGGAGACAGTAGTCATGAAACTGACAAATAAAAAGGTTTGTGTATGAAAAATTTCAACTGGCGATATAATATAACATTTTTAAACATGGAGACAAATAGCCAATCCCAATTACCTTTTACTCCATTTTAGTTCGATGGATTGTTGAGCTGTTGGTTGCATCTTACAGTTGGCAAAAGAAATATTTATATTTGTAGATTACCGTAAACAGTTATGCATAATATTGAACACGTGTCTGGCTTATAATTAGGTGCATGTATAGTTTTTTTTATCCAAAATGTGTTAGCTTCTATTTTCTAATTAGGTATGTTTCACGCGAGCTCTAAGTGATTTGTTGTTCAAAAAATTATATATCATGGCAATTATGACAACTAAACAAAGACTATGCGTTCATTTCAGCTAGGAAGTCACCGTTTCCTTGATAAATCTAATGACAGTACTAACTAACGGTGTGGAGACGATGTTATGGAGAATCTGATTACTTCCTTGCTCGTATAATGCTTATCTTTATATGTAAAACGTATGGGTTTTTGATAGTACTTGAATGCAACAAATCAAAACAAAATGCTGTCAAATATTGTTTCATCTCACTCACCGAATAAGTACGTGTACCGAGAATTATGGGTGACAAAATGACATGCCTGAATTTTTCAGCACTTCAACCAACTTAGAAAAGTAATCAGTTTTTTTTCTCAAATTTAAAATACAGAACTTTTATTTCGTACAAAAAAATAAAATAAAATTCACAGTAACAGAATATGGAAATAAGGAATTAAAATTGCCCATTTGTTGCCAGTGAAAATACAAAATAAAATGTTAATATTATGAATATTTTTGGAGCAAAAAAAAACTGGCAAAATAACAGATTCAAAACATCATATGCCAAAAACAATGTTATATTTACGTCTGTTAATTTTATCCTTATAACAGGCGCAAGGATATCTATCTACAAATTTGACTGCATAAAATATAAGTTCAAATTCATATAATCATGCCTATATTGTACCACCCATGTAACCCAAGAGCCTATCAGAAACAAATCTTAAAAAAGCATATATGTAAATTGTTTTCACCTATGCCTTCGGTGACAAAGAAAAAAAAATTCCTTCAAATAAAAAATGATTTTGTGGTTCTAAGAAAGAGGTTATAGAGTACGATATAATATAATCCATATCTCATTTGGAAGATTTAGCCATGGATTATAAACTAAAAATTGTAGATCCAATGGTGAACATAAGTTTATGTTACGTTCGTTTTTAAGAAAATGCATCGAGCGAAAACGTAATCAATTAAAACCAAGGTTAGAGCACATTCAATCATTTCTGTTGATAATGGATACTACAGATAGGTAAAAACATATAACAAACCAAATAGGATTCATTAAATAAAACAATGGTACATTTTTTTGTACCAATTTATCAATGAACTGCATGAAGAAAAAATTGAAATAAAATATTGATCGAAGTTCCGTTTAGAAGTTAGAGGCCGCTCGCACTATTATAATAAGTGTTGAAAATACTCAACATGGGTAGAAGGTGAATGGTACGTAGTACCATAAAAGTGCAATTAGTGAGTAACATTGACTGGAAAACATGTATTAAAAGAGGTAATAAATGGAAAGCTATCTGAATCAATTTGGTACATAATTATGTACATAGTATGTTCGATAAACCCTGTAGACATAAGTGATGAGGTTAAAGTTATCAACTTGTAAAGAACCACGTATATATAACTCAACACTGAATGGACACCAGTATTATAATTCGTCCGGATTTCACACGCATTGGTAGGTTAGATGGAAGTGAGCTCTCCCACACACAGAGATAAATTTGTACCTTTGTGGCTAACTATGAGCAACAGCTTGATAGTTCATCAAAGGTTTTTCGCCATTCGTAATCATTATCCATTCACTGAAATTGACTACCGATCATATAAAACTTCTTTGAATTTTGGTTCAACGGTAAATTATGTTCCAAACTCGCTTAAAAATGGAACTGAAATGAAATTTTGGAGAGGGATTAAAATTTGGGGTTTGTTGCGAGTACACTGAATCAAATAATAGGTAGACTCATTAGCAAGACGTTATTTGATACAGCAGTCCAGAAAGATTTATAATTTGCAAATGAAAATTTTTGGAGTTGTTTGTTAAAGTATTGAATGAATTTTATGTGGTTGCCATTGATAAGGAGGAGGGGAAGTAATCGGAGAGATAGCAGGATAAATCAGTTTCTATGTTAAAAGAAAACAATGAGGCATGATACTGTTTTATTCTGAAATAACTGAAAATGCTGGATAGCTGAGTAGAGATTGGTAACTGCGTTTACATTTAATTGAAAGATAAATAAAAAATGCATAGTTTTCCACTTGGATAAAGAAATGAATTTACTTAAGCAGCAAACCTTCCAGATATGTCTAAGACGTCAGCTCAGAAGCTATGAACTGGTAGATCTGAAAAGCATGCAAGGGCCGGGTATAGGAGAGAAAATATGCAGAATTTGAAATAATCTCCCTGATTTTGGCAGCTCCGTTGCATAAACGTGTGACTGTGCCAAATAACGCAGCAGCAATCTGCTGCACTTCCAACATTTATAACATCTCTGGATTATTTATCCTCTTATCTCAGTGGAACGGATAGGTAACTGCAGCAGAGTGGAAAGTTAAAAATAACGATTATTTCAGATGCCAGAATCATAATGAAAAAAAATAAAAACAAATGAAATAATAGAAATTCATGTGCATACTCCTTCGTCTACTCAGACTTGCCTATTAAATTTTAACTACAATCAAAAACATTATATATAATCAGTTGTGTCCATGTGTTTTAATATTGCAAATGCAAACATTATAGCAGTAATGTCATAGGTCCTGAGAGGAACGTAATCAGGAGACGTTATCAGACATGGGAGTCGAGGTTGAAATTGGAAGGGGGGAATAACTGTGTGGGAAAGCTAATTTGTAAGCAGAGATAAACTGTGTGCAAATCCTGTAATAAGCGATGGCATATTCAAATTCCCTGTCAGTTAAATGTGTAAATAAATTTCATGTCAAAAAAAAACAAGAACTAATGCATAGGTATAAATATGTATTTCATGCCTGAAATCCGCAGTACTCGTGTGAAAAAAAAATGTTTTACAGCCAAAAGCTGAGTGACGTAATAGATAGATATCAGTTGTCAAATAGTTGCTTTACATGTTCCCACAACATCGGAGTACACAGTTTGTCGTGTAAAAAAATTGACAAAACATTGGACAGTAAATGGATATGGTGATTAAAAAATAACAACCAATTTGTCTTACCATTTGCTTTATCTCGCAGATGGTACATTAGAAGGGGTTTCTTTATTCCTGCAATCGCACTGTACGTCTGAAAAAACTGCACATAACGGATGGAGAAGAGCCGTAAACTTAAACATATATATATTCATAATTAGGAGTAATAATAAGAGTGGAGGAAATTGTACGTACTGATAAATTTAAGCCTGCACCATGTTTAAAATTGTGTGCTCAGTAAAGACACCGGTTTTGACCACGTAAGTCGGGTTATGGCAAAGTGTACGAACTCAAACTCTAAATTTAAAGTATGTGATAACCAAAGACAATGTGGACGTAACAACATTGTAATGAAAAAGTAGCAGTAATTTAAAATGAAATATTGATGTACGTACACATAACAGAACCAAAAAGCAAAAGAGGAAAATTAAAAAAACAGTAAAAGGTAAATGAATCCAGTTGTAATGCAGTCTGAATTTGCAGTTGGCCCACAGGACTGAAACGTATATGCAGTAAAGGAAAAAAAAATGTTAGTAATGCAGGGAAAAAAAGTATCAAATAGTGAATCTAAATTTATATAATTTATTTGTGTACCAATGTAATGTTACGTACAGCAGGAATTCCTTCAACCTGGGAGTATGCAGAGAGAAAAAAAATTAAAATCATAATAATTTGTCAGTTTTGAAAATGGGACTAAAAAGTGAATGTGACATATTTTACCGTGTAATCCATCGAAAACTTCCTTGTATAAAATATTCTTGGTCAAACCGCGAATCCCATCTTCTGATTGTCCCAGTAGAAACTTGATACCATCATACGAAGTTGTTCGGGAAACAGCGACGTATAGTTGTCCATGACTGAAAACAGGACGGGGCAAATATATGCCAACATTTTCTAATGTTTGTCCTTGGCTTTTATTTACCGTCATGGAGAAGCAAACCTTTACTGGAAATTGTCGTCGACGAAGCACAAAAGGCCATTTTGTATCCGAAGACGTGAGGACAATTCGAGGAATTAGAACTTTTGTGCCAATATTATTGCCAGTAATGATTTCCGCTTCTAGAACCCTTTCAGCAAGGCGGCTGACAACTAACCTTGTTCCGTTGCAAAGGCCTAAGCTTTGGTTCAAATTACGGAGCAGCATAACAGGTACTCCTACCTTTAATTGTAAGTTATGGTTAGGCAGCCCGGATACTTTCAATGAGTTCAAGAATTCAGGAGGGTAAAGAATATGTTTGTAACACCCCGAATTTCGGTTAATGATCAAAATTCACAAATTAAAGAATAACTAATCCCAGATGTGGGAATTAGGGGAAACGGGCTGCGTTATTGCGTTCGTCTCGGAAAAATATGCGAAATAGAGTCCGAGTTTGCGTAAAACGGGTACCGTATGAAAGAGATATGGACGAACGAAGTTAGGCAGAAAAACCAGAAACAGGCCAGAAATGCACTGGCGCACTTGTGAAGTGCGCCAGAACAAAAATGCACTGGCGCACTTATGAAGTGCGCCAGTACAAAGATACACTGGCGCACTTGGGAAGTGCGCCCGTGCCGAGCCAAGAAACCTGCACAGTTTCTAGAGAGTTCTGTGGTTGGGTGCACCAGTTTGGGGTTTGGGCTTGGTCTTAGGGCTGGTTTCTGGAAGGTGCCGAAATCTAAGGGTCCTAATCTAATTTAGGGTTAATCTAAGGGCCTAAAACACTCACCTAATCTATAAATACACCCTAATCCATACTAAAAATAGTAATGATGGCCTCATGCCGCCAAAATCAAACTTGAGAGAGCCTCCACTAATTTATGAAGGAAGTTGCAAGCTAATCAACCTCTAATCATCATCTTCTTCATATTTAGCAACTAATTCCACTTCATAAGTTTGCTAATCTTGGGTTTGGTGAGTTTCTATCACTTTAACATCAATTGCTAAAGTAAGTAGATTGGGTGTAATGAGACTTATGGTCTTGAATGCGGATTAGTGAGTTTGAATCATTTGTAATGATATGCATGTTCAATAAGTTGGTTTATGCATGTTTAACAAGTGGGTTTATGCATGTTTAATAAGTGGGTTTACGCATATTTAATAAGTGGGTTTATGCATGCTTATGCAAGCATATGAATGCTTATGCAAGTTATGTATATGCTTAAATGCAAGTTTAACATGATATGCAAGTTATGCATGCTTATGCAAGTATGTGGATGTTTATGCAAGTTATGTATATACCTAAATGCAAGTTTAACATGATATGCAAGTATGTGAATGCTTATGCAAGTATGTGAATGCTTATGCAAGTATGTGAATGCTTATGCAAGTTATGTGTATGCTTAAATGCATGTTTAACATGCTATGCAAGTTATGAGAATGCTTATACGCAAGTTCAACATGTTATGCAAGATATGTGTATGATAATACGCAAACTCATATGCAACATGTATACAAGTCATGTGTATGATAATATGCAAGTTTGGGTTAAATGTAGTTGGGTTAATATATGCTCATATATGCAAGTTGACATCCTCTTAACCCATGATAAAGTTATATGCTAAGATGTGGTTAAACCCATGATACTTGTGATGGATCTTCCCTTTATTATGTCATGAAATGAGAACGATTTACGTGGGGAACGATGGGGTTAATAAATATGTTAATAAAAGTATGATTGGGTATGATTAAGCATACCATAAAAATAAATTAACATAAGTGGGAATTTACCTATTGAGTTAGGTCTACCCCATGGGAATTTACCTATTGAGTTAGGTCTACCCATGTTATGAAAAACTGTATATTAATTAGGGATAATTAATATGGGGGTGATTAATTAGGTGTAATTAATCAACTAAGACACGAGTTTGGACCCTTTTGTAGCGGAAGTCTGCCCGGAACCGACCGGCCATCCAGCGGCTACAAATGATTGGCCCAATGTGAGAGGTCTTAGTCATAAATTAAATACGTGATTAAAGTAAAGACACGAGGTTAGACCCTTTTGATGACAGAAGTCTGCCCGGAACCGACCGGCATATCCATCAGTCATAAAAGACGGTCTAATGTGAGAGGTCTTTATGAGGTCATGATCTTAATTAATTAATTAACAAACACTTAACCATATTAGCATGTAGAGGGACATGAGGGGTTAAGTGGGTGCCTTGGGTGGCATGTGGAAATCTAGTGGTTGCCTTGGGTGGCAATAGAAAATACGATTAGAATACTTAACCAAGTGGAAACATGTAATTAAACATGATTAAAGGGTTAAGTGGGATACACTAGATAAGTGACAAGCTTAGGTGGGTAGCTTGTGGGGGCCCATTTCAACCAATATCCCAAACGTATCTTTGTGGGCTCGACTCTAGTCAAGTGACGGGACACGCATATTGGGCTTGACTATAAGAGGCCAAAACGGGTTAGCGGTGGCAACGCAAGTCCAACGGGTTTCATATGCGTGTGTGGGCCCGGGCTGGTAGATAAGCCGTTGTTGCATCGTGTAGATATAAAGCCGTGCACCGTTGATATTATCAGGTGGCCACTTTGGGGAATGATACACCCCATTGTGGGACCAGCACGGGTATCTACGGTAGGGAGCCGATCGCTGGGGAGTAGTGGGTACACCTAATAAAGATAGGGGCAGACGGCACCTATGTAGGGGTACACGAAACTACTGGGTAAAATTACTAAGTACACCTAGTGGAGATAGGGGCAGACGGCACCTATGTAGTGGGCTAGGGGTACACGAAACTACTGGGTAAATTTTCTAAGTCCTTGGGAGGGATCAACCTTTAAGAAGGAATGACTGGTGTGGTGCAGTGTAGTAATTATCCTTGGGTGGGTAGATACGTCTTTACAGTTATCTTAGTTTATCCTAAGTCTACCAAGCTGCTTAGTGTAGCCATTCATCCCCAGACATTACCGTAGGTCAAGTTTATGTCTTCTCTGGTTACTTTAATAATTGTATTGTTAAAGTTATAGGACTCGCTCAGACTTATGTCTGACCCCGTTGTTTTTATCTTTTTCCCAACCCTCAGGTCCTACGGTGGATCCCAGCAGTAGTGGAGCTTGATCGGATTGCTGTTCCAGTCTTTAGGAGCTTGGATAGATGTAAAGCTCCAGTTACCCAGTTATCTTTTCTTTTGTCTTGGCTATTGTATGAGAGAGTGGGATTATGTATTTCTTTATTTTGATGGATATTGTACTTGACTTTTATTGTGGTTTTATGATGTAACCAGACATGTTTACTTCCGCTGTTATGAGATGATGTTTTAAATTTCAAGTACTATTTATATCTTTCTTGTTGTAATTTTTCTGTTCTATATTCACTAAAATACTCCACCGATGCTATGGCATTCCCTTAGTGAGTGACTATAGCGGGCGTGGGGTGTTACAATGTTGATCGTCTACAATTTCAGAAGAAGGACTAATGCAATCCGCACTTAGGTACGTTTTCATTTCATCAGTTATTTTAGAAAGTATGTACACGTTGATTTCTTCTACAAACTCATTGGTTGCAGCAAGTAAGCATCGTTTCTGTAAATAATCTTTTTGCTGTAAATTACTATTCAAATCAGGATATATAGCGTCAACAATTTTCTACATCCCATCATCTCCTGGTTCAATCAAATACTCATCAGGTATTTTTATCCATGACGGATCATCATCACAATCTTTGGGAACTATACTTATGTTGCCATCACCAATATCTAAAACCCATTTTGCAAAATTTTCCACTTTTGCTATGTTGCATGGATCACATGTTGCATTTCGAATTCGCATGTTACATGTTAGAAGAAAAACGTGACAGAATGACCATAAATATGAGTTGCTAATAGAAGCAGACACCACCATCTCTCTAGTTCCTTTTTCGACAACCGGAAGAGTTTGCCGAAAATCGCCTCCAAGTAAAACTGTCTTCCCGGCAAATGGTTTAGAACTTTGATTAACATCAGATGGTTTCATTACATCTTGTAAACTTTTCTCAAATGCCTCTAGCACATTACGATGCATCATAGGTGCTTCATCCCAAATGACTAAATCTGCAGATTTTATTAATTTTCCTAATGTGGACTGTTTTGATATATTGCAGGTTGAATTTTCATCCAAGGACAACGGGATCTTGAACTTGGAGTGAGCTGTGCGGCCGCCAGGTAAAAGCAACGAAGCTATCCCGGAGGATGCAACAGCCAAAACAATTTTGCCTCTTTCTCGCAAGTGTGTGATAATGGTTTTCCACAAAAAAGTCTTACCTGTACCGCCGCTGCCATACAGAAAGAAAAATCCGCCACTATTCTGCTCAATAGAAGCGCAAACCACGTCAAAAACGTGCTGTTGTTCACTGTTCAAACACGGTATAAGTCTTTCGGCCTCAAGTTGCAAATGATGACGATCACAATTATGTTCTTCCCCCAACAAATTATCATCCAAATTTAAAATTGAGCTCAGGTCGAATGAAATGTTTAAGTTAAATTCTTTTACTGACCTACCACTTTTTCTCATCACCTTCTCCAATTCAACTAACGTTCGCTCTTGTAGTTGACATTCGTCTATCACATTATTTTCACATGTAGAATTTTTCCCTAAACGCCATTCAATATCCTCAGAAAACTTCATCCAATTAGAATCCCAAAGCTTTAATGGTTCAGAGACCTCACAATAAAGTAGCAACATAGCAAACATTTCCCGCAAAGAGGATGATGTTGCCCATTGTGCTGCCTCATTTAAAGCTATGTTCCATTCATTATCGTCTTCCAGCAAGCCGCGAGCCACGCATGCATTTTTGAAAGTGTCGTACAAAGTAGAATTAAAAGTTCTAATGTCTTCATAGCATGTAGGTCCTTTCACAATGTTGAGCAACAATCTCAAGTAAAATCTTTCACCACATGTTGGGTGCGCAAAATATACTCTTCCAATTGTGTCCCCTTTCTTTCTCCGTGTCCATTTGTTTAATTTTGTTTGCCAAACCCATTTAGTTGGAAAATCAACATAAGTCAACTCTCTTGCTTCGTCATTAGCTTTATTTGTTTCCATCCACTCTGTGAATATAGTGTTCTTGACAGCGCTGTGAGAAAGTATTTCAGGTAAATTATCATTGTCATGAAAAACCACATTTTGCTCTTCGGGCAAATGAAATTGTAAACGTTCAACCGAAGGTATTCGATAATGAATATCAAATTTGAAAATTCTCCAACTTGCTTCAGAAGCCGATATGTAGCGGCAATCTATATATCTTTTGATTTCATCAACTTGTCTGTAAAACTGCTGTCTAGTTCCATTATTTTCTTCTATAACCACCGTGGCTCTATCATGACCTTTGTTGATGTACTTAAATAAATACTTAATCGACTTTGCTCTATTACATATCTCGACATTAATATGTGCCTGGTACTTGACGACTAAATCAACATTATGTGGAACCACCCAACAGTTATTAAGAACAATTCCGGTTGATGTGGTGATAGAATTATCGTTATCACATCATCTATACTTCGGGAAACCTTTTGAATCAAAATAGGTGTCGGAAACAAAATTCTTCGGAAAATGCTTAGAACACTTGCCATTAACCATACATGTAGCATCAGAATTGTAGTCCCCACAAGGACCATGAACCATAAACTGGATAACAGAATTATATGCAACATGATCTGAATCAAAGTGAGGAAATTCTGCACTAACCACTTTGTCTACATAACTTGTACTTTTTGGTTTATCATCAGCATGAACAAACAGTAGTATGTGTGCATGAGGCAAGCCACGTTTCTGAAATTCTATTGTATATAATGCTGTATGATGAAAGAAAAAAAAGGCGTGATTATTTACATTTATAAGCAGGATAAATTGAAAAAGCATACACACGTAGTTATAATACCTGCGTTTATTCTCCCAAAATGTTTTTTACTTCTAATATCCTGCATTAGCTCCATCAGCTTGATGTGAAAAACACGTGAGATGATATCGGGTCTATCTTCCGATCGTTGCCCTTCAATGTGTTGCATACACTCCTTAATCTCTTGCCATTTAGGATTGCATGTAAATGTTATAAAATAATCTGGAGGACCGGCCCATCTACAAATTGCCATTGCATCTTGATAATTTTGAACCATATATCTAGGACTCCCTGTGAAAGATGAAGGCAACACCATTCTTTTACCAATAGCAAAGGCCGATGTATCACCAGATGTTACTGCATCCTTCAAACCCTTATATACCTCGGATCGAATATTATGTTGATTATGTCTGATCCAATTAAATCTATCTTCCTCAACATAGCAATATGCATCTACAATTAGTTGCTGTAACAGTCTTCCACCCAACAGCAAAGTATTACCATCTCCCTGCCTATACTGGAGAATATAGGCATAATATTCTCGCATTGTCACCATTTCATCCTTCTCATCGTCAGGTTGTCTTGAAAACCTGTAAGGTATGTTTAATCTATATCCATCCTCTGCATATGGAAATAGTATGGGATACTACATGGCCATAAAACTTGGGTGTTTCTCATTAATTCTCTTTAGCACGCCAGTTTTCTCTTCAATAACAATATCTCTATAACCCTCGCTTGTTGTACCATTCCCTGTAATTAAAGCTGCAACCTCAGACGTTGTTGGCAAATTGTGTTGTCTACCATCTCTATCCCTCCTTTCGTACAACCGTAACGTTACATTGTGAAGGTTATTCATTTCGAACCTGTCTCTAGCCATACGGAACACTTTAGCAAGTGGATTGCATTCATTGAACATAGATATTAAATTGCTAACAATCCTGGAATCTGTAGGGTGTGATGTTGAAAGTCCAGGAGACCTAAGTCTGTTCTCTACCTCGTTAGCTGTATCGTAAATGTAGAGCTGAGCAAATTTAGCATTCCCATTGACTGGTAGCATATAACCGATTTGGTGATAATTTTGACCGTGTATGCGAAACACGTAAGGACCTTGACCTATGTTTATAGAATTGTCTACCCGTCCACCCATTGAAGTAAACGCAAAGATTGAATTATACACACGTATATTTTGTCTAAAATGAGAACTCTCACAACCACCGTTGTAGTCAAGCAGATGTTGTAAATACTCCGGACATTTTCTGTATTTAGGAAGTTCAATCTTACCACCCCTACAACAAATTGAAAATTGAGGATTAGATGGTCTTCTTGATTTTCTATTTCTTTCTTCATACCAAACCAATGCGTTACAGTGTGAGCAAGAGTACGTCGGACCACCAAAATTCCATGGTTCAAACATTTTTCCTTCATTCAAAATTTAGAAATGAATCAGCCATAGCAGCATGGATGATGTATGTAAGTGGGTAAACAAAACTCATACGTACTAATACTTTCGTTTGAATTAGTGGAAAAAAAAGTTGAACAGTTTTCTTCGCCGTTGCTGCTGCCACGAACATCTAAAAACCAAACATGGAATGGTTATACATATCTTATTGTAACAGTTAATTGAAATAAATTAATGAGTAGTGAATACCCGGCAAACAACATACCTACACGTTTGTTGTTGCAAACAGATTTGCAGCATGTTGTACTTGCACTTCGTACATTACGTTTCCCCCCTACAATGCGTACAGTAGTAATATATTTGCTAACAAACAAAGCCATAGAAGGAGTAGACACAAAAGCTATTTGTAGTTGCCTTACTTTGTGCACGCCTACGGATTGCCTTTCTGTTTGATGCACCCGATGTCGATCCCGTCCTTTTCCGCTTGTTCATTGACATCTTTCTTTGCTCTCTTGCACTCCTTTGTTGACGGGAAATATCCATAATATGCTGATCTGCAATTGAGTACAAAATTATAACATGTGACTGACTGGTTGACTTAAACATTTAACTTTGAAATCTGTTAATTTGATAGGCCGAAAATGGTTGGAATGGGATGTACATTATTTCGCCTTAATTATAGTATAAAAAACGAAAGCGGCATAGTAGAGGGTTCTTAAAATTATGTGGACGGAAATAATTTAGTTATTCAACCACTGGTGTCACTACTTCCACATTTCTGAAAAGAAAAATTTCATTCGCTTTTTATGAAATGACATGGTGCTTACTTCTGTGATTATATATGAATTACGATATCGAAAGGCGCAGCAGTCTTTGTACACTCAGTGCTTTTTTTTTTGTAGTGGTAGTTCTCAAATTTTTCGACTGCACCAAATAAACAATGTGTTTCATACAAATAAACAATGTACTATCCAATAAGCGCATGTGAATTTGTAGGTAGCATATTATTTGATCTGGCAGGAAGGGAAGAATGCGTACGTGCCATGTACATACGTAATGGTGAATTAGTGATTATAAAAAAAAAACCAACATTCTGTACCCAACTATATTTGATAGAGCAGAAATATGTAAACGAAGAGCTTTTGGCTAAGCTTTTTTATTTCAGACATGTAGCGGTAATACACAGCGCAGTTACTTACATATTTGGGCAGCTATTATTATAATGCTTTTCGTCGTTGAAGTAAATATATGATATGTGTCACATGTTATAACAGAGTCGGAGTGAAATATTTGGCTTTTTTTGTAATTTCTTCCTTGATATTTAATAGTAAATTGGAACTAATGGTGAAAAAAATGTGAAATAAATAGAGTAATGTCTCAACTTGTCAGGCATTGATTTGAATACGTTAGCTACTCCCTCGAAACTTAATCCCGATTGTCGTTTGCTAAAGGTATGCAAAACATCAAATGGATGTAATGATATAATGGGACAAAATATTATGGTGAGAAAAAAAAAGTACCTGTTGACAGAACCTCGCGGACACAAAATTTAAAAAAATTGAACCAAACTAAAGTTTATACAGAGTATAACGGTACGATATATGACAGTACAACTATTTACGTTATTGAAAGCCGCTGCGCTCTTTGTAAACTCACTGCACTTATTTTGTATTGGTATTTCTCACATTTGTCCACTGCACCAATACTTTATAAGTTGCTGATTTGTGTGTGACCAAAAAATGATTTCCCGACACCCAATCATCCTGGTACCCACCCAAAATGTAACATTTGGGTAAAGGTACGAAAACAGCATTTGGTTGTACTGATTACATGGGACAGAGTATTATGGTGACCAAAAAATGTTACATGTTAACAAAACAACAAATCGGTTTGAGGAGAAGTGCAGAATGAACTATATGATCGTATTATTTCACATAGGATGTTACTCAATCGGTCTTACTTAAGTAAACGGGATAGCTGAATACATATGCGAGAATACATATGTGCATGGTTACACGGAAAATTGTGCCGACTTCTTTGTAGAACGCCTGTTTAGTTTTGGTATAAAGGTATAATATTGAAGCATAAATAAAAATTTATTGCTGAAGGAAAAAAATCATGACGTAGACAGTTTTAAATCTGGCACTTTGTTGCTATCAATCAAAGTTGTTACAATAAATTGACAATTTGGTGGAAGGAAATGAACCATGTTAGGAAAAAAAATAACTGAGTTGAATCGGATTAAAAAAAAAGGTAGAACTGAAGATATAAGCGTAAAAGCTGTACAAAGCTTACAATTCCATAGAAGCAACTTCTCATGTCAAATTGAAGGTATTACAAAGGAAGAAAAGATAGACTGAAGCTGACTCACATAAACTTGTGACAGTAGGAAGACAGGATTGTGAACTCCAAAGCAGTGTACGTAAACTGGGGGAAGAACAAATGGTATACGATGACTAATTGACATGGTGTTTGTGAAGGCTGTCGTGTTTATTGGTGCACGGTATGGTGATCCTTGCTATAATGGAAAAAAAACCACAAACTGAAGATATATCTACGTCGTGTATAATTATTATTTTTCACCTATTCAGCAGATTAATTTAAACGTTGACTTCAACAGCGGTAATGAAGTATATTTAGACAGATAACGTATAGAACAGCAGTAGTTGTGTCATGACACAAATTAACACTACGGCATGGACCAGTAAATTCAAACAATCCAAATCCCAAAGGACTTCTTACCAAGCTTTGTGTCCGAAAATTAACAATTTTGGTTTTTAACAACTACAATTTCATAGTTACAAATGCAAAATTTTTATAATTAAATCTGCAACATGGAATATATTTGAACTCCCTCGAATATGTGGTCCTTAACCTTTAATGCAAACATAATCAGTCATAAATTGAAAATAGATGGCAGTACATTTAAATTAAATACTAACTTTAACTTACCTTTTAAATGAAATTGGATAGTAATACCAACCTGAAAAGTGCTACTGAAAGAATGTGCTAGTGTGTGTGTGCATGCGTGTGTGTATGTGTTTGTGTTTCTGTGTTTACGCACACACCAAGACAGCCACACATACATGTATGTATGTATGCAGATCAACCTAAACGTAATTAGCATCGTCTTTTTTGTTATTTCGGTCGGCTGAAAAGTAAAAAGAAATTTAGTATATGTTAGGAAAATCGCATATTTTAAAGTTGTACTGCTTCTTAGCTATATAATTTGTCAAGTTTATAACTTATTCCCATCACCACAAACACATCGTACGGTTTGTCCTTGGGTTGTACTGTTCAATGTAGTAATACAGTTGAAAATTCATACCGCATCAGAATCATGCTGACAAATTTAAGAAGCTTAAATAATACTCTTTACTGCTGACATAGTAAACGGCAATGACAGACAGAATTTTGAACTCCAAACAGTTGTACGTAAACAGGCGGAAGAATAAATGGTGTACCATAAACAGTTGACGTGGTGTTTGTGGTGCCTGTCGTATTAATTGGGGCTCATCTAACATGGTGAAATTAACTATTTATGAATACTGCCAAAATCATAGGATAATTTCCGTGTATGCTGAATGAACTTTGGAGTCGTGCTATACTGCAAGCAGTTGATGTTTTCAACCACAACAGCAGAGTGAAAAAAATATGAGTCAGTCACAGTGTGCAAACTATATGACTGGTTAACGAACTGATCATGAGATGGTAAGGAGGATGCTCTATCTTAAAAAAGAGATAAAAACATTAATAAGATTCACGGAATATAAGCTCACCTTACCAATAATATTCAGAAGCATGTGGCGAGAATATGCATCATAAAATGTTAAACAACTGTCCAATCTGTAATCTGCATTTCAACAACCATTTCTGTAATATGGGAAGTAAAAAGATGAAATAAGTAATTATATGTGTATATTTTTTCGGTCTGCAAAATGTGCAGAGTACATGTTGGGACGTACAGACCAAAAATTCATCCGTACTGTATATTACAGCCTACAGATATCCAAAAATAAATAAGTTATGGTGTAAGGATGATGGTATGAAAATTATGTAAATAAAGAACTTGATATAGCACATGACTATATATTTTTAGTTTATAATGATGTGTATGTGCAATTATCATGTAGTGTGCGCGTGTGTATGCGTGATATATATCTGTGTGTGTGAGTGAGTGTGTGTCCTTGTGTGTGTGCCGTGCATGTGCTAATATCTATGATGGTTGTCGTGTAGTACATGTATTAGAAATATCTATGTCCAATATTTGATTATCATTATGTGCACTGATCATTAAATACTGTAAATATTACTTGGTCATAACAAATCTGTAATTGTGACTGCGGTGGGAAAAAAATAGAAAATAACATAAGTTTGCTTTTGTGTATGGCCTTTTAAGACTAAGTCTCTATTTATAAAAACATGGTGGAATAAAAGAAATGTGGAGAAATATATTTGTCAGGTATGGCTTGTTTTGGAAACCGTGTATATACCTTTAAAGTTGACACCTTCATTTTCAGTTCAAAAGCGAAAAAGGTTCACATTTCAAGAGATTGAAAAATACAAAAAAAATACCAAAAAAAAAATAAGGGCATAGAACAAATATCCGTATGAATCTCAAAAGCTTCATCAGTACTTGCATACAGTTTTAAAAATGGAAGTGCATAGATCCCTTGTTAATGAAATTTCAAATTATTCCCCGATAAGTAAAAAACGTTGCTGGAGAAATTTCAGATTATAGAGAGTCTTCTGTATGGATTCAAATTCATTGTTTTGATTATGAATGTCATTACTATGAAAGAAATGTAATTTATTTATTTTTAATATGAATTGATTTTGTTAAACACGTGATAGAAAACTACACAATAAATTGCACTTAAAAAGAAGGAATAAACGAGGTTGCAAAATAAAACGCAAAAAAAAGGGAAAAAAAAAGAAAAAAAGACACTTCTATCATAAATAGATTTTTATGTCGTCAAATAGATGTCGTAGATCGTATTTTTTATGTTAATTATATTTACTAAAAATTTCGTGGCTTTTAGGTGATTACATTATCTCCTATAGTATATATAAACCTTAATGCAAATTAATCGAGAGAACTTAATTTTACTTGAAACAAACTCATTTAAAAGTAACATAAACTCATAACTATACTTTATTTGGAATAAAGTATGCATTTTAGGAGGATTACATAAATCTTAAACCCATTATTTAGACAAATAACTTCTTATTCTCATTTTCTTTAAGCCTATTACTGTTTAAAATGGGTCATTAGAGCAGCGATTCATTTATTTGTGTTAGTACACAGCCTAAATTCCATTTGGTTTCATATCTAAAGTTAGAGATTAATATAAAGAAAATGTGGAAGTTGAAGTTAACATTACAATATTTGTTATTGAATTAAATATTTACATTAAAGCGCATAGGTTTAATCTCTACTTGTCCTAAAGACTGAGAGAAAATAGAATATTATCAGTTGTGTGATAGCACTGAACCACTCAAATGCGGTTATGGGCCAAGTTTGACAATAATGATAAAATAAATTGGTGTTTGTGTTATGACCTTATTCCTTGGTACCATGTGCACACTTGAATAGTGTGATTCTGTGAAATAGTAATATTGAGACGTACTTGCAGAAGTACGTCATTCGCACGGAAAACCAGTGAGTTATCTTATTAGAATGAAGTGAATATATTATAACAAAACTGAGGAGGAAAAATCGAATGCTTAATGTGGAAGTCAAAAAAAATTAACATGGGACTACTGCTTTTACTTTCTGAAAACTTAGACGCTAAGAAGAATGATAGTACTACAAAATTTAAATTCCATAAAGAAAATAACTTAAATGTACGTATTAAATTAATACGATATATTTATTACAGTAACGAAAGAATTTAATAGTTGCAATCAAACAGTCAAGTTAAAATTCTTAACTGATAGTAGTACAATAATGGGATTTTCTTTTTAACAAAATCAACTTACTCTCTGTATATGCAAACATATGCAGAGGTAAAGGTTTCATTAAGCTTCATGTACAGCAGTACATGTGCTAATAGTAACATTATGAGAAAACAAACAATAATATACTAACGTTTGTAGCTACTATATCTATTGAATATTTATGTTACATATAGCGTGCTACCATGACTGCATAAAGCTTAGCACCAGTATAAGCATGAGAGGTGTTCTACCATGACTGCATAAAGCTTACCAGCAGCGTTTAAATTGTTCATGGTGGATGGTGTGATTTACGGACATTTGCAGTATAGTGAGCGCAACTGTAATTTACGTTATTGTGGTTTTACTATGGTTTATGTAAACTGGTTTGCAAATGTCTCACTTACCGGTAGTTTAAAATACCCAGGCATAGCTTGTTGTTATGGCAGTACACGTTTAAAGCGTACACTGTTGAATGTAGTAATGTGGGACATTAGTAAAGATAGGCCAGTATTAGTAAAATCCATGATTAGCCAATCCAATTTCCCTTAAATCCCAAACTCTCAATCGTTGCCAAAATTGGGGAAACATGGCGACACTTTTAGATAACGTAATTTATGCCATGTACCAATGCTTCTGCGTTAGTTTGTTTTCCAAGTAAAAACCGTACCTTTTCTTCTATAATAAGCTAGGGGACGACTTGACAGTGGGAATAAGAAAGTCAAAATTTTCGTTAACATTGCCAGAAATTTACATCGCCTAATTTATGCCATGTACCAATAATTCTGCATTAGTTTGGTTTGCAAGTAAAAACCGTACCTTCTGTTCTACAGCACAATAGAGGACGACTTGGTTGAGAAATCGGAATTGACCCCATAATTTAGTACACGGAGGCAGTGTGATTAGTACCAATTGGGCGGAAGGAAAGATGGGGGAAACTCCGTTAAGTCGGATGACATAGGACCGGAGACGAACTTAATTTTGAGGCGTTGTAACCGGACATGGAATCGAGGTAGAAATTGGGGGAGGAAAATAACTGTGTGCATAACCTAAAAGTTGGAAGACAAAAAAATAAATGCGCGTTAATTAAAAAAAGGGACAGATGTCGGCACCGGAATGTGTAGGTTCCTCCTTTCCAATATAAGTAAATATATATATATATATATATATATATTAAAATAATTTCATATTGTTAATGGTATTTAATAATGATTAAACATTATTTATATATATATAAAAATAGCTAAATTTATTTAATGACGCTTCAGGTCGATGGGCGGCCCTAGCGCCGTTTTTACCAAAATTTGATTTACTCATATCTTGAAATCTAACCGTTGGATTTTAACAAAATTCATATCGATGGGAAGATCTTCCCAAAGCGGTCCTAACGGTTCCGGCTTTGGGAAAATCCGACGATCAGATCTTACGATATAATCGTTTAAAGTTATGATTACCGGAACGCGAACTACCGCGCGTGATTCATTTTAATTTTAATTTATATATATATATAAATATAAATCGTTTGGTGGTTTCAACTACTTTCAAACAATCACATACAAGCCAAATACAGTCTATATTCATGTTATAAATTTTATATATGATTTTCATAATTCTTCTAACATGATAAAAATGATGATGTAAAATAAATCGTGTTCCAACGACTAATTATTTCCAATGGTAACTAAGTTACATTGTAAGTATGTATTCCTAATGTTCACTCTTTTAGTTGAAACCAAATGACAATAACACATGATTTTTAATTCTACTATTTTTTTATTGTATCTAAATTTATAATAAAAATGTGTCATTTAAATCTATTCTTTTTATTGTCTCTTAAATGACAATAAAAGTGTAACATTAAAATTTGTTCTTTTTATTTTCTCTAAAATGACAATAAAAATACAACATTAAGATCTCTTCTTTTTATTGTATCTAAAATGATAATAAAAATGTAACTATTAATGTATTATCTTATTCACATTTAATTTGACAATAAAAATGATACTTCAATTCTTATCATTTTTGCTACAACTAAAATGTAACTAAAAATGTAATTTTTAAATCCTATCTTTTATTGACTCTAATTTAAAAGTAAAAACAAATGATACCTTTAATCCTATTCTTTTATTTACATCTAAAATGTAAATAAAAATGTAACTTCTTAAACTAAGCTTTTATTTGCATCTAAAATGCAAATAAAAATGTAACATTTTAAATCGTGATTTATTTGCATCAAAAAATGAAAATAAAAATACAACCTTTAACTCATGTTTTATTTGCATCAAAGAATGCAAAAAAATACGACTTTTTATTCATGTTTTGTTTGCATCAAAGAATGCAAATAAAAATGCAGCTTTTTATTCATGTTTTGTTTGCATCAAAGAATGCAAATAAAAATGCAGCTTTTTATTCATGTTTTGTTTGCATCAAAGAATGCAAATAAAAATGCAGCTTTTTATTCATGTTTTATTTGCATCAAAGAATGCAAATAAAAATGCAACTTTTTATTCACGTTTTATTTGCATCAAAGAATGCAAATAAAAAAAGCAATTTTTTAATTCATGTTTTATTTGCATCAAAGAGTGCAAATAAAAAAAATGAAATTTTTAATTCTATGATGTTTACTTGCATCTAAATTTGCAAATAAAAAATTTAACTTTTTATACGACAATTAAACAACAATAAAGGTGATGTTTTTATCAATCAACACACAAAATGATAAATTTTACATTGAATTGAAAGTTCTAACTCAATTCAATAACATAAACAAATTGATATTTTTATTGGATCAACAATTCTAATTCAATTCAATAATATAAACAAAAAGATATTTTTATTGAATTGACAATTCTAATTCAATTCAGTAATATAACAAAATGATTCATTTTAATTGAATTGAATTAGTTTGTCAATTCAATATAAAATATTATGTTGTCATTTTCATTGAATTAGTTTGTCAATTCAATATAAATTATTATGTTATCATTTTTATTAAATTGAATTAGTTTGTCAATTCAATATAAAATATTATGTTATCATTTTTATTGAATTGAATTAGTTTGTTAATTCAATATAAAATATTATGTTGTCATTTTCATTGAATTAGTTTATCAATCCAATATAAAATATTATTTTATCATTTTTATTGAATTGAATTAGTTTGTCAATTCAATATAAAATATTATGTTCTCATTTTCATTGAATTAGTTTGTCAATTCAATATAAAATATTATGTTATCATTTTTATTGAATTGAATTAGTTTGTCAATTCAATATAAAATATTATGTTATCAATTTTATTGAATTGAACTAGTTTGTCAATTCAATATAAAATATTATGTTATCATTTTTATTGAATTGAATTAGTTTGTCAATTCAATATAAAATATTATGTTGTCATTTTCATTGAATTAGTTAGTCAATTCAATTAAAAATATCATTTTGGTCATTTTTGTTGAATTGAATTAGTTTGTCAATTCAATTAAAAATATCATTTTGGTCATTTTTGTTGAATTGAATTTGTTTACCAATTCAATGAAAAATATCATTCTTGTTTATATTTTGATTTGAAATAGAATTGTCAATTCAATAAAAATGAATCATTTTGATATATTATTGAATTGGATTAGAATTGACAATTCAATAAAAATAAATCATTTTGTTATATTATTGAATTGAATTAGAATTGTCAATTCAATAAAAATATCTTTTTGTTTATATTATTGGATTGAATTAGAATTGTCGATTCAATAAAAACATCACTTTTTTATGTTATTGAATTGAGTTAGAACTTTCAATTCAATGTAAAATATATCATTTTGTGTGTTGACTGATAAAAACATCACCTTTGTTGTTGTTTAATTGTCGTCTAAAAAGTTACATTTTTTATTTGTAAATTTAGATGCAAATAAACATTATAGAATTAAAAATTGCATTTTTTTTATTTGCATTCATTGATGCAAATAAAACAAGAATAAAAAAATTGCATTTTTTTTTGCATTCTTTGATGCAAATAAAACGTGAATAAAAAGTTGCATTTTTATTTGCATTCTTTGATGCAAATAAAACATGAATAAAAAGTTGCATTATTATTTGCATTCTTTGACGCAAACAAAACATGAATAAAAAGCTGTATTTTTATTTGGATTCTTTGATGCAAATAAAACATGAATAAATAGTTGTATTTTTATTTGCATTCTTTAATGCAAATAAAACATGAGTTAAAGGTTGTAATTTTATTTGCATTCTTTGATGCAAATAAACCATGAATTAAAATGTTACATTTTTATTTGCATTTTAGACACAAATAAAAGCTTAGTTTAAGAAGTTACATTTTTATTTACATTTTAGATGTAAATAAAAGAATAGGATTAAAGGTATCATTTTTTATACTTTTAAATTAGAGACAATAAAAAGATAGGATTTAAAAGTTACATTTTTAGTTACATTTTAGTTGTAGCAAAAATGATAAGAATTGAAGTATCATTTTTATTGTCAAATTAAATGTGAATAAGGGAATACATCAAAAGTTACATTTTTATTGTCATTTTAGAGACAATAAAAAGAACAGTTTTTAATGTAATATTTTTACTGTCATTTTAGAGACAATAAAAAGAACAGATTTTAACGTTACACTTTTATTGTCATTTTAGAGATAATAAAAAGAATAGATTTAAATGACACATTTTTATTATAAATTTAGATACAATAAAAAAATAATAGAATTAAAAATCATGTGTTATTGTCATTCGGTTTCAACTAAAAGAGTGAACATTAGGAATACATACTTCCAATGTGACTTAGTTACTATTGGAAATAATTAGTCACTCAAACACGATTTATTTCACATCATCGTTTTTATCATGTTAGAATAATTATGAAAATCATATATAAAATTTCAAACATGAATATAGACTATATTTGGCTTGTATGTGATTGTTTGAAAGTAGTTGAAACAACCAAACGATTTATATTTATATATACATATATAAATATAAATTAAAATTAAAACGAATCGCGCGCGGTAGTTCGCATTTCAGCAATCGTAACTTTAAAAGATTATATCATAAGATCTGACTGTCGGATTTTCCCAAAGTCGGAACCGTTAGGACCGCTTTGTGAAGATCTTCCCATTGATATGAATTTTGTTAAAATCCAACGGTTAGATTTCAAGATATGTGTAAAATAAATTTTGGTAAAAACAGCGCCAGGGCCGCCCATCGACCTGAAGCGTCGTTAAATAAATTTGGTTATTTTTATATATATAAAAATAATGATTAATCATTATTAAATACCATTAACGATTTGAAATAATTTTTATATATGTGTGTGTGTGCGAGAATCATTTGAAAAGACCGAGTTAAATCTCATTTCAAATGGCCATACGACGATCTAAATTGAAAATCTTAAAGATGGCGATTGAAGACCGGCGATCTTCACATCGAAAGGATAACTACTAATGCCTAGCATTGGCTAGCTACCAATAAAGGGTTAAAGTGGTAGTTGTCTGGACATACTTGTTAATCGTCCGGATACGTGAGCACCTTGGTGACTCCGAATTCGTTCAGACCTAGAACAGACTTGTAAATGGATGTGTGTCTGACATTGAATTTCATGTCGTGTAATTTAATTGATATCTTTTAATATATTTCTGAGGTGGCGGGGAATTTATTCTTTTGCTAAAACCCTCTTCTTTGAGACGCACGAGCTCGAAGGTTATAGATTGGTAGTTACCGATCGCATGGTATAGACTGTCAATGTGACATGCCAAGATGTAATTGATCAAGGATTTTGTTGAAAAGCAGAGCCTTGTGGATGATGATCAAAGCATAGCCTATTTAGGCATAGCTTTGTGTATTACGTTACCTCGCGAGCCTCACACCCCGGTAGAGTCAAAAATGGGACAAGGGAACGTAGGGAGTGCACACGTTTCTTTCTAGCTAGAAGTGGTGTTTAGGTTTTTACAAGGCCCGACATTTTTACTTATCTGGTTGATGGAATGAGGCGCCTAGTTTTTTTCTATTGGTCGTCAATAGCCAATTTATAGGTCCAATAGGATCGGGAAACGTGTGTTCAGGAATTGCCAATCCACTAGCGTTATTTGTGGACCGGCCCTGCAGGATCCAAGGGTTCACTGCGGGGAATCATGAGACATTGCTAGAGTGTCTCGAATCGGTAAGGAGATCGTTCCTAGCCTTGACTCATGACGGAAACCAACCTCCAATACGACATTACGGTCTTGATTGTAAACCTATATATGGCAACATAGTATATGGTAGTTATGCCGTCTAGCATTGATACATTTACTTTGAAGTATTTTTGAAACATATTAGACAATAATAATACTATTAAAAATATTATTTTCTACGTATCAAGCATTTTTGATCATTATAGGGTAAAACTCTATCCTCCGTTTGCGTTGCATTGTGTAATGGGACTTGAGTCTTATAATGATTTCATTTTCTAAAAAGCAATCCGTTGTTTTTGACTTAAAAATTTATAAAACTTATGCACTGGCAATCCAATGGAGTAAACCCGTTCCGTGTTAGCGGCGTGGTCCAGTGATTAGCCATATTATTAGTGTAGTAAGATTTCTCATACCAGTCCCATGACTGACTCGTAGTTTGTTTCACTTTGCAAACTCGGGTGCCCTCTTTTCCACATGGGAAGTCAAGTGATTTGCTCTGCAGATATTAATCTATTGAGCAGGATCGTGGATCGAAGATTAAAGCTGTGTCCAGATCATGGATAGTTTTCCGCTGTATTAGTTTATTCATTTCCGCTGCATTGTATTAAATGTATATTAAATTTATTCTTCCGCTATTGTATTATATTCGATGTACTCTGATGTAACATTATTATATTGTTTATAAAAGTCTTATGTTATTTGGTCTAATTTGTTGTATTCCCAAAGTTAACGTATGCACGTTTTGAACGGTTTTAGTCGATCTTGCGATCGATTAGGTCCGGGCAAAAGCCGTATCGTTACACATCAAGAATATGATTTTGGATAATATATAGAAGTTATGAATTTGAAAATTAATCAACCAATTGATTGCTGGTTGTGTTGTTTGATTAATTAAAATTTTGAACCATTTAGCCAAATTGAACAAATTTTGAACTAAATGGAAAATTATTTGGAATTGCATGCATATACATGTATAAACATTGAGCAGGTCATAGTAGGGAAGCTAAGCATAGGAATAAAATTGTATGCCCGACAAATAGGTATATGTTAACTAATTTATTGGGTTTGGATGATTTTATGAGCCGATTGGCTAGTCGCTAGGCTTTATTTTTCTTCTTGAGATGAGAGGGCCTGTGTGGCGGTTTAGGGATTTTCCCGGTGATCCCCATACAAAGGAGATTATGGCAAAAAAAATCGAAAATTTAGGGTGTTAGCCAAATTTTTGAAAAATTAGGAATCCTTAGAAACTGAGAAGTTGAAGAATGAACACCAAAATGAAAGTTGAGTTGATTATTTAAACAACTTTCAGCTCCGTTCCTTTTCGAGGACGAAAAGATTTTAAGTAGGGGAGATTGTAACAACCCAGAAAATCAGAACCAACTTAAAATTTTTATTTTGGCAATTTTAATGAATTTTGAATATTTCAAATGAATTATTTTAAATAATAACGACTAGAAATTTATTTTGAATAGAACTAAAATGTATATATTTATTTGAATCGAAGTTAGAATATAAATATTTATTTTAATTATAAAAGGAATTGAAAATGGCATGGTAGTTTGAAAATTTGATTTCAATTTCAAATGAATGTACAGGATTCAAAATTAACTGAATTTTAGTGAAACCAGAAATATTGGAATCTGTTTGTAAATATCTTTCCAACGAATTTGAAAAATCCAAATTTCATAGCGGGAATAAAAAGTTACATCCAGTTTAAAATTCAGAATAGTCACTATGGAAATATAGCCCTTAAAAATAGTCATTTTGCAAATGACCTCCGTTTTCGATGAAACCACTTTTGTTGGATCCAGAATGTCAAATTATTGTTAGAATCCAATTTCATTATTTTTTGGGTTCAATATGTCAGTGTGGCAAAGGAAAACGTGTTTTGTCAATTTCAATCAATTTGGATCAACCAGAAAATGGCCATTTTTCAAACGGTCACCAAATTTAATGAAATTAATTTTGTTAGGACCGTATCGTCGAAACATAGCCAGATTTATTTTAGGCGGTTTTTGGAGTCGGTATATGGCCCGGGTAAATTAAAATGTGCGTTCATATTCAATATAATGATTTATAATTTAATTTTGATGAAAACTGATTGTAACAGTCAAATTAGCTTGGGGAACATATCCCATTGTGTTTAGAATGGTGGTATTACGCTAAGGACAACAGTCGTTGGGTCTCATTGGGAGTTGGATTTAAAAAATCACTTTTTGAAGAATAAATAATATATATATATTTATTTATTTAAATCCTAAACCTAATATCCCTTCACAATTCAAAATCCGTCGCCTTTATTTTTAACCCCTCCCCCCCCCCCCCAAATTCATTTTTGCCGCCCCCTCGTGGTGGATGGCCAGCGCCGCCGCCGCCTATGGCGATCCTCCCCAGGTGAGCCAGCACCCCCTCCGACCTCCTTCTCCCTCCCCCCTTCTCTAATTAGGTTGTGACCCTCCCTAAAGCCCCAAATCGAGCCAAACTACGCCGCCCTGACTCCCAAAGTTCACCGCCTACCACTAGTGACCCACCACTATACCCCCCCCTCGGCCGCCTGTCCACACCCCTGCGCCACCTCCTTGGCCTGCCACAGCCCTTCCAACCGGAAATCAACGAAAATGTGAGTTTTTATTTTATTTTATTTTGTTTAATAAGTTTTTGCATATAAAGATCTTATTTTTATCTAAATTATACGATAATAAAGCTAAGATTTTTAGGTAGATGATATGAAAAAATTATGATTTTGATACTCTTAGCATAATAAAAATATGATTTTTATATTCTTAGCATTATAAAAATATGATTTTTATTATATGATTAACAAAATAAAAGTATGATTTTTATATATAAAAAACATAGTATAAAAGATCTGATTTTAAATTTATAAAAGATACGATTTTTAAGATTAGAAAAATATGACTCTTTATTAGATAAAGGTTCGATTTTTATATATATGGAATAGCGATAAAGGTTCGATTTTTATATACATGGAATAGCGGTAAAGGTTCGATTTTTATATATATGGAATACCGATAAAGATATGATTTTTATTATGAAGTTAGAGATATAAAAATACGATTTTTATATATTTAGATTTGAAATAAAAATACGATTTTTACTTATATAGTAGTAGTATAAAAATGTGATTTTTATGTGAATAGCACTGAAATAAAAATTTGATTTTTACAATATAAACATCATATTAAAATGTGATTTTTTTTAATATGAACAGTGTAGAAAAGACTGCGTTGGAATTTCGCGAAAATCCGAACGGTTCAGAAATTCAAAAATAAAACTGGAGGAGTGGATCCCAAAGGTGAGAACTCCTCACTATAATTTTCTTTATGCAGTTATTTATTTTATAACTGCATATGTGAACTGCTCCCTGTCGTCCATAGACCACGGACGACTTGTTTGTTTGATTGTATTGTGTTGATTGTGAGGTGGAATGGAATGTAAAATATTCATGTGTTGAAATAAAATATTTTATAGTTGAAAATATAATTTTTAACGTGCATATGAATAAAATAAATATTTATTTACAGGTCTAACAGTTTGTTTATGTACACCCATTAAACTGATATTGATTGCGATGATATATTTTACGCATCGCTCAACTACACAAATAAAATCTATATTTGTCGATTGAAACCCCACACGGGTATTGGGATGATATTTGAGGTACACTAATCCCAATTGTTTAGTTCTATGTCAATCAATTGGTTGACAGACTATTGTAAGCATTAAATATTTATATTTAATGCTTATGCAGTTGTGTAATGCACTCTGGATGATGGTTGATAGTGTTTGATTATTGTTGTGTACCCTTGTGTATGAAATCCATATAATAAACAATATATGGTAATTAACTATGTCTGATTCCAGTTCAGAAAGAATGAATATGTAACACCCCATGTTCGTTAATATCACTCGCAAAAGGAATGGATTAAGTTTCATGGAGCGTTATTAGTGTATAGAACAGAATATAACAAGACAGATACATATATTGGTGCTTGAAAATTTTAAAACAACTTTTATTGTAGCGGAGAAATAGTTTAATTACATCAACTTCATAAACCAATAGTAAACCAAGTACACTTAATATCCATCTTGAAAAATTGTTCCTGAGTACATCAAGTAAAAAGCATAAACCCCAACACAAGTAACCATAAAAGAAATGAGCTGAACTTTACTTTCAGCAATCCAAGCACTTCCAAAAGAGAGAAAGAGATCCAAGATCAAGCTCCACTACTACTAGTGCCACCCTGAGAACCTGGGGGGAGGGGGAAGGAAGAAAAGAGGTGAAAACAACGGGGGTTAAACATAAAGTCTGGCGAGTATAATAACTTTAACAATATAATTATTAAAGTAACTAGGAGAAGGCATAAACTGGAAAAACAAGGTATGACTGTGAAATAAGTGGACATGACAAAGCAAATAATAGGAATATTCTGGCGTTAATCTCGTTCCTAATCACTATAGGATAATTATTAAACTGCACCAATACTAATTACACCGCACCATAACTAGGCACCCTAAAAGTTGATCCCGCCTACAGAACATACTAATGATAATGGTAGTTTCGTGTACCCATAGCTGCCTTCATAGGTGTCGTCTGCCCCTATCTCCACTAGTTGTACCCACCACCCTTCCCATTCTAATTACAATGTTTATTCATAATATGGTAGTTATACTTCTAGCTGTCTTCATAGGTGTCGCCTGCTCCAACCTCCGCTAGTCGTACCCACTACCTTCCCCATTCGATCGGCTCCCTAACTCATAGATACCCATGCTGGTCCCACAGTGGGGTGTATCACTCCCCAAAGGGGTAACCCGATACCACTAAAGATGCACAGCTTATATCTACTGAGACGACCCGAAATCCCGTTCACACCGAAACAAGGGTTATCTTAGGAATATAACACAGAAACAGATAATAGCAGAACAGAATTAAATAAATACACCAGATAATGAACAATAGAATATACTGGATAAAAGTAATCATCAGAGTTACACAGTATACAGGATCTTACTTAGTACAAATACAGTTCAGCTATACATAAATGTCTACAGCGGAAATAAACAAATATGTACAATAGGAGCTGAACAGCATAAAAAGAAATTAATGATAGAATCCATCTTCAGCTCTAGCTATCCAGAAAAAGAACCAGCTAAACCTGAATACAAGGCTGCCCGTGTAGAAAAAGGGGCACCCGAGTTTGAAAGTGAAACAAACTATAAGTCAGTCATGGGACTGGTATGAGAAATCCACTCAACACATATATAATTGGCTAATCACGGACCACGCCACTTTCGTGGAACGGGTTTACTCCATTGGATTGCCAGTGCTTTAAAACAAATCTTTCTTTTAAACATCACTATGCTTTTTATAAAAATGAAGCCGTTATAAGACTCAGTTCCCATCACACAATGCAACGCAAACCGGAGGATAGAGTTTATACCTTATAACGGCCAAAATATGCTTGATACGAATAAAACAAAGGCATTTGATATTATTGCTAGTGTTTATATGTTTTGAAAACAATTTCAAATCATAACTATCAATCATAGACGGCATTAATGCCCCATACCACTATGTCGCCATATATATAGGTATACAATCAAAACCGCACGATGTCGTATTTGGAAATCGGATTTTCGTCGTGAACCAAGGCAAAAGATAGTCCTTACCGAATTCGAGACTGTCTAGCCCGAGCCTCAGGACCCAGACTCAGGTGGGCCCTTGGATCGTCAGGGCCGGTCCACCGATGTGGATTAAAATTCCTGAACACTGCGTTTCCCCACCCTTTGGGGTGTAAATGAGCCAACGAATGACTCCATCGGACCCGGATCGTCCGATCAAACCGAGGCGCCTCGCAACAGCAACAACCACATAGGTGAAAAGTATATAAATGTCAGGGCTGGTAGGTCACTGACACCACCCTAGCTAGAAAGAAACGCATGCCCTCCCTGAGGTCCTTCTCCCGTTTTAGGTTCATACCGGGGTGTGAGGCTCGCGAATTCACGTTATACACAAAGCTACGCCACACAGGCGGTGCTTTGATCATCACCACAAAACTTTGCTTTTCAACAGAAGCCCTGATCACTGCATCTTAGCATGCCACACAGGCAATTCATGCCATGCGACTGATGTCCATCCATATACAACCTCTGAGCTAGTGCGTCTCAAAGAAGGGCGTTAAGCAAAAGAATAAATTCTCCGTCGCCAAACAGATGTATATTTAACAGAAATCAATCAACACAGAATAAACTCCAATGTCAGACACACAGTCCATTTACAAGTCCGTTCTGGGTCTGAACGAAACCGGAGGCACCAAATACCTCGCAAATCCTTCGATCACCACGTACGTCTTGACGATCACCACTCATTATCCATATTTCGGGATGCCTCCCAATCAGGACCTCGGTTACCATCCAAACGAGGTGAAGATCTCCGGTCTTCGACCGTCGTCTTCATCTTCGACTTTCAATCGTCGGTCAATTATTTGAAATGAGAATTAACTCGGCCTTTTCAAATAATTCACGTATATTTAGAATTTCAAATCAATTTATTTCAATGGTTAAATTATTCGACAACACCAATACTGTTCTTTAATGTAATTTTCACACCAAATACATTCAACCATCAAATACAACATAAATCGAGCAAATTCAGTTTATTTCCATTCCATAATGTTTATGGTACTTTATAATAATTTATCGCTATTTTTATTTATTTTAAAATAGCTAATATATTCAAACGACGCTTCGGGCCATAAAGCGGCCGTGGCGCTGTTTTTCTTCAGATTTGATTTACACATCTCTGAAAATCTAACCGTTCACAAAATTTACATCTTTAGAAAGGTCTTTTCAAAACGAATCCAACGGTTCCAGTTTCGGGAAAATCCGACGGTCGGATCTCCCGGTACAATCGTTTGAAATTTCGATTTCAAAATACGAACTGCAGCATCGTTATTCTATTAATATATAATTATATTTATATATATATAAGTATAATCGCTTCTGGCGCTGTTTTTCTTCAGAATTGAATTAAACATACCAGACAATCCAACCGTTGGATTTTAACAAGGTTGGTGCCGTTGGAAAGATTATTCCAAGGCGAACCCGACGGTTGAGGTTTCGGGAAAATCCAATGGTCGGATTCCCCGTACTAGTTGTTTGAAATCACGATTTCAAAATACGAACTGCACGGCTTCGTTTCGTTTTAATTTTATTTATATTTATATATTTATATAAATATAGTTTCTTCAAAAATTCCTATATCGTTTTCACTTCAAATATTTCACTAACGCCTTAAATTTTTGGAAAATTTCGCCATAACCTCCCCTGTACTGGGAGCATCGGGAAATCGCAAATAGCTTTCCCGGTCCTTCTAATCTCAAAAAGAAAAAGAAAAAGCCAAGCGGCTAGCCAACAGGCTCATAAAATCATCACCCAAACAAAGCAGTAAATGTGTAGCTATTTGTCGGGCACAAAATTTTATTCCTCTTCTCTAGCCCCTTTGCTATAACCTGTTCAATGAATATGTATGTACATATATACACAGTTCTTATCATTTATCATTTTCTATTCAACTTCATATTGGATTTCTATTTGGTTTAAAAACACCATTCATTCTAATGTTACATAAATAGGTGCAAATCATTTCATTAGCTAATTAATGAATATTTCAACTCATATATGTTTATTTTGAACAAGTGGCTATTTTTAACACTTCACATTTCAACGATTCATGCATACAATAAAAATGTGATTTTTATTGTAAAACAATTCATTTCAAAACACTATTTTTCTATATAGTTCATACAGGTGACAAAAATAGGATTTTATATATAGACAAAAGGTGATTTTTATTATCAAACAATTTATTTCAAAATATGAATACCATTCAACACATGAATTTCTAATCAACGAATGAATATCAATTCAACACATGAATGTTTTCTATAGTTTCTATATATAGATAAAAATGTGATTTTTATTATCAAACAATTTATTTCAAAATATGAATACCATTCAACACATGAATTTCTAATCAACGAATGAATATCAATTCAACACATGAATGTTTTCTATAGTTTCTATATATAGATAAAAATGTGATTTTTATTATCAAACAATTTATTTCAAAATATTAATACCATTCAACACATGAATTTCTAATCAACGAATGAATATCAATTCAACACATGAAGGTTTTCTAATCAATGAATAAATATAGTTTAAGCAGATGAAAATAATTCAAACACACGAATATTATTCAAAATTTCGGCAGCATAACGGCAGGGTAGTTAAAACCGGGACCGTCCCTAGTACGGCTCCTCGCTCTACCTTAAAACCTCGCGGTTTTTGACAATGGGGATCATGCATCTACTTCGCACGCAGGCGGCATGTATATATTTATTTCATTTCCACAAACTAATCCTATGTGGTTTCAATCAAATATTTTTCAACCACAAACGGGTATTTTTCAACCACAATCAAATCAATATCAACCACAAACAATCCCAAACAACCATTCGCTATCAATAAATTTTCACAACAATTTCAACCAATAAATATCGTCCATGGTTTGTGGACGAGGGGCGTATATATATATATTTATATATAGCAATTCACTTTTATTTCAACACATATATATATAGCTAGAAAAAGAAATTGAAGAGTGAGAAATTCTCACCAATAGCTATCGAATACCACGACTCTTCCTTTATAGAAATCTTTGCCAATCTCGCCTTTTGTCGCTTCGTTGCCCGTATTCTCTACATATGTAAAAATCGAATTTTTACTATGTTATTCCATATATAAAAATTCCATTTCAAAAATATAGATTCCGCCTTTTCAAATATGAAGTTTTCGCCTTTATAAAAATAAATATTTCGCCTCACTATATTATGAAAATTATATTTTCCTTCCTTCTAAAAACCATATTTTTAATCCACTACTTAAGTAAAAATCACGCTTTTCTCCATTTAAAAATATCGTCTTTCTTTCTTTAAAAATCTAATCTTTTCTATTTTTAAAATCAAATCTTTACTGATTTTAAAAATCAAATCTTTACTGATTTTAAAAATCAAATCTTTTTTCAATTTAAAATCTAAATCTTTTTCTATTTAAAATCTAAATCTTTTTCTTTTTACATCTTAAAATAAAATCAGTTTTTAAAACCTTTTAAAAAAAATCAGTATTCTTTTTAAAAAAAATAAAATTAGTTTTTCTTTTTAAAGTTTAAAATCAATTCAGTTTTAAACCTTTTTAAAATCAGTATTTACAGAATAAAAAAAAATCAGAATTTACAGAATTAAAATAAAAATAAAATAAAATAAAATACTTACTGTAATCTGCGAAGGGCGGGGGGGTCGTTTTGCGTCAGGTGGCGGCGCTGGAGGTGCTGGAGGTGGGGCGGCTTCGGTGGTCTCGAACGGGGGAAGGCGGCGCTAGGGTTTCGGGAACGAGGCGTCGCGTGGCGGGAGGATTGGCGAAGCGGAGGGTTCGTCGGCGATGGAGGGAGGAGCAGGCGAAGCGGAGGGTTCGTCGGCGATGGAGGGAGGAGCAGGCGAAGCGGAGGGTTCGTCGGCGATGGAGGGAGGAGCGCCTGAATGAAGTCTGGTTTTTTTTCTTTATTTTGATTTCTGATTTAATGAAAACGGGTGGCCAGAAAAATATTTAGGGAAGGAGTTATTTTTTTTTATTAATTAATTTAATTGCATAAAGTTGACTTTTACCCACGACCTCGAAACGAGGCCCACCGCCTGTCGTCCATAGCGTTTAACCCCCATTCCGAACACAATGGGATATGTATCGCAAGCTGATTTGATTGGTACAATCAGTTTCCGTTGAATTTTCATTTAAATCACTATATTGAATTTTAAACGTACATTTCAAATTACCGGGGTCACATACTAACACTAAAAATTTCAGAAAAATATTTTCTAGCTTCGTATTGACGATACGGTCCTAACAAAACTAGTTTCGTCGAATTCTGAGACCGTTTGAAAAATGGCCAATTTCCAGTCGATTAAAATCAACTGAAACTGGTCAAACGCGTTTTCCTTTGCCACGCTCACATATTGATTTGAAAAATTATGAAATTTGAAACCTAGCAATAATTTGACATCACGGATCCAACAAAAGTGGTTTCGTCGAAATCCGAGGTCGTATGCAAAATGTCCATTTTTAAGGGCCTGAATTCCATAACGACTATTCAGAATATTCAACTGGACATATCTTTTGATTCCCGCTATCAAATTTCGATCGGTCGGATTCGTTAGAAAGATATCATCAAACAGATCCTAATGTTTTTGGTTTCACTAAAATCCGGATTGTTTTGCACCCGATACAGTCCGACAAAGTTTGAATTCAATTTTCGAAACTACAGCGCCATTTCAGGCCTTGTTTATAATTATAATTAATTATATTCGTTTTCAAATGTCGATTCAAACTCAGTTTTCATTGCCATTATTTAAAATATTTATTTTAAATATTTAAAATCCATTATTTTAGCCAATTTAAAAATTTTAAATTGGTTCAGATTTTCTGGGTCGTTACAATCTCCCCCACTTAAAACTTTTCGTCCCCGAAAAGGAACAAAGTCGAAAGTGGTTTGATATATCTACAATCACACAACAAAACAACCGATCCAATTGTTTTTAACCTTCAAAAATATACTAATCAAATCCTATACCCCTTTAAAATCATTCAGACTATAGAATTAAAAGTGCACATCTATGAAAAGAAAATAACAATAGAGTAGAGAATTGAATGGTAATGCAAAGTAGGGTAAATGTACCTTGCACCAGAGTCAATCAGAGATATCTACTCGGCATCTAGGATAAGCTTTCTGAATGCTCTCCTCAGTTTCCCAAGTACAATCTCGCGGATCTCCACTCCATTGCACTTTGACTAAGTGAATCTTCTTGTTTCTCAGCTCTTTGGTTTCTTTGCCGATAATCTTTAGCGGCTCACGCCTCACGGCTAATTCTGGAGTAATTTCAATATCCTGCTGAGCTGCTTCTTCCACGATCAAGTCTGGATCATGAACGTGCTTTCGAAGTTAAGATATATGAAATACATCATGCACTCCAGGCAACCAGTCTGGCAATTTACTTTTATATGCGAGAGTCCCCATCTGTTCCAGAATAGGAAACGGACCAATGAATTTGGGTGCCAACTTTCCAGTTTTACCGAACCGGATAACTCCTCTCGTCGGCGATACCTTCAAATATACATAGTCGCCAACTTCAAATGATATATCTCTTCTTCTTCTATCGGCATAGCTCTTTTGTCGGCTTTGAGCGGCGAGTAATCGTTTCTTAATAAAATCAACTTTGTCGGCAGCTTCTCGAATCATATCAGGACCCAACACAAGTCTATTTCCTGGCTCGACCCAATAAGTAGGAGATCGGCACGGTCTACCATACAATGCTTCGAATGGCGACATTGTCAGACTCGCCTGGTAGCTGTTGTTATAAGACAATTCAGCCAAATGCAGATGGTCTTCCCATGATCCACCGAAATCTAGAACACAAGCCCGCAATAGATCTTCTAAAATGTGATTCACCCTCTCAGTCTGACCGTCTGTCTGAGGATGATACGCGGTGCTCAAGTTCAACTTCGTTCCTAGCTCGACTTGAAATGCTTCCCAGAATTTGCTAGTGAATATTGTATCTCTATCACTGACTATACTGAGCGGCACTCCATGCAGTCTAACTATTTCCCTGAAGTATATCTGCGCCAGACTCTGAGCAGTTCTGTTTGATCTGACATGTATGAAATGGGCGGTCTTCGTGAAGCGATCTACGATCACCCAAATATTGTCATTTCCTTTTCTGGTTCTGGGCTGACCATCAATGAAATCCATAGAAATATGCTCCCACTTCCAACCAGGAACTTCCAGTGGTTGTAATAATCCAGCCAATTTCTGTTGGTCGCTTTTGACTAGCTGGCAAGTAGGGCATCGGCTAACATATATTGAAACATCTCTCTTCATAGCCTTCCACCAAAATGTTCTTTTGAGATCGTTATACATTTTGTCCACGCCAGGATGAATACTCAGCTTGGACTTGTGACACTCGTCTAACACTTCCCTTTTTAACTCTGGGATGTCAGGAACACAAATCCTTCCTTTCAACCTCAAGGTCTCGTCGTTATCTATTTGGAAACACGAGGGTTCGCCTTTCTGAATCCTTTTAATCATATCCTTAATAAAGTTATCCTCCTTCTGAAGAATAGATATTTTGTCAATCAAGGATGTCGTGATAATAAAGCTGGCGATCATTACATTCTTTCGGCTTAATGCATCGGCCACGACATTGGCTTTCCCGGGAGTATATATAATTTCAAAGTCATATGCTGCAAGAAACTCCAGCCAACGCTGCTGCCTCATATTTAAATCCTTCTGAGTGAACAGATACTTTAACGACTGGTGATCTGTAAACAGTTCAAATCTCTCGCCCAGAAGATAGTGTCTCCAGATTTTCAAAGAGAATATGATAGCCAATAACTCCAGATCATGAGTTACATAGTTTTTCTCGTGCGGCTTCAGTTGACGGCTAGCATAAGCAATCACTTGACCTCTTTGCATTAACACTGCGCCAAGGCCTTCTCTAGAAGCATCAGTCCATACTTTTAAATTTTGGTTGCCATCGATGATGGTTAACACTGGAGCTGTGGTTAATCTCAACTTTAGCTCTTCGAAAGCCTCCTCACTTTCTGTAGTCCATTTGAATTTAGAATGCTTCTTTGTAAGCTTCGTTAAGTGGCCAGATATCTTCGAAAAGTTTTTAACGAACTTCCGGTAATAGCTAGCCAATCCGAGAAAACTGCGGACTTCAGTGGGAGTACTGGGCTATTTCCAATTCTGAATGGCTGTGATTTTGCTTGGATCCACAGCGATTCCATCTTTCGATACGACATGGCCCAGAAATTTCACTTCATCTTGCCAGAATATACATTTGGAAAACTTAGCTTTTAATACATTCCTTCTGAGGATTTCTAGAACCTGTTCCAGATGCTTTTCATGTTCGGCCTTTGATTTAGAGAAGATTAGAATATCGTCTATGAAAACCAGAACAAATTTATTCAAAACTCCTCTGAACACTCTATTCATCAGATCGACGAAGTAAGCTGGAGCGTTACATAAGCCGAACGGCATTACTAACCACTCGTAGAATAAGTCGGGGCCTCTGAACGCTGTCATTGGAACACACTCTTCGGCGATTCGAAGTTGATGGAAACCTGTAGCTAGGTCCATTCGTGAAAATACTTGTGCGCCATTTAATCGATCCAACAAATCATCTATCCGCGGCAATGGATATTTGTTCTTTATTGTCTGTTTGTTCAGATCACGATAATCCACACATAGACGTAGAGTACCGTCAGATTTTGGGACAAACACCACTGCTGCACCCCAATCAGAGAAACTAGGCCTGATCAGACCTTTCCATACTAGCTGTCGTGTTTGATTGTCTAATTCCTCCTTCTCTTTCAAGGACATTCTTCGAATAGCGTGAACTACTGGCCTTGCATTGGGAATTAAAGCAATCTTGAAATCTATTTCTCTCTGCGGAGGTAAGCGAACAACTTCCTCGAACACATCCGCATAATTCTTGATGATAGGAATGTCTTTGATGAGGTCAGGAATATTCTCTGTGACTTCAGGAACATTTTCAATTTGGGCTGGAGAAACATTCAAAGCTGCCCAGAAGCCTTTCCTATTAGCATTCTGACCTTCACAGGGAATGGTTATATAATCACCTTATTTAATCTTCGCCTTTACGACTCTGTCGGCGCATTTAACTTCAGCTTCATATTTGGTCAACCAGTCTAACCCCAAGATAAGATTAAACTCTTTAAAATTCATGACGGCTGCGATGGTAGGGAACCGATAACGAGAGAAAGAAACCGGCACTCCACAGACCCAACTGAGATCAATGGAACCCCCAACCGGATTCTGGACAGTCATGGGTTCCTTGAGCTTTTTCAAATTCAAATCCAGTTTCTTAGCTGCATCTTTGGCAATGAAACTTCGCGACGCGCCTGTGTCAAACAGTACTTTGACTGGAATGTTTTTGACAGTAAGCGTGCCTTCTAAAACATCGGGCCGTTCCTGAGTAGACGAAGATGCAGGTACTTCTGCCATTTCATTCACTTGTACTGCTTCAGATTTCTGAGATAGCGGGCAGTTTTTCGCAATATGCCCAGCCTGATGGCACTTATGGCATCCTCGGCCTTCAAGAACCTTCTTTCTAGGTCCAAATCCACTCTCCCCTCGTTTGTTCACCGATTTACATTTTCTGGACAAATGCCCCTTCTGATTGCAGTTCTTGCATATGGCAGTCGTGGCAGGTTCTTTTTCAGATCTAGCCCTTTTTCGATTCACTTCGGGCTCCTTACCGACTTCAGACATTGTACTGGCCCCAGGATGATCAGTTTCAGACTCAATTTTATTACTAGATCTGACTTCCTCTTCGTACTGTAGCATACCTTTCTTGTCTAGATCTTCGTACTGATAAGCCATGTATACCATTTCCGAAAAAGGGAGCTTCACATGCCCCAATACTTTATTCTGGTATTTCCTTTGAAGTCCGTGAATAAATCTCAAATTCTTTCTCCTCGTATTCTGAATTAGATGGGGAGCAATGTGAGCAAGTTCGTTGAATTTCTTATGATATTCGGGAATGGTCATGTCACCTTGTATTAGATAAGAAAATTCGTCACATAGTCTCTCGGTTGCTTCGGGAGGAGTAAATCTTTCCAAGAAAATTACTTTGAATCTGTCCCAGGTGATATCACCTTCTGGATTATCTTTAATAACTAAATCCCACCAAAACAAAGCTTCTTCTTTGAGTGCCCAAGACACCAGTAATCTTTTCTGATCGTCTCTCAGCTTTAAACCCTCAAAGATCTTCTCTGCAGAACGAATCCAAGCTTGTGTTTCCATAATGGACACCTTGCCTAAGAATGGCGACCCACCAAGATTTCGAAATCTCTTGTATAGAACTTCTATATTGGATTCTGGCTGTGGGAGCACAACTGGCTCATTAGCTGGTCGAGCTATACGATTATTTCTTCTGTTCCTGTCACTCATTTTCTAGTACGTCTGCAATTAGCAGACAAAGTGTCAGGTCACAGAAAAGATATTTTCAAACATAGAAACATATACTTCAAGTGTAAATGGGTCTATTGAGGTGTAATTTCATTCTTCTTTACTCATACTAGGATATTACTGATCCTATCTGTATAGAGTTACCCGTCCTAGAACACGACTGGTTCTATTTCTAACGAGTTCGTTCAAATGTTATATTCCAGAACTAAGCTTAACCTCGCTCTGATACCACGTTGAGACGACCCGAAATCCCGTTCACACGGAAACAAGGGTTATCTTAGGAATATAACACAGAAACAGATAATAGCAGAACAGAATTAAATAAATACACCAGATAATGAACAATAGAATATACTGGATAAAAGTAATCATCAGAGTTACACAGTATACAGGATCTTACTTAGTACAAATACAGTTCAGCTATACATAAATGTCTACAGCGGAAATAAACAAATATGTACAAAAGGAGCTGAACAGCATAAAAAGAAATTAATGATAGAATCCATCTTCAGCTCCAGCTATCCAGAAAAAGAACCAGCTAAACCTGAATACAAGGCTGCCCGTGTAGAAAAAGGGGCACCCGAGTTTGAAAGTGAAACAAACTATGAGTCAGTCATGGGACTGGTATGAGAAATCCACTCAACACATATATAATTGGCTAATCACGGACCACGCCACTTTCGTGGAACGGGTTTACTCCATTGGATTGCCAGTGCTTTAAAACAAATCTTTCTTTTAAACATCGCTATGCTTTTTTATAAAAATGAAGCCGTTATAAGACTCAGTTCCCATCACACAATGCAACGCAAACCGGAGGATAGAGTTTTTACCTTATAACGGCCAAAATATGCTTGATACGAATAAAACAAAGGCATATGATATTATTGCTAGTGTTTATATGTTTTGAAAAAAAATTCAAATCATAACTATCAATCATAGACGGCATTAATGCCCCATACCACTATGTCGCCATATATATAGGTATACAATCAAAACCGCACGATGTCGTATTTGGAAATTGGATTTCCGTCGTGAACCAAGGCAAAAGATAGTCCTTACCGAATTCGAGACTGTCTAGCCCGAGCCTCAGGACCCAGACTCAGGTGGGCCCTTGGATCGTCAGTGCCGGTCCACCGATGTGGATTAAAATTCCTGAACACTGCGTTTCCCCACCCTTTGTGGTGTAAATGAGCCAACGAATGACTCAATCGGACCCGGATCGTCCGATCAAACCGAGGCGCCTCGCAACAGCAACAACCACATAGGTGAAAAGTATATAAATGTCAGGGCTGGTAGGTCACTGACACCACCCAAGCTAGAAAGAAACGCATGCCCTCCCTGAGGTCCTTCTCCCGTTTTAGGTTCATACCGGAGTGTGAGGCTCGCGAATTCACGTTATACACAAAGCTACGCCACACAGGCGATGCTTTGATCATCACCACAAGACTTTGCTTTTCAACAGAAGCCCTGATCACTGCATCTTAGCATGCCACACAGGCAATTCATGCCATGCGACTGATGTCCATCCATATACAACCTCTGAGCTCGTGCGTCTCAAAGAAGGGCGTTAAGCAAAAGAATAAATTCTCCGCCGCCAAACAGATGTATATTTAACAGAAATCAATCAACACAGAATAAACTCCAATGTCAGACACACAGTCCATTTACAAGTTCGTTCTTGGTCTGAACGAAACCGGAGGCACTAAATACCTCGCAAATCCTTCGATCACCATGTACGTTTGGACGATCACCACTCATTATCCATATTTCGGGATGCCTCCCAATCAGGACCTCGGTTACCATCCAAACGAGGTGAAGATCTCCGGTCTTCGACCGTCGTCTTCATCTTCGACTTTCAATCGTCGGTCAATTATTTGAAATGAGAATCAACTTGGCCTTTTCAAATAATTCACGTATATTTAGAATTTCAAATCAATTTATTTCAATGGTTAAATTATTCGACAACACCAATACTGTTCTTTAATGTAATTTTCACACCAAACACATTCAACCATCAAATACAACATAAATCGAGCAAATTCAGTTTATTTCCATTCCATAATGTTTATGGTACTTTATAATAATTTATCGCTATTTTTATTTATTTTAAAATAGCTAATATATTCAAACGACGCTTCGGGCCATAAAGCGGCCGTGGCGCTGTTTTTCTTCAGATTTGATTTACACATATCTGAAAATCTAACCGTTGGATCTTCACAAAATTTACATCTTTAGAAAGGTCTTTTCAAAACGAATCCAACGGTTCCAGTTTCGGGAAAATCCGACGGTCGGATCTCCCGGTACAATCGTTTGAAATTTCGATTTCAAAATACGAACTGCAACGTCGTTATTCGATTAATATATAATTATATTTATATATATATAAGTATAATCGCTTCTGGCGCTGTTTTTCTTCAGAATTGAATTAAACATTCCAGACAATCCAACCGTTGGATTTTTACAAGGTTGGTGCCGTTGGAAAGATTATTCCAAGGCGAACCCGACAGTTGAGGTTTCGGGAAAATCCAATGGTCGGATTCCCCGTACTAGTTGTTTGAAACCACGATTTCAAAATACGAACTGCACGGCTTCGTTTCGTTTTAATTTTATTTATATTTATATATTTATATAAATATAGTTTCTTCAAAAATTCCTATATCGTTTTCACTTCAAATATTTCACTAACGCCTTAAATTTTTGGAAAATTTCGCCATAACCTCCCCTTCACCGGGAGCATCGGGAAATCGCAAATAGCTTTCCCGGTCCTTCTAATCTCAAAAAGAAAAGGAAAAAGCCAAGCGGCTAGCCAACAGGCTCATAAAATCATCACCCAAACAAAGCAGTAAATGTGTACCTATTTGTCGGGCACAAAATTTTATTCCTCTTCTCCAGCCCCTTTGCTATAACCTGTTCAATGAATATGTATGTACATATATACACAGTTCTTATCATTTATCATTTTCTATTCAACTTCATATTGGATTTCTATTTGGTTTAAAAACACCATTCATTCTAATGTTACATAAATAGGTGCAAATCATTTCATTAGCTAATTAATGAATATTTCAACTCATATATGTTTATTTTGAACAAGTGGCTATTTTTAACACTTCACATTTCAACGATTCATGTATACAATAAAAATGTGATTTTTATTGTAAAACAATTCATTTCAAAACACTATTTTTCTATATAGTTCATATAGGTGACAAAAATAGGATTTTATATATAGATAAAAGGTGATTTTTATTATCAAACAATTTATTTCAAAATATGAATACCATTCAACACATGAATTTCTAATCAACGAATGAATATCAGTTCAACACATGAATGTTTTCTATAGTTTCTATATATAGATAAAAATGTGATTTTTATTATCAAACAATTTATTTCAAAATATGAATACCATTCAACACATGAATTTCTAATCAACGAATGAATATCAATTCAACACATGAATGTTTTCTATAGTTTCTATATATAGATAAAAATGTGATTTTTATTATCAAACAATTTATTTCAAAATATGAATACCATTCAACACATGAATTTCTAATTAACGAATGAATATCAATTCAACACATGAAGGTTTTCTAATCAATGAATAAATATAGTTTAAGCAGATGAAAATAATTCAAACACACGAATATTATTCAAAATTTCGGCAGCATAACGGCAGGGTAGTTAAAACCGGGACCGTCCCTAGTATGGCTCCTCGCTCTACCTTAAAACCTCGCGGTTTTTGACAATGGGGATCATGCATCTAGTTCGCACGCAGGCGGCATGTATATATTTATTTCATTTCCACAAACTAATCCTATGTGGTTTCAATCAAATATTTTCAACCATAAACGGGTATTTTTCAACCACAATCAAATCAATATCAACCACAAACAATCCCAAACAACCATTCGCTATCAATCAATTTTCACAACAATTTCAACCAATAAATATCGTCCATGGTTTGTGGACGAGGGGCGTATATATATATATATATATATATATATATATATATATATATATTTTTATATAGCAATTCACTTTTATTTCAACACATATATATAGCTAGAAAAAGAAATTGAAGAGTGAGAAATTCTCACCAATAGCTATCGAATACCACGACTCTTCCTTTATAGAAATCTTCGCCAATCTCGCCTTTTGTCGCTTCGTTGCCCGTATTCTCTACAAATGTAAAAATCGAATTTTTACTATGTTATTCCATATATAAAAATTCTATTTCAAAAATATAGATTCCGCCTTTTCAAATATGAAGTTTTCGCCTTTATAAAAATAAATATTTCGCCTCACTATATTATGAAAATTATATTTTCCTTCCTTCTAAAAACCATATTTTTAATCCACTACTTAAGTAAAAATCACGCTTTTCTCCATTTAAAAATATCATCTTTCTTTCTTTAAAAATCTAATCTTTTCTATTTTTAAAATCAAATCTTTACTGATTTTAAAAATTAAATCTTTACTGATTTTAAAAATCAAATCTTTTTTCTATTTAAAATCTAAATCTTTTTCTATTTAAAATCTAAATCTTTTTCTTTTTACATATTAAAATAAAATCAGTTTTTAAAACCTTTTAAAAAAAATCCGTATTCTTTTTAAAAAACAATCAGTTTTTCTTTTTAAAGTTTAAAATCAATTCAGTTTTAAACCTTTTTAAAATCAGTATTTACAGAATAAAAAAAATCAGAATTTACAGAATTAAAATAAAAATAAAAAAAATAAAATACTTACTGTAATCTGCGAAGGGGGGGTCGTTTTGCGTCAGGTGGCGGCGCTGGAGGTGCTGGAGGTGGGGCGGCTTCGGTGGTCTCGAACGGGGGAAGGCGGCGCTAGGGTTTCGGGAACGAGACGTCGCGTGGAGGGAGGATTGGCGAAGCGGAGGGTTCGTCGGCGATGGAGGGAGGAGCAGGCGAAGCGGAGGGTTCGTCGGCGATGGAGGGAGGAGCGCCTGAATGAAGTCGGGTTTTTTTTTCTTTATTTTGATTTCTGATTTAATGAAAACGGGGGGCCAGAAAGATATTTAGGGAAGGAGTTATTTTTTTTTATTAATTAATTTAATTGCATAAAGTTGACTTTTACCCACGACCTCGAAACGAGGCCCACCGCCTGTCGTCCATAGCGTTTAACCCCCATTCCGAACACAATGGGATATGTATCGCAAGCTGATTTGATTGGTACAATCAGTTTCCGTTGAATTTTCATTTAAATCACTATATTGAATTTTAAACGTACATTTCAAATTACCGGGGTCACATACTAACACTAAAAATTTCAGAAAAATATTTTCTAGCTTCGTATTGACGATACGGTCCTAACAAAACTAGTTTCGTCGAATTCTGAGACCGTTTGAAAAATGGCCAATTTCCAGTCGATTAAAATCAACTGAAACTGGTCAAACGCGTTTTCCTTTGCCACGCTCACATATTGATTTGAAAAATTATGAAATTTGAAACCTAACAATAATTTGACATCACGGATCCAACAAAAGTGGTTTCGTCGAAATCCGAGGTCGTATGCAAAATGTCCATTTTTAAGGGCCTGAATTCCATAGCGACTATTCAGAATATTCAACTGGACAAATCTTTTGATTCCCGCTATCAAATTTCGATTGGTCGGATTCGTTAGAAAGATATCATCAAACAGATCCTAATGTTTTTGGTTTCACTAAAATCCGGATTGTTTTGCACCCGATACAGTCCGACAAAGTTTGAATTCAATTTTCGAAACTACAGCGCCATTTCAGACCTTGTTTATAATTATAATTAATTATATTCGTTTTCAAATGTCGATTCAAACTCAGTTTTCATCGCCATTATTTAAAATATTTATTTTAAATATTTAAAATCCATTATTTTAACCAATTTAAAAATTTTAAATTGGTTCAGATTTTCTGGGTCGTTACATCTACACAGTGCAAAAATGTCTTACCTACCAGCCCGAGCCCACGCACACACATGACCCCGTTGGACTTGCGTTGCCACCGCTAACCCATTTTGACATCTTACAATCAAACCCAGTAAGCGTGCCCCGTCCTCGATCTAACTCGAGCTCACAAAGATACTTAATGGGTTACTGGTTTGAAAAGGGTCCCCATGCTTGACACAAGCTTTCCACCTATGCTTGGTCCCCATTAAGATTCCCCACTTAACCCCTTCTTATTCATGTCTTCTTACATGTTTTCGACTTGGTTAAGTGTTTATAATTATATCCCACATGTCACCCTTGTTATCCACTAAACAAAACCAACATGTGTTATTGGTTAAGCTTGTCTTAACCCTATCCGCTTATCAGATCAATATATTATTGGTTAAGCTGGTCTTCGCCCCATCCCCTTATATCTCATTGGTTAAGTTGGTCTTAACCCTATCCGCTTATCAAATCAATATATATTATTGGTTAAGTTGGTCTTAACCCTATCCGCTTATCAAATCAATATATATTATTGGTTAAGTTTGTCTTAACCCTATCAGATCAATACATATTATTGGTTAAGTTTGTCTTAACCCAATACACTTATCAGATTAATATATATATTATTGGTTAAGTTGGGCTTAACCCTTCCCACTTACCAAATTATTGGTTAAGCTGGTCTTAACCCTAACCACTTATATATTATTGGTTAAGCTGGTCTTAACCCTATCCACTTACCATGCCTTACTTAATTTATGATTAAATATATCTTAGTTCACAGATACATTGGTTAAGAGAATAACTCCCTATGTATCAACCCCGAAGACCGAAATCAACATCAAATTGGTACTCAGAGAATTACTCACTCAACCAAACTACTATTTGTCATTCATATTCGTCTTTGATCAGCATTGATTAATTATTAATGCAAAGACCCCTCACATTAAGTCGATTGCTTGTGGTCGCTGGATATGCCGGGCGGTTCCGGGTAGACTTCCACCACAAGCAAGACTTAACCTCATGTCTAAGCATCTTTTAATTTATTCCTTTGACCTCTCACATTAGACTACCATTTGATGTTGCTGGATTTGTCGGGCGGGTCCGCGCAGTCTTACACCACAAACGAGTCTAACCTCGTGTCTTAGGCCTTTATTTTTCATTTAATTTGTGCCTTTGTGCTTTCACCTTAGACTACCTTTTGTGGTTGCTGGATTTGCCGGGCGGGTCCGGGCAGTCTTACTCCACAAACGAGTCTAACCTCGTGTCTTAGGCATTTATTATTTCACATTATTATTTAACCCCAAATTGGATTAATATCCCTATTCAAATTTGTCAATAAATTCCAAATTAATTTATGTCCATAATTATCACCTAAATTATGTCCATAAATACCAATTATACCAATTAATGTCTCAAATTGATCATATTCCCTTTTAAGACCATTTTATGTCAATTCAAAATTATGTATATTCAATATTTTCCCATCGACCCTACGCTATTCATATGTTTCAATACGACATATGTTAGACTCGCGAATTAGAATGACACTAGTTCTTCAACCCAGTAAAAGGAGTTCAATGAAATGCAATTAGAATGAAATGTGAATTGATAATTTAAATTATTAAATTTAGAAAATGTGCGAGAATGGAGTATCACCAGTTCTTGTTGCTGGCCCTGAGTAGGTCGGGTACGCATGATAGGGGGTTCTCGCTTCGCGGTTTGGTGGTGAACGGGAGACTCTTACCCCTACATGTCGCTGGGTAGAGCGTTGGTTCACCAGTAGGCGCGAGACTCGAAAGGGTCGCCACGGCCTACGTGGCAGCTTTGTGTATAGCGTGGATTCGCGAGCCTCACACCTTGGTATGAGTCAAAAACGGGATAAGGACTACAGGGAGAGCATGACGTTTCTTTCTAGCTTTGGTAGTGTCAGTGACTTACCAGCCCTGACATTTATATACTTTTCACCTATGTGGTTGTTGGATGAGGCGCCTCGATTTTAGGTCTGTAAGGACCGGGAAACGTGTGTTCAGGAATTGCCAATCCTCAAACGTAAGAGAGGACCGGCCCTGAAGCATCCAGGGGTTACCCAGAGTGTGTAGTCCCGAGGCATTTGCTAGAGTGTCTCGAACGCGGAGAGGAGCTTGCCCCTTACCTCGACTCATGATGGAAATCCAATTTCCAATACGTGTATTGCGGTTTTAATTATAGAACTAGTATGGCGATATAGTGGTATGGGGCATTCATGCCGCCTATGAATTATATTTATGATTGAAATTGTTTTGACACTATACACTTATTATAGTATCAAATGATTTGTTTTAAACGTACCAAGCATGTTTGGCTATTATAAGGTAAAACCCTATCCTCCGGCTTGCGTTGCATTGTGTGATGGGACCTGGGTCTTATAATAGCTTCATTTTTCGAAAATCATTGTGGTGTTTATTGATATGCACTGGTATTCTTGGGAGGAAACCCGTTCCGTGTTATACGGCATGGTCCCTTGAATCACTCTCTTTTAAAGTAAAGTTTTAAATAACCGTTTTAGTTCTCACACCAGTCATATGACTGACCTGGAGTTTATTGTTTTAACCTAAACTCCGGGTGCCCCTATTTTCTGCACGGGCAGCTAGTAGTTTTGGTTTTGCAGATTTATATTCACAGGATCCTGATTTACAGCTGGAACGATGCTTGGAAAGCTCTGTATCCGTGTATTACTTTCAGTTGTGTTTTATATTGTTTTTCCACTGCAATGTAATTTATTGTAATCTCTGATATTTATCGAATGTAATTTATTCATTTATACTCTGTATATTCTTGTATTCTGATGGAATTGTTGTAATATACAATGAAATGTTCTTCCGTTTGCGTTCTGTTTTGTCCTGTTCTCAAACGATCAGGGGTTTCGAACGGTCTAGATTGGTTTAACGACTGATTCAGATCGAGCGAAATTCCCGGCCGTCACATTTGGTATCAGAGCTTTGGTTTACAGAGCTCGAGAGCAAGACACATTAGAACCATACGAAAGAATTCATCAGATATTGGATTAGTTATATCGAATTAGAATGACTCGTTAGAGATAGGATCCGTAGTATCCTAGAACGAGTGTGAAGAGTATATTTTTCAATTGAAAACAATTTTGTTTTGAAAATTTAAACCATTTTATACGTATTTGAATATTTATTTATTTTGAATTTGGGCAATAGAGTATATAAAGGTTTCGCGTATACGCGTCATGAACGTATGTTCGAAGTTTTAATATACTGGATAGATATAGAATCATGCTATATTCGCCCGGAGATGATTCTGATGATTGTAGCTACATCATCAGAATTTATGTTCGTGTTTCGAAGGTGTGACTTCTATATATTTCCATTAGACTGGTGTGAGAACCAAACCTTATATAGATAGATTTATTTGTTGTGATTTGGCATCAAAAACATGATTTTCTGTATATATATATATATATATATATATATATATATATATATATATCAAATTATGAATTTGAAACGTTAATCCACTAATTGATTGATGTTTGTGTTGTTTGTTTATTTGTTTGATAATTTTGAACCATTATGCCTAATTGAATCAAATATTGAACTATATTGAAATTGGTCGCATTTGCTTGCATATACATATACTTACATTGAACAGGTCATAGCAAGGAGGCTAGAGCAGAGAATAAAATTTGTTTGCCCGACAAATAGGTACATGTTTACTATAATTTACTGTTTTGTTTGGGTGATGATGATTTTATGAGCTTATTGGCTAACCGCTTGGCTTTTTCTTTTTGAGATCAGAAGGCCTGTATGGCAATTTCGGGATTTTCCCGTGGCTCCCGGTGCAGGGGAGGTTATGGCGAAATTTTTCGAAAATTTAGGGTGTTAGCCAAATTTTTGAAAATTTGAAAATTCTCAAAAACTGAAAAGTTGGAGAATGGAAGCCAGATCGAACGTAGAGTTGATTGATCAAACCACTTTCGACTTTGTTCCTTTTCGGGGACGAAAAGTTTTAAGTGGGGGAGATTGTAATAACCCGGAAATTCTGAACCAGTTTAAAAATTTTTATTTTGGCAATTTTGACGAATTTTGAATATTTGAAATGAATTATTTTAAATAATATCGACAAGAAATTTATTTTGAATATAATTAGAACGTATATATTATATACAGCGTCGTTAGAATATAAATATTTATTTTAAATTATAAATAGAATTGAAAATGGCGCGGTAGTTCGATAATTCGATTTCAGACTTCAATTGAACGTACCGGGTGCAAAACAATCCGGATTTTAGTGAAACCAAAAGCATTAGGATCTAATTGATGATATCTTTCCAACGAATCCGAAAATATAACGAATTTGATTTGAATTGAAAATATAACGAATTTGATTTGAATTGAATATATAACGAATTTGATTTGAATTAAATATATAACTAATTGAATTCAAATTGAATAGAAGACGAAATGAATTCGAATTGAATAGAAAACGAATTCGAATTAAATTGAATTGAAAACAAATTGAAATAGAAGTAAAATCAATTTGAAATAAATTCAAATTGAATTGAAATTTGAATAGAATAGAAAACCAATTTGAATTCGAATTGAATAGAAAATGAATTGAATAGAAAACGAATTGAATTCGAATCGAATTAAAGTCGATTTGAATTGAAATCAAATAGAAATGAAAGTAAAAAGGATTTATAATAGAAAATTTAATTTTGATTTGAATTGAAATGGAAGTTGAAATTGTTTTTGAAACGAATTCAAAACTATTTATAAAATTCGTTCTAAATAGAAATTGACGAAATATATATTATATATATTATATATATATAATATAATGGCCTGAATAGAACGCGCCGCGCCGCGGCAGTTCGTGAATTTCGACCATTTATTTCAAACGGACATTATGGGAGATCCGACCGTCGGATTCTCCTAAAACCAGAACCGTTGGGTTCGTATTGAAAAGAGATTTCTAAGAATATTAGAAATTTGAAATCTAACGGTTGGATTTGGAGATACGTCCAAATCAAATTTGGAAAAGGTCGCTGTAAGTGCAGTTCGATGGCCGTTGATGGAAATCGACTGTACGGGCCTTGATAAAATTATTAAAAATAGTAATAATTTGTGTAAAATCATAAGAAATGATTTGGGAAAAGTTGGGATGAAAAACTCCATATTTGAAAAGATAAAAATAGATTTTTATCGAAATGAACTAGTTTTAAACTGAAATTAAAACTCATTTATTTTTAAATAAATAAATTGGATTTGAAATGGGTTTAAATAGAATTGATTCATGGGTTTATCGTAAACAGTGTTTTAAATGACACTTGTTCTTTAACCCGATAATAAATAGAATGTAATTTGGGTTTGTCATGAACTGTGTTTTAAATGACACTAGTTCTTCAACCCAGTAAAAGGTGTTCAATGAATCTGCAATTAGAATGAAATGTGAATTGATAATTTAAATTATCAAATTTAGAAAATGAGCGAGAATGGAGTATCACCAGTTTTGCTCCAAAGCGATAGTTAAATCTTTAATTAGATTTGAACGTGAAATGGTAATTAATTTTATCGATAACACCGTGGTGTTAGATATGGAGTACTACCAGTTTTGCTTCATGGGATGAATAGGTTGGGATTGGGAAATAAAATAAATAATTACTTCGGTATGGTTCGCTAATCTTGACTAGTTTAGAAAACCATAATCTAGTTTGAAACCACATCCAAAGCAAGATTAAAGGATAAATTTTAAAGAATTTATCTTGGATAAAATTAATGGGAACCTTTCCCTGAGAATATGAATTGGAATGAGGCGTATGTTGTGTTTGTGTAACATTCGTTTTAATATACGCGAGTTGTTCGGAAAGGCCGGGTTTACACCCATTCTGAACCGATTCGACGATAAGTCGAAGATGAAGACGGTGGTTGAAGACCGGAAGTCTTCACATCATTTGGGTAATTACTGACGATCCTAATTGGGCTGTACACCCAAGAGGATGGAAATAGTTGATGGTCATCCAGACGTACTTGGAGATCGATGGATATGCGAGGAAAGTGCCTCCGGTTTCGTTCAGACCCAGAATGAACTTGTAAATGGATTGTGTGTCTGACATTGTGTTTTATTCTGTGTTGATTGATTTCTGTTAAATATATATCTGTTTGGCGGCGGAGAATTTATTCTCTTGCTTAACGCCCTTCTCTGAGACGTACGAGCTTAGAGGTTATATATCGATAGATATCAATCGCATGGCATGAATTGCCTGTGTGGCACGCTGAGTTGCATGGATCAAGGCTTCTGTTGAAAAGCAAAGTCTAGTGGTTGATGATCAAAGCACGGCCTACGTGGCAGCTTTGTGTATATCGTGGATTCGCGAGCCTCTCACCTCGGTATGAGTCAAAAACGGGATAAGGACTGCAGGGAGAGCACGACGTTTCTTTCTAGCTTTGGTGGTGTCAATGACTTACCAGCCCTGACATTTATATACTTTTCACCTATGTGGTTGTTGGATGAGGCGCCTCGATTTTAGGTCTGTAAGGACCGGGAAACGTGTGTTCAGGAATTGCCAATCCTCAAACGTAAGAGAGGACCGGCCCTGAAGCATCCAGGGGTTACCCAGAGTGTGTAGTCCCGAGGCATTTGCTAGAGTGTCTCGAACGCGGAGAGGAGCTTGCCCCTTGCCTCGACTCATGACGGAAATCCAATTTCCAATACGTGTATTGTGGTTTTAATTGTAGAACTTGTATGGCGACATAGTGGTATGGGGCATTTATGCCGCCTATGATTTATATTTATGATTGAAATTGTTTTGACACTATACACTTATTATAGTATCAAATGATTTGTTTTAAACGTACCAAGCATGTTTGGCTGTTATAAGGTAAAACCCTATCCTCCGTCTTGCGTTGCATTGTGTGATGGGACTTGGGTCTTATAATAGCTTCATTTTTCAAAAAGCATTGCGTTGTTTTTTGATATGCACTGGTATTCTTGGGAGGAAACCCGTTCCGTGTTATACGGAGTGGTCCCTTGAATCACTCTCTTTTAAAGTAAAGTTTTAAATAACCATTTTAGTTCTCACACCAGTCACATGACTGACCTGGAGTTTATTGTTTTAACCTAAACTCTGGGTGCCCCTATTTTCCGCACGGGCAGCTAGTAGTTTTGGTTTTGCGGATTTATATTCACAGGATCCTGATTTACAGCTGGAACGATGCTCGGAAAGCTCTGTATCCGTGTATTACTTTCAGTTGTGTTTTATAATGTTTTTCCGCTGCAATATAATTTATTGTAATCTATGATATTTATCGAATGTAATTTATTCATTTATACTCTGTATATTCTTGTATTCTCATGGAATTGTTGTAATATACAATGGAATGTTCTTCCGTTTGCGTTCTGTTTTGTCCTATTCTCAAACGATCTGGGGTTTCGAACGGTCTAGATTGGTTTAACGACTGATTCAAATCGAGCGAAATTCCCGGCCATCACAACTAATCATTTATTAGACTTAGATTTGATCCTAGCTTCTATCTTGTTTTTGCGTTGAAAGAGACGGCGACTACTCTAGGTTCTCCATTAACGGCATGGCGGCTCTAGGTACGAATTAGTATGATTTTAGGTTGAGATTTAGGTTGCTTATATAGATTTTTAGTTAATTATGAGTGTCTGATTAACCTAGAATCAATCAAGACCATCCAGTCACAATAGAATAACACCTCAGCCCTAATGCCTCAGCACTGAGTCGAAACGTCGTCATCTTTCAGATCTGTTCGGGGGGAGGGGGGCAGGTCGACCCCTAGGTCGACCTGTATAGGGGACGTCGACACTAGGGTCGACCCCTTGGTCGACCTGGTCCCTGGGCGGGAATTTTCCCGCCCAGCCTGCTTCCCTGTTTTGAATTCAAATTTTGAATTCCATAACCTAAGCTGTTTTTAATTTAATTAAATTCTAAAACTTTTGAAGGCCATATCTTCTTCATACGAAGTCCAATTCACACAAACTCGGACTCTATTTCAAGCAGAATTCCGAGACGAACGCTATGGCGCAACCCATTTCCCTTAATTCTCACATTTGAAATTAAGTATTCTTTAATTTGTTAATTTTAATATTTAAAATCACGTGGTGTTACATTCTTCCCACCTTAAAGGATTTCGCCCCCGAAATCTCTAAGTTAAGGAGTATGCATATCCTAACATCCAATCACCATCATCTCAACCATCAAACCCAGGCATCCATTGTCCTTACAAGAGTTCTAATGTTGTATGAACATATGCAAAAAGTGCGTGTATATGTTCCTTATCAAATGCAAAATCAGGCGGTCCACTGATTCAGTTGACCTCCTTAATGCAAATCATGATAGTGCCATGCGTCCGTTATGTATGCAAAAGAATTCTAACAATACATATTACTTCTATATGTGTGCACAACCATTTATCAAAATGCAGCATCCATGTGATAACACAACCATTATACATCCATCAATTTAGATATGCATACATATTTATATGCAATATGAAGGTGATTGAGCCGATCTAGTGCCTAAGGTGTGTGTACATGCATCCACGAGCAACCACTAGCAACCACTTGCATTCATTTGCATCCACTAAACATAACATGTCTCAAACACATGTTTGCAACCATAGGGTTCCTCCTAACTAAAGATCGAAGATATCATCGCAAAGGTAATACTAAATGATAGGACGAGTATCAACAAAGCGTTAAGAAAAAGGAGAATATAAAACATACCCTCAAAAAGGAAAGGGTATAGCGTACGCATCTTGTCTTCCGTCTCCCAGGTCGCGTCTCTTTAATCATTTCCCCATTGCACTTTGACCAACTAGACCTCTTTGTTGCGTAGCTTTTTAACCTCCGATCCAAAAATGCGCGTAGGAGCTCGTCTAACCATGGCATTGCGCTATACTTCCACTTCTTCGAGAGTGCTCGGCTCCACCACTTCTGCTGTATCATGTAAACACTTAAGCAAATGCGAAACGTGAAACACGACATGAACTCCACTGAGCTTCTCTGGTAACTTTACTCTATACGCCATCTGCCCAATCCTCTCTGTAATTGGAAAGGGTCCTACGAATCTCGGTTCCAGCTTCCCTACTGACCCAAAGCGGACTACGTTTCTCAATGGTGACACCTTAATAAAGACCATGTCCCCAACATTGAACTCGAGATCGGTTTGTCTCCCATCAGCATATGACTTCTGTCAGTCCTGCGTCGTCTTCATTCGCCGTCGAATCAGGTCTATCTTCTCAGGTGTGTTCACCAAGTCTAAGCCAAATCTTGCTAACTGATTGAACTTGTTGACATACTCCTTTACTGACAAATTTCCTTGCTTCAACGCTAAGAACCTTTCCATATATAAATTTTCTTCTGCTCGTGAGAGAAATTTCATCTCAAACCTACGCCTAAAATCCGTGCATGTCTCCACTGGACGTTCTCCATTCGTAACCTCCCACCAAAACGAGGCTTCGTCCTTCATTAACCAAGCTGCCAATTGGATCTTCCTTCCATCTTCTAACTCGAAAATACCAAATAGATCTTCCACCTCCTTAAGCCAATTTCGAGCTTCAACAAACCTCTCTGATCCGTGAAAAGGTTTCCTGCCCATTGCTCGAAAATCTTTGCATATCTTTGCAAAAGTATCAACACGGGGAGGACGAGGAGGGGGAGGAGGAGGAGGAAGAGGAGCATTTGTTGGGTCTGCGACATTGGTCCTAGCTTCCATATACCTTCTAAACCATCCTGGTATCGGTATCCCCTCGGGTATCTCGGGAATTCTAGATATGCTGAAAAGAAAATGAAGAGATTCAAAACGGAGAATTCTAAAGAAATATATATGGCTCTTGAGGGTTATGTTTTTTAAAACAAACTTTTCTCTTGAAAATACTTTCCTTAAAACATACTTTTGAAAGTATTCCTTTACAAAAATGCTTTTGAAAAATAGTTTTTCAAAATTCATATATGTTCTGGTAACCTTCAGCTCTAATACCACGTGTAACACTCCACGTCCGTTAATGTCACTCACAAAGGGAATGCATTGAGTTTCATGGAGCAATATTAGTGTATAGAACAAAATATAACAGGAAAGATACATATATTGGTGCTTGAAAAAATTAAAACAAATTTTACTGCAGTGGAGAAATAGTTTAATTACATCAACTTCATAAACCAACAGTAAACCAAGTACACTTAATATCCATCTTGATAAATTGTTTCTGAGTACATCAAGTAAAAAAGCATAACCCCAAGACAAGTAGCCATAAAAGAAATGAGCTGAACTTTACTTTCAGCAATCCAAGCACTTCCAAAAGAGAGAAAGAGATCTAAGATCAAGCTCCGCTAGTACTAGTCCCACCCTGAGAACTGGGGGGGAGGGGAAGGAAGAAAAGAGACGAAAACAACGGGGGTCGGACATAAAGTCTGGCGAGTATAATGACTTTAAAAATATAATTATTAAAGTAACTAGGATAAGGCATAAACTAGAAAAACAAGGTATGACTGTGAAACAAGTGGACATGACAAAGAAAACAAGAGGAATATTCTAGCATTAATCTCGTTCCCAATCACTATAGGATAATTACTAAACTGCACCAATACTAATTACACCGCACCATTACTAGTCACCCTAAAAGTTGATCCCGCCTACAGAACATACTAATGATAATGGTAGTTTTGTGTACCCCTTGTTGCCTTCATAGGTGTCGTCTGCCCCTATCTCCACTAGTTGTACCCACTACCCTCCCTATTCTAATTACAATGTTTATTCATAATATGGTAGTTATACTTCTAGCTGTCTTCATAGGTGCTACCTGCTCCTACCTCTGCTAGTCGTACCCACTACCTTCCATATTCGATCGGCTCCCTAACTCGTAGATACCCGTGCTGGTCCCATAGTGGGGTGTATCACTCCCTAAAGTGGCAACTCGATACCACTAAAGATGCACGACTTATATCTACACGATGCAACAACGTCTTACCTACCAGCCCGGGCCCGCACACACACATGACCCGTTGGACTTGCATTGCCACCGCTAACCCGTTTTGACCTATTACAATCAAACCTAGTAAGCGTGTCTCGTCCTCGATCTAACTCGAGCTCACAAAGATACTTAATGGGTTACTGGTTTGAAAAGGGTCCCCATGCTTGACACAAGCTTTCCACCTATGCTTGGTCCCTATTAAGATTCCCCACTTAACCCTATCTTATTCATGTCTTCTTACATGTTTTCAACTTGGTTAAGTGTTTATAATTATATCCCACATGTCACCCATGTTATCCACTAAACAAATCAACATGTGTTTTTGGTTAAGCTTGTCTTAACCCTATCCGCTTATCAGATCAATATATTATTGGTTAAGATGGTCTTAACCCCATCACCTTATATCTCATTGGTTAAGTCGGTCTTAACCCTATCCGCTTATCAAATCAATATATATTATTGGTTAAGTTGGTCTTTACACTATCTGCTTATCAAATCAATTTATATTATTGGTTAAGTTTGTCTTAACCCTATCAGATCAATAAATATTATAGGTTAAGTTTGTCTTAACCCTATCCACTTATCAGACTAACATATATATTATTGGTTAAGCTTGTCTTAACCCTTCCTACTTACCAAATTATTGGTTAAGCTGCTCTTAACCCTACCCACTTATATATTATTGGTTAAGCTGGTCTTAACCCTATCCACTTACCATGCTTTACTTAATTTATGATTAAGTACATCTTAGTTCACAAATACAATGGTTAAGAGAATAATTCCCTAAGTATCAACCCCGAAGACCGAAATCAACATCAGATTGGTACTCAAAGAATTACTCACTCAACCAAACTTCTATATGTCATTCATATTCGTCTTTGATCAGCATTAATTAATTATTAATGCACAGACCACTCGCATTAAGTCGATTGCATGTGGCCGCTGGATATGCCGGGCGGTTCTGGGCAGACTTCCACCACAAGCAAGACTTAACCTCGTGTCTAAGCATCTTTTAATTTTTGCCTTTGACCTCTCACTTTAGACACCGTTTGTGGTTGCTGGATTTGTTGGGCAGGTCCGGGCAGTCTTACACCACAAACGAGTATAACCTCATGTCTTAGGCCTTTATTTCTCATTTAATTTGTGCCTTTGTACTTTCACCTTAGACTACCGTTTGTGGTTGTTGGATTTGTCGGGCGGGTCCGGGCAGTCTTACTCCACAAACGAGTCTAACCTCGTGTCTTAGGCATTTATTATTTCACATTATTATTTAACCCCAAATTGGATTAATATCCCTATTCAAATTTGTCAATAAATTCCAAATTAATTTATGTCCATAATTATCACCTAAATTATGTCCATAAATACCAATTATACCAATTAATGTCTCAAATTGATCATATTCCCTTTTAAGACCATTTTATGTCAATTCAAAATTATGTATATTCAATATTTTCCCATCGACCCTACGCTATTCGTATGTTTCAATATGACATATGTTAGACTCGCGAATAATCTAACTTATAAAAAAGAAAAGCAACATCACAACTTGCATAACACATAAAATAGATCAAAGAATCATAACATAAGTTTACATAGCCAATAACTTGCGTATATGGATATGGTTTTCCTATAACTTGCATATGAATTTCTAGCATATGATTCAAATATTAAACTAGGATAGGAAATGGGCATGTAGAACATAAATTTTCATAACTATGTACTGCCATGGATCTAAGTATAGATCTAAACATAAAGACGTGAACTTGCATATGGATCCAAATGTAACACCCCGTAATTCTGTTAATATTAATATTCACAAATTAAAGAATAACTAATCTCAGACGTGAGAATTGTGGGAAACGGGTTGCGCCATTGTGTTCGTCTCAGAATTCTGGTTGAAATAGAGTCCGAGTTTGCGTGATTTGGGCTTCTTAAGAAGGAGATATGGTCATCGGAAGTTTCAGAAATTCAAAATTCAAAATTCGAAGTCAAACAGGCCAGGCGGGAAATTTCCCGCCCAGCACCCCAGGTCGACTGGGCAGTCGACACCCCCAGGACCAGGTCTACTGCGCAGTCGACTTGGGTGTCGACTTGGCCCAGTCAGCCAGGTTTTGACAAAGCCCAATCTTGAGCTACTGATGTGTCTTTAGGGCTGAGTTGGCTAATTTAACGGTTCAGGTTAGTTCTGAGTTGATCTGACGGTCTAAATAAATCCTAAACTCCATATATACCTAGGTAGTCTCTCACTCTAAATTCACATGAAAAATAGAATAGCCGCCGTCATGCCGTCGCCATGGAACTCACTGTAGCCGCCGCCAACTAAGAAGGAAGAAAGCTAATCAAAACTCTAATTCTACTCAACTTTAAAGCAAATCAAGACTCTCTTTCTTTTCTAATTGTGAGTATGATGATCTTAATAAGATTATTAGCAAACTAATTAGATTAAGATGTGATACGGATCATAAGAAAATGATGTGAATTGTCATATATGTTGTTGTAAATCTTATGCTATCATGTACGTTGTAAATCCTATGTTATGTGATGATGATATTCTGTATGTTGTAAATCATGCTATGATGATATTATATATGCTGCAAGTTTCTATGCTAAGTTGCGATGTTACAAAGCCATGATGTTATTATGTTGTAGTTAGCTTATGAATCATGATGTTGATTATATATATTTGGGCTATGATGATTCACATGATAAATCACATGTACCTATGCCAGTTTAGATTTATTAGTATGTATAATCTCACATATTGTATGACATCTATTTAGATCTAGAATTATGACATCTATTTAGATCTAGAATTATGCTATGACATGTGTGAGTTCTATGTGTTAGATGCTAGTTCACACCATCATTATGTTGCATAAACCACATATGCAAGTTTATACATGAACTTGGGTTATGATCATATTATGTAAGTTGTGACATTTAACCAAACAAGTTGACACCTTTAGATCCATGACATGTGTAGTTTTATGCAAGTTTCACCCTTATTATGATTAGATCTATTTTATTTGTCTATATGTTGTGATAATTTATCTTCGTGCTATGAGTTAGACTATTCGAGTCTAACGTATATTTCGCATTGAACAAGCGAACGTATAACGTGGGGTAGGGGTAATATTAAGGATTTAATATTGAGAAAATTGAATGCAATTGATATGATTTTGCATGCCATAAGTGGATGGCCATAATTGAGTCAATTATGGACATCATTAAAATTGGAATTAATTAATGATTTGAATAGGGATATATTTGAAACTGGGGTAAAAGATTATAAGTGTTAATCAATGCTTAGGACACGAGGTTGGACTCGTTTGTGAAGAAAAACTGCCCGGACGCGCCCAGTAAATCCAGTAGTCACAAATGTCAGCCCAATTTGAGAGGTCCTAGGCCCAAATTAAAGCATGACAGTTGTAAAGACACAAGGTTAGAGTCTTTTATGGTGTAAGACTACCCAGACCTGCCCGGCAAATCCAGCTGCCATAAATGCCAGTCTAATGTGAGAGGTCTTTATAAGGTTATGGACTTAATGAATTAAGAAATACTTAACCAGATAAACATGTGAGGTGGGACATGGGGGTTAAGTAGGTGCCTTGGGTGGCATGAGGAATCTAGTGAGTGCCTTTAGTGGCATTTGAAATACGATTAGTAAGACTTAACCAAACACACATGTAAATGAACATGACTAAGAAAAGGGTTAAGTGGGATATACTAGTGGGGACAAGCTTAGGTGGATAGCTTGTGGTAAATAGTGGGGGGCCATTTCAACCAGTAACTCAAACGTATCTTTGTGGGCTTGACCCAAGTCGAGGACGGGACACGCATACTGGGCTTGACTATAAGAGGCCAAAGGGGTTAGCGGTGGCAACGCAAGTCCAACGGGTTTCAAACGCGTGTGTGGACCCAGGCTGTTAGGTAAGACGTTGTTGCATCGTGTAGGTATAAGCCGTGTATCCTCAAGTTGTATCGGGTTTCCACTTTAGGGGAGTGATACACCCCACTATGGGGCCACCACGGGTATCTACGAGTAGGGAGCCGATCAAAAGGGGTAGTGGGGTACACCTAGCGGAGATAGGGGCAGGCGGCACCTATGTAGTCAGCTAGGGTTACGCAAAGCTATTTATATAATTTCTAAGTGAAGCAAGTAGGATCAACTTTTAGGGTGACTGGTGTGGTGCAGTGTAGTAATTATTCGTTAGTAATTAGGTGTGCCTTTAACGTTATCCTTATTTGCTCTTCCATACCCAATAGTTCATAGGCATTTCCTTATTCTCTAGCTTATGTCTTAGCCTAGTTATTTTGATAATAGTATTGTTATAATTATCATACTCGCCATACTTTATGTCTGACCCCCTCTATTTCTATCTTTTTTCCCCTCCAGGTCCTCAGGGTGGACCCAGCTCTAGTGGAGTTTATTTGAATGGCTTATTCTCTCTTTTGGAAAGCTTGGACCGCTGAAGTAAAGTCCAGCTTGTTATCTTCTTTAATGGCTATTTATGTAATGGGATTATGTATTTTGTTTTATCAAGATGGATATTGTACTTGACTCTGATTTATGGTTTTATGATGTAACAAACATGTTTAATTTCCGCTGCAATGAAATAAAGTTTTAGATTTCCAAGTACTACTTATTATCTGTCTTGTTGTAATTTTTCTGTTCTATATTCACTTAAAACCTCCATGGAAGTTAATGCATTCCCTTTGTGAGTGACATTAATGGACGTGGGGTGTTACACATGGTATCAGAGCTTAAGGTTACCAGAACAGATAAATTTTTTAGAAAAACTATTTTTCTAAAGTATTTTTGGAAGAAGTGTTTTCAAAAACATGTCTTGATGAGTAATTTAAAGAGGAAAGTTTTTATGAAAAACATAATCCCCAATAGCCATATATCTTTATCTTTCGAATTCTCCATTTTGAATCTTTCCTTTTTCGTTTCAGCATGGCTGAAGATCTTAACCTTCCGGAGGGTGTAACGATACCAGGATGGTATCGGAGGTTATTAGAGGCTAGGGCCGCTGCAGGTCCAGCTAATGTTCCTCCACCACCAGTTGCACCCGCTCCTCCTCCTCCTCCCCCTCCTTGCGCTGATACTTTTGCAAAGACATGCAAGGAATTTAAGGCTATGGGTGGAAAACCTTTTCAAGGGTCAGAAACGTTTGTGGAAGCTAGAGATTGGCTTAAGGAGGTGGAAGAATTGCTAGAAATCTTTGAAGTAGAAGAAGGGAGGAAAGTCAAATTAGCAGCTTGGTTAATGAAGGGAGAGGCCTCGTTTAGGTTGGAGGAAACTAATGGGGAGCGTCCTGTTGATTCTTGGGCGGATTTCAGACGTAGGTTTGAGGCAAAGTTTCTCTCAAGGGCATAAGAGAATCTATACATGGAAAGGTTCTTGACATTAAAGCAGGGAAATCTATCAGTGAAAGAGTACATCAACAAATTTAACCAATTGGTAAGGTTTGGCTTAGATTTGGTGAACACGCAGGAGAAGAAGGCTCAGAGGTTCGTTAATGGCTTGAATGAGCCATTGCGGGGGTTGGCTATGACCCACATCCATATGGGGGCCACCTTTGAGAAGCTAGTAGACATGGCACTCATGCACGAGGAGAAAGGCGCCGATGCTAATAAGGCACCCGAGAAGAAAGGGGATCAGAAGAAACCACAACAACAAAAGAAGAAGGGTGGTAAAGACAATAATGGCAAAGGAAAGAAAAGATGCTTTAACTGTGGGACACCAGGCCATCTCAGCAAGGATTGCAGAAAGAAAAAGAAGACTGGTTGTTTTCACTGTGGTGAAGCGGGACATCTAGTGAAGGACTGCCCAAAGAAGGGGCAGAGGGCAGGGTCTACCTCGGGAGGACAGATGCAGGTTCTTATGGCACCAGGGCAGGCAAGGGGACATGTTCAGGCTCTCGCGGTCCCACCGCTGCAAGAACGAGTTAGAACCATTTCTGTTGAAAGCTTAGTTTTTCTGTTTGATCATCCTGTCCGTACCTTATTCGATTCAGGCGCATCACATTCGTTTATCTCTACATCATTAGTTGAATCACTACACTTAAACACCAATTTAATAGAGGATCCCTTAGTTGTTTCGAATCCAATTGGTGGCTCAGCTTATTTGTCAATGATATGTTTGGATTTGAAAATTTCTATACTTAGCGTTGAGTTTAGATGTAATGCTTATGTTTTGGGCTTCACGGGCTATGGGCTAATTTTAGGGATGGATTGGTTCTCCAGAAATGGGGCCGTTCTTGATTGTGAAAGGAGAGTAGTTAGGCTCATGACTCGCCTTGGCAACACTCTCGAAATCTTTTGTAACCCCATAAATTCCGTTATACTAAGTTATCTAGAATCTCTTGACGCGTCTGTGGAGAATCTACGATCTGTTAGAGTGGTCCAAGAATACTCGAATGTGTTTGGGGAGGTGAAGGGCTTGCCTCCGAAGCGGGAGATAGTTTTTCGAATATATCTTGTGGATAATGCAAAACCAGTATCTTTGCCAGTACGCCACATGGCTCCTCGTGAAAGGAGGGAACTCAATAAGCAAGTGAAGGAGTTGCTTGAGAAGGGGTTCATAAGACGAAGTATATCGGAGTGGGGTGCTCCAGTAGTGTTTGCCACGAAGGCGGATGGGTCCCTTAGACTTTGTGTGGACTATAGAGAACTTAATAGGCTTACGAAGAAGAACAGACACCCACTGTCGAGGATTGACGGTCTCTTCGATCAGTTAGTTGGCACCTCAGTGTTTTCGAAGTTGGACTTAGCCACAGGTTTCCATCAGTTGAGAGTGGCTGAGGATAGCGTTGACAAGACTGCCTTTAGGACTCCGGACGGTTTCTATGAATGGCTAGTGATGCCCTTCGGTTTGACAAACGCCCCCGCATACTTTGTTGATTTGATGAGTAGGGTGTTTAGGGAGTACCTTAATAAATTCGTGGTGGTCTTTGTAGACGACATCTTGATCTTTTCTAAGAAAGAAGAAGAGCATGCCCTACATCTTAGGGAAGTGTTGGAGACTCTACTAACGCATAACCTTAAAGCTAAATTTTCTAAGTGTCACTTCTGGAGGAAGGAAGTACGGTTCTTAGGGCACGTGGTTTCCAAAGAAGGGATAGCTGTGGATCCCGCGAAGGCGGTGGCCATCCAAGATTGGAAGGTCCCTAAAAATGCTACCGAAGTAAGGAGTTTCTTGTGGTTGGCTGGCTACTATAGGAAGTTTATCAAAGACTTCGCAAAAATATCAGCTCCATTGACACGCCTGACGAAGAAGAACCTAGTTTTCACATGGGACGTAGATTGTGATGATGCGTTCCAATGTTTGAAGAGAGCTTTGACCTCAGCTCCAGTCTTAGTGCTGCCAGACGGGAGTAAGCCATTTACTGTTTATACCGATGCTTGTGGGACAAGTCTAGGTGCAGTCTTAATGCAAGAGGGTAGGGTAATAGCCTATGGTGGAAGGTAGTTAAGGGTGCATGAGAAGAATTACCCCACGCATGACCTAGAGTTAGCCGCAATTGTTTTCGCGCTTAAGTCTTGGTGCCATTATCTTCTTGGCGAGAAATTCGAATTATTCACTGACCACAAATCTTTAAAATACTTATTCTCTCAGAAGGACTTGAATGTAAGACAGCAAAGGTAGATGGAATTCTTAGCGTCCTACCACTTCGAAATAGCATATACCCCTGGCAAGGGTAACGTGGTGGCAGATGACTTAAGTAGGAAAAGGCTGTCCTTGAGTCCGTTGTTTGTTGAACGGTGAAACTTAGAATTCATCTCTATGTTTGATTTTAGACCTTCCGTTGACTTTGTACCCGGTTTGCTAGCATCCTTTGAGGTCAGACCTACGCTTTTGGGACGGATTGGTGAGGCACAGCGAGACGACCCACAATTGGTTGAGTTAGTGGAGAAGCTCAAAAGAGGGGAGTCATCAAGCCATCTCCGTAGGTATACCCTAGATGATAAGGGTTGGTTACGTAGAGATAGTAGACTTTGTGTACCACGAGACGAGGACTTGAGGAAGACTATTCTTGATGATGCACATCGTTCGAAGATGACCATTCATCCCGGCGGGGATAAGATGTACAAAGACATGAAGCGAGTTTTATTTTGGGCCGGTATGAAGAGGGATGTCGCTGAGCATGTCGCTAGATGCTTGGTGTGCCAACATGTAAAAGCGGAGCAAAAGAAACCCGGTGGGTTGCTTCACCCATTGGAGGTTCCACTATGGAAATGGGAAAGTGTCTCGATGGACTTTGTGGATGGATTACCAAGATCAAGGAAGGGTAATACAGGGATTTGGGTTATAGTAGATAGACTTACTAAAAGCGCCCATTTTATTCCCGTGAAGAGTAAGAGGACTGCTCCATGGTTTGCTTCTGTATACGTCCGAGAGATAGTTCGTTTGCATGGTGTTCCTTCTAGCATAGTAAGCGACCGCGATCCTATCTTCACTAGCGCATTTTGGAGGAGCTTACAAGAAGCGGTAGGGACTCAGTTATGTTTGAGCACCGCATATCATCCTCAGACGGACGACCAAACCGTGAGGGTGAATCGTATTCTAGAGGACCTTTTGAGGCTATGTACCCTAGACTTTGGGGGTACATGGGAAAAGCATCTTCCATTGGTGGAGTTCGCATATAATAATAGCTTTCAGTCCAGCATTGGCATGGCACCTTTCGAAGCTCTTTAGGGACGACCTTGTCGTTCACCTACATGTTGGTGGGAATCTACAGATAAGATCTTACTTTGGCCCGGTATGATTAGAGAGACTTCAGAGAAGATTGATTTGATTCGAAGAAGGATGAAAGCATTGCAAGATAGGCAGAAATCTTATGCGGATAAGAGGAGGACAGATCTTGAGTTTGATGTTGGGGACATGGTCTTTATCAAAGTGTCTCCATTACGGAACGTTGTTCGCTTTGGGTCCATTGGGAAATTAGCACCAAGGTTCGTAGGGCCGTTTCCTATTAAGGAGAAGATTGGACAAATGGCGTATAGAGTGGAGTTTCCTGAGAGACTTAATGGTGTACATGATGTATTCCATGTATCACATTTGAGGAAGTGCCTACACAAGACCGCAGAGGTGGTAGAGCCGAACTTGCTTAGAGAGGTGGAGATAGAGCGTGATGCGACAATTCGACGAGCTCCTACATGCATTCTTGGGTCGGAGATCAAGAAGCTGAAAAATCGAGAGGTCAGACTAGTCAAAGTGCAATGGGGAGATGATGAGAGCAACGCTACTTGGGAGATAGAAGAGAAGATGCGTTCACGATACCCTTTTCTTTTTGAGGGCATGTCTTTTAATTTCTCCTTTATCGCTTAGCTTGTACTTATCTTATCTTTAGTATGTCCTCTCGCTAGTATCTTTGACCTTTAGATAGGGTAATCCTATGATTGAAACATGTGTTTGAGACATGTTATGTATGATGGATGCCTATGGACGCAAGTGTTTGCTAGTGGTTGCTCGTGGATGCATATACACACACTTTAGGCACTAGATCGGCTCAATCACTTCATATTGCATATTGCATATAAATGTGTGTACATAGTTAAGTTAATGGATGTATAATGGTTGTGCTATCATATGGATACCGCATTTTGGTGAATGGTTGTGCACACATGTAGAAATAATATGTATCGATAGGGTTCTTTCGCATACATAATGGACGCATGGCACTATCATGGTTTGCATTAAGGAGGCCAACTGAATCGGTAGACCGCCTGATTTTGCATTAGATAAGGAACCTATACACACACTTCTTGCATATGTTCATACAGCATTAGAAACTTTATAAGGACAATGGATGCCAGTGTTTGATGGTTGATAGATGGTTGTTTGGATGTTAGGATATACATTCTCCTTAACTTGGAGATTTCGGGGGCGAAATCCTTTAAGGAGGAGAGAATGTAACACCCCCTAATTCTTTAAATATTAATATTCACAAATTAAAGAATAACTAATCTCAGACGTGAGAATTGTGGGAAATGGGTTGCGCCATTGTGTTCGTCTCGGAATTCTGGTTGAAATAGAGTCTGAGTTTGCGTGATTTGGACTTCGTAAGAAGGAGACATGGCCATTGGAAATTTCAGAAAATTCAAAATTCGAAGTCAAACAGGCCAGGCGGGAAATTTGCCGTCCAGCACCCCAGGTCGACTGGGGAGTCGACTGGGAAGTCGACACCCCCAGGACCAGGTCGACTGCGCAGTCGACTTGGGTGTCAACCTGGTCCAGTCGGCCAGGTTTTGCAGAGCCCAATCTTGAGCTGCAGATGTGTCTTTAGGGCTGAGTTGGCTAATTTAACGGTTCAGGTTAGTTCTGAGTTGATCTGACGGTCTAAATAAATCCTAAACTCTATATATACCTAGGTGGTCTCTCACTCTAAATTCACATGAAAAATAGAATAGCCGCCGTCATGTCGTCGCCATGGAACTCAGTGTAGCCGCAGCCGCCAACTAAGAAGGAAGAAAGCTAATCAAAACTCTAATTCTACTCAACTCTAAAGCAAATCAAGACTCTCTTTCTTTTCTAATTGTGAGTATGATGATCTTAATAAGATTATTAGCAAACTAATTAGATTAAGATGTGATACGGATCATAAGAAAATGATGTGAATTGTCATATATGTTGTTGTAAACCTTATGCTATCATGTATGTTGTAAATCCTATGTTATGATAATATCCTATATGTTGTAAATCATGCTATGATGATATTATATATGTTGCAAGTTTCTATGCTAAGTTGTGATGTTACAAAGCCATGATGTTATTATGTTGTAGTTAGCTTATGAATCATGATGTTGATTATATATATTTGGGCTATGATGATTCACAAGATAAATCACATGTATCTATGCCAGTTTAGATTTATTAGTATGTATAATCTCACATATTGTATGACATCTATTTAGATCTAGAATTATGACATCTATTAGATCTAGAATTATGCTATGACATGTGTGAGTTCTATGTGTTAGATGCTAGTTCACACCATCATTATGTTGCATAAACCACATATGCAAGTTTATACATGAACTTGGGTTATGATCATATTATGTACGTTGTGACATTTAACCAAACAAGTTGACACCTTTAGATCCATGTCATGTGTAGTTTTGTGCAAGTTTCACCCCTATTATGATTAGATCTATTTTATTTGTCTATATGTTGTGATAATTTATCTTGGTGCTATGAGTTAGACTATTCGAGTCTAACGTATATTTTGCGTTGAATAAGCGAACGTATAACGTGGGGTAGGGTAATATTAAGGATTTAATATTGAGAAAATTGGATGCAATTGATATGATTTTGCATACCATAAGTGGATGGCCATAATTGAGTCAATTATGGACATCATTAAAATTGGAATTAATTAATGATTTGAATAGGGATATATTTAAAACTGGGGTAAAAGATTATAAGTGTTAATCAATGCTTAGGACACGAGGTTAGACTCGTTTGTGACGTAAAAATGCCCAGACCCGCCCGGCAAATCCGGTAGTCACAAATGTCAGCCCAATGTGAGAGGTCCTAGGCCCAAATTAAAGTATAACAGTTGTAAAGACACGAGGTTAGACTCTTTTATCGTGTAAGACTGCCCGGACCCGTCCGACAAATCCAGCTGCCATAAATGCCAGTCTAATGTGAGAGGTCTTTATAAGGTTATGGCCTTAATGAATTAAGAAATACTTAACCAGATAAACATGTGAGGTAGGACATGGGGGTTAAGTAGGTGCCTTGGGTGGCATGAGGAATATAATGAGTGCCTTTAGTGGCATTTAAAATACGATTAGTAAGACTTAACCAAACACACATGTAAATGAACATGACTAAGAAAAGGGTTAAGTGGGATATACTAGTGGGGACAAGCTTAGGTGGATAGCTTGTGGTAAATAGTGGGGGCCCATTTCAACCAGTTACCCAAACGTATCTTTGTGGCCTCGACCCAAGTCGAGGACGGGACACGCATACTGGGCTTGACTATAAGAGGCCAAACGGGTTACGGTGGCAACTCAAGTCCAACGGGTTTCATATGCGTGTGTGGACCCGGGCTGGTAGGTAAGACGTTGTTGCATCGTGTAGGTATAAGCCGTGCATCCTCAAGTTGTATCGGGTTGCCACTTTAGGGGAGTGATACACCCCACTATGGGGCCAGCACGGGTATCTACGACTAGGGAGCCGATCGAAAGGGGTAGTGGGGTACACCTAGCGGAGATAGGGGCAGGTGGCACCTATGTAGTCAGCTAGGGTTACGCAAAGCTATTTATATAATTTCTAAGTGAAGCAAGTGGGATCAACTTTTAGGGTGACTGGTGTGGTACAGTGTAGTAATTATTCGTTAGTAATTAGGTGTGCCTTTAACGTTATCCTTATCTGCTCTTCCATACCCAATAGTTCATAGGCATTTCCTTATTCTCCAATTTATGTCTTAGCCTAATTATTTTGATAATAGTATTGTTAGAATTATCATACTCGCCAGACTTTATGTCTGACCGCCTCTATTTCTATCTTTTTTCCCCTCCAGGTCCTCAGGGTGGACCCAGCTCTAGTGGAGTTTGATTGAATTGCTTATTCTCTCTTTTGGAAAGCTTGGACCGCTGAAGTAAAGCCCAGCTTGTTATCTTCTTTAATGGCTATTTATGTAAGGGGATTATGTATTTTGTTTTATCAAGATGGATATTGTACTTGACTCTGATTTATGGTTTTATGATGTAACAAACATGTTTAATTTCCGCTGCAATGAAATAAAGTTTTAGATTTCCAAGTACTACTTATTATCTGTCTTGTTGTAATTTTTCTGTTCTATATTCACTTAAAACCTCCATGGAAGTTAATGCATTCCCTTTGTGAGTGACAGTAATGGACGTGCGGTGTTACACCAAACATAAAGGTGTAAACTTGCATATGGATCTAAACATAAGGGTGTAAACTTGCATATGGGTCTAAACATAAAAGTTAATGTCACATAAACTAGCATATGTATATACATGATTCACATAAGTTTTACATCCTAAACTTGCATAAGATTCACTATGTCTTAATATCCCAAACTTGCATAAGATTCATATATGTTTTAACATCCCAAACTTGCATAAGATTCATATAAGAACATATAGTCCAACATCACAAACTTGCATATAATTCACATAAGAACATATCACAAACTTGCATATAATTCACATAAGAACATATCACAAACTTGCATATAATTCAACATCACATGATTCAAAATCATATTCATAATCCCATTTATAACTTATCATAATTAAATTAATTAATTATTTTGTGAAAGCTGTAATACTCACAAACAAAATAATAGTCTTGTCTTTCTGAGATTTGTATTCTGAAACTGAATTGCTCGCCTTTGATGTAGACTAATCGTTTATTAGACTTAGATTTGATCCTAGCTTCTATCTTGTTTTTGGGTTGAAAGAGATGGCGGCCACTCTAGATTCTCCATTGACGGCATGGCGGCTCTAGGTATGAATTAGTTTGATTTTAGGTTGAGATTTAGGTTGCTTATATAGAGTTTTAGTTAATTAAAAGCTGTCTGATTAACCTAAAATCAATCAAGACCATCCAGTCAAGATAGAATAACACCTCAGCCCTAATGACTCAGCACTGAGTCGAAACGTCGTCATCTTTCAGATCTTCCCGGGGGGGGGAGGGTAAGGTCGATCTGTATAAGGGAGGTCGACACTAGGGTCGACCCCCTGGTCGACCGGGTCCCTAGGCAGGAATTTTCCCGCCCAGCCTGCTTCCCTGTTTTGAATTCAAATTTTGAATTCCTAAAACTGAGCTGTTTTAAATTTAATTAAATTCTGAAACTTCAAAGGGCCATATCTTCTTCATACGAAGTCCAATTCACACAAACTCGGACTCTATTTCAAGCAGAATTCCGAGACGAACGCAATGGCGAAACCCGTTTCCCTTAAGTCTCACATTTGAAATTAAGTATTCTTTAATTTATTAATTTTAATATTTAAAATCACGGAGTGTTACAGAATATTTTAAAATGATGAATATTTTAAAATAATGAATATTTTAGAACAATATTCAGTAAAAGATCAAAATCTGATTTTGATGTCCGATTTGGGATGGACACAAAAATATTTAAATATATAAAGACGTGCTGATTAGATTAACACCATTTTGACATGAACGATATTTATATCGATTTTATTCATTTTTATAATGGATACCGAAAAGGAAGAGATTTCAAAATATAACGTTTTGAAAATATTATCATTCATATATTAATGATATGGAATATTCAATTTTGATTTGAAATTGAATATGAAATTGAAATCGTTTTGAAAACGAATTTAAAATGATTTATAAAATACATTTTAAATGGAAACCGACGAAATATATATATATATATAATGGCTTAAATAGAAAGCGCCGCGTCGCGGCAGTTCGCGAATTTCGGCCATTGGCTTTGAATGGACATTACGGGAGATCCGACCGTCGGATTCTCCTAAAATTGGAACCGTTGGGTTCGTATCGAAAAGAACTTTCTTACAATACAAGAAATTTGAAATCTAATGGTTGTATTTGGAATTATGTCCAAATCAAATTGGAAAAGGTCGTTGTAAGTGCAGTTCGTGGCCGTTTATGGAAATCGACTGTACGGGCCTTGATAAAATTATTAAAAATATTAATAATTTGTGTAAAATCATAATAAATGATTTGGAAAGATTTAGGATGAAAAATTCCATATTTGTAAAGATAAAAATATATTTTTATCAAAATGAACTAGTTATTAACTAGATTTGAAATCCAATAATTTTTAAATAAAATAGTTTGTGATTGGGAATGGTTTAAAAAATAACTAGGATTTCCAATATATAAATTGTAATGGATTTGAATTGAAATTGTCTTCGGAATATTTCGATGATGAATTTCGTGATTATACGGATATTGTTATGGAAATTTGAAAGATATATTTATATCGTTATTTCCAATACGATATTTGTTGGTTGTAGAATTTGATATTGAATATAAGCCGATATATTTTCTATTCAGAGTCTTATATTTAATATCAAATGGGATTTAGGGTTTGTCGTGAACGGTGTCTTCAGTAACACTGTTCTTGAACCCCATGGGAAGAAAATAAATCTTTTTAATTAAGATTGTTAGAGTTTCCAATTATATTTAATAATTGGAATAAAAGGAGATGTGAATTTGGTTTATCGTGAACTATGTTTTTAACGACATTCGTTCTTTAACCCGATTTACAGTGAAATGTGTTTTGTAATTTATAAGTCTTTTGTTAAGATTTAAAGGAGATTTTCCAAGGTAAAGTTTTCCAATTTAACATACTATATTGGAATGGAATGGAATTCGATTTGATGATAATCGAAGTGAGTTTCTGTAGAGGAAGACTGTTAATATATATGGAATTTAAAAGGCTTTGCCGTTTTCCATTTTTATTATCGGTTGGATATGGAAGTTCATATCGATTGTATATATTGATCTGTATTCCATGAAGTATCTATTGTTAATGGAATGTGATTTTGGGTTTATCGTGAGCTGTTTTTAAATGACATTAGTTCTTTAACCCAGTTAAAGATAAGATTAATTTCTTAACTTTGAATAATCATTAAGTAATTATTTTTGGAAATTAAAACAGAATTAGAGTTTTAAGACACTTTAAATAGATTGAAAGGTGAATTTGATAACTAAAATTATCAATTTCAAGAAATGATCGAGAATGGAGTATCACCAGTTTTGCTCCAAGCGATAGTTAAATCTTTAATTAGATTTGAACGTGAAATGGTAATTAATTTTACCGATAACACAGCGGTGTTAGATATGAAGTACTACCAGTTTTACCTCAAGAGATGAATAGGTTGGGATTGGGAAATAAAATAAATGATAACTTTGGTAAGGTGCGTTAATCCGGACTAGTTTGGATAAACAATAATTTGGTTTGAATTGATATCCAAAGGAAGATTAAAGAATAAATTTAAAGAATTTATCTTTGATAAAATTAAGGGAAACCTTTCCAAAAGGATATGAATATTTAAATAAAAGAATATTAAGAATTGGAATAAGGCATATATTTTGTTTTATAGCACTTGTTTATAATATACGCGAGTTATTTGGAAAGACCGAGTTTATCCCATTCTGAATAACTGAATCGGCGATGAGTCGACGATGAAGACGGTGGTTGAAGCCCGAAGGTCTTCACATCGTTTGGATGATTATTGATGTCTTGATTGGGCTATACACCCAAGACGAGGTAATAAGTGGTAATCGTCCAGACGTACTTGGAGATCGACCGGATATGCGAGGACCTCTCTCCTGTATTGGACAGACGGGATGAGGAATAAGGTGCCTCAGGTTTCGTTCAGACCCAGAACGAACTTGTAAATGGATGTGTGTCTTACATCGGATTTCATTCTGTGTGATTGATAGACATCAGTTGCATAGCGTGAATTGCCTGTATGGCGTGCTGAGATGCAAATGATCAAGGCTTCTATTGAAAAGCAGAGTCTTGTGGTTGATGATCAAAGCACAGCTTTAATATAGCATAGCTTTGTGTATAGCGCTAATTCGCGAGCCTCACACCCCGGTGTGAACCAAAAACGGTAGAGGACCTCAGGGAGGACATGCGTTTCCTTCTAGCTGGGAGTGGTGTCTAGGTTTTGCACGCCCAGATGTTTTACTTATGTGGATGATGGATAGCGAGGCGCCTTGGTTATATCGGCACTGTGGGGCCGATGGATGATATGGTCTTTATACAGACTAGACTTACGCCCCATAGGGCGGGGAAACGCATGGTTTAGGCATTTTATTCCACATCGAGTGGACCGGCCTTGATGATCCAAGGGTCACTCGAGCTCTGATCCTAAGGGGCGGGCTAGAGCGTCTCGAAGCGGTAAGGACAATTCCTTGCCAAGGTTCACTGAAGGCAATCCAAATTCCAATACGTGACATTTCGGTTTTATTTGTAGAGCCTGGTATGGCGACATAGTGGGATGGGGCACTATGCCCTCTATAATTGATATATTTATATTTGAAGTTGTTTTCATACACTTTACTCTATCATAGCATCAAAATGATTTGTTTTAAACGTACCAAGCATGTTTGGTGATTATAAGGTAAAACTATATCCTTCGGCTTGCGTTGCATTGTGTGATGGGACCTGAGTCTTATAATAGCTTCATTTTTCCAAAAAGCATTGCGCTATTTGTTTTATGCACCTGTATTATCGGGAGGAAACCCATTCCGTGTTATACGACATGGTCCCTTAATTTACTTTATTTTAAAGTAAAGATTTAATAAATGTTTTAGTTCTCACACCAGTCACATGACTGACCTAGAGTTTATTGTTTTAACCTAAACTCTGGGTGCCCTATTTTCCACACGGACAGCTAGTAGTTTTGGTTTTAAAGATTTATATTCACAAGATCCTAGTTTACAGCTAGAACTATAGACGAAAAGCTCTGTATCTGTGTATGCCTTCCAATTGTGTTATGTATTATTTTCCGCAGCGATGTAATGTAATTTAAATATCTGATATATTTCTTCTGTATATTATTCATGTATACTCTGGAATATTCTTGTATTCTGATGAAATTGTTGTAATAAGCAATGAAATGTTCTTCTGTCTGAGTTCTGATTTGTCGTGTTCTCAAAGCAATCCGGGCTTTCCTTTACGGGCAAGTTCGGGTCGTTTCACAAATGATCAAGGCTTATTGTTGAAAAGCAGAGTCTTGTGGATGATGATCAAAGCACAGTTTTAAGTAGCATAGCTTCATGTATAGCGTCAGTTCGCGAACCTCACACCTCAGTATGAGTCAAAAACGGGATAAGGGGGCGCAATGAGTGCATACGTTTCTTTCTAGCTAGACGTGGTGTCATAGTATGGCGCCCAGACATTTTTACTTATGTGGATGATGGATGCAAGGCACATCGGATATGATTGTTCGATATACTGACCATCTTGGAGGTCCGATAGGACCGGGAAACATATTGTTCAGGAATAACCTATCCACTAAAGTAATTGTGGACCGACACTGCAGGATCCAAGGATTGACCAGAGTGTGTAATCATGGGCCATCTTGCTAGAGGTGATCTGAATCGGTAAGGAGACAATCCCTTGCCTTGACTCATGATGGAAATCCAATTTCCAATACGAAATTGTGCGGTTTTGATTGTAAACCTATATGGCGACATAATAAATATATATATATATATATATATATATATGGTACCTATGTCGTCTATGATTGATACATTTATATTTGAAGTCTTTTTGACATTATGCACTTATAGTAATAACAAAATAATTTGTTTTACAGCGTATCAAGCATGTTTGGCTATTATAAGGGAAAACTCTATCCTCTGGTTTGTGTTTGCATTGTGTGATGGGACCTGAGTCTTATAGTAGCTTCATTTTTCGAAAAGCATGGCGTTGTTTATAAATTATTTTATTTCAGACTATTCATGGGAGTGAACCCGTTCCTCATTATACGGCATGGTCCCTTGATTTACCTAACTTTAAAATAAAATTAATAACTGTTTTAGTTCTCACACTGGTCCTATAACTGACTCGGAGTTTATTGTTTGTACCTAAACTCTGGATGCCCATATTTTCCACACGGGCATCTAGTAGTTTGGTTTTCGAAGATATTTTTTTTTCCACAGGATCCTGGATTATAGTTGGAGTTATATTTAGAAAGCTTTGTATCTATGTAATTTTTCCAGCTGTAGTAGTTGTTTTTTCCCGCTGTCCATTATATTTATGTATATATATTTCCACTCTTTTGTAATTTGTAAATCTATGATATTTATTTTTCCGCTGTATATTATTTATCCGAACTCTGATATCTTGTACTCTGATGTAAATTATTGTAAGAGCAATGAAATATTCTCATTTTTGTGTTCTGATGTGTCGTGTTCTCAAAACAATCCGGGCCCCTTCGTCTCTTCGGGGATCAGAGAAGTCTAGGTTGTTTCAATAATATAGAAGTAAATCGTTATTGAGAGCTTGAAACAAAAAAATAACAATCATCATAGTACAACTCACATCTGGACAGTTATAATAACCTATCCTCATATACAATCACATAGCGGAAACATATTATATAATATCATATGTCTGAACCCATCCAGCTCGTCTCTATACAACATCCGATAACCAGAACATGTACAACTCGGTCTAACCCGAGCATCAAAAATGCCGGATCAGTCTTCTGAACCAGAATGAGAACCCCACTAAGTTTAAATGTATCACACGACTTGATTTTAAAGTCAAAATCTTTTCGAAAGAAAAGGATAATCGAAAGAAAAAATCTGCACATAAATATGGATGGCTTTTCCCTTATGATAACCCAAAAGAATTTCGAAAACAATACTATTTTGATATTATGATAGTGTCTAAATATAAATAAATAACAATCTAGCGTAACGCTTGCATCTCTCGCTCTACATACATAGTATACAATCAAAACCGCGGGTGCTTATTAGAGAATGGATTTCCACGGCAAGGTATGGGAAACCACCTTCCTGGTAATGTACCTTCGGAGATGGATACATTGGGGGTTCAACAAGAACATCTTACAACCTAGGCTAAACATGATCGACCCCTCTCTTCTCTTCAGAGTACCAAATATATCATTACCACGGTTGGGGGTTAGCCAACCGCTGAAAGCATAATAATAAAAATAAAAGGGACAACCGAAGGCATTTGAGTTCTCCAAATCAGGTAAAGACATAACATTTTGATGAGCGCGACCCACATAGCCATGCGACCTACCCGATTTTTTCCATTCCCCGGTTGATGAGGCTTGAGGTCATAAATAACTTTAGAACGTCTGGCCACCATTCACTCTGAACGCCACATCATCAAATCCGCCAGGAATTTACTAATTGACGCCCACAAAAATACTCCAGTTATTTGGCTAGAGAAAGCCTTTTCTCCGCCATCAACTATGGTATATTAGAAGAAATCAACATTCTTAATTCCTTTGGAAATACTCCATCGGACATCCGTCCATATAAGTCATCCAGGAACAGGATGAACCGAAAGTACCCTCCTACTACATCCTAGACATCACCCTATGGATCAATAGCGAGTAGTCCTTGCAATCCGTAGATTGCAACCACAGTCACAGTATATCTCTGGTCGCTAAACCAGAGATTTAAAGTAGTTCTTACGCTTTGTGAAGATCCACGGTCTTCAATGCTCCATCTTCAATCTTTATGCTTTTGTATTTTCTGGTTCGGAATAGTTTCTCGAATATAAATTTGATCCTGGTCTTTCCGTACCAGCAACGCATTCGGTCAAATTTTTATAATCGGTTATTTAACTATCAAAATAAACAATCATTCAACCATGAAAATAATATGAGTTCACTGGTTCAGTATTCAGCATCACATGTCTTCTTTAATTAAAAATAATTAACGAATGGTTAATTAAAACTTCTACATCTTTCAATAATTAAAAATAAGGTATTTATTTCTTATTTTATTATACTAATGTTTTCAAAACCATTTCATTATAATACTTAGAAAAATATCTTATAACCATACCCAATTTCCATTTAACTCTCTTTTCAAACGTTTGCTACATTATTTTTTATTATCTAATTAGAAAATAAATTTAACTTACCCCTCGTAAAACAACGTTATGAAATCCCTTTTTGTTTCATTACTTGAAAATAATAACCATTGCTTATTCTTATAGAGTAAACCTATTTCTAAACTCAACTTTTCAATTCCCTTTAACTTGAAAATATCATTTTATTTTCTGGTAATCCCCTTTCATTTTCCTTAGCTTTGGGAACATCATTACATATCCTCAAATCTTTTTAATTTCCTTTACTTCGGAACCCTTATTATATATACTTCAAATTTTCACCAATAATGTTGCTTTATTATTTCTCTAATGGAAATAATAAGTTATTACTAACCTCTTTACCATTACAAACTAATATCATCCCCATATAATCTTGAAGTCATTCTAGTTGGGGTATTTTAATTACCTCTCAGACCTAGATCAACAACGTTCTTATCTTAAGTTAGATATGAGTTGTAATTTCAAAATCCGATATTTCATTTTAATATAAAAAAAATCTCATTTAACTATTTTATTTAAAATATAGTTTTATAAAAGTTTCAAACTTTGAAAATCTATTTCTCGAATATAACCATTATTTCTTAATTCATTGATTAAGAATTTGCTTACTGAAATATCACCTTTAACTTCTACTTCTTTAACAATTCGTTTTACAACATAGATTTTTGTTTCAAAATCCTATTACTCACTCGTTACCAAATTCACTTTTAACAATCCCTTTTCTAATCCATTTCACCCATTTCCTACTTTGAAACTCTTATTTCAATTTCCCCCATTTTACTTAATTTGATTGTTAAGTATCATTAATTAACGCTTTAACACCTCATCTCTTTTATAAACATCGTTTATACCACTCTGGTTTAATATAAACCCTTTTTTTTAATCTTAATCCCCTTTTCTTAATTCAAAAATTAGGTAAACGTTTAATTTAAGCTATCATATTTGCTTAAAAATCACTTTTCATAACTTTGTTACAAAAACTCGGGTTTTAATAAAACCCGTTCATAAACTCCTTTAACAATTCAATTAGATTTCATTTCAACTTCGATTATTTTTTAAATGAATTTAAGTTATAAATTAATCTCCTAAATTATAATTAAAATAATAATTTACTTTAATCATTAACTATGGTAGAAGTAGCTAATTTCCTTATTAACAAAAATGAATAGTAAATTTCCTTTTAAAATCTTATTAAAATTAAAAAAAAATTCGTTAAACTATTTCATTATATTAATTGACAACAAACTAATTTTATAATCAATCAATGTTAAAAAGGTTTAGGAACCTCAAAACATGGTTATCTCGTTAACTAGTCCTTCCTTTAAATTAATTAATAATACAGTTAATTTAAATGTTCTATTTAATTATTTCTAAACAATTATCCAACGGTTAACCGTCAGGTTATTTTATATTCTCTTGCTTATAAATCTGATTAACATCAAAATTTACTTTATAAAATTAATTAATAATTGCTTATAAATTCAAATAATAAATATTTATTTTCTTTCAACAAACTTTTAATCAAAATACAGATTTAAAAATCTGTCTTAAATTATAAAATAAATCTTATAACTTCATTTCTATTGATTAGCTTGACGGTAAATCTATATTTACAAAACGATGTGATTTTAGGCCACATGCTGCCAATTACTCAACCAATACTGCTCATTGGTTAATAACAGAACAATTGTTTAATTTAGATTCAACAATCAGTGATAAAGGCAATCATCCAACCATATGGGTTAAACAGTTCATATAATTGTAATATGAAAATCAATAACATTGAATGTATTTGAGGAATCCAGTTGGATCCCTCCAACATGTTACTCCCTACATCCAAATACATTACCCCAAATAAAATAATAAGAATTATCAAATTGAAGTAATAATTCTAAAATAGTAAATAACGACTATTCAACATCAACCAATTTATATTAATAAACAATTCAAACAATTAAATTAAACATGGTTATATTATTATAAACGTGACCAACAAGGTAAGTTACCTTTATTGGGTCCAATCGTTAAAATAATGATTTGGTTTTCATTGAAATTAAATAACGTTTAGTTTTATTGGTTCAATCAATATATGAATATATAATTAACAAGCAATCAACCATTAACAACAAAAGCACACAATTATAAAAACCCAACTTATATAAAATATAAGTGGGAAGAACTGAGTGAGTTTAACTCAGTTCGATCCGATTCTGTCGTCAATGACTCATTTTTATTAAATTAAACTGTCATTTAATTTAATTAAATATTCCAGTTGATTCCAATTCCATCTAGATTTGTTCCGTGATGTGGTACTCATCAAAACGATTCCAATGGTATATTGTTTGTTTGATTCTGATCACATATGAGTAAGTTATATCATTTATAACATCTACGATTTAATTAAATAAATTATTTCCTAATTATTCATTAGTTAAATTTATTATATTAGGTTAAGGGTAACGGCCAAATTATTTTCTCTAACTCGTCTTTGTTATGCTTGTCCCTATACGTGATTCAGTTGCTTCCTATAGGTTCCCAAGCCACAATACAATTAGCAAAAACTCCCTAATTAACTTCATCAATTTTAATTACTTTTTTATTACACCGTTTATAGGCCAGTCTTCTCTTCTGTATATTGTTGTTCATATTCTTCTGAATTCACGCCTCTTGGTTTTAAAACCTGATGCAGTAAGAAGTTGATTTAATTTTAGTATAATATATGTTAATTAAACTAAGCAACCTTTAATTTAATAATTAATTATTTACTTTACAAATGATGGCTGACTAATTCTCAAACCCATCGTTTAGGATATCCAAAAGAACAAAGCCCGACTTCATTGCTTCTACCCCGCTATCCCTTGTTCACGAATCCATAAACACGCTCGACCTCATCTCTCCTCCACTGCTCACATCACCACCCTCTGCAAGCCAATATAACACCGCCCCAAGAACCGCCGCAGTCCCCTTAACCGACTCCTAAAGCCACATGCAACTCGACGCTCCCAAACTTCCTCCATTCTACCGACGCCGCTTGCGAAGGAAATTCTGCCCATTGCTTCAAACCATAACAAATCATAACCATTGATTGGCTCCATCTCACCAAGATGAACCATTTTGTATTTGAGAGATTTTAATTTTAACAAACGAATTAGTTGATATTGGAGGAAAAAATTCAGAAGATTTCGGCCATTGATGAATATATGGCGGCTGTAAGAACAGTTGACCAAGGGAAATGAAAAATAAGGGTTTGACCATTTGAACGTTGTATTTATAGTAAAAGGGGAAATATTATATCAATATCCAAACTTCAACCTGAAGTAATAAACAAAAATCACCACAAACAACCTCCAATTGAGATAAAATGAAACAACTCGAACTTCCCCATGAAGGAAAGCCCAGATTGAGTTGAGAACACGACAAATCAGAACACAAGCAGAAGAACATTTCATTGCTTATTACAACAATTTACATCAGAGTACAAGAATATAAAGATTATGAACAAATAAAATACATTCGACAAATATCAGAGATTTACAGATTATAATGCAGCGGAAAATAATAAAAAAACACAATGAAAGAGATACGTGGATACAGAGCTTTCCGAATATCGTTCCAGTTAAAAACCAAGATCCTGTGAATATAAATCTGCAAAACCAAAACTACTAGCTGCCGATGTGGAAAATAGGGGCACCCAGAGTTTAGGTTAAAACAATAAACTATAGGTTGGTCATGTGACTAGTGTGAGAACTAAAACAGTTATTTAAATCTTTACTTTAAAATTTGGTAAATCAAGGGACCACGCCATATAACACGGAATGGGTTTCCTCCCAAGAATACCAGTGCATAACAAACAGCGCAATTCTTTTTAGAAAAATGAAGCTATAATAAGACTCAAGTCCCGTCACACAATGCAACGCAAGCCGGAGGATAGAGTTTTACCTTATAATAGCCAAACATGCTTAGTACGTTTAAAACAAATCATTTTGATACTATTATAGTGTAAAGTGTACGAAAACAGCTTCCAATATAAATGTATCAATCATAGACGGCATAGTGCCCCATCCCACTATGTTGCCATATTGGGCTCTACAAATAAATCTGAATGTCACGTATTGGAATTTGGATTTCCATCTGTGAACTAAGGCAAGGGATCGTCCTTACTGCTTGGAGACGCTCTAGCCCATGTCTTAGATCGGAACGCATCAACCCTTGGATCGTCAGGGTCTGTAACACCACACATCCATTAATGTCACTCACAAAGGGAATGCATTAACTTCCATGGAGGTTTTAAGTGAATATAGAACAGTAAAATTACAACAAGACAGATATAAAATAGTACTTGGAAATTCAAAAACTTTATTTCATTGTAGCAGAAGTCAAAACATGTTTGATTACATCATAACACCACATTCCATGTCAAGTACAATATCTATCTTGATAAAACAAGTACATAATCCCATTACATGAATAGCCATTAAAAAGAAAGATAACAAGCTGGACTTTACTTCAGCAGTCCAAGCTTTCCAGAAGATAAGCGATCCAACTAGACTCCGCTAGAACTTGGCCCAACCTGCGGACCTGAAGGGAGAAAAAGGATGGAAAAGAGGGGGGTCAGACATAAAGTCTGGTGAATATGATAATTCTACAATACTATTACCAAAATAACTGGACTAAGGCATAAGCTGGAAAACAAGAAAATGTCTATGATGAGCAGATTAAGGACATAGACAATCGCTAAAGGCAACGTTATAGGCGCTCCTAAATACTAAAGGATAAACACGATACTGCACCACACCAGTCACCCTAAAGATTCATCCCACTTAGCTTCACTTAGAAACTTTCCCAATGGCTTTACGTACCCCTAGCTGACTACATAGGTGCCGCCTGCCCCTATCTCCACTAGGTGTACCCTACTTCCCATTATTCGATCGGCTCCCTAACTCGTAGATACCCGTGCTGGCCCCACAGTGGGGTGTATCACTCCCCTAAAGTGGCAACCTGATACAATGGACATGCACGGCTTATACCTACACGATGCAACAACGTCTTACCTACCAGCCCGGGTCCACACACGCATATGAAACCCGTTGGACTTGCGTTGCCACCGCTCCCTGTTTTGGCCTCTAATAGTCAAACCCAGTATGCGTGTCCCGTCCTCGACTTGGGTCGAGCCCACAAAGATACGTTTTGGGATACTGGTTGAAATGGGCCCCCACTATTTACCACAAGCATTCCACCTAAGCTTGTCCCCATTAGTCCATCCCACTTAACCCACTTAGTCATGTTCATTTACATGTGTGTTTGGTTAAGTCTAATCGTATTTCAAATGCCTCTAAAGGCAACCACCAGATTCCTCATGCCACCCAAGGCACCTACTTAACCCCCATGTCCCACCTTACATGATTATCTGGTTAAGTATTTCTTAGTTCATTAAGGCCATAACCTCATAAAGACCTCTCACATTAGACTGGCATTTATGGCAGCTGGATTTGTCGGGTGGGTCCGGGCAGTCTTACACCATAAAAGAGTCTAACCTCATGTCTTTACAACTGTTATGCTTTAGTTTGGGCCTAGGATCTCTCACATTGGGCCGACATTTGTGACTACTGGATTTGCCGGGCGGGTCCGGGCAGGTTTACATCACAAACGGGTCCAACCTCGTGTCCTAAGCATTGATTATTAATAATAATCCACTTTCCCCCAATTTTAATAATTCCCTACTTGAATTATTAATTACTTCCAATTTTTAACAATGTCCATAATTGACTCAATTATGGACATCCATTCATGGTATGCAAAATCTTACAAAATTGCACCCAATTTATTAATTCCTAATATTACCCCTACCCCACGTTTGAACGTTTATTCGCAAAATATATGTTAGACTCGAATAGCCTAACTCATAGCATAAAATAGATTATCATAATAACAACATGTATATGTGACCAAATGAATCATAATAAGGAGTGAAACTTGCATATGTCCAACTTGCATAGATTATACATGTCATGGACCTAAAGGTGTCAACTTGTTCAAAATTCACCTAATATAATCTCAATCAATTTTCATAAACTTACATATGAACATGTGTGAATCAACATCATCTAATTTTTTAACAACATGGTTTTATATGGGTACACCTAACTCAATAGGCAAATTCCCATAATCAAGTTTTATTTAATTATAGTTTCAAGTTTATGGGTACACCTAACCTAATAGGCAAATTTCCATAAACAAGATCCATTTAAATTAAGAAAAAAAAACATAACTTTAAGCATGATCCAACAACATGATTTTTCAACATAATATAGCATGATTTATAACATGGCATAGTATGATAGTATAACATAGCTTGACATGATTCTTAACATAGCACGACATAGCATAAGAGAATTTACAACATAGCATGACATAGCATATATAATTTACATCATATGATAACATAATAACATAATAAGAGATCCACAATATATAGAATTTACAATTACAAATCACATCACTTTCTTGTGATCCATTCATAACTGAGTCAAATTAGTTTGTAATAGTCTTGTGAGAATCATCATACTCACCAACAAAAGAAAAGAATTAGAGAAAGAGAGATCTTTTGATTTGATTTGTGTAGATTTAGTTGTAGATGATTAGGCTTCCTCTTCTTAGTTTGTGACGGCTACGCTGAACTCCATGGCAGCAGCATGACGGTAGCTTCTCTAATTTTACAAGTGATTTAGGTCTAGGGTCTACCCACTTATTTATAGATTTTAGAATGCATTTAGGCCATTAGATTTAACCTAGAAATAACCGCAGCCGTTCAGACAAGATGGGGTTTATCTTGTTGACTCAGCAATGAGTCAGAAGTGACACAGCAAATACTCAGCATATTAATAAACTTCTATTCATGTCATAAATATATATATATTTTCTACAATGTACATATTAGATACATCCCCCTTTACTTATTATTGTTTTTATATACATATTAGATACATCCCCTCTCTCACACACTTATTAATATTTTTATATTCATATTAGATACATCCCCTCTCTTACACACTTATTAATATTTTTATATTCATATTAGATACATCCCCTCTCTTACACACTTATTAATATTTTTATATTCATATTAGATACATCCCCTCTCTTACACACTTTTATATTCATATTAGATACATCCCCCCTCTTACACACTTATTAATATTTTAGCAACTTTAGTGTTAATAGAAAATTCGGGGTGTTACATTCTCCCCTCCTTTTAGGATTTCGTCCCCGAAATCTTCAAGTCTGGAAGAATGTATATCCTACCATCCAAACGTCCATCTACTCATCCATCATACACAGGCATCCATTGTCCTTACAGACTTCTAATGCTTTCATGTTTAAATGCACAGTGTGTGTATATGTCTGTATCTAATGCAAAATCAGGCGGTCCACTGATTCAGTTGACCTCCTTAATGCAACTATGATCGTGCCATGCATCCATTATGTATGCAAAAGATTCTTAATGCTACATAATACTTCTATATGCGTGCACAACCATCATCTGAATGCAGCATCCACATGATAATACAACCATCATTCATCCATTTTACTAAATACATCCATATATATATATGCAATATGCAATATGTAGTGACTGAGCCGATCTAGTGCCTAAAGTGTGTGTATATATGCATCCACGAGCAACCACTAGCAAACACTTGCATCCATTTTGCATCCATCATACATAACATGTCTCAAACACATGTTTCAACCATAGGATTATCCTAACTAAAGGTCAAAGATACTAATGAGAGGACATACTAAAGATAAGATAAGATAAGCTAAGCAATAAAGGAGAAATTAAAAGACATACCCTCAAAAAGAAAAGGGTACAACGAACGCATCTTCTCTTCTGTCTCCCAAGTTGCGTTGCTCTCATCATTTCCCCATTGCACTTTGACCAGTCTGACCTCTCGATTCCTCAACTTTTTGATCTCCGACCCAAGAATGCATGTAGGAGCTCGTCTAATTGTTGCATCACGCTCTATTTCCACCTCTTTAAGCAAGCTCGTCTCTACCACCTCCGCGGTCTTGTGCAAACACTTCCTCAAATGTGACACATGGAATACGTCGTGTACTCCACTAAGTTTCTCAGGCAACTCCACCCTATATGCCATCTTCCCAATCCTGTTTTTTTACAGGAAACGGCCCTACAAACCTTGGTGCTAATTTCCCCACGGACCCAAAGCGAACAACATTCTGTAACGGAGATACTTTGATAAAAACCATGTCCCCAATGTCAAACTCAAGATCTGTCCTCCTCTTATCAGCATACGATTTTTGCCTATCTTGTGCTGCTTTCATCCTCCTTCGAATCAACTCAATCTTCTCCGAGGTTTCCCTAACCATATCGGGCCCAAGTAGGATTTTATCGGTAGATTCCCACCAACATGTAGGCGAACGACAAGGCCTTCCATAAAGAGCTTCGAAAGGTGCCATGCCAATACTAGACTAAAAGCTATTATTATATGCGAATTCTACTAACGGAAGGTGCTCTTCCCATGTACCCCCAAAGTCTAGGATACAAAGCCTTAAAAGATCCTCTAGAATGCGATTCACCCTCTCGGTCTGGCCGTCTGTCTGAGGATGATATGCGGTGCTCAAACATAGCTGAGTTCCTACCACCTCTTGTAAACTCTTCCAAAATTCGCTAGTAAAGATGGGGTCACGGTCGCTTACTATACTAGAAGGAATACCGTGCAAACGAACTATCTCCTTAATGTATACAGAAGCCAACCACGGAGCAGTACTCTTACTTTTCACGGGAATAAAATGGGCGCTTTTAGTAAGTCTATCTACTATAACCCAAATCCCCGTGTTACCCTTCCTTGATCTTTGTAATCCATCCACAAAATCCATTGAGATGCTTTCCCATTTCCATAGTGGAACTTCTAATGGGTGAAGAAACCCACCGGGTTTCTTTTGTTCTGCTTTAACTCGTTGGCACACCAAGCATCTAGCGACGTACTCGACCACATCCTTTTTCATACCGGCCCAAAAGAAAACCCGCTTCATATCTTTGTACATCTTATCCCCGCCGGGATGAATGGTCATTTTTGAGCGATGAGCATCATCAAGAATGGCCTTCCTTAAGTCTTCGTCTTGTGGTAGACAAAGTCTATTATCCCTTCGTAACCAACCCTTATCGTCTAGGGTATACCTACGAAGATGGCTTGACGACTCCCCCCCTTTGAGCTTTTCTACTATCTCAACCAACTGTGGGTCGTCTCGCTGTGCCTCACCAACCCGTCCTAGAAGTGTAGGTCTAACCTCCAAGGATGCTAACAGACCGGGTACTAAGTCAACGGAGGGTCTAAAGTCAAACATAGAGATGAATTCTAAGCTTTGTCGTTCAACAAACAACGGACTCAAGGACAACCTTTTCCTACTTAAGGCGTCTGCCACCACGTTACCCTTGCCCGGGGTATATGCTATTTCAAAATCGTAGGAGGCTAAGAATTCCATCCACCGTTGCTGCCTTAAATTCAAATCCTTCTGAGAGAATAAGTATTTTAATGATTTGTGGTCAGTGAACAGTTCGAATTTCTCACCAAGAAGATAGTGACTCCAAGACTTAAGCGCGAAAACAATTGCGGCTAGCTCTAAGTCATGCGTGGGGTAATTCTTTTCATGAACCCTCAACTGCCTTCCACCATAGGCTATTACTCTTCCCTCTTGCATGAGGACCGCGCCAAGTCCCGTCCCACAAGCATCAGTATAGATGGTAAACGGTTTATTCCCGTCTGGCAGCACTAAGACTGGGGCTGAAGTTAAGGCTCTCTTTAAATGTTGGAACGCATCATCGCAATCTTTGTCCCACGTAAAAACCAGGTTCTTCTTCGTTAACCGTGTCAATGGAGCTGATATTTTTGCGAAGTCTTTGATAAACTTCCTATAATAGCCAGCCAACCCCAAGAAACTTCTTACTTCGGTTGCATTTTTAGGGACCTTCCAATCTTGGATGGCCACCACCTTTGCGGGATCCACTGCTATCCCTTCTTTGGAAACCACGTGCCCTAAGAACCGTAATTCCTTCCTCCAGAAGTGACACTTAGAAAATTTTGCCTTAAGGTTATGCGCTCGAAGGGTTTCCAACACTTCCCTAAGATGTAGGGAGTGCTCTTCTTTATTCTTAGAAAAGACTAAGATGTCATCCACAAAGACTACCATGAATTTGTTAAGGTATTCCCTAAACACCCTACTCATCAAATCAACAAAATATGCAGGGGCGTTTGTCAAACCAAAGGGCATCACTAGCCATTCATAGAATCCGTCAGGAGTCCTAAAAGCAGTCTTATCTATACTATCCTCAGCCACTCTCAGTTGATGAAAGCCAGTGGCTAAGTCCAACTGCAAAAACACTGAGGCGCCAACTAACTGATCAAAGAGATCGTCAATCCTCGGCAGTGGGTGTCGGTTCTTTTTAGTAAGCTTGTTTAGTTCTCTATAGTCCATACAAAGTCTAAGAGACCCATCCGCCTTTGTGGCAAAAACTACTGGAGCACCCCACTCCGATATACTACGTCTTATGAACCCTTTCTCAAGCAACTCCTTTACTTGCTTATTGAGTTCCCTCCTTTCACGAGGAGCCATGTGGCGCACTGGCAAAGATACGGGTTTAGCATTATCCACAAGATAAATTCGAAAGTCTATCTCCCGCTTTGGAGGTAAGCCCTTCACCTCCTCAAACACATCCGGATGTTCCCGGACCACTTCTACCGATCGCAGGTTCTCTACAGACGCGTCAAGCGATTCAAGATAACTTAGCATAACGGAATTTATGGGATTACAAAAGATGTCAAGAGCATTACCAAGGCGAGTCACAAGCCTAACTACTCTCCTTTCACAATCAAGAATGGCCCTATTTCTAGACAACCAATCCATTCCTAAAATTAGCCCATAGCCCGTGAAGCCCAATACATAAGCATCACATCTAAATTCAACGCTAAGTATAGAGATTTTCAAATCCAAACATATCATGGTCAAATGAGCCGAACCCCCAATTGGATTTGAAACGACCAAGGGATCCTCTACTAAACTGGTGTTCAAGTGCAGTGATTCAACTAATGATGCAGAGATAAATGAATGAGATGCGCCAGAATCGAATAAGGTACGGACAGGATGATCAAACAGAAAAACTAAGCTTTCAACAGAAATTGTACTACCTCTTTCTTGCAGCGGTGGGGCCGCAATAGCCTGAACTTGCCCCCTTGCCTGCCCTGGTGCCATAAGAGCCTGCACCTGTCCTCCCGAGGTAGACCCTGCCCTCTGCCCCTTCTTTGGACAGTCCTTCACTAAATGTCCCGCATCTCCACAATGAAAACAACCAGTCTTCTTTTTCTTTCTACAATCTTTGCTGAGATGGCCAGGCGTCCCACAATTGAAGCATTTCTTCTTCCCCTTGCCATTATTGTTTTTACCACCCTTCTTATTTTGCTGTTGGGGTTTCTTCTGATCCCCTTTCTTTTCAACTGCCTTATCCTCATGCATAAGTTTCATTTCTACTAGCTTTTCAAAGGTGGCTCCCATAGGGATGTGGGTCATAGCCAACCCTTGCAACGGTTCATTCAAGCCTCTAACGAACCTCAAAGCTTTCTTCTCTGGCGTGTTCACCAACTCCAAGCCAAACCTTGCTAACTGATTAAATTTATTGACATATTCCTTTACTGATGAGCTCCCTTGCTTTAGTGCCAGGAATTTTTCCATATTTAAGTTCTCCTCTGCCCTTGAAAGAAACTTTGCCTCAAACCTTCGTCTGAAATCCGCCCATGAATCAACTGGACGTTCCCCGTTAGTGACCTCCCACCAAAACGAGGCCTCTCCCTTCATTAACCAAGCAGCTAAACGGACTTTCCTCCCATCTTCCACTTCAAAGATATCCAACAATTCCTCAGTCTCCTTAAGCCAATCTCTGGCCTCCACAAACGTCTCAGTCCCTTGAAAAGTTTTTCCTCCCATAGCCTTGAATTCCTTGCACGTCTTTGCAAAAGTGTCAACACGAGGAGGAGGAGGAGGAGGAATGGGTGCAACTAGGGGTGGAGGAGTATCCGCTGGGCCTGCAGTGGTGGCCCTAGCCTCCAAGTATCTCCTAAACCACCCTGGAATCATCACACCTTCTGGGAGATTAAGATCTTCAGCCATGCTGAAACGAAAAAGGAAAGATTCAAAATGGAGAATTCGAAAGATAAAGATAAGGATGTGGCTATTTGGGATTATGTTTTTCATAAAAACTCTCTTTAAATAACATGTTTTTTTTTTTTGAAAGCACTTCTTCCAAAAATACTTTAGAAAAAAAATATTTTTTCTAAAATTTTTTTTTATCTGTTCTGGTAACCTTATGCTCTGATACCACGTGTAACACCCCACGTCCATTCATGTCACTCACAAAGGGAATGCATTAACTTCCATGGAGGTTTTAAGTGAATATAGAACAGTAAAATTACAACAAGATAGATATAAAATAGTACTTGGAAATTCAAAAACTTTATTTCATTGTAGCAGAAGTCAAAACATGTTTGATTACATCATAACACCACATTCAATGTCAAGTACAATATCTATCTTGATAAAACAAGTACATAATCCCATTACATGAATAGCCATTAAAAAGAAAGAAAACAAGCTAGACTTTACTTCAGCAGTCCAAGCTTTCCAGAAGATAAGCGATCCAACTAGACTCCACTAGAACTTGGCCCAACCTGCGGACCTGAAGGGAGAAAAAGGATGGAAAAGAGGGGGGTCAGACATAAAGTCTGGTGAATATGATAATTCTACAATACTATTACCAAAATAACTGGACTAAGGCATAAGCTGGAAAACAAGAAAATGTCTATGATGAGCAGATTAAGGACATAGACAATCGCTAAAGGCAACGTTATAGGCGCTCCTAAATACTAAAGGATAAACACTATACTACACCACACCAGTCACCCTAAAGATTCATCCCACTTAGCTTCACTTAGAAACTTTCCCAATGGCTTTACGTACCCCTAGCTGACTACATAGGTGTCGCCTGCCCCTATCTCCACGAGGTGTATACCCTACTTCCCATTATTCGATCGGCTCCCTAACTCGTAGATACCCGTGCTGGCCCCACAGTGGGGTGTATCACTCCCCTAAAGTGGCAACCTGATACAACGGACATGCACGGCTTATACCTACACGATGCAACAACGTCTTACCTACCAGCCCGGGTCCACACATGCATATGAAACCCGTTGGACTTGCGTTGCCACCGCTCCCTGTTTTGGCCTCTTATAGTCAAACCCAGTATGCGTGTCCCGTCCTCGACTTGGGTCGAGCCCACAAAGATACGTTTTGGGATACTGGTTGAAATGGGCCCCCACTATTTACCACAAGCATTCCACCTAAGCTTGTCCCCATTAGTCCATCCCACTTAACCCACTTAGTCATGTTCATTTACATGTGTGTTTGGTTAAGTCTAATCGTATTTCAAATGCCTCTAAAGGCAACCACCAGATTCCTCATGCCACCCAAGGCACCTACTTAACCCCCATGTCCCATCTTACATGATTATCTGGTTAAGTATTTCTTAGTTCATTAAGGCCATAACCTCATAAAGACCTCTCACATTAGACTGGCATTTATGGCAGCTGGATTTGCCGGGCGGGTCCGGGCAGTCTTACACCATAAAAGAGTCTAACCTCGTGTCTTTACAACTGTTATGCTTTAGTCTGGGCCTAGGACCTCTCACATTGGGCCGACATTTGTGACTACTGGATTTGCCGGGCGGGTCCGGGCAGGTTTACATCACAAACGGGTCCAACCTCGTGTCCTAAGCATTGATTATTAATAATAATCCACTTTCCCCCAATTTTAATAATTCCCTACTTGAATTATTAATTACTTCCAATTTTTAACATTGTCCATAATTGACTCAACTATGGACATCCATTCATGGTATGCAAAATCTTACGAAATTGCACCCAATTTATTAATTCCTAATATTACCCCTACCCCACGTTTGAACGTTTATTCGCAAAATATATGTTAGACTCGAATAGCCTAACTCATAGCATAAAAGAGATTATCATAATAACAACATGTATATGTTACCAAATGAATCATAATAAGGGGTGAAACTTGCATATGTCCAACTTGCATAGATTATACATGTCATGGACCTAAAGGTGTCAACTTGTTCAAAATTCACCTAATATAATCTCAATCAATTTTCATAAACTTACATATGAACATGTGTGAATCAACATCATCTAATTTTTTAACAACATGGTTTTATATGGGTACACCTAACTCAATAGGCAAATTCCCATAATCAAGTTTTATTTAATTATAGTTTCAAGTTTATGGGTACACCTAACCTAATAGGCAAATTCCCATAAAAAATCCATTTAAATTAAGAAAAAAAACATAACTTTAAGCATGATCCAACAGCATGATTTTTCAACATAATATAGCATGATTTATAACATGGCATAGTATGATAATATAACATAGCTTGACATGATTCTCAACATAGCACGACATAGCATAAGAGAATTTACAACATAGCATGACATAGCATATATAATTTACATCATACGACAACATAATAACATAATAAGAGATCCACAATATATAGAATTTACCATTACAAATCACATCACTTTCTTGTGATCCATTCATAACTGAGTCAAATTAGTTTGTAATAGTCTTGTGAGAATCATCATACTCACAAACAAAAGAAAAGAATTAGAGAAAGAGAGATCTTTTGATTTGATTTGTGTAGATTTAGTTGTAGATGATTAGGCTTCCTCTTCTTAGTTTGTGACGGCTACGCTGAACTCCATGGCAGCAGCATGACGGTAGCTTCTCTAATTTTACAAGTGATTTAGGTCTAGGGTCTACCCACTTATTTATAGATTTTAGAATGCATTTAGGCCATTAGATTTAACCTAGAAATAACCGCAGCCGTTCAGACAAGATGGGGTTTATCTTGTTGACTCAGCAATGAGTCAGAAGTGACTCAGCAAACACTCAGCATATTAATAAACTTCTATTCATGTCATAAATATATATATATTTTCTACAATGTACATATTAGATACATCCCCCTTTACTTATTATTGTTTTTATATACATATTAGATACATCCCTTCTCTCACACACTTATTAATATTTTTATATTCATATTAGATACATCCCCTCTCTTACACACTTATTAATATTTTTATATTCAAATTAGATACATCCCCTCTCTTACACACTTTTATATTCATATTAGATACACCCCCCCCCCTCTTACACACTTATTAATATTTTAGCAACTTTAGTGTTAATAGAAAATTCGGGGTGTTACAGGGTCGGTCCACCCGAAGTGCAAAGGGTGAAATAAAATGCTTGAACATGCGTTTCCGCGCCCTGTGGGGCGTCAATCTGGTCTGTATAAAGATCATACCATCCATCGGCCCTGCAGTGCCGATATATCAGAGGCGCCTCGCTATCCATCATCCACATAAGTAAAATGTTCGGGCGTGCATAACACAAACACCACTCCTAGCTAGAAGGAATCACATGTCCTCCTTGATGTCCTCTCCCGTTTCTGGTTCACACCGTGGTGTGAGGCTCCCGAACTAACGCTATACAAAGCTATGCTATATTAAAGCCGTGCTTTGATCATCAACCACAAGGCTCTGCTTTTCAACAGAAGCCTTGATCCTTTGCATCTCAGCATGCCACACAGCCAATTCACGCTATGCAACTGATGTCTATCAATTACACAGAATGAAATCCGATGTCGGACACACATCCATTTTCAAGTTCGTTCTAGGTCTGAACAAATCCAGAGGCACCTTATTCCTCGTCCCATATGTCCAATACAGAAGAGAGGTCCTCGCATATTCGGTCGATCTCCAAGTACGTCTGGAACGATACCCACTTATTACCTTGTCTTAGGTGTACAGCCCAATAAAGACATCGGTAATCATCCAAACGATGTGAAGACCACGGTCTTCCACCACCGTCTTCATCGTCGACTCATCACCGATTCAGTTATTCAAAATGGGATAAACCTGGTCTTTCTGAATAACTCATGTATATAATAAACGAGTGCTATAAAAACACAACATACGCCTCATTCCAATCCAGAATATTTCTTTATTCAAATATTCTTTTACTTTGGGGAAAGGTTCCCATTAATTTTAACAAAGATAAATTATTTAAATTTATTCTTTAATCTTCCTTTGGATATCAATTCAAACCATTTTAAGGTTTTCCAAACTAGTCGGGATTAGCGAACCTTACCGACGTAATCATTTGTTTAATTTCCCAATTCCAACCTATTCATCCCATGAAGCAAAACTGGTAATACTTCATATCTAATACCACGGTATTATCGGTAAAATTAGTTACCATTTCATGTTCAAATCTAATTAAATATTTAACTATTGCTTGGAGAAAACTGGTGATACTCCATTCTCGATCATTTCTCGAATTTGATAATTTTAGTTATCAAATTCACCTTTCAATCTATTTAAAGATTCACTAAAACTCTAATTCGGTTTTAATTTCCAAAAATAATTACTTAATGATTTTTCAAAGTTAGGAAATTAATCTTATCTTTAACTGGGTTAAATAACTAATGTTATTTAAAATACAGCTCATGATAAACCCAATATTTCATTCCATTAACAATGGAATCTTCACGGAATACAGATCAATATATATAATCAATTTGAACTTCCATATCCAACTGATAATATAAATTGAATAACGACAAAGCCTCTTAAATTCCATATATAGTAACAATCTTCCTCTATAGAAGTTCACTTCGATTATTACCGAATCGAATTCTATTCCATTCCAATTTATTTTATTAAACTGGAAAACTTTGCTTTGGAAAATATCCTTTAAATCTTAATATAAGTTTTATAAATTCCAAATCACATTTCGCTATAAATCGGGTTAAATAAAGAATGTCGTTAAAACACAGTTCATGATAAACCCAATTCACATTCCAATTTATTCCAATTATTAAATATAATTGGAAACTCTAACAATCATAATTAAAAGATTTATTCTATTCACATGGGGTTCAAGAGCAGTGTTATTGAAGACCCCATCCCATCAGTCTCTAACCGTAAATCAGTAAGAGAACAATTCCCTAAGTATTAATCCTGAAGGTCAAAACCAACATCAGATCAATACCCCGGAAACCATTCAACTTAGCTAATCTCCAGATAGTTTCTAATTTTCTTAACTTCATTGGGTTTAAGAATGGTATTATTAAAGACACCATTCATGAAATCTAGTTCCATTGTTAATCGGGTTAAAGAACAAGTGTTATTTAAAACACCATTCCCGATAAACCCAAAAACCAATTTCAATTTAATTACAATTATATGTTAATTAAATGGGTAAACTTTATTAAATTTTAATAAAAAGATTTATATCTTTTCTCAACTGGGTTTAAGAACAGTGTTAATGAAGACATCGTTCACGACAAACCCAAATTCCAATTCAATTTTAAATACAAGGCTCTGAATAGAAAATATATCGGCTTATATTCAATATCAAATTCTGAAATCAACAAATATCGTATTGGAATAACAATATATAAATATATATATCTTCCAAATTCCTCCACAATGTCGGTATAATCACGGAATCCAATATCGAAATATTCCGAAGATAATTTCGATTCAAATCCATTCCAATTCATATATTGGAAATTCTAGTTATTTTTAAAACCATTACAAATCCAATTTATTTATTTAAAAATATTGGGTTATAATTCTAGTTAATAACTAGTTCATTTCGATAAAAATATATTTTTATCTTTTCAAATATGGAATTTTTCATCGTAATTCTATCCAAATCATTTATTATGATTTTGCATAAATTATTGATATTTTTAATAATTTTATCAAGGCCCGTACAGTCGATTTCCATAAACGGCCATCGAACTGCACTTACAGCGACCTTTTCCAAATTTGATTTGGACATAATTCCAAATCCAACCGTTGGATTTCAAATTTCCTGTATTCGTTAGAAAGCTCTTTTAGATATGAACCCAACAGTTCCAGTTTTAGGAGAATCCAACAGTCTGATCTCCCGTAATGTCCATTCGAAGTCAATGGTTGAAATTCGCGAACTGTCGCGGAGCAGCGCATTCTATACGGGCCATTATATTATATAATATATATATATAATATATTTCGTCAATTTCCATTTAAAACGTATTTTATAAATTGTTTTAAATTCGTTTTAAAAACGATTTCAACTTCATATTCAATTTTAAATCAAAACTGAATATTCCATATCATTAATATATAAATGATAATATTTTCAAAACATCAGATTTTGAAATCAATTCCTTTTCGATATTCATTACAGAAATGAATAAAATCAATATAAATATCGTTCACGTCAAAATGGCGTTAATCTAATCAACACGGATATATATATTTAAATATATTCGTGTCCATCCCAAATCGGACATCAAAATCATATTTTGATCTTTTACTGAATATTATTTTAAAATATTCATTATTTTAAAATATTCGTTATTTTAAAATGTTCATTCTTTCTGAACTGGTATCAGACACAGCCAATTACCATATAAGGTTATTTATATGGATTTCATACAACACATGTATACAACACTAATCAAAATCAATCAACCATCATCCAGAGTGCATCACACAACTGCATAAGCATTAACTATAAATAAATAACACTTACAACAACCTGTCAACCAATCGATTGACATACGACTAAAGTATTGGGATTAGTGTGCGTCAAATATCATCCCAATACCCGTGTGGGGTTTCAATCAACAGATAATGAATTGTATTTGTGCAGTTGGGCGATGTGTAAAATTTATCGTCCCAATCAATATCAGTCAAATCAGTGTACGTAAATAAATCGTCTGATTTGTAAATGAATATTTATTTTCATTCATATATCCGTTAAAAACTATATTTTTAACGATAAATTATTTATTTCAACACATGAATATTTTATTCAGTTCATTTACACAATAAAAATGATATTTTTATTATTCAAATATTTTATTCAATACATGAATATTTATACAGTCCATTTCACATCACAATCAATTTTCACAATACAATACAATCGAATAAACAATTGGTCCATGGTCTGTGGACGACGGGGAGTAGTTCATATATGTAGTTATAAAATAAATAACTGTACATAAATAATTTTAGTGAGAAGTTCTCACATTGGTCCTTTTATTTCTAAATTTCTGGTTCGGTTCGGGTTTGAATTTGCCCGAAATTCCAACGTGCTCCATTTTGGATGCGGTCAGTTTGCAAAGCTCTCGTCTCCACGATCGCATAGGAACTTGTTTCACTGAATTTCGATATAGTATGGCAAAGTTAAGTTATTATAAACATTTGAGTACATAATTAATAAATAAATAAATAAATAATTTTATAATTACATTCTTTAACTGATCTTCCCCGTCACCCATCAACTACAGCCAAACCCATCGATCAAAACCATCCCTCCCAAATTTCCTCCGCCAGTGCTGACCAGAGGACCGTCAGACACGCCATAGTCTCCCCCTACGCCACGCCTCCCCGCCGCCGGAGCATAGGCGAACTCGGCCCCTCCGTTCGCCGTGGGATTGGGTCCAAACGCCGGATCTTTCCACTTCAAATTCGAGCCCCATAACACCCCAACTTCGATCAAACTTGTACAGAATTATAGAACTAACTTGGCACTCCATTTTTCGCTTTATACGATTCAGGAAATTATTTGTAGATTGAGGGAAAGATCCAAAAGAAATTGGGAGCTTTTTGACCGTCGTTTAGACCCTGGTGGCTAGGGTTTCAAAAAGGGTGCCAAGGGTTACAACGGGGTATTTATATAAATTAATATATTATTTAATTCATTTAATTCTCTAATTAATTCATTTTGCGTCTGAACTCCAATCGAACTCCAACGACTGTCGCCCCAAGCCAAATACCCTCATTCCGAACACAATGGGATACGTGTAACGTCCCTGATTTTAAGCTAGTTATACTAAACATTTTAATTTATTTAAAATGTTGAGTTAGACATATAAATAGAATTTTATATTAAATTTATCAATTTAAAATTTTACATACAATTTAATATCAAATATATCGACAATAATTAAATACTAATTCAAAACTAGATCTAAACAATTCAGTAGATAAATATGAATTCTATTTTGAATTAGTACGATAATAAAAAAATATTATCAATAAATCTAGTAGGTTTGAATCGATTTATAATTTAAATTGAATTTAATTTAGATCGTTTATTTAAATTATTATCTCTTCTATACAGTCAAATAAAATTTCAGAATAGGGTCCAATGAGTTCAGAATAGCGGTAAAACATTATGATGTCGGTAGTTGCTCTCAAATAGGAACCACGAGATGTTTTCAAACTAAAATATAAGTAATTATATATATATATTCCTAAATCTAATCAAATAACATCAGCCGACATATTAAAATCACTATCCTCACGCAGACCTCTGTTTTCGCATTGCAGACCTATCCTATATCTCAAGCCAAAATATGTGCTTCCCACCTTCACTACAAAGGAAAACAACAATTTAATGGCGATGTACGAGTGGTTCCCTCATCCTAATCTATAAATTGAAGCCTTTATCTTTCTATTCTCCAGCCAGAAACCAATGAATTAATTCCAAACCATTTCTCTTTTCGCCCCTTTTCCTTCCAGTAAATCGATTTTCCAATTCAACAAAAAAAACGGAAATCAAGATCAAATTTATGGGATTCCCTGGTGCTCAATCTGAGTCTCGATTCAACATGAGGGGCTCAACATTTAGCTATCGAGGCTGGGGCTCATCGCGATTAGGGATAAATGGGGGTTTCCATTGTTGTGGGTTCGAACAGAATTTGCAGGGGAAAGGTGTGATTAAGTCATCGCGAATTCATGAAGGTCGACAGGGAAAAGGGAATCTCGATTTTATGGGAGATTTGGGGATGTCTGGAAGTGGCGATGGAGGTTTCAATGGAGAAACTGTCGCACTTTTTCTTGGCTATAGTAGTTTCATCTCAGTTGCGCTACTTGAGGAAGATGAGTGGATTACATCTTAAGGTGTTGACTGTGAAAGGTTTTCGACAGTGTTGACTATAGGGGTTGAGGCTTGAAGCTGGATGATTTTGCATTTTTGCAGCAACCTGTAAGGAATAGCTATCCAAGAAGGAGTAGATGAGGTTTAGAGGAAGTATAATGGGAGTTCGGATTTGTGAAAACAGTAATTGGCAGTATTTGTTTTGCCGTAGTGATATGGAAGAGCAATGTTATGATGGAGTTGAAGCAGTGTGGTGTTTGTGGCATGACAATAATGGTCGGATATTAAATCATTTCAGGTGTTGAAATGTAGCAAGAAGTTGGTGTAGAAGGGGAGTGTTAGCTAACTGTGAAGTGTTTGTTGAAGTGCCGGAATGGATGGTGCAAGAATTTAGGGCTGGTTGCAATTTTTGGAAGTTGCCGTGGATTGGTCGAGGAGTTTGCAATATAGAATAAGGTATACAACTTCTCGAAATTTAAATATACATAAAAGAATTTATTCATTCATGTTATTTATAATCGTTTAATCGTTAAAATTAAATAATCTTAGGTTCAAGAATAATTCATTACAACCGATCCGTAGATACGACAATTTGGGAATTTATTGGATATTTGGCAAAATGAAAATCAGGTGAGTAAATCTCACATAAAAATTTATTTTTATCATTAAAAATAAATTGGTGGTTGCTTGGTTGCATTTACAAATTATTTATCAGTCTTGGTTATTATATATTAGTTATATATAGGCTTGGTGGTTGTGTTTATTACATGTATATATTGGTGGTTGGATATTTCCCGCAGTACCACTAGCGGATGCCCGCAGTATCTTTAGAAGATGACCCTACCGCCCCGCGATATATGAATGGATAACCTTCTATACCATGATATCCTGCCTTGAAGCAGGATTGGTAATATTTATGTTGTCTGACATCTGTGGATGCAGGGAAACAGGTCAGAGGAATCCAACCGGATTCCTCAAAATTATTTATTATTGTTTACATATTTACATACGTGTGATGTATTGAATTGGGTTGATTGTTTGTGTAACTAGATGGTTGAATATCACTGACCCCAGATATTTATATTTAAAAATATTAAGCAGGGATTTTGGAATTTAAAAAGGAAAATTGGGTTTTCGAAATGAAAATGGAATTTCGAATGAATCAAGAAATATTAACTTGTTTTTAATGATAAAACCAAGTAGCTAAATTTATAAATAATATTAAAAATGGAAAGAAAGTTTTATCATTTGATAATATTAGATTTTAAATTCATGTTTTGAATTTAAAATGAAAAATTTATTTTTCAGAATGGTAATTTGGATTTCAAATAAGATTTGAAGTAGGAACTTGTTTTAAATATTTAAAGCAAGAAGTGGAATTTATAAACAATGTTTATAAACAAAGGGGGGAAATTTTCATTTGGGTAATTTATAAATTTAAATTCAAGTATGAATTTAAAAAGAGATTTATATTTTGGGATCGTTTCAAAAAGAAACGGTGCAATTTATTCCGATGTTCGGAATATAAACTGAATTAAAATAAATCCATAAGATTTATGATTTCTAAATCGACTATGTCGAATAAAATAAATGGATAAAATAAACTATTTTAGAAGGAATACTGAAATTGTATTAATTAGAAGTTATAATCAAATTTAAATACGAAATAGATTCTATATTTATACATTTATAAGTAAATTATATAATATATTTGAATATAAAATAAAAAGGGAAATTTACTTTCCATAGAGAAGGATTTGGTTTTAAATGAATTTTAGAATGAAAACTTGTTTTTATCATAAAACAAGGAAGTTACTTTACAAACGATATTTATCATCATTGGATAATTTGGGAGTTAGTTCCAAAGAGAGCTTAAACTGGAAGTGTGGTTTAAAATATAAAGGAAGTTGATTTATGTACCATGTTTTATAAATGAAATGAATAAATTTTTATTGGTTAAATTGAAAATGGATTTATCCAAATATAAGAACTGACATTTAAAAATCATATTTTTAAATGAGATAAAAAGGGGATTTTTTTTATTAGTAATGACGGTTTTTGTATTACAAACTCTTATCTGTCTTATGATAAGAACGTTGTTGGTCAAGGTCTGAGAGGTAAATAAAATACCCAACTTGAACGAATTCACTATTATCAAGGGATGATATTGGTTTGTAATGGTAAATGATGTTGAATAAATTGATTCATTCCCGTAAAAGAAATTTATAAATGGAAATTTTATTATATCGAATTTTTGTCCAAGGAAGTTGGGATTTAATATAGAAATTGAGTTGCAATATAAATTACAACTGGTTTGTGAATCTAAATGAAATAATCGATGATTTTGAGTAAATCGGAGTTTTAAGATAAAGTTGGAAGCATGGCCTAATTTATTTTAAGTTGTTGAAGAAAGAAATTCATTTAGTAAACATAGTTTGTAAACGTTTATTAAAAAAAACTCGCCGCGGCGCGGTAGTTCGAAATTTGGCATTTTGAACTTCAATCGAGTATATATAACTCAATATAATTCGGAATTCAATGAAACAAGAAACGCTCGGACCTATTGAATGATAGTTTTCTAAGGGAAGAGAAAAATCTGGATTTCGTTTTATAGATTTTGAGATATGTCAAAATCAAATTTCTAGAAAAGCAACGCCCTAATCATTTTAAAACTACAACGGTTTATTAAATAAAATAAAAGGATTTTAAATGAATAAAAATCCGAATTTCCTTTAGAATAATCCAGATTGGAGTTATAAAATAAAAATGAACACAAGTCGAGTAAATAGATTAATTTTTGAAACAAAAATCAGATTTTTAATTATCGGATAAAGTTAACTAATTTCAAAAGAAATTAGTTAATATGGTTTTTGATCGAACTTAACATTTGTTTAGTAAACTGAATTTGTAAACTGAAATTGGAAATCAGGGTATGAAACGTGGATTAGAATTTGGAAGTGTGAACGAAATTTGTATTTGATTGGTATATATGCGAATACCAATATATTTGAACGAGTTATGTTCAATGTAAATGCAAATGAAACCAAGAAGTTAATTAGGAAATTTAATTAGAAAATGGGACGCGAGTTATGTAAAATGGATGAATTGACTAAAATGAATGGGAAATGGCCATGTATATTTTAAACAGGTATGGATGAAGATAACGAAGAATATATATTGAGTGCCCGACAAAAAGGTACATATTTAAATTTCCATATGAGGTTTTATGCGCCGAATCGGCAAGCTGCTTGGCTTTTTGATTTTCTTTTTGAATGGAAAGGGCCTAGAGAGGCGAGTTTGGGTTTGAACTATTGACCGGTACATAGGAGGCGGCGGCAAAAATTTTTGGAAATTTAAGGAGTTAGAATATTTATAAAAAATAAAATTGATAATAGAATTCGATATAACGATATATATAGAATTCGCTAAGAAATGAATTTAATATGAAATATTAAAAAGGGCCAGTGATTGTGAAATTGTTTGATGGATGTTTTTTTTCCTTTGATAGTTAAATCACCGACTATCAAAGATTTTTGACCATCGTTGTTAATACGGAGATATCGGTTGGATTTAATATCCGAAAACTACTCCGTATAGGCATAGACATTGCGAATTAGATTATGCTGAAGATAATCCAAGACGGAGTGAAATTCAAGAGCTGTTATGTTTGTCCAATCCCAGGACAACTTGTATGAACGAATGCCTGACAGAGTATTCCTAATGGTCAAATAAGACGATCTTTTCAAGGTATTACGTCTGGTGGCGGAGAAATTCGTTTCTCTTAGCTTTTATACCTGTAATATTTTTGGGAAGATCAACTAGTGATTTGACGGGTTTGACGATGTGGCATTCAAAGTGTATGGTGGTAAGATGTTCTAAAATATAGACGTAGCCTCAAGCTTCACAACTGGGAAATGAAAAAAATCGGGCAGGCAGCATGGCTATGTGGGTCGCTCCCATTTGGGTGTATAACCACATATCTAGAGAAATTCCTTTTACTTCTTTAGTCTATTTCGATGTTGTCCCTTTTCGGGAAACGATGGTTTGAGCCCAACCGTTGGTGATATACATTCGATAGACTGAAGCGAAATGAGTGGTCGGTCATGTGTGGTCCGGGTTACAAGGCGTTCTTGTTGAACCCAGTATGTTCCTCTCTAGAGATACACTATCGGGTGGTGGCCCCATACCTTGTCATAGTTGGAATCCAATCTCCAATAAGCGCCCTGCAGTTTTTGATTTTATACTATGTATGTGGAGAGTGAGATGCAAGCGTTTTGTTATTTGGTTATTTATTTGATTAGACATTATTATAATATCACTGGATTTTGATATCAAAATGGTTTGGTTATAGAAAGGTAAAAAACGTCCGTGTTTATGTGTGGGCTGGTCTTACTATTTTCCTTATCTTTCAAAAGGTTTTTCAAAGTTTAACAATATGGTTGGAGTTTACTCACACCATTCCCATGACTAACCCAGAGTTTATTTGTTTTTTTTTCCAAAACTCTTGGGTGCCGAAATTTGTACGGGCAGTCAAGTGTTTCGGGCTTTACAGATACACTTGGAGGAGCTTGAAGCAGGAGGCTTCAACGTTAGTTATTTAGAGTTATTTCGCTGTACCAGATGTTGTATTGTATTCTGATGATGGTATGTATATACAGTACAGATTTTTATTTCAAAGTTATGATTTTTGATATTATATTTTATTCGTTCCGCTGTGAGATTCTGTGTTGTTATTTCTTTTTTTTTCTATCTTTTCTATTTTCTTTAACCTAATGACTCGTATTTCTGTATTATTTGAGTTGGACGTATGTTGTATTAGTCAGCTCAGATAGTATGGATTTTCGGGCCATTACAGTTGGTATCAGAGCTTAGGTTGAGTGAATACCTAGGCTTTGGTGGGGTTGTGCTCATTAGTAGGGTCAGTAGTATCCTAGAATGAGTTGAGTGTATATATGAGACCACGTATTTGTAATTGTTATAAAAATGGTTTTATATTGTGTTGATTGGTTCGTCGAGTGGTTTATGAATTCTGGTCGATACAGAATGTACAACTATATTGATAGGTGTTTATAAACACTTGAGCAGAATAATTCGACACAGTACATTTTGAAAAGCTGGGTAAATGAAATAATTTTACCCAAAACTATATTTTTGATATGAAAGAAATAATTTTTCGAATTTATTATAATAAGTGGATGAGTTGGTTCCTATTATTAGATCATAAAATTGAAATGGTTATATATAATCAAATAAGAACTAAATATACAAATGGGATAAAATAGAATTGGATTCAAACCAAAATTTGAAATTTAAATCCCGAATGTTTGAAAAATATTTTTTTCAAAGTATATTAAATTAATATTGCATTTTTTTGGAAGGAATTTTGAGTAAAAATCATTTCGAATGGATTTTGAAAGTGATAAAGCATTGAATTCACTTCGGACACTGGAAAATAATTCTTATGATGAAGCGCGCCATCATCGATGTTCATTTTCGAGTTTCTAAGTGAGGGATTGCTATCATAGTAAGATTTCCAATGAAAATTTATTTGAGAAAACAAGTTTTGGGAAATTCAAATGTTTTGAATTTGAAATGGTTATATGTGTATATATTTATATGATTTCAAAAGAATTTGAATTAAGAACCCGGGAATTTGAATTCTTAAATCAAAATTTAACTTAAGCAAGTTAAACGCATCAAAATAAATGAATTGAATAGACACAAAACGTCACAAAGTAATCATGCTCTCGCCTTATCAAATTTCTCTTGGTATTCCGACATCACCCTCTCCAGCCAACAGAGGTTCCTCATTCATTCAAAAGCCTACTCAAAAGAGCTCCACTTTAACCACGATTTTTCTGCTACTAATAAGCTCAAGACAGAAGTAGACTTAGTTGCAAATTTGTTGGTTATGACACTAGGACCAAAAGGAAGGAATGTGGTTTAAGGAAACAAATACGGGCCTCCTAAGATTGTTAATGATGGCGAAACTGTTCTCAAAGAGGTTGAATGGGAGGACCCACTGGAAAGCGTAGGTGTTAAGCTAGTAAGACAAGCAGCTGCTAAAGCAAATGATATTGCTAGAGACGATAGCACAACTTCGGTTGTTCCCGCACAAGGTCTCATTTTCGAAGGTGCGAAGGTGCTTGCTGCCGGAATGAATCCAGTGCAAGTTGCACGTGGAACTGAAACGGTTGAAATTTGTCTAGTCCATGAACTTAGGCTATTGTCAAGATCGAAGATGATGAAATTGCTCATGTAGCTGCAGTTAGTGCAGGAAATGACTGCTATAGGAAATATGGTTGCTGAAGCTATTTAAAAAAAAGTTGGGAAAAAGGGAGTAGTAAGGGTAGAGAATGGTAAAAGTATAGAGAACAGTTTAATATAGTGGAAGGAATGCAATTTGATCGGGGTTACTTTCCCTTACTTTATGACTGACCATAGAACTAGGACTGCATAGTTAAATTACTGCAAGGTACTTTTGGTAGACAAAAATAATATACACCCAAAAGAAATGTTTAAAATATTAGACAATGCTGTGCAAGAGGATTATCCAATACTGATAATTGATGTAAACAATGAGGAAGATTCTTGTCCACTGTAATTCGAAACAAACTTAAAGACGTGCTTAAAGCTGCTGTTATTAAAGCTCCAGCATTCGGAGAACGAAAGAGTGATTACTTAAATGATATTGCTATATTGACCGGAGGTCAAGTGGTGAGAGACGATATGGGGATTACTATGATGAAATATGGGAAAGAAATGAGGGTTCAACTGTTAAATTTGCAATCACTAAAGACTCGACTCTGATTTTTATGGGTGGAAGTTTTGTTGTCCAAAGGATGTTATCAATTGATGATGTAAACAATGGTTATAATGCAGCAACGGACTGCTATGAAGATTTGATGGCCACAGGAATTATGGACCCCTCAAAAGTTGTGATATGTTGTTTAGAAAATGTTGCTTCTGTTGCCAAGATATTCTTAACATCAGATGTTGTAGTTGATGTAAAAGAATTTGTGGCCAAGCCTTACAGAACTCCAATGCCGGCTTCTAATTTATTCCCTCACCAAATTCTAGTTTTAAGACAAGATCAGTTATTCCACTTTAGCCTCCTAAATTTTGAGAAATACATCCCTCATCCAACTTACAAGCAGTCAAATCTAAGCAAAGGGTAATTGTTCGACAAAGGAATTTTGATATATGATGAATTTTGCTCTTCAATAAATTAAATTCAATTTCAAGGTTTTTGAATAGAAAATAGAAAATAAATATTTCCATGAAAAATTAAAATTGTATGGAATTGAGTTATAAATTGTCAAATACTAAGTTATAAATTAGTTGGCTTTTGAAAAGTTAACGGGTCGGTAGCATTTCTTCTACCTTAGTAATTTCAGGGACGAAATTCTTTTAAGGGGGAAGGAATGTAATGTCCCTGATTTTAAGCTACTTATACTAAACATTTTAATGTATTTAAAATGTTGAGTTAGACATATAAACAGATTTTTAAATTAAATTTATCAATTTAATAATTTACATACAATTTAATATCGAATATATCGAGGATAATTGAATACTAAGTCAAAACAAGATCTAAACAATTTAGTCGACGAATATGAATTCTATTTTGAATTAGTGCGATAATAAAAAAAAATATTATCAATAAATTTAGTTGGTTGGAAATGATTTATAATTTAAATTGAATTTAATTTAGATCGTTTATTTAAATTATTATCTCTTCTATACAGTCAAATAAAATTTTAGAATAGGGTCCAATGAGTTCAGAATAGCGGTAAAACATTATGATGTCGGTTGTTGTTCTCAAATAGGAACCACGAGATATTTTCAAATTAAATATAAATAAGATCAAATATATATATATATATATATATATATTCCTAAATCTAATCAAATAACATCAGCAGACCTATTAAAATTACTATCCTCATGCAAACCTCTGTTTTCTCATCGCAGACCTATCATGTATCTCGAGCCGAAATATGTGCTTCGGACCTTCACTAGAAAGGAAAAAAAACAATTTAATGGCGATGTACGAGTGGTTCCCTCATTCTAATCTATAAATTGAAGCCCTCATCTTTGTATTCTCCAGCTAGAAACCAACGAATCAATTCCAAACCATTTCTCTTTTCGCCCCTTTTCCTTCCAGCAAATCGATTTGCCAATTCAACAAAAAATAACAGAAATCAAAATCAAATTTGTGGGATTCCTTGGTGCTCAACCTGAGTCTCGATTCAACATGAGGGGCTCGACATTTAGCTATCGAGGCTGGGGCTCATCGCGATTAGGGATAAATGGGGGTTGCCATCGTCGTGGGCTCGAACGGAATTTGCAAGGGAAAGGTGTGATTAAGTCATCGCAAATTCATGAATGTCGCCAGGGAAAAGGGAATCTCGATTTTATTGGAGATTTGGGGATGTCTGGACTGTGGTGATGTAGGTTTCAATGGAGAAACTATCTCTCTTATTCTTAGCTGTAGTAGCGTTCGTCTCAGTCGCGCGACTTGAGGAAGAGGGGCGGATTACATGTTAAGGTGTTGACTGTGAAGGGTTTTTGACAGTATTGACTATAGGGGCTGAGGCTTGAAGCTGGATGATTTTGCATTTTTGTAGCAACCTATAAGGAATAGCGATCCAAGAAGGAGTAGATGAGGTTGATAGGAAGTATAATGGGAGTTCGGATTTGTGGAAACAGTGATTGGCAGTATTTGTTTTGCAGCAATGATATGGAAGAGCAATGTTGTGATGGAGTTGAAGCAGTGTAGTGTTTGTGGCATGACAATAATGGTCGGATATTAAATCATTTCAGGTGATGAAATGTAGCACGCAGTTGGTGTAGAAGGGGAGTGTTAGCTAACTGTGAAATGTTTATTGAAATGCCGGAATGGATGGTGCAAGAATTTAGGACTGGTTGCAATTTTTGGTAGTTGCCGTGGATTGGTCGAGGAGTTTGCGATATAGAATAAGGTATACAACTTCTCGAAATTTAAATATACATAAAAGAATTTATTCATTCATGTTATTTATAATCGTTTACTCATTAAAATTAAATAATCTTAGGTTCAAGAATAATTCATTACAACTGATCCGTAGATACGACAATCTGGGAATTTATTGGATATTCGGAAAAATGAAAATCAGGTGAGTAAATCTCACATAAAAATTTATTTTTATCATTAAAATATATTTTTGGTTGCTTGGTTGCATTTACAAATTATTTATCAGTCTTGGTTATTATATATTAGTTATATATAGGCTTGGTGGCTGTGTTTATTACATATATATATTGGTGGTTGGATATGTCCCGCAGTACCATTAGCGGATGCCCACAGTATCATTAGCGGATAACCCTATCGCCCCATGATATATGAGTGGATGACCTTCTATACCACGATATCCTGCCTTGAAGCAGGATTGGTATTATTTATGTTGTCTGACATCTGTGGATGCAGGGAAATAGGTTGGAGGAATCCAATTGGATTCCTTAAAATTATTTATTATTGTTTACATATTTATATATGTGTGATGTGTTGAATTGGATTGATTGTTTGTGTAACTAGATGATTGAATATCACTGACCCTAGATATTTATACTTAAAATTATCAAGAAGGGATTTTGGAATTTAAAAAGGAAAATTCGCTTTTCGAAAAGAAAATGGAATTTCGAATGAATCAAGAAATATAAACTTGTTTTTAATGACAAAACGAAGTAGCTGTATTTATAAATAATATTATAAATGGACAGAAATTTTTATCATTTGATAATATAAGATTTTAAATTCATGTCTGAATTTAAAATGAATTTTTTTTTTTTTAGAATAGTAATTGGATTTCAAATAAGATTTGAAATAGGAACTTGTTTTTAATATTAAAAGCAAGAAGTAGAATTTATAAACAATGTTTATAAACAAAAGGTGGAAATTTTCATTTGGGTAATTTATAAATTTAAATTCAAGTATGAATTTAAAAAGATATTTATGTTTTGGGATCGTTTCAAAAAGAAACGGTGCAATTTATTCCGGCGTTCGGAATATAAACTGAATCCAAATAAATCCATAAGGATTATGAATTCAAATTCGACTATATCTAATAAAATAAATAGATAAAATAAACTATTTCATAAGGAATACTAAAATTGTATTAATTAGAAGTTATAATCAAATTTAAATATGAAATAGATTCTATATTTATACATTTTTAAGTAAATTATAAAATATTTTTCAATGTAAAATAAAAAGGGAAATTTACTTTTCGCAGAGAAGAATTTGGTTTTAAATGAATTTTGGAATGAAAACTTGTTTTATCATAAAATAAGGAAGTTAGTTTACAAACGATATTTATCATTATTGGATAATTTGGGAGTTAGTTTCAAATAGAGCTTAAACTGGAAGCGTGGTTTAAAATATAAAGAAAGTTGATTTATGTACCATGTTTTATAAATGAAATAATAAATTTTCATTGGTAAAATTGAAAATGGATTTATCCAACTTTAAGAACTGACATTTAAAAATCATATTTTTAAATGAGATAAAAGGGGATTTTTATGATTAGTAATGACAGTTTTTGTATGACAAACTCTTTTTCGTCTTAAGATAAGAACGTTATAGGTCAAGGTCTGAAAGGTAAATAAAATACCCCAACTTGAACGTCTTCTTTATTATCAAGGGATGATATTAGTTTGTAATTGTAAAGGATGTTGAATAAATTGATTCATTCCCGTAAAATAAATTTATAAATGGAAATTTGATTATATCGAATTTTTATCCAAGGAAATTGGGGTTTAATATAGAAATTGAGTTATAATATAAATTACAACTGGTTTGTGAATCTAAATGAAATAATTGATGATTTTGAATAAATAGGAGTTTTAAGATAAAGTTGGAAGCATGGTATAATTTATATTAAGTTGTCAAAGAAAGAAATTCATTTAGTAGACGTAGGTGTAACAACCCGTATTTTCAATAACCTATTATAACCTAAATCGAGGCAGAATTTAATTTATAAATCTGAATCAAGGGAAACGGGCTGTGCCATTGCGTTCGTCTCGGAAAAATACGCGAAATAGAGTCCGAGTTTTCGAAAATCGGAGTCCGTATGACCCGATTAAGGCCCAACGAAGTTTTAAGAAAATTTCAAAGTAAAAACAGATTTCAAATTCAAGTTTGAATTTGGAAATTAGGGCAGTTGGGCGCAGGCGGGAAATTTCCCGCCAGACCACCCATGTCGGCAGCCCTGTCAACTGGGCAGTCGAATTGGTTAGGCCCAAGTCGACAGCCCTGTCGACTTGGGTGTCGACTTGGTTCAGCCGAGCAGTTTTGCCTGGCGCACCATTTTGGAGTTGTGTTGAGTTTGGGGGGCAGATTCGGTTTTGAGGGCTGAGATTGGAATTAAGGTTTAATCCTAAGGCTAAAACTAATCTTAATCTCTATAAATAAGACCCTAGACCTAACCTAATCATCATTAATCAACCCTACAACTAAACTATGGCAAAATCATTCCTCTCATGGCCTCCACTCTCTTCATAAAATTCTAAGTTATTTCTATGAGAGATTTTCCATGCATACAAGTGTTTTCAAGCTTGTATGAGTGTCATTAGCTTGCATTCAAGTCAAGTTTCCATATTTACATCATAAAGCAAGGGTTTTGATCATTTTGGCTCAAGGGTTTTTCTATTGGAGCTTGCATTTTGGGTTTATTTGATTGCATAAGGGCTTTGTCTCAATCTATATATATTTTTGTGTCTTCATAAGCATTGTAAGCCCTTTTCTACTTTCATATTTAAACTCTAAAGTTAAATGAATGATGCAAGTTTGGTTGATCATTATGATATGCAAGTTTGCCATGATATGCAAGTTTACTATGTCATGTTATGCAAGTTTGATATGTTATGATATGCAAGTTTGCCATGTTATGTTATGCAAGTTTGCCATGTTATGATATGCAAGTTGTCATGTTATGTATGCAAGTTTGGGTGGATCATTTTACTCATGTTATGCAAGCTTACCTTGAGTATATGAACATAAAGCTTCAAGCTTTATGCTAAAGGTTGCATTTTTGCAACATGTAAGTTATCATATCTCTTATGATAACTTGCATGTAAGGCTAAATGCGAACTTATGGCCATTTCTACATGTCATGTATCACCATGTAACACCAATATGCTAAGTTTGGTTTTATGCATGCTTTTGAGGCCTAAAAATGTAATATGCAAATATATGAACATATGTACATTTCATATGCCATCATGTTAAACTTGTGGCTTCAACACCTTTATGTCATGATTATGCCAAGTTCCCTCTTTCTATCCTTTATGCGCTATTGCGATATGTAAGCGATGGGATTGCGTTTGGGGTTGGGTAAACTGAAAAGACATAAAAACATAAGATTGGGAATTTACCTATTAAGTTAGGTCTACCCATTGGGAATTTACCTATTAAGTTAGGTCTACCCAAATGCTTGAAAACTTGTAATATGTTTTGTAAACATAATCGGCATGACACTTAGAAAATATAAGTGTGACCAACTCGAGGTTGGGTTGAGTTTGTAGCGTAAACCTACCCGGAACCGACCGGCTTAACTAGTTGCTACAAACAATAGGACCCAATGTGAGAAGTTGGTCATGTTGTACCTTGAACCCGAGGTTAGACCAAGTTGTGGTGTAAAGCTACCCGGAACCGACCGGCTTAACAATAACCGCAACAAAGTCTAATGTGAGAGGTTAAGGCACATTAATTAATTAATGCTACATGATAAGGTTAAGTAAATTTGACTTATGACACTTAACCAATCTGAACTCGGTAAATTAACGGGGTTAAGTTAACCTACACTTAACCAATCTGAACTCGGTAATTTAACGGGGTTAAGTTGAACTATACTTAACCAATCCAACTCAGTAATTTGGTAAGGCTGAGAAGCAATTTGATACCTGGTCTGGATAAACTAACTTGATTGATAAATTAAACGAACCTGTTTTGCGGATCTGTAGGACCCACACCAAGTTAGGCAAGTTTGTAAATCTGTTATCTGATCCGTTAGTCTAAAAACTGATCGTCTGAACTTTGTATGTCTGAACTCTGTTAATAAGTTAATCTGAATCTGATAGTCTGGGGACACAAGGGGGAATACTAGTGTCATTTGTTGTTTGGGACCCATATTAGTCAGTAACCCTTTCTGGTATCAAAACTTTGACCCAACTGTAGGTAGGGTCCGGGCACGCTTACTGAACTAATTATAAGTGGTTCATTCTGATAATGGCGATGGGTGTTGATGGTGCGTTCCAACCGGGTCATGTGCGTGCATGGATCCCGGTCTGCCTCTGAGGATGTAAGACGCCGTGACATCTGTAAATATGCCTGTGCCAATTGGTTGCCACTTTAGGGAGTGATACACCCTATCGTGGGGCCAACACAGGGTATTTATGTATTAGGGAGCCGATCGCTTGGGTAGGATTTAGGGTACACTTAGCTCTGTCTGATTCTGTTGGTACCGTCTGTTTTGTTGGGTGGTAACACCCGTCTGTTTCTGCGTGGTACCGTCTGTTAGGGTGGCAAAGGCCCATTATTGTTAGCATTCCGTTTCTGTACTTTATCTGTTAGGGTGGTAAAAGCCCATTTTTCCCAAACTCTATCTCTGTATGGACCGTTCTGTTCCGTCCTGTTTCGATGTAAACATTGGGGTAACACCTAATCCTGTTATACTAGAATTGGTACCAAGAAGTTGGATCTTGATTTAAGTCAAACACCTGATACTGGGCCAAGTTTAGGCCAAGGGATAAATTCTTGTTTATACATGACATGTTAGAATGCTGGTACACCTGTGGTGAAAAACCTTAAACCTGATTATGCGATGACACCTTTATCTACCTTGTTAGTTAATCATCATGCTAGTATGTTGTTATCCTTATGTTCATCCCTGCTTCTCATGCCAGTTAACTTTATCAGTTTACATTGATTGTAGTAGGGCTTACTCAGTCTTTTTGACTGACCTGTTTTTCTTTCGCCTCTTTTCTTCCCTTTCCCCCCTCCCCCAGGTTCTCAGGGTGGGAATATTGGAGCTTAGCTTGGATTTCTGATCGCTTGCTTGTGGGATTTTAGCTCATGTACGGTCTTGACATAAAGCTAGCTATGGTTATCACTTATTTTGGGGATAGTACTTATGTATTTCAGTTTTTCAGTGATGTTGTTTTTATCTAGACTTGTGTATTTGGAAAGTTGACATTATGTTGTACCAGACTTGTTTTGAAATAGTTTGAAATCTTCCGCTGTTTTACTTATCTTATTTACTCTGTTTACATATATACATATGTTCTTGTTCTGCCTTGATATATCATTATGCATGTTTACCTGGTGCAAACGCCCCTCCAAAGTCAGAGTGCTTGCAAGAGCCACCCTGGCGGAGGTGGGGTGTTACATTTGGTATCAGAGCATATGGTTTACGAGAAGGAACAAAAGCTTTTGAAAAACTATTTTCAAATCAAGTATAAAGTATTTTCCAAAGAAAAGTCTAGTATTTTAAAAAAAAAAGGCTATTCCCCAAAAGCCATTATCACAATCCTTAGTTATCTATTCTTAGTTTCCTCGTTCTGAATCTATCTTTTCCTTTGTTTCAGCATGGCAGATAATTTTGTTATCCCAGAGGGAGTGCAAGTTCCTGTTTGGTATAGGAGACTTATGGAGGCTAGGGCGACCGAAGCCGACCCCGCAAATGTTACTCCTCCTCCGGTGGTTAATGTTCCTCCTCCTCCTGTCGCTGAGGTTCCTCCTCCTCCTCCCCCTCAGCATCCTCCAGTAGAGTTCATGAAGATTTGCAAGGACTTCAAAGCAATGGGTGGCAAGAACTTTCTAGGTACCGAGACCTTTGTAGAGGCCCGGAATTGGTTAAAAGAGACCGATGATTTATTCGCTATCTTTGGATTAGATGATCAGAGAAAGATCTTGTTGGCGGTTTGGCTTATGAAGGACGAAGCCGCTTATTGGTGGGAGATCACCACCGCGACTAGGCCCGTTGAGACTTGGGCCGATTTCAGGACAAAATTCGGGCTTAAGTTTCTGTCTTCTGCTGAAGAGAATTTGCAAATGGAGAGGTTTATTGCTTTGAAGCAAGGAGACATGTATGTCAAAGAATATGTGAACAAGTTCAATAAGTTAGCTCGTTTTGGCTTGGATATGGTGAGTACTACACAGAAGAAGGCTCTTCGTTTTGCTAGAGGATTGAATGAGCCGTTACAGGAGTTAGCTATGTCTCATGTGCCCATGGGGGCCACGTTTGAGAGTTTGGTAGATATGGCCCTACTCAATGAAGAAAACAAGAGTGCAAAGAAGGAGGTCAAGGTGAATGAGTCTCAAAACAAGAAAACGGGGCCCAAAAAGGAAATGCAAAAGAAGGAGGAGAAGTCTGAAGATAAGAAGGAAAAGAAGTGCTTTACTTGTGGAAGCTCAACTCATCTAAACAAGGATTGCAGAAAGAGAAAGGGCACTTGCTTTAACTGTGGAGAGATGGGACACTTCACTAGGGACTGCCCGAAGAAGAAAGGGACTACATCGGAAGGAACGGTGTATACTCGCATGGAGAGTGAATAGATTAGGGCTAGAATAATTTGTCTGTAGGATGTTTAATTTTCCTTGTCTGATTTTCAGTTTGAAACTCTTTTTCTGGTATTTTGATTCTGTAATGGAAACTCGGTACTTTAATGCTAGTCTTGCTTCTGATCTGGTAATAGTCTCAAACTCCCTGAGAGTTATAACTCATCTGTTTGTGATAAATTGGGGTTTGAGAGTATCTGTGTTGTGCATGAGGGTGACTATGACGAATACATTCTGGGTTTCTACCATGCTTAGTTTCCTAAGAATCATTTGGGGAAATCTGATCTGTACTAGTAGTCTGTAAGTATATGTACCAAGTTTTTGTTTTATTTGTACTCGCTTCCATCACTCGACTGTATCTTGTTGAGATAGGAATCCTATGGATGTAAACATGTGTTTGAGACATGTTATGTTTGATGGTTGCAAGTGGATGCAAGTGGTTGCTAGTGGTTGCTCGTGGATGCATAAACACACACTAGGCACTAGATCGGCTTGAAATACACTCTCATATTGCATATGGACGTGTGTACATTTTCAATTCTTATGGTTGCAAGATGGTTAATTCAGCACATGGATGTTGCATATGGACGAATGTTTGTGCACACATATAGTATTATATGATTAGGACTATTTGCATACATAATGGATTCATTTCACTGACATACTTTGCATTGATGATCTTTGCATTAGATAAGAACATATACACACACCTTTTGCACATGGTCATACCGCATTAGAATCTTTAAGGACAATGATTGCTCATGAATGATGTTTTGAGTAGATGGATGTTGGATGGTAGGATATGTTCTTCCTAACTTAGAGATTTCGGGGACGAAATCCTTTAAGGAGGGGAGAATGTAACAACCCGTATTTTCAATAACCTATTATAACATAAATCAAGGCAGAATTTAATTTATAAATCTGAATCAAGGGAAACGGGCTGTGCCATTGCGTTCGTCTCGGAAAAATACGCGAAATAGAGTCCGAGTTTTCGAAAATCGGAGTCCGTATGACCCGATTAAGGCCCAACGAAGTTTTCAGAAAATTTCAAAGTAAAAACAGATTTCAAATTCAAGTTTGAATTTGGAAATTAGGGCAGTTGGGCGCAGGCGGGAAATTTCCCGCCAGACCACCCATGTCGGCAGCCCTATCGACTGGGCAGTTGACATGGTTAGGCCCAAGTCGACAGCCCTGTCGACTTGGGTGTCGACTTGGTTCAGCCGGGCAGTTTTGCCTAGTGCACCATTTTGGAGTTGTGTTGAGTTTGGGGGCCAGATTCGGTTTTGAGGGCTGAGATTGGAATTAGGGTTTAATCCTAAGGCTAAAACTAATCCTAATCTCTATAAATAAGACCCTAGACCTAACCTAATCATCATTAATCAACCCTACAACTAAACTATGGCAAAATCATTCCTCTCATGGCCTCCACTCTCTTCATAAAATTCTAAGTTATTTCTATGAGAGATTTTCCATGCATACAAGTGTTTTCAAGCTTGTATGAGTGTCATTAGCTTGCATTCAAGTCAAGTTTCCATATTTACATCATAAAGCAAGGGTTTTGATCATTTTGGCTCAAGGGTTTTTCTATTGGAGCTTGCATTTTGGGTTTATTTGATTGCATAAGGGCTTTGTCTCAATCTATATATATTTTTGTGTCTTCATAAGCATTGTAAGCCCTTTTCTACTTTCATATTTAAACTCTAAAGTTAAATGAATGATGCAAGTTTGGTTGATCATTATGATATGCAAGTTTGCCATGATATTCAAGTTTACTATGTCATGTTATGCAAGTTTGATATGTTATGATATGCAAGTTTGCCATGTTATGTTATGCAAGTTTGCCATGTTATGATATGCAAGTTGTCATGTTATGTATGCAAGTTTGGGTGGATCATTTTACTCATGTTATCATGTTATGCAAGCTTACCTTGAGTATATGAACATAAAGCTTCAAGCTTTATGCTAAAGGTTGCATTTTGGCAACATGTAAGTTATCATATCTCTTATGATAACTTGCATGTGAGGCTAAATGCAAACTTATGGCCATTTCTACATGTCATGTATCACCATGTATCACCAATATGCTAAGTTTGGTTTTATGCATGCTTTTGAGGCCTAAAAATGTAATATGCAAGTATATGAACATATGTACATTTCATATGCCACCATGTTAAACTTGTGGCTTCAACACCTTTATGTCATGATTATGCCAAGTTCCCTCTTTCTATCCTCTATGCGCTGTTGTGATATGTAAGCGATGGGATTGCGTTTGGGGTTGGGTAAACTGAAAAGACATAAAAACATAAGATTGGGAATTTACCTATTAAGTTAGGTTTACCCATTGGGAATTTACCTATTAAGTTAGGTCTACCCAAATGCTTGAAAACTTGTAATATGTTTTGTAAACATAATCGGCATGACACTTAGAAAATATAAGTGTGACCAACTCGAGGTTGGGTTGAGTTTGTAGCGTAAACCTACCCGGAACCGACCGGCTTAACTAGTTGCTACAAACAATAGGACCCAATGTGAGAAGTTGGTCATGTTGTACCTTGAACCCGAGGTTAGTCCAAGTTGTGGTGTAAAGCTACCCGGAACCGACCGGCTTAACTAGTAACCGCAACAAAGTCTAATGTGAGAGGTTAAGGCACATTAATTAATTAATGCTACATGATAAGGTTAAGTAAATTTGACTTATGACACTTAACCAATCTGGACTCGGTAAATTAACGGGGTTAAGTTAACCTACACTTAACCAATCTGAACTCGGTAATTTAACGGGGTTAAGTTGAACTATACTTAACCAATCCAACTCAGTAATTTGGTAAGGCTGAGAACCAATTTGATACCTGGTCTGGATAAACTAACTTGATTGATAAATTAAACAAACCTGTTTTGCGGATCTGTAGGACCCACACCAAGTTAGGCAAGTTTGTAAATCTGTTATCTGATCCGTTTGTCTGAAAACTGATCGTCTGAACTTTGTATGTCTGAACTCTGTTAATAAGTTAATCTGAATCTGATAGTCTGGGGACACAAGGGGGAATACTTGTGTCATTTGTTGTTTGGGACCCATATTAGTCAGTAACCCTTTCTAGTATCAAAACTTTGACCCAACTGTAGGTAGGGTCCGGGCACGCTTACTGAACTAATTATAAGTGGTTCATTCTGATAATGGCGATGGGTGTTGATGGTGCGTTCCAACCGGTTCATGTGCGTGCATGGATCCCGGTCTGCCTCTGAGGATGTAAGACGCCGTGACATCTGTAAATATGCCTGTGCCAATTGGTTGCCACTTTAGGGAGTGATACACCCTATCGTGGGGCCAACACAGGGTATTTATGTATTAGGGAGCCGATCGCTTGGGTAGGATTTAGGGTACACTTAGCTCTGTCTGATTCAGTTGGTACCGTCTGTTTTGTTGGGTGGTAACACCCGTCTGTTTCTGCGTGGTACCGTCTGTTAGGGTGGCAAAGGCCCATTATTGTTAGCATTCCGTTTCTGTACTTTATCTGTTAGGGTGGTAAAAGCCCATTTTTTCCAAACTCTATCTCTGTATGGACCATTCTGTTCCGTCCTGTTTCGATGTAAACATTGGGGTAACACCTAATCCTGTTATACTAGAATTGGTACCAAGAAGTTGGATCTTGATTTAAGTCAAACACCTTATACTGGGCCAAGTTTAGGCCAAGGGATAAATTCTTGTTTATACATGACATGTTAGAATGCTGGTACACCTGTGGTGAAAAACCTTAAACCTGATTATGCGATGACACCTTTATCTACCTTGTTAGTTAATCATCATGCTAGTATGTTGTTATCCTTATGTTCATCCCTGCTTCTCATGCCAGTTAACTTTATCAGTTTACATTGATTGTAGTAGGGCTTACTCAGTCTTTTTGACTGACCTGTTTTTCTTTCGCCTCTTTTCTTCCCTTCCCCCCCCCCCCCAGGTTCTCAGGGTGGGAATATTGGAGCTTTGCTTGGATTTCTGATCGCTTGCTTGTGGGATTTTAGCTCATGTACGGTCTTGACATAAAGCTAGCTATGGTTATCACTTATTTTGGGGATAGTACTTATGTATTTCAGTTTTTCAGTGATGTTGTTTTTATCTAGACTTGTGTATTTGGAAAGTTGACATTATGTTGTACCAGACTTTTTTTGAAATAGTTTGAAATCTTCCGCTGTTTTACTTATCTTATTTACTCTGTTTACATATATACATATGTTCTTGTTCTGCCTTGATATATCATTATGCATGTTTACCCGGTACAAACGCCCCTCCAAAGTCAGAGTGCTTGCAAGAGCCACCCTGGCGGAGGTGGGGTGTTATAGTAGGTTTTACACGTTTATTAAAACAAACTCGCCGCAGCGCGATAGTTCGAAATTTGGCGTTTTGAACTTCAATCGAGTATATAGAACTCAATATAATTCGGAATTCAATGAAACAAGAAAATCCCGGACCTATTGAACGATAGTTTTCTAAGGGAAGAGAAAAATATGGATTTCATTTTAAAGATTTTGAGATATGTCAAAATCAAATTTCTTGAAAAGCAGCGCCCTAATCGTTTTAAAACTATAATGTTTTATTAAATAAAATAAAAGAATTTTGAATGAATAAAAATTGAATTTCTGTTAGAAAAATACAGATTGGAGTTATAAAATATAAATGAACTCAAGTCGAGTAAATAGATTAATTTTTGAAACAAAAATCAGATTTTTAATTATCGGATAAAGTTTACTAATTTCAAAAGAACTTAGTTAATATGGTTTTTGATTGAACTTAACATTTGTTTAGTAAACTGAATTTGTAAACTGAAATTGGAAATCGGGGTATGAAACATGGATTAGAATTGGGAAGCGAGAACGAAATTTGAGTTTGATTGGTATATATGCGAATACCAATATATTTGAACGAGATACGTTCAAAGTAATGCAAATGAAACCAAGAAATTAATTAGGAAATTTAATTAGAAAATGGGAAGCGAGTTATGTAAAATGGAAGAATTGATTAAAATGAATGGGAAATGGCCATGTATATTTTAAATAGGTATGGATGAAGATAACGAAGAATATACATTGAGAGCCCGACAAAAAAGTACATGTTTAAAATTCCATATGAGGCTTTATGCGCCGAATCGGCAAGCAGCTTGGCTTTCTGATTTTCTTTTTGAATGGAAAGGGCCTAGAGAGGTGAGTTGGAGTTTGAACTATTGACCAGTATAAAGGAGGTGCTAGCAAAATTTTCTGGAAATTTAAGGAGTTACAATATTTTTTTAAAAAAATTGATAATAGAAATTGATATAACGATATATATAGAATTCGCTAAGAAATGAATATAATATAAAACATTAAAAAGGGCCAGTGATTGTGAAATTGTTTAATGGATGTTTATTTTTTTTCCTTTGATAGTTAAATCACCGACTATCAAAGAATTTTGACCATCGTTGTCAATACGGAGAGACCGGTTGGATTTAATATCCGAAAACCACTCCGTATAAGCATAGACATTGCGAATTAGATTATGCTGAAGATAATCGAAGACGGAGTGAAATTCAAGAGCTGTTATGTTTTTCCAGTCCCAGGACAACATGTATGGACGAATGTCTGACAGAGTATTCCTAACGGTCACATACGACGATCTTTTCAAGGTATTACGTCTGGTGGTAGAGAAATTCATTTTTCTTAGCTTTTATACCCGTAATATTTTTGGGAAGATTAACCAGTGATTTGACGGGTTTGACGATGTGACATTCAAAGTGTATGGTGGACAGATGTTCTAAAAGATAGACATAGCCTCAAGCTTCACAACCGGGAAATGACAAAAATCGAGCAGGCAGCATGGCTATGTGGGTCGCTGCCATTAGGGTGTATAATCACCTATCTAGAGAAATTCCTTTTACTTCTTTAATCTATTTCAATGCTGTCCCTTTTCGGGAAACGGTGGTTTAAGCCCAACTGTTGGTGATATACATTTGATACACTCAAGCGAAATGAGTGGTCGGTCATGTGTGGTCCGGGTTGCAAGACATTCTTGTTGAACCCATTGTGTTCCTCTCTAGAGATACACTATCGGGAGGTGGTCCCATACCATGTCACAGTTGGAATCCAATCTCAATTAAGCGCCCTACGGTTTTTGATTTTATACTATGTATGTGGAGAGTGAGATGCAAGCGTTCTGCTATTTAGTTATTTATTTGATTAGACATTGTTATAATATCACTGGATTTTGATATCAAAATGGTTTGGTTATAGAAAGGTAAAAACCGTCCGTGTTTATGTGTGGGCTGGTCTTACTATTATTCTTTTCTTTCAAAAGGTTTTTCAAAGTTGAATAATATGGTTGGAGTTTACTCACACCAGCCCCATGACTGACCCAGTGTTTATTTGTATGTTTTTCGTAAACTCTTGGGTGCCCAAATTTGTACGGGCAGTCAAGTGTTTCAGGATTTACAAATACACTTGGAGAAGCTTGAAGCAGGAGGCTTCAACGTTAGTTATTCAGAGTTATTTCCGCTGTACCAAATGTTGTATTGTATTCTGATGATGGTATGTATATACAGTACAAATTTGTATTTCAAAGTTATGATTTTTGATATTATATTTTATTCGTTTCGCTGTGAGATACTGTGTTTTTATTTCTATTCTTCTTCTATCTTTTCTATTTTCTTTAACCCTAATGACTCGTATTTCTGTATTATTTGAGTTGGACGTATGTTGTATTAGTCAGCTCTGATAGTATGGATTTTCGGTCCGTTACAATATGTTTCTTAAGCCAATTCGACTGTCTGAATCAGTTTTTATCAAATTTAAAATATCAATCAATATGTATTGAATTTAAATGTACATATCTACTTATTGGATCCACATACTGACTCTTAAAATTCCAGAAAAATTATTTCTTGCTTCGTATTAACGATACGGTCCTAAGAAAACTAATTTCGTCGAATTGGGAGACCGTTTGAAAAATGGCCATTTTCTGGTCGATCCAAATTGACTGAAACTGTCAAAACACGTTTTCTTTTGCCACTCTCACATATTGATTTCAAACATTATGAAAAATAGAATCTAGCAATAACTTGACATCCCGGATCCAACAAAAGTGGTGTAAGAACCCGTAACTTCCTCGGTAAGGAAAGAACGGATTGCTTTGAGAACAATGCACATCGGAACACAAACAGAAGAACATTTCATTTTTTATTACAACAATTCCATCAGAATACAAGAATATACAGAGCGTTAGCCTACTTTGTGAACTAGGCTAAACATAGAGCAAATAGTGAGAAAGACACCAATCGGTTCGGATCGGAGGAAGATAGCACAGGAGGTAAGTAAAGATCAAGAACGCAGAGATCACATTGGATCGGATCGGAGAGATACGTCAGCAATATCAAAGGATAGCAAGTGGCCTCATCGGTTCAGAGAGGAGGACTACGTCAGCAACATTAGATAGCGAGTGGCCTCATCGGTTCAGATTGGAGAGATACCTCAGCAGCATCAGAAAACAACAGCCTCATCGAATCGGATCGGAGGAGTATGACAGCAACATCATAAAGCATGTGGTTTCATCGGATCAGATCGGAGGCAGCTGATCTGAACCCTTTTCTCTGAGCTTGTGACCGTTGTTCCACACACTTCCTGAAGACTCAGACCAAGCATGACCATTTCTCCCACGATCTCCTGCCAAATCAATGCGCTGTCACCATCTGGAAGCCTCCGAACCCGACTCGTATGGGATGGATGCCACGCAATTCCGAACCGGAGCCACCTCGAAGAGATTTTTCACCTAAAAATATACCATCTGGAGGCATTTGAAAGGATCTTTTGGCAAATTCTCAGTTTTAGCTTCCTCCATAGCCAAATTTCATAGCAATATTCAGATCAAAATCATCTCTTAAATTCTATTTTTGAGAGATTTGAGTGAGTTTATGCATTGTAATTGTGAAGTTGAGTGAGAATCATTGTTGTATTTGTATTCAAATCATCAATTAAAAGAGAACAAAGTGGATGTAGGCCCGTTAACGCCGAACCACTGTAAATCGAGTGTTCTTTGTTCCTTTTTGATTCTATTTCATTGAAATTATAACTAATTTAGGTGTTAGAACCAATTTTTGGTCTAACATTTTGGTGCTTTCACTGAGAAAACCTTTCGAATTCCCAGCCTTTTCGGGATTATCATTCTACTATTTGGACCTTCAAGTTCAAAGAAGTTAATACCTTCTCTCTGACATCTTTCAGTACTTGTTGACTAACCGTTGAAGAATCAAGTATTATGGCTAAACCAAAGGAAAAGAAGTGCAAGGCGCTAGGGGAAATGATTCCAGAGGAGATCGGCAAGCTATCGTGTTAACAAGGTCACGCGCTCAAAGCTTTGGAGCATATCACTCCAACTAGGAGGATCCGAACCAGATCGGAGGTGCTGATCTGAACCGAGTGGAACGCCCCGATCCGATCTGATGTGATGAGGTAGGGGGCACCCACTGTCTCTATCTGAACCGCCCCGACCAGGCTGCTGTGAACCGATCCGATCCAAACCAGAATGAAGCTGGAACTTATAATCGAGCTCCCTCAAATGCTCTGATTCCAGCCACGATGACTAATGTTCAACCTGATCCATCTGCACCCATTACTCAGGGAGACTTTTCACGTTTTCTTGACATGCTTCATAGCACCAAAGAAGCATTGGAAGCTCAAAGGCGTGACAACCTTCGCACGCAGGAAAACATGATCACTATGGGTAGAGAACTACAGGAGCTCCAGAGGCAGAAGTCTCCTTCCCCGACACGCCGTCTTACTACAGATAATTCGTCTTCTTCGGAGGAGGAACGCCCTCGCGAGAGGAGGCCGCTTGAACGACTTCAGAACCTTGATCAATTGACTTTTGGATCTTTGGGATCCCGAGAAAACGCTGCTTGTGCATTAGGCCCTGATGACCCGAGCCTACAACATCCTATGTTGCTACCTATGCGCAGATCCCACGTCTTCCCCAGAGATCCTAATATTACTAACCCCACGCAGCAACAGCTTCTCCAACCTCTAACTCCTGAGTTCGACCGTGAACACAGAGAGCAATGTAGAGCAGCTGCCGCCAGAACCAAGAGATTATCCCCTGATCAGGAAACCAGGGGTAATCCGAACATCAGATCAAGAGAGCATGTGTAGACATTAACAAATGTCGATGTTTGTCAATGGTGCGCAAGATCATGTCCGAAAGCCGGCACTACACTAATGAGGATTGGGGCATTGAACGAAGTCATACCCCCTTCACAGATGACATACTAAATTTCCAGTCCCCCCGGCGATTCAACTTGCCTCAGATGGATCGATATTTAGGAAGAACAGACCTAATGCAGCATTTGATGAGATATGCATGGTTCATGAATGCGGCAGCAACTCCGAACGCTGTAAAATGCAAAGATTTTCCAATCTATCTTAAAGATGTAGCGTTGATGTGGTTCACCCGACTCACTCCTCATTCAGTATCAGATTTCACAGAGTTGAGTGAGCGTTTCATGAATCAGTTTCGACTCCATGCCCAAAAGTCCAAGACCGTTATAGAATTGTCACGAATTAAACAGGCCCCAGGAGAATCTATGAAGTCATATTTGGATCGCTTCAACCTGGCCGTCACCGAGGTTAGTGATCCCCATGAGCCCACTATCCTGATGGATTTGTAGAAGGGGTAGATCCTGATACAGAGTTCGGGGATTACTTGACTGGAAAACCACCTCCTACTAGAGAACTGTTCTATGAAAAGGCTAATGTCCGCGTAAGGCGAGAGGAAGCTAAGGAAAATCGAAAGAGAATGCCGGAAGTGGCCTCGAAGGAGGGTGTCTAGAGTAACATTGCTGTGAAACAATCTAGTGACAGTTCAAGGAAGGTGGAAGTAAATGTTGGCAACCAGAGTGGTGGTAACAGCAATAGAAATGGGAACGACAATAGAAGGAACAGAAACCGAGGGAATAGCTCTAATGAAAGACCCAGATTCCAGACTTTTGAAAATTACACGCCGTTAAATGATACGTTGGAGAACATTTATTTAAACACATACATCATATTGCAGTACAAAAAACCGCCACCCAGAGATTCTACAGAGAAATAGATTGAAACAGGAAAGTTTTGCTTGTTTCATGGTACACACGGTCATTCCACCAATGAGTGTCGTCATTTGAGGGATATCGTCAAAAAATTGCTGCGAGAAGGGAAGTTGGATGAGTACAAGGCCGCCCCAAGGGACAGAGGGCAAGGGGGACAAGCCCCGAACAAAGACCAGCCTGCTTCAAAACCCACAGCTCAGCAAAAAGGTAAGAGGATCGTCAATAACTCTATTATAGGCGGACCTCACCTAGTTGGTCGTAGTTTTAAAGAAATGGACCAGTACGTCAACGCTGCGAAGCATATTGAAGTAGGAGAATGTAGTAGCCTTGAAGACGCCACTCCAATAAAACAACAAAAAACGATGTCAGATGATGTCATATTCCGCAATAGAGATGATTTTGGAGTTCAATCTCCAACCGATGATCCATTAGTGATTACCATGATAATTGGCCCTGCCTTAGTCCATAAAGTGTTAGTGGACAACGGAAGCTCGGTTAATATCCTCTTCAAGAAAGCTTTCGAACGAATGCGGCTTGAAGTAAAAGACTTAAAGCCATGTCAATGATGGATACGTGGCTTTAACGGAGTATCTACAGCTCCGATGGGTTTTGTGGAATTACCATCACTCTAGGGCAGGGAGATCGCCAAAGAGTAAGGATCCTACTGTTTGTAGTTTTGGATTTGGAGTCACCTTACAGTGCCCTCCTAGGCCGACCGGCCCTTGCTGAATTTAGGGCATGTATTGCGCCTTGGTGCTTGCTGCTTAAATTCCCGACAGACTCAGGAGTTGGGCCGATGAGGGGAGACCAAGCTACAAGACGAGCTTGTTACATGGCAGAGTTAAAGATGTTAATGAAAGGGTTGAATATAGATGCTAAAGATGATTCCGCCGCTCCAAAGGAGGCCTCAGCATTGCAACTAAGGGGTCCTGCCCCAAGAGAGTCGCCCTCAGACGTGCTCGAGTATATAGATCCCAGAGAGGATAGAGAACCCGGGGATAAGAAGGCAAATCCCAACGAAATAACAGTTGATATTCCGATTGATGAAGCGGATCCAACAAAAGTACTAAAGATCGGCTCGCAACTGGATCCAGTTAGAGCGAGGGAATTGGCTGATTTTTTAAAGGCAAATCTGGACGTGTTTTCTTGGACTCACGCTAACATGTGTGGAATTTCGACTACCATCATGAGCCACTCTTTGTGTATTAATCCAAAGCACCCACCAGTCAAGCAGAAGAGACGGATGTTGGGCCCAGAGCGGTCAGCAGCTTTGAAAGAAGAAGTAGAGAAGTTAAAAGGTAATGAATTCATTAAGGATTCGAAATATCTCGACTGGATATCGAATCCTGTCCTGGTTAAAAATTCAAACGGGAAGTGGAGAACGTGCATCGACTTTTCTGATTTAAACAAGGCTTGCCCAAAGGATAGCTTTCCTCTCCCCAGAATTGATCAACTAGTAGATTCAACTGCCGGGCACGAACTTTTATCCTTTATGGACGCTTATTCCGGGTACAATCAAATTCCCATGCACATACCAGATCAAGAGCATACAAGCTTTATCACAGACTTGGGATTGTATTGTTACTTCGTAACGTCGTTTGGATTAAAAAATGCGGGAGCCACGTATCAGCGCCTAGTCAACCGCATGTTTTACAATCAAATCGGGAAAACCATGGAAGTTTACGTGGATGATATGCTCGTGAAATCCAAGCAATCTACCGATCATACGAAGGACTTAGCAGAAATGTTCAGCATACTACGAAGGTATGGGATGAAGTTGAATCCCTTGAAGTGTTCTTTTGGCGTAGCATTGGGCAAGTTCCTCGGCTTCATCGTTGGCTCTAGAGGAATTGAAATCAATGCAGACCAAATAGCAGCAATCCGGAATATAGAGGAGCCACAAAAGATTAGGGATGTTCAGAGCTTAGCTGGGAAGGTTGCAGCACTGGGCAGGTTCATGTCCAAAGCAACAGACAAGTGTGTACCTTTCCTCAATCTCATAAAACGGGGAAAGCGAAATTTTGAATGGACTCCCGACTGTGTGGAGGCGTTCCGGAATCTATTAGACTTCTTAGAAAAGCCTCCAATATTATCAAAGCCTATGGAACATGAGGATTTGTTTATCTATTTGGCCGTATCATCTCATGCCATTAGCGCGACATTAGTACGTGAAGAGGATAAAATCCAGAAACCTGTGTATTACATAAGCAAAAAACTGACTACCGCAGAACGTAACTATCCGAAGATAGATAAGCTTGCTTATAGCCTCCTGATTGCTTCTCGCAAGCTTCGCCACTATTTTCAGGCACACCCGATAATTGTATACACCGATCAACCTTTGAGACAAGTGCTGCAGAAACCCGAAGCATCGGGGCGATTACTTAAATGGAATATCAAGCTGAATCGGTTTGATGTGAACTTTCAGCCACAAAGATCAATAAGGGGACAGGCCTTGGCTGACTTTATAGCTGAATTTACAATTCATGAAGAGGAAACAGTGGGTGACAAGGTAGTTGCTTTGGATCGAGAATTAGAGCTTAGTCCATGGAAATTATATATGGACGGAGCCAAGAATGATAGAAAGTCCGGCGCCGGAGTTGTTTTAATAGCTCCTGAAGGACGATCTATCTACTATGCATTATAGTGTGAGTTTGTTGCTGCGAACAACGATTCTGAATATGAAGCCTTGATTGCTGGGCTGAAACTCGCCAAAGATTAGGGAGTGAAGACACTAGATATATATTGCGATCCCAAGATATTTGTATGTCAAGTTCGGGAAGAATTTGCTGCTAAAGGACCTCAACTCATCACTTATCTTAAGAAAGTAAAGGAGTTGTTGGAAGGTTTGGAGCATTATAGCATAACACACATTCCAAGAGCGGAAAATCAGAAAGAAGAACGATTGGCCAAGCTAACAAGTTCTGATAGTCCTAAAGAATCTGAAATGGTTCCGATAGAGGTGTTGGATTCACCAAGTTTCGATCTAATGGAAACAGAGCTAGCCTTGGAAGTTGAAACAGAAAGAGAATCCTGGATGACATCAATTAAGAATTTTCTCAAAAATGGAACCCTGCCATTGAAAAAGAGCGAAAGACGAGTTGTAAGACGTAAGGCCACAAGATACGTTTTACAGGACGACGTCCTTTATCGCCAAGGGTTTTCAATGCCCTTATTACGGTGTGTCGCACACGACGACATCAAACGTGTACTGCAAGAGGTGCGTGAAGGTGAGTGTGGAGATCACACTGGGGCCCAAACCCTAGCAAAGAAAGAGTTATGGTATGGATATTTCTGGCCTACCGTGAATAAAGACGCGGCCGATTATTCACGACACTGCGATAGATGTCAAAGATATGCCAAAGTTCCCAGAGCGCCTCCGACTCAGCTCAAGTCAATGGTAAGTCTGTGGCCATTTGCCATGTGGGGAATTGACATTATTGGAGTGCTACCTATTGCCAGAGGAGGAGCTAAGTACGCGATCGTTGTCGTGGACTACTTCACAAAATGGGTGGAAGAAGAACCTCTAACAACCATCATGGCGAGGAAGGTGATCAGTTTTGCAGTCAGAAACATTATTTGTAACAGCCTTGATTTTTGGGGTTAATTTTAAAATTTTATTTTAAGAAATTTTAATGAATGAATATATTTAAAATTATTTATTTTAAATAATAACGATGAAAAACTTATTTTATTTCGAGCGCGAACTTGAAATTTATATTAAATCCATTCCAAGCCTGAAAACGGCGCGGTAATTTCAAATTTTAAATTCCAACTTTGGAAAATAAAATATAAATCGGAATTGGACGAAACAAGAAACGCTAGGACCGTATTGAAAATATCTTTCCAAAGAGTTTCAGAAATTAAGATTCCAGTTTATAAATTGTAAGTTATGAGAAAATTTAATTTTCAGAAAAACGCTATAGAATTCGTATATATTATATATAAGGCCCGAAACGTAAAATTTTTGCAGAATAAGGAATTAGGACCCGAAACCATCTCCATTGGTTTCAGAATGTTGTTTACATATAAAAATGACTATAAGAACTTATATTTTTGAGTTTCGTAAAAATTCCACTATTTTTGGTATTTTTAAATATTAAAAATATACGCCTGAAAAATGGAATTTTTGCAAACGAACTCCGAATTCGATGAGACCAGTTTCTATGGATTCGGAATATTAAAATAAGGTTAAATTCTAAAATTTATAATTTTTGGAATTATTTTGTGGCCGGTATAATTTTTACAGTAAAAAATAGCATATTTTCAGACTTCGGAAATTCATAATAAATTCATACGGACCCGGAAAATTACGAAATCAGGTTCGTTGGATTCGTAATGACCTGAAATAATTATGTTTAAAATTTTATTAATTTTAAAATCAACATGTATTTATAAGAATTTTTGAATTGAAGAAAATAGTTGAAAATTTAGTAATTGGACGCGTAATGATATTTGGGCCCAAACCAAAATTAGACCATAGTATATATTATCTTTTTCCTCAGAATTTAGGGCTGAAATTCGAAATACACAGCAGCCACTTCTCTTTTCCATCATTTTTCTCAATTTCCATGGCGGCTCTCTCTTCCTCTAAAATTTATCGAAAATAAAATCTCTTCAAACCATAGCAAATTATATGTCCACTCGAAGGTCTCGACGATACGAAGCTAATGGTGTCGTCGGTTTCGTCAAACAGCGCTCGGATTCGCCGGAATCTCGTCTTAAAGCTCGCTGTTTTCGAAATTCAGAAGCTCAAAACGTAAATCAAGAAATTCCCGTGAATCGAGGAAGAATTAGACGAAGTCACGAACACGGAAGTTCTTCGTCTACGTGAGGTGGAGGTGCTCGCCAAATTTCAGGCAGTTTGGAGGTGTGAGGCGGCCTGTGGGACCCGCGAGGCGAAATCCGTCATAGGCGATTTCCCGATGATCGGAGAAGCTTTAGGTGCGGCTCTTTCTGGTGGTGGTGCGTCTCGCCAAGACGAAGACGTTGGCGGTGGTCCCGTGGCGTCAGGTGGCCTGAAGCAGCGGCAAATGGCGGTCAAAGTTCTGCGGTGAATAGTGTTTCGCGGTCAACGGGCTGAGGGTATTTTCTATTTTATTTTTAAATTATTTAATTAATTTCCAGAACTTTAAAATTGCATAACTCACTCATACGAAGTCGAAAATCGACGATTTCAGGTGCGTTGGGATCGTGGCGACGAGATGGACGCGTGGACACTAATTTTGTCCAATTCTGAGACAGTGAATTTTTTAGGTATTTTCACGAATATTAATTAATTATTTAATTATGTCCAACTTTAATAAATCATAACTCTCTCGTACGAGGCCCGATTGACGAACCGTAAATTGCGTTGGACTCGTCTTTCCGAGCTCTTCGCGATGGCGCAGACCAGAGCTGAATCCGAGACAGTCAAATTTTCTGCAAAAATCAATGTGAGAATTCTATTTTTAAAATAAAATTATTTATTTATTTAATTCACTGCAAAATCTATATTCATATCATATGAAATTCATGTTGTTGCTGCATGTATGATTATTTCCATGTTGATTGTTTGTGATGATTGTGCGTATTTATGTTGACATGATTTTGTGTGCACGACGAAGACAAACATTTTAGTTAATATATAAAATGTATAATATTCATGTTTGTAAAAGAAAAATTTGTGCAAACCATAAAAATCATATATTTATATTGTGTATATATATAACGGAGATGTTACATGTTAGAAAGGGAATTTATATATTGTGAAAAAAAAAAGTATTCTTTGTTTATCATGTTGGGATTTTCATTTTATGAATTACCCACATAAAATATTCATTTTTATGTTATGTTGAATTAGAACCGTCAACATAAGTATGTTCATTTGGTTAATAACGTTATGCTAACATAAGAACATCGCTTGTGTTAATAATGTTATGTTAATATAAAAACTGTCATTGTATTAAAATGAACAAAATGGATGTGTCATTTATGTTGTATAAAAAATTGACAAAATAAACATGTCATTTATTTAGTAAATTACACATGCCATTTTCATAAGGAATGTTAATATTAGATTAAAACAGACACTTTTGTCAATATAATTAAGTAGCGACAAAAATCACTTTTGTCAATATAATTAAGTAGCGACAAAAATCACTTTTGTCAATATAATTAAGTAGCGATGAATTCACTTTTGTCAATATAATTGAAGTAGCGATGAAATCACTTTTGTCAATATATTGAAGTAGCGACAAAAATCATATTTTTGTAAATGTAGAAGAAAGATTAAAATAACAAAAGATTCATTTTGACAAATGAAGAAGAATGACAATAGAAATTTCATTTTTATTTAATGTAATAAAAGAAAATACTTTTATTTTGTTAATGACATAGCATTGCATATGAATGATATACATTTATTTTGTTAATGACATAGCATTGCATATGAATGATATACATTTATTTTGTTAATGACATAGCATTGCATATGAATGGTATATATTTATTTTGTTAAGGACATAGCATTGCATATGAATGGTATATATTTATTTTGTTAATGACATAGCATTGCATATGAATGATATATATTTATTTTGTTAATGACATAGCATTGCATATGAATGATATATATTTATTTTGTTAATGACATAGCATTGCATATGAATGATATATATTTATTTTGTTAACGTTGCATAGCATTGCATATGAATGATATATATTTATTTTGTTAACGTTGAATAGCATTGCATATGAAATGAAATATATTTATTTTGGTTAATGTAAAGAGTATGACAACTTCAATTTTTGTTAAGGTAAAGAATAGCGACAAATTTCTTTTTATATGTAAAGAGAGAGATGAAATAAGCTTGCGTATATATTAATTCACTTTTATATGTAATGAGAGAAATGAAGTAAAATTTGTTTACATATACATTCAGTTTATATGTCAATTGTAATGGAAGGTTTGTTAACATGTACATTCATAGTTGTATATGTCATTGGAAAAAGAGAGATTATTTTTATATGGATAGAATAAAAGAAAGATTCATTTTTATAAAAATAGATAAAAAGAATGGCAAAACATTCATTTTGTCAAATATAAAAGAAAGATAGAAAATATAAGGATGACAAGATACTCATTTGTCAAGAGTAAGAAATATGCATTTTGATCAAACGAAAAAGGATGACAAAATATTCATTTGTTAGAAATTAAGTTGACATTGTTTTGTACTGACAAGTTTTGTTAAAGGAAATTACATTTCATGTGATCAAAATAAAAAGAAATGACAATTACATTTTTTTTTATGTAATTATATGATTGGAATGTCACTTATATTAGAAGTGTTAAACTAGATAAACATGTCCCTTTGTTTAGAAGAGGTTATTTAGGATAAGAAGGACATTTTATTAATTAAAATTACACTTTTATTTGAAACTATGATATGAAATGTGGTAAGCGAATAAAATTTACACTTTTATATATGTAACTATAAATGAGGATTTGCACTGTAAATTAGAATTACATTCTTATTATGTAATTAAGGTATGATATTATATTTTATATTAAAAATTATATTTGCATGACGTCACCTAAGAAGGAAATTTGCATTGCCAATATAAAATAGCAAAAATCATTTTTTTTTGTTTGCATTGAAAGAGATAAGAAATATATTCGTTCGTATAGAAATGAAGTTAACACCAAAATAATATTTCGTTTTTGGCTAGGAATTGAAATGACACAAAAATACTCATTTTTTGTTAAATTATGAAGGACGTACAAAAATATTCATTTTTGGTTGTAATTGGAATGATACACAAAATACATTTTTGTGTGTAGGATATGTATGGAAATTGAAGAACATTAATAAAAGAAACCATTGTTTGGTGTGATGAGTTATTGCATATAAATAAGAAGATTGGTTGTTAGGAAAATATAGTAAGATGAAATGGATGGAGGAATTATATATATAATTTTATATATAAAAATTTAAAATCAAACGATATGAAATGATTTCCAACTTATATATACACGAGAATTGTTTGGGAAGTCCGAGTTTATCTCATTCCAAACAATTTAAACGACGTTTAAAAATTGAAGATTTAAAGACGACCATAGAAGACCGACGGTCTTCACATCGAATGGACGACGACTGCTGATGCCCATGATTGGAGTAGCTACCTTGAAGGGGCTACAGTGGTTGCCGTCCGGACGTAGTGTTGATTTGTACGGATTTGACTTTCGCTCAGACCCAGAGCATAAGTTTTAAATGGATTGTGTGTCTGACGTTGTACTCCGTTAATATCATGTTATTGATTTTCTGTCTATATATAAATGATTGGTGGTGAAGAATTTATTCTTTACTTAACACCCGTTTATATATTGATGGACGATCAATGGCACGGTATGGATTGACAATGTGGCACGCTAAGATGAAGATGATCAAGGCTTTGTTGAAAAGCAGGCCTTGTGTTTATGACGTAACTTCGCGAGCCTCACAAACCGGTAGAGTCTAAAACGGGCGAAGGGAACGCAGGGAGAGCAGCACGTTTCTTTCTAGCTAGAAGTGGTGTTTGGGTTTTATCACGGCCTGACATTTTACTTATGTGGATGATGAAATGAGGCGCGCCTCGGATAGGTCCTATAGGACCGGGAAACGTGTGCTTAGGAATTGCCAATCCTCTAAACTGTATTTGAGGACCGGCCCTGCCATTTCCAAGGGTTAACTACGGGTAATCCTGGGAGATTAGCTAGAGTGTCTCGAATCGGTAAAGAGCTCCGCTCTAGCCTTGACTCATGATGGAAATCCAAATCTCCAATACGCCCCATGCGGTTTTGATTGTATTACTAGTACGGAGGCATAATATATGGTACCTATGCTTCCTAGGATTGATATTATGATTGAAATGTTTTATTAAAACATATACACACTAATAATAATATCGTTTTTATGTATTTATCATCTTTTAATCACCATAAGGTAAAACTCTATCCTCTGGTGTGCGTTGCATTGTGTGATGGGACCTGAGTCTTATGGTGGTTTCATTTTTCTAAAAAGCTTTGCGTTATTTGACGATTTACTTTACTGTTATGCACAGCAATCCATTGGAGTAAACCCGTTCCGCGTTAGCGGCGTGGTCCTTGGATTTGCCTTATTAGTAGTTATGTTAGTTAAGAATTCTCACACCAGTCCCACGACTGACCCGTTGTTTGTTTCCACCTTTGCAAACTCGGGTGCCCTCTTTTCCACACGGGCAGTCGAGTAGTTTGTCTACAGGTTTATCTCTTGAGCAGGATACTGGATTGAAGCATAAAGCTGTGTCCAGAATATAGAAAAGACTTCCGCTGTATTAGTTTTGTTCAGCTGCAATGTATTATAAATTAAATGTAAAATTTATCTTCCGCTACAATTATTTTTATTCGATGTACTCTGATATTCTGTACTCTGATGTAAACATTTTGTACTGTTTATAAAAGTCTGCTGTTTTGTTCTGATGATTGTTGTATTCCCAAAGTTAAAGTATTCGGGATTTGAACGGTCTTGGTCGATTTTGCGATCGACCGGGTCGGGCTAAGCCCGGGTCTTTACAGTTAGTATCAGAGCTTTGGTTAGCTCAAATCTTTGGGGTACAACTCGTTAGAACTGAACAAAAGACTCATCAGAGAATTGGATTAGTAATGTCCAATAAGAATACTCATTAGAGATAGGATCAGCAGTATCCTAGAATGAGAAAACCCATTAGAGATGGGGTTAGTAATGCCCTAGAATGAGTTCAGAGTGATAAGCTTATGATTAGCGTATTTTTGATTATATAATCTATTTTTGAAAATAAGATTTTTGAATATATAAAAGAATATGTATATTTGATAAGTTAGTCAACAAATGAAATTAATAAGAGAAATTAAAATTTAGTTAGTTAATTAAACAACTTTTACCTTAGTTCCTTTTCGAGGACGAAAAGATTTTAAGTGGGGGCGACTGTAACAGCCTTGATTTTTGGGGTTAATTTTAAAATTTTATTTTAAGAAATTTTAATGAATGAATATATTTAAAATTATTTATTTTAAATAATAACGATGAAAAACTTATTTTATTTCGAGCGCGAACTTGAAATTTATATTAAATCCATTCCGAGCCTGAAAACGGCGCGGTAATTTCAAATTTGAAATTCCAACTTTGGAAAATAAAATAAAATATAAATCGGAATTGGACGAAACAAGAAACGCTAGGACCGTATTGAAAATATCTTTCCAAAGAGTTTCAGAAATTAAGATTCCGGTTTATAAATTGTAAGTTATGAGAAAATTTAATTTTCAGAAAAACGCTATAGAATTCGTATATATTATATATAAGGCCCGAAACGTAAAATTTTTGCAGAATAAGGAATTAGGACTCGAAACCATCACCATTGGTTGCAGAATGTTGTTTACATATAAAAATGACTATAAGAACTTATATTTTTGAGTTTCGTAAAAATTCCACTATTTTTGGTATTTTTAAATATTAAAAATATACGCCTGAAAAATGGAATTTTTGCAAACGAACTCCGAATTCGACGAGACCAGTTTCTATGGATTCGGAATATTAAAATAAGGTTAAATTCTAAAATTTATAATTTTTGGAATTATTTTGTGGCCGGTATAATTTTTACAGTAAAAAATAGCATATTTTCAGACTTCGGAAATTCATAATAAATTCATACGGACTCGGAAAATTACGAAATCAGGTTCGTTGGATTCGTAATGACCTGAAATAATTATGTTTAAAATTTTATTAATTTTGAAATCAGCATGTATTTATAAGAATTTTTGAATTGAAGAAAACAGTTGAAAATTTAGTAATTGGACGCGTAATGATATTTGGGCCCAAACCAAAATTAGACCCATAGTATATATTATCTTTTTCCTCAGAATTTAGGGCTGAAATTCGAAATACACAGCAGCCACTTCTCTTTTCCATCATTTTTCTCAATTTCCATGGCGGCTCTCTCTTCCTCTAAAATTTGTCGAAAATAAAATCTCTTCAAACCATAGCAAATTATATGTCCACTCGAAGGTCTCGACGATACGAAGCTAATGGTGTCGTCGGTTTCGTCAAACAGCGCTCGGATTCGCCGGAATCTCATCTTAAAACTCGCTGTTTTCGAAATTCAAAAGCTCAAAACGTAAATCAAGAAATTCCCGTGAATCGAGGAAGAATTAGACGAAGTCACGAACACGGAAGTTCTTTGTCTACGTGAGGTGGAGGTGGTCGCCAAATTTCAGGCAGTTTGGAGGTGTGAGGCGGCCTGTGGGACCCGCGAGGCGAAATCCGTCAAAGGCGATTTCCCGATGATCGGAGAAGCTTTAGGGGCGGCTCTTTCTGGTGGTGGTGCGTCTCGCCAAGACGAAGACGTTGGCGGTGGTCCCGTGTCGTCAGGTGGCATGAAGCAGCGGCAAATGGCGGTCAAAGTTCTGCGGTGAATAGTGTTTCGCGGTCAACGGGCTGAGGGTATTTTCTATTTTATTTTTAAATTATTTAATTAATTTCCAGAACTTTAAAATTGCATAACTCACTCATACGAAGTCGAAAATCGACGATTTCAGGGGCGTTGGGATCGTGGCGACGAGATGGACGCGTGGACACTAATTTTGTCCAATTCTGAGACAGTGAAATTTTTATGTATTTTCACGAATATTAATTAATTATTTAATTATGTCCAACTTTAATAAATCATAACTCTCTCGTACGAGGCCCGATTGACGAACCGTAAATTGCGTTGGACTCGTCTTTCCGAGCTCTTTGCGATGGCGCAGACCAGAGCTGAATCCGAGATAGTCAAATTTTCAGCAAAAATCAATGTGAGAATTCTATTTTTAAAATAAAATTATTTATTTATTTAATTCACTGCAAAATCTATATTCATATCATATGAAATTCATGTTGTTGCTGCATGTATGATTATTTCCATGTTGATTGTTTGTGATGATTGTGCGTATATATGTTGACATGATTTTGTGTGCACGACGAAGACAAACATTTTAGTTAATATATAAAATGTATAATATTCATGTTTGTAAAAGAAAAATTTGTGCAAACCATAAAAATCATATATTTATATTGTGTATATATATAACGGAGATGTTACATGTTAGAAAGGGAATTTATATATTGTGAAAAAAAAAAGTATTCTTTGTTTATCATGTTGGGATTTTCATTTTATGAATTACCCACATAAAATATTCATTTTTATGTTATGTTGAATTAGAACCGTCAACATAAGTATGTTCATTTGGTTAATAACGTTATGCTAACATAAGAACATCGCTTGTGTTAATAATGTTATGTTAATATAAAAACTGTCATTGTATTAAAATGAACAAAATGGATGTGTCATTTATGTTGTATATAAAATTGACAAAATAAACATGTCATTTATTTAGTAAATTACACATGCCATTTTCATAAGGAATGTTAATATTAGATTAAAACAGACACTTTTGTCAATATAATTAAGTAGCGACAAAAATCACTTTTGTCAATATAATTAAGTAGCGACAAAAATCACTTTTGTCAATATAATTAAGTAGCGATGAATTCACTTTTGTCAATATAATTGAAGTAGCGATGAAATCACTTTTGTCAATATATTGAAGTAGCGACAAAAATCATATTTTTGTAAATGTAGAAGAAAGATTAAAATAACAAAAGATTCATTTTGACAATTGAAGAAGAATGACAATAGAAATTTCATTTTTATTTAATGTAATAAAAGAAAATACTTTTATTTTGTTAATGACATAGCATTGCATATGAATGATACACATTTATTTTGTTAATGACATAGCATTGCATATGAATGATATACATTTATTTTGTTAATGACATAGCATTGCATATGAATGGTATATATTTATTTTGTTAATGTCATACATTGCATATGAATGGTATATATTTATTTTGTTAAGGACATAGCATTGCATATGAATGGTATATATTTATTTTGTTAATGACATAGCATTGCATATGAATGATATATATTTATTTTGTTAATGACATAGCATTGCATATGAATGATATATATTTATTTTGTTAATGACATAGCATTGCATATGAATGATATATATTTATTTTGTTAACGTTGCATAGCATTGCATATGAATGATATATATTTATTTTGTTAACGTTGCATAGCATTGCATATGAAATGAAATATATTTATTTTGGTTAATGTAAAGAGTATGACAACTTCAATTTTTGTTAAGGTAAAGAATAGCGACAAATTTCTTTTTATATGTAAAGAGAGAGATGAAATAAGCTTGCGTATATATTAATTCACTTTTATATGTAATGAGAGAAATGAAGTAAAATTTGTTTACATATACATTCAGTTTATATGTCAATTGTAATGGAAGGTTTGTTAACATGTACATTCATAGTTGTATATGTCATTGGAAAAAGAGAGATTATTTTTATATGGATAGAATAAAAGAAAGATTCATTTTTATAAAAATAGATAAAAAGAATGGCAAAACATTCATTTTGTCAAATATAAAAGAAAGATAGAAAATATAAGGATGACAAGATACTCATTTGTCAAGAGTAAGAAATATGCATTTTGATCAAACGAAAAAGGATGACAAAATATTCATTTGTTAGAAATTAAGTTGACATTGTTTTGTACTGACAAGTTTTGTTAAAGGAAATTACATTTCATGTGATCAAAATAAAAAGAAATGAGAATTACATTTTTTTTTATGTAATTATATGATTGGAATGTCACTTATATTAGAAGTGTTAAACTAGATAAACATGTCCCTTTGTTTAAAAGAGGTTATTTAGGATAAGAAGGACATTTTATTAATTAAAATTACACTTTTATTTGAAACTATGATATGAAATGTGGTAAGCGAATAAAATTTACACTTTTATATATGTAACTATAAATGAGGATTTGCACTGTAAATTAGAATTACATTCTTATTATGTAATTAAGGTATGATATTATATTTTATATTAAAAATTATATTAGCATGACGTCACCTAAGAAGGAAATTTGCATTGCCAATATAAAATAGCAAAAATCATTTTTTTTTTGGTTTGCATTGAAAGAGATAAGAAATATATTCGTTCATATAGAAATGAAGTTAACACCAAAATAATATTTCGTTTTTGGCTAGGAATTGAAATGACACAAAAATACTCATTTTTTGTTAAATTATGAAGGACGTACAAAAATATTCATTTTTGGTTTTAATTGGAATGATACACAAAATACATTTTTGTGTGTAGGATATGTATGGAAATTGAAGAACATTAATAAAAGAAACCATTGTTTGGTGTGATGAGTTATTGCATATAAATAAGAAGATTGGTTGTTAGGAAAATATAGTAAGATGAAATGGATGGAGGAATTATATATATAATTTTATATATAAAAATTTAAAATCAAACGATATGAAATGATTTCCAACTTATATATACACGAGAATTGTTTGGGAAGTCCGAGTTTATCTCATTCCAAACAATTTAAACGACGTTTAAAAATTGAAGATTTAAAGACGACCATAGAAGACCGACGGTCTTCACATCGAATGGACGACGACTGCTGATGCCCATGATTGGAGTAGCTACCTTGAAGGGGCTACAGTGGTTGCCGTCCGGACGTAGTGTTGATTTGTACGGATTTGACTTTCGCTCAGATCCAGAGCATAAGTTTTAAATGGATTGTGTGTCTGACGTTGTACTTCGTTAATATCATGTTATTGATTTTCTGTCTATATATAAATGATTGGTGGTGAAGAATTTATTCTTTACTTAACACCGGTTTATATATTGATGGACGATCAATGGCACGGTATGGATTGACAATGTGGCACGCTAAGATGAAGATGATCAAGGCTTTGTTGAAAAGCAGGCCTTGTGGTTATGACGTAACTTCGCGAGCCTCACAAACCGGTAGAGTCTAAAACGGGCGAAGGGAACGCAGGGAGAGCAGCACGTTTCTTTCTGGCTAGAAGTGGTGTTTGGGTTTTATCACGGCCTGACATTTTACTTATGTGGATGATGAAATGAGTCGCGCCTCGGATAGGTCCTATAGGACCGGGAAACGTGTGCTTTGGAATTGCCAATCCTCTAAGCTGTATTTGAGGACCGGCCCTGCCATTTCCAAGGGTTAACTGCGGGTAATCCTGGGACATTAGCTAGAGTGTCTCGAATCGGTAAGGAGCTCCGCTCTAGCCTTGACTCATGATGGAAATCCAAATCTCCAATACGCCCCATGCGGTTTTGATTGTATTACTAGTACGGAGGCATAATATATGGTACCTATGCTTCCTAGGATTGCTATTATGATTGAAATGTTTTATTAAAACATATACACACTAATAATAATATCGTTTTTACGTATTTATCATCTTTTAATCACCATAAGGTAAAACTCTATCCTCTGGTGTGCGTTGCATTGTGTGATGGGACCTGAGTCTTATGGTGGTTTCATTTTTCTAAAAAGCATTGCGTTATTTGACGATTTACTTTACTGTTATGCACAGCAATCCATTGGAGTAAACCCGTTCCGCGTTAGCGGCGTGGTCCTTGGATTTGCCTTATTAGTAGTTATGTTAGTTAAGAATTCTCACACCAGTCCCACGACTGACCCGTTGTTTGTTTCCACCTTTGCAAACTCGGGTGCCCTCTTTTCCACACGGGCAGTCGAGTAGTTTGTCTACAGGTTTATCTCTTGAGCAGGATACTGGATTGAAGCATAAAGCTGTGTCCAGAATATAGAAAAGACTTCCGCTGTATTAGTTTTGTTCAGCTGCAATGTATTATAAATTAAATGTAAAATTTATCTTCCGCTACAATTATTTTTATTCGATGTACTCTGATATTCTGTACTCTGATGTAAACATTTTGTACTGTTTATAAAAGTCTGCTGTTTTGTTCTGATGATTGTTGTATTCCCAAAGTTAAAGTATTCGGGATTTGAACGGTCTTGGTCGATTTTGCGATCGACCGGGTCGGGCAAAGCCCGGGTCTTTACATTATTTGTTGATTCGGGATCTCGAAGACCATCATAACCGACAATGGGACGCAATTTGACAGCATCGAGTTCAAAAACTTTTGCCAGAAATATAAGATTGATAAACGATACACTGCATTAGCTCATCCGCAGTCAAATGAACAGGTCGAAGCCGTAAATAAAGTCATTAAATCAACTCTAAAGAAGCGGCTGGAGCAGGCCAAAGACTGATGGGTAGATGAATTGCTATTAGCTTTATGGGCCTATAGGACGACGTTTAAGATGGCTACTGGCCATACTCACTATTCACATTCCTTTGGGTCTGAAGCGGTGATCCCGGTAGAATTGGAAGTCCCTTCTCATCGAGTTGCGTACTATGACCCGATGACGAATAAAGCGCTCCTACTATAATCACTTAATATGATTAAAGAAAAAAGAGATGAAGCTGACTTGCGTGCCTCAAGATGTAACGACCCAGAAAATCTGAACCAATTTAAAATTTTTTAATTGGCTAAAATAATGGATTTTAAATATTTAAAATAAATATTTTAAATAATGGCGATGAAAACTGAGTTTGAATCGACAATTGAAAACGAATATAATTAATTATAATTATAAACAAGGCCTGAAATGGCGCTGTAGTTTCAAAAATTGAATTCAAACTTTGTCGGAGTATACCGGGTGCAAAACAATCCGGATTTTAGTGAAACCAAAAATATTTAAATCTGTTAGTGAATACCTTTCCAACGAATCTGAAAAATCGAAATTTGATAGAGGGAATCAAAAGATATGTCCAGTTGAAAATTCTGAATAGTCGCTATAGAATTCAGGCCCTTAGAAATGGAAATTTTGCAAACGACCTCGGATTTCGACGAAACCACTTTTGTTGGATCTGTGATGTCAAATTATTGCTAGGTTTCAAATTTCATAATTTTTCGAATCAATATGTGAGCGTGGCAAAGGAAAACGCGTTTGACCGGTTTTAGTTGATTTTAATCGACTGGAAATTGACCATTTTTCAAACGTTCTCAGAATTTGACAAAACTAGTTTTGTTAGGACCGTATCGTCAATACGAAGCTAGAAAATATTTTTCTGGAATTTTTCGAGTTCGTATGTGGCCCCACTAAATTCAAATGTGCGTTTAAATTGAATATATAAAGAATTGCACCTTAAATTCAACGGAAACTGATCGAAATGGTCGAATCAGCTTACGATACATATCCCATTGTGTTCGGAATGGGGGTGAAACGCTACGGGCGACAGTCGTTGGGCTCGATTTGAGATTCGTATGTAAAAGTCAACATTTAGGAATTAAAATAAATAATAAATAAAAAAAATCAATCTCTCTCCTCTCCCCTTCATCTCCTCTGCCCCCCCCCCGTTCATTTCGATTTCAAACAAAAAAGAAAAAAGAAAAAAAACGAAGCAACCCTCGTCGGAGCTCCTCTACACCACCGCCATCGCAAGCCTAGCCACCTCGCTTTGCAACTCTGACCATCTCCTTCCTCTTCTACCCTCATAAGCAGCAGCGCCACCCTCACCCACGAAGACCGCGCCGCCGAGGCCAACGACCACCGCCCTCCTCCACAAGCCCCGCCACCACTAGCGCATAAACCCCCCCCCCCTCTTCAGGCGACAGCAAAGGTAAAGTTTAATTATTTTATTTTGTTCATTTCAGTTTCTTTTAATTAATTATTTTATATAAAACTGAAAAATAAAGTGATGATTTTTAACATCGAAAAGTGATGATTTTTAACATCGAAAAAGTTTGATTTTTAATGAAAGAAAATATAATTCATTATAGAAAAAGTAAATATACTTTGTTATAGAAAAGGAAAATGTACTTTGTTTCGAAAATGTTGTTTTTATAACATAAACAACTTTGTTTTAAAAATATAAATGGTTTTGTTTTTAAAATAAATAACATAGTTGTAAAAATGTAAATATATGATTTTTATATATAGAATAGCGAAATGAAAATTCGATGATTTTTATATATTGAATAACGAAGTAAAAATTCGATCTTTACATATGTAGTGAATACGGGCAACGAAAGCGACAAAAGGCGAGAACGGTGGAGATTTCTCAAAAAGAAGAGTAGTGGGATTGAATTAGCTAATCGGTGAGAATTTCTCACTCTTCAATTTCTTTTTCTATATATATATATATGTGTGTGTTGAAATAAAAGTGAATCTATATATATATATATATATATATATATATATATATATATATATATATACGCCCCTCGTCCACAAACCATGGACGATATTTATTGGTTGAAATTGGGTGAAAATTGATTGATAGCGAATGATTGTTTGGGATTGTTTATGGTTGATATTGATTGATTGTGGTTGAAAAATACCCGTTTGTAGTTGAGAAATATTTGGTTGAAACCACATAGGATTAGTTTGTGGAAATGAAATAAATATATACATGCCGCCTGCGTGCGAACTAGATGCATGATCCCCATTGTCAAAAACCGCGAGGTTTTAAGGTAGAGCGAGGAGCCGTACTAGGGACGGTCCCGGTTTTAACTACCCTGCCGTTATGCTGCCGAAATTTTGAATAATATTCGAGTGTTTGAATTATTTTCATCTGCTTAAACTATATTTATTTATTGAATAGAAAACCTTCATGTGTTGAATTGATATTCATTCGTTGATTAGAAATTCATGTATTGAATGATATTCGCATTTTAAATATAAAAAAAAAATCAGATTTTTATCTATATATAGAAACTATAGAAAACCTTCATGTGTTGAATTGATATTCATTCGTTGATTAGAAATTCATGTGTTGAATGGTATTCATATTTTGAAATAAATTGTTTGATAATAAAAATCACCTTTTATCGACTATATGAACTGTGTAAAATAATCTCGTAATAAAAGAAATTGTTTTATGATAAAAATCCTATTTTTATCACTGATATAAACTATATAAAATAATAGTGTTTTGAAATGAATTGTTTACAATAAAAATCGCATTTTATTATATACAGGAATCGTTGAAATGTGAAGTGTTAAAAATAGCCACTTGTTCAAAATAAACATATATGAGTTGAAATATTCATTAATTAGCTAATGAAATGATTTGCACCTCTGTATGTAACATTAGAATGAATGGTGTTTTTAAACCAAATAGAAATCAAATATGAAGTTGAATAGAAAAAGATAAATGATAAGAACTGTATATATATATGTACATGCATATTCATTGAACAGGTTATAGCAAAGGGGCTAGAGAAGAGGAATAAAATTTTGTGCCCGACAAATAGGTACACATTTACTGTTTTGTTTGGGTGATGATTTTATGAGCCTGTTGGCTAGCCGCTTGGCTTTTTCTTTTTCTTTTTGAAATTAGAAGGACTGGGAAAGCTATTTGCGATTTCCCGATGCTCCCGGTGCAGGGGAGGTTATGGCGAAATTTTCCAAAATTTTAAGGCATTAGTGAAATATTTGAAGTAAAAACGATATTGAAATCATTGAATGAACTATATTTATATAGATATATAAATATAAATAAAATTAAAACGAAACGAGGCTGTGCAGTTCGTATTTTGAAACCGTGATTTCAAACGACTAGTGCGGGAAATCCGACCCTTGGATTTTCCCGAAACCGCAACCGTCGGGTTCGCCTTGGAAATATCTTCCCAACGGCACCAACTTTGTAAAAATCCAACGGTTGGAATGTCTGGAATGGTTAATTCAAATCTGAAGAAAAACAGCGCCAGAAACGATTATATTTATTTATATATATAAATATAATTATATTTAATCGAATAACAACGCTGCAGTTCGTATTTTGAAATCGAAATTTCAAACGATTGTACCGGGAGATCCGACCGTCGGATTTTCCCGAAACTGGAACCGTTGGATTCGTTTTGAAAAGACCTTTCTAATGATGTAAATTTTGTGAAGATCCAACGGTTAGATTTTCAGATATGTGTAAATCAAATCTGAAGAAAAACAGCGCCACGGCCGCTTTATGGCCCGAAGCGTCGTTTTGAATAAATTAGCTATTTTAAAATAAATAAAAATAGCGATAAATAGTTATAAAATATCATAAGCGATATGGAATGGAAATAAACTGAATTTGCTCGATTTATGTGGCTTTTGATGGTTGAATGTGTTTGGTGTGAAAATTACATTAAAGAACAAGATTGGTGTTGTCAAATAATTTAACCATTGAAATAAATTGATTTGAAATTCTAAATATACGTGAATTATTTGAAAAGGCCGAATTAATTCTCATTTCAAATAATTGACCGACGATTGAAAGTCGAAGATGAAGACGATGGTCGAAGACCGGAGATCTTCACCTCGTTTGGATGGTAACCGAGGTCCTGATTGGGAGGCATCCCGAAATATGGATAATGAGTGGTGATCGTCCAGACGTACGTGGTGATCGATGGGTTTGCGAGGTATTTAGTGCCTCCGGTTTCGTTCAGACCCAGAACGGACTTGTAAATGGACTGTGTGTCTGACATTGGAGTTTATTCTGTGTTGATTGATTTCTGTTAATATACATCTGTTTGGCGGCGGAGAATTTATTCTTTTGCTTAACGCCCTTCTCTGAGACGCACGAGCTCAGAGGTTGTATATCGATGGACATCAGTCGCATGGCATGAATTGCCCGTGTGGCATGCTAAGATGCAGTGATCAGGGCTTCTGTTGAAAAGCAAAGTCTTGTGGTGATGATCAAAGCACCGCCTGTGTGGCGTAGCTTTGTGTATAACGTGAATTCACGAGCCTCACCCCCCGGTATGAACCAGAAACGGGACAAGGACCTCAGGGAGGGCATGCGTTTCTTTCTAGCTAGGGTGGTGTCAGTGACCTACCAGCCCTGACATTTATATACTTTTCACCTATGTGGTTGTTGCTGTTGCGAGGCGCCTCGGTTTGATCAGACGATCCGGGTCCGATGGAGTCATTCGTTGGCTCGTTGACGCCCCAAAGGGCGGGGAAACGCAGTGTTCAGGAATTTTAATCCACATCGGTGGACCGGCCCTGACGATTCTAGGGTCACTTGAGCTCTGATCCTGAGACATGGGGTAGAGCGTCTCGAATTCGGTAAGGTCTATCTTTTGCCTTGGTTCATGACGGAAATCCAATTTCCAAATACGACATCGTGCGGTTTTGATTGTATATATATATGGCGACATGATATATGGTACCCATGCCGTCTATGATTGATAGTTATGATTTGAAATAGTTTTCAAAACATATAAACACTAGCAATAATATCAAATGTCTTTGTTTTATTCGTATCAAACATATTTTAGTCGTTATAAAGTAAAACTCTATCCTCCGGTTTGCGTTGCATTGTGTGATGGGAACTGAGTGTTATAACGGTTTCATTTTTTATAAAAAGCATAGCGATGTTTAAAAGAATGATTTGTTTTAAAGCACTGGCAATCCAATGGAGTAAACCCGTTCCACGAAAGTGGCGTGGTCCTGTGATTAGCCATATTATATATGTGTTTAGTAGATTTCTCATACCAGTCCCATGACTGACTCGTAGTTTGTTTCACTCTCAAACTCAGGTGCCCCTTTTTCTACACGGGCAGCCTTGTATTCAGGTTTAGCTGGTTCTTTCTGGATAGCTGGAGCTGAAGATGGATTCTATCATTTATCTCTTTTTATGCTGTTCAGCTCCTATTGTACATATTTTGTTTATTTCCGCTGTAGACATTTATGTATAGCTGAGCTGTATTTGTACTAAGTAAGATCCTGTATACTGTGTAACTCTGATGATTACTTTTATCCAGTATATTCTATTGTTCATTATCTGGTGTATTTATTTAATTTTTTTCTGCTATTATCTGTTTCTGTGTTATATTCCAAAGATAACCCTTGTTTCCGTAAGAACGGGATTTCGGGTCGTCTCACAAGACATCGACAACAAGTAGCAAGTTATTATGAGTGGAAAGTTCGCCTCAAAACCTTTGAACCAGGAGACCTAGTATTGAAGCGAGTCTTCCCGCCTTCAACCCAATTGGGTCCAAAATGGGAAGGACCATACACCATCCAACGGAAGCTTGATACAGGAGCGTTAAAGCTAATGACCGTGGACGGTGAGGAGATTCCCAGAGCCTGGAACGCTCAGCACCTACAACGATATCTGAGCTAAATATGAAATGTCATTTCTTTTGTTTTCATAAGCTATGTAAAAAGGCACAACTTGCCTTAAAAAGTCTGTTTATGTGAACAAAAGATTATAAAGTGGATGTAGGCTACGACTTAGCCGAACCACTATAAAAACATCGTGTGTCATTTACTTTCCTGCATTATTTATATCTTCAACAATTATTCTATTATGACTGTGAAACACGAAATGTTAAATTAAAATTTGGAAAGTTGGAGATGACCTATATGCAGGAACAAACAAAACGACTGTTTGTACGATAGGACATAGAAGAATGGGAAGACGACATTCTTAACTCTAACTCTCTAGAATCGAGAGAGAGTATAAAGGACGGGAAGACGACGTCCTCTGAGGTGTGAAGGTGCACCCAGATGAGAGACCGCCTTAACGAAAACTCTAACCTGGATATGAGACAGGAGAGTATAAAGATGCCAGAAAGAGCAGGCATCAATGATGAAAGGAATATGGCTCCGTCAGATAATTGGGGACATTTGGATTTTTTAATTTAATTTAATCTTGAATAGTTCTTGCTCAGTTATCCAAGATTGACTGGGGGCATACATGTGCACACATATTCCCGTCCACCATGACTTCATTACATAACTTTAGTATGACATAATTTTTTATTTTCACTTAAGTGCTGAACTAACGACTATCAGCAATTGCAGGAAATAAACTATTTTTATTTACAAACGTGTGAGTTTGTACGAGGAAAACAAGCACAAAAAAGAAGATGTGAGGGCCGCACTCGCTGCAACAATTGCGAACCAATTAAATGCAAAAATAAAACAAAGCACTTCATCATTTGGGCTTTGGATCGGACTTGGATTTTTTGGTAGCTTTCTGAGCAGCCTTAGCTTCCATTTCAGCATCGGTCATAACGCGTTTTAACTTTTTCTTCCCTGTAACTGAAGTGCTAGAATCAGTTGATTTTTTCCCAGGAGACGGAACGCTGGAATCAATAGAAGACTTTTTAGCAAGCTCTTCTGTAATAGATCTGGTTGAAAGCTTAACGACTAACCTTGATCCAGGATCCACCACTGCAAGAGGCTTAAGGTTTTCGGGGTTCAGTTCTTCAACTTTTAGCTGCATACGTTTATCTTGTTCGTCTTTCATTTCAGCCAAAGTGATGTCGTCAACGCTTTTTGAATCCCCGACTATAGCCACATCAGGGTCTTCCTCATGTCCCTCGCTACCGTCATCGTCCTTCAAGGCGTTTATCATCTCGTCATCATGAGGAGCATCAGCCTTGGACAATTCAACTCCCCTCCTGATTCTACTGAGGCAACCTTATTCTTTTCTCCTTGAGCCTTCTCCGCGGATTTTGCTCTGGTGGTGGTTCCCTGAGGCACGTCTGTCTTCTCGGTCGGTTCAACACCTACAGAATGAGAAGCAACAGTTATCAACTTAGGAGAAAATAAAGGATCCTTCATCGATTGCCCGATTATGTGATGAAAAGTGGAGAAAGCTTTGACGAATTTGTGTGAAAAGGTAGAAATACCTTCTGATGATTTCTCAGCTGGAGTGACTGCTGTCTCTGACGCCGTCTCGGGTATGTGGGATAAAAGAGATGCCTGAGGGATCCTCGGGTTTTCGGGGTCATGTCCCTCAACTTCAGAAGTTTCAGCGGTAGTAGAAGAAGAACCAGCCTTGGAGATATTCTTTTGTTTGGCCATCTGCTTCTCCTCCTCTATAGCAGCAGCGATGAGGCGACACCCCTCGGCTAGACGTGCTGGCTCATCATCTCTTAGATATTTTTCCATAAGCTTGTCTTCGTCGACGGAATCTACCTTGAGTTCCTCTTTCTCCCATTCGATAATTTGGCTCCATACGTGAACCAAGGTAGTTGGATAATCTTCAATCTAAGAGATGTTTCGGCGACGAATTATATGCGCGAAGAATTCGATCATTAATTCGCCGAAACCATGCACTTCCTCCTGGGCCTTTGACAGCTGCTTGCGGGTCTCTTCGGCAGACTTAATAACACTTTCCACATTACCCTCCGCTAGGGCAGCCCTATTCTCGGCCTCCATCAACTTGGAAGCCAAGTCAGAGTTTATCTTCTCCAATTCAGCGTTCTTTCTTGCTAAATCGGCTTTTTCTCGCACAAGAGCATTGTAAGCAAGTTGCATTTTAGCGTTATCCGACATAGCATCTTCTGCTTGCTTTTTCAACTCTAAGCGCTCTTGGCTATGAGATTCTAGCAAGTCATGATAACGCTTCTGTAACTCTTCAAATTTCTGTTTAAAGTTGGTAGCGTCTCGTTGACCGATTACAAGTTGGGCTTGTGTGTCCTCGAGGTCCTTCTCCAAATTTTTCAAGGACTTTGCATCGGCTCCTGCAGTCTTTTTCATTGATTCAATATCCGTAATTAAAGTTCGAATGATTCTGGAGAGGTTACGTGAATACTTTAACATCTCCGAATATTGTTTTTCGACTGCGTCAATCTTTGCTTTGCCTTATCTTCCCACCTCGAGGAAATAGGCTCGAGAGCAGGTAAGAAAGTCAGATTTTCAAAAAAGTGGTTGAGGAATTGCTTCTCCCGATATGCCCGCTTAACCTTAGACTCAGCATCCAATGGTGGAGGTGGGCAGTACGTTAGTTCAGTATCCTTTTGTTTAGTGGGCACGATGGCTGCATCACCCTTTCTAGGCCGCTTATCAGAAACCTTTTGTTTGCCTCGTGAGTCGGTATCTTTCGGCGGGCTCCTTTCCCTACTGCGTTTGTCTTGAGGAGAAGTTCGGTCTTTTCTCTACGATGTGTCTTCTCCTCAACGACCCTGGTAGCTTTTGTATCGTTCTGGATCCGACCGAACGGGGGAGCGAGAGCGCGAGGTGTGTGACTGATAAGAATCATGAGGCCATCTGTCCTCTCTACCCCGGCTTTCGCGGCGATCATGCTCGACATCGGAAGGGGGTCTAGTCATGCTGCGACGTGTTTTCCAGACGTCATAGTAAGGGCGAGACATTGTACCTGCGCAACAATGTAAGTGGAATTCAGAGTCAGTATTCTCATGAGAAGTAAGTCCTGTGAAGTGTGGTGCGATTGTGTTAAGTGCATCCTAAGTGGTGTTCCCCCCAACAAACCCGAGTCCAAAGCCAAGCCAGCGCGAGTGGGCTTTTTGGCCTAAAAAGGAGTAGTATCCTCTGAAGAAGTAAAAACTAAAGGATTTGTGCCAAAATCCTCTGAAGTGTAGAAAGTTTCAGGTAGGGGGAGATCTCCTAAGCCCTGAAATGTAGGATCATCGGTAGTAGGGGCATCTCCTTGGGAAGCATCTGTTGTCAGTTCTATAGGAGATAGTAATTTCTCAGGAGAAATAGCAACCCCAGGGACAATGTACCCTTCTTGGTGCTTTTCGGCTATGTTGGCCAGCTCATCGTCTTGAGTTGAAGATGGAGAAGGTGAAGTCCGAAGAGGCATTCTTGGACTTTTCGAGCCCTCGCTTGTTTCAGGAATTATGTCCACTGGGGGGATGTATACATATGGACCCGACCCGTGACCTATGCTATGGGTAATGGACAATAGCATGTGATGATGAAGGTATTCATCCTTAAGGACTTCATCGATGGTAAGAAATTTTTGATCACCATTGAGGAGCCGATGCATCCGATCAAAGTACACTTGACTCGATATTTGTTTTGGGTTATCAGCTGCAAACAAAACAGAAAGCAAGTTAGTGTATTGGCATGAACGTTCAAAAACGAGATCTAGAAAATCAATGCTTTACTTGATTTTGTCCATCTCCTGGCGCACTCCGGCTGTTGCCTTATATAAAACCATTCTAGCTTGGAGTCGCCGGCCTTGCTGCTGAATGGTGCTGAAATGATTTTCCTTTTTGGGACTGATTCGAAGTAAGAGAAGGAAGGAGTTTCTCGATTCCGATGCTTGAAATTATAAAAAAAGTGAACGTCGTCGAAAGTGAGCTCTGTACCTAAAATCTCTTAGTATGCTATATATAAGGTATATAAGTAAGCATAGGAGTTGGGATGTAGCTGCATGGGGGCAATCCGCATCTGTCTTAGAAAGTCGACAACAAAAGCCGGAAATGGTGGAATAGCCCCAACCATACACATCAATCGGGTAATTACCATAAATCATTCTGGGGGATTGTGAGGACGGTCATTTTTCGATGGTACCAGGGTATCCCTTTTTAGTGTCCCGTGCTTTAAACATATGCGGACAAGTCTATCATCGTCGATCGTTGATTCAACAGAGTCTACGGGTGATTCCAAGATAATGGCAGACTCAAATTCGTCAGGAGATCGATTATATCCAATCCCTCCTTCCTCCTCATAGCCCAGAAAAACTTCTCTATCGGAAGGCATTTCGTTGTTATGCGCTCCTACTTTGTAATCTGGGCCCTCGTCATCCCATTCAGGGTCTGAAGAAGATGATATGTCATCAATGGTAACTTTTTTCTGAAGTTTCCACAACTTCCATCTTATTTGCCAATCTAGATGAACGTCTTTCGGCCATGATCACTAGACTATTGAAGAAACAATAGCAATAATTAGAGTAAAGTTACCTGTGTCCCCCGCGTGTGTATGTGAACTAAAGTGTGTGCTACTTGTAACAAAAATGCAGAGCAAATACATGAAAGTATAATGTAAAGGTCCAAGGAAGTAGTAATGTTCAGAACAATTCTTGATATTTGTTTATTTTCGCAACGCACTATCCTAACTATCCATTAAGTTGAAGATTATATCAAGAATTGGTTTGACCAGCTAAGCAAGGTCTTATGTACAATCTTGGGCTGTTTTTCTGTTTGGTTCGGATACATACATTAGGGTCAGATCGGGGAGAAATCCTTGTGCTAGCCTGGGACAAAAGTTGATGCCCAGTGATCAAAGTCGGGTCAGTTCGGAGTTGAGTGTTTGGACGGTCCGGATCGAATTGAGCAACCATGCTTCTCCCCTCCTTTGTTTCACATTCCGATCCGATCCGGTCAAGCAAGTTTTGTTCTTCTCTTGGCTTGCAAGTCCGACCCGATCCGGTCAGTTGAGCCCCATTTTCGTCTCCATCTTGTCACCCGAACCGATCCCCTGCACTTCTCCTCTCCCTCTTCCTCCTCTTTGGGGTCAAGCCCGGTCCTATGTCGAAAGTCCCAACTGAAATCGAGTACAGATGCATTCAAATGCTAAACGAAGGATCTTAACCCCCTCCACCGTCGCCTCGAGATGGAGTTAACGCCATTAACGACGATGGCAAAGTGGAGGAGGTCATGGCGACAAAATCCATTAAATAAATCGCTGGAATTGTTCAAGGTAACCGTGAATCTAAGCTAAAAGCAATTATAAAGATGAGATTCAAGATTATAAAACTAACTGTGTGTTTGATTCGGGGATTAAAACGAGAATTTCGAAGTTTTTAAGAGCTAGGATTTTGATGTACGAGCCAGAGAACGAGAACAGTAAAAGGAAGAGAAATGGAAGAAGAGGAGTAGTGAATTTATATAGATTCAAGATGTCCCTTTGTATTCCAGGCCTTTGATTCCGCTCAGACCGGAATAAAAGCCCGCGTTGATTGACCAGGCCCGTCCATTTGTTAACAATGGGTAAAAGAAAAACTGTTCGGACCGGTGGTGCTTAACCTCTTTGTTTTTTGCCCTGTTCGGACCGGAAATTAAGATTATGAAAATATTCTTGCATGATTAATCCAATGTGAAGCAATGCAGGAGAAAAATCCATTCGGATCGGGTCCGAACTAAATGGGATTGAACACAACAACTTGGCATTCGAGTTAAACTCAAAGAAAAGTAAAGAAAAAGCTTACCTGGAGGAATCACTGGACATTAAATAAAAGCCCTCAAAGTTAGTTGAAAATGAAGAAAGTAATTCATATGGATTATGGATATATATAAGCAGCAAAAGCCACGATTTTATGAAGCGACACGGCACTACAAGTAAATGGAGGCGATCATTCAATGATTCTAATTCAAAGGATGTTTTGTAAATTGCTTCGAAGCACACTTTATCTTAAATAAGAGTGTACTTCTAGGAGGCAAAATGTTAGCCTACTTTGTGAACTAGGCTACACAAAGAGCAAATAGTGAGAAAGACACCAATCGGTGCGGATCGGAGGAAGATAGCGCAGGAGGTAAGTAAAGATCAAGAACGCAGAGATCACATCGGACTGGATAGGAGAGATATGTCAGCAATATCAAAGGATAGCAAGTGGCCTCATCGGTTCGAAGAGGAGGACTACGTCAGCTGTAACACCCCACCTCCGCCAGGGTGGCTCTTGCAAGCAACTCTGACTTTGGTGGGGCGTTTTTAAAACAAGGTAAACATGCATAATGATATAGCAAGGCAGGACATGACATATATATATAAATAAACAGAGTAAGTAGATAGATAAAACAGCGGAAGAATTTTAAACCATTTCAAAAACAAGTCTGCTACATCATAATGTCAATTTCCCAAGTAAACAAGTCTAGTACATAAAATAACATCATCTGAAACTGAAAAGGAAAACATAAAAGTAGCTATCCCCAAAGTGGAAGAAACCATAGCGAGCCCAAGTCCAAAGCATACATGAGCTATCCAAGAAAGCAGTTAAGATCCAAGCTAGGCTCCTGTATTCCCTCCCTGAGAACCTGGGGGGGGGGGGGGAAACGGAAGAAAAGAGGCGAAACAAAACGGGTCAGTCAAAAAGACTGAGTAAGCCCTGCTACGATCAGTCTATAAACTAATAAAGTTAACATCATGATGGGAACTGAGATGATCATAGATAACAACATACTGGCATGGTAAATTAACTATAAGATAGATAGAGGTGTCATCGCATAAAACAAGGTTAAGTTTTGCACCACGGTGTACTAGCAAACCAACATAACAGGTATTGATCCTTGGCCCAAGCTTTTAACCCAATAACATGTAGTGACCTTAATATAAGGTCCAGCCCAACGGTCTAGTCGATCGGCTCCCTATAAACCTAACACGTCAAGTGTTGGTGTCCATATGGCCCACATATGGTTGTAGTTAGACTGTGCTGGGTCCACCTTTGGGTGTATCAAGCCCTCGGGTGTCAACCCCAGACACTTAAGCAATAATGCACAGCCTTAATCTACTGGTACCCGTGCCTCGAGTTTGTCCAACACCGGACTACGTGCACGTCCGTAGCCCGCTTGGACCCGCACCGCTGTACCACTCAGCCATCGCCTTTTGGTCGCTTACATCCGTCCAGTAATCGTGCCCCGCCCTAGCCTAGTCTTCTAGGGTTGTGATGATACCAAACTGGGATTACTGCCAGAACAGACCCGCTGCTAGGGTTTTCTAAGAGGGTTAAGTGCGATTTAACCCTTCACTAATCACGGATTAAATTGGTTAAGTGTAACTTAACCCCATTCTAATCCCTCGAACCCACAATTGGATTAAACTGGTTAAGTAATCTATGAATTAGAAAAGCGCGACATTTGTAATAAATTCTGCAAGCATACAGGTGTGTAGCATACAGGTCGAACACAGGGAGGAAAGTTAGATTTTATTATTTATATGTTTCGTGGGCGTGTTAGACGAACTTTGGAGGGTGATTTTGAAAATAAAACAAAACAAAATTAAAACTGTAATTTGATTCAGAACAGATCTAACTGAACCGACGATCAGATCACAATTTCAATGGAAAAGAAATAAAACTATGAATTAGATTTGAATCTAAGCAAATCCAATTTGACCTAAGAAAATAATAAAAGCAGGAATTGAAATAACAAACAAGAATTAAAATTAGGATTTCCGCTGAATCTAATCAGACGGTAAATCACTAATGCAAATAAGTGCAGAATACAAATAGTGTTCTACCGAATCTAATCGTATAGACAACACTAGTTGCTAAGAAAACAAAAAAAATGCAGAAAATAAAAGAGAAAGAAGAACTTTTATTAGACTATGGAATAAGAGATGAGATAGGATGGTGGCTACAATGCCATTACAAGGGTATATATAGGGTAGATAGCCAAACCCTAACCCTAACCCTAATGGTAAATGGGCCTGGTCATTACACCACTAATTTGTTTACAATGAGAAACATAAATGGGCCTTAGATAAATAAAGCAAATTTGGGCCTTTTCTCTTTTTCCTCTTGCTTCCTTGATATTTCTTCATCAATTTGTGATGTGCAAAGCCTTTGTATCACTCCTTTTCTTGTCCAACAGCAACTAGATGTGATATCTTCATCTACAATTCTTCAAAATGCAAATACACAGCAAATTGAACTCTATTTCTCTACATTTCTGGTTGCATGCGGGCTGGGTTGGAATATCTGTAAAAGTACAAAACAATACCCAAGTAATATTTATTTATATACAAAAGACGAGATATGAGAGCATAAAATAAACACATTTCTATGTCAATCAAATACCCCCACACTTATCTTTTACTCGTCCTCGAGTAAAACAAAAAATGAAAAACTAGATAGGTCACACTTTCGTAGGAAACACGATTGCATTGAGCGTATGCAACAAGCCGTTAAACCTCTAGGTGTCCCTAGTAGGACGAGTGGTGTCTCATGAGGGTTTTCAGCGGATACTACCCACAAAATCCAAATGCTGTATGCTATGATTCTAATAAAACTACATGAATGCAGTGGACATATGCAAACAAAAATGAAAAATGAAAACACGACTTATTTCAGGAAAGTGGTAAAACAAATTAAGTTAATAATTTCTAACCAGTTGATTTTATTTTAGATACCTCGACTTGTCACAAATTTTCAATATAAATCAAGTTTTCAAATGTTAAATTCCAGTTTGGCCAGTTGGTTCGGTCGATAACATAGTGCAGCCATGAAATAGATTCTTAGTTTGCTTGGCACAGTTTGCAAAGTGGTATTCTAATTTTCTCATGTATGGCTAGTCAAATCAATAAGGTCAAGAAGTGTTGGGTATCATTGCTTATTCTTTATTCTATAAAATTTTAAGATTTATGATTAAGTACATACACCTAAAAAGACCAAGGTTTACCACCCATGCACTGCCTCGCGGACTAACGGAGAGTGGGTAAAGAGCTTGGCGGATTGTGCAGGCCGACTTTGACTTTGTCAACAACGTGTCGGTAATCCTTAGGTGTCCAATCCCATAAAATGAGACCAAGACATTCCAACTTTGACTTTGTCAACAACGTGTCGGATAGAGCTTGGCGGGTTTGCACACCAACGCTCGATGTACAAGCAATGTTGGATACCCTTGGAATACTATTATTATTGTTATCGAAAATATAAGCACAAAAGAGAGTTGCGCGAATTCAACTTAACACAACTTAGTTTTAAAGATTTGAAAAGCCAATATAAGTATTTTAAGTCCTCCACTTATTTAAACAAAGTCTACAATATAGAATAGATTGCATGACCATCACCTAAGAATCTCCCTATGTACCGGTTACACTATTATCCCTCAAAATTAAACTTTTCATTATATTTCAAATTCGAACTTAGCTGAGAGAGAAAAATACTATCAACTGGCTAAAAATTGTAAACTTATTTTGTTGTATCAATTGAAAATGAGTCGTATTTTAAAAAAAAAATTGGTATGTTACTACGATATAAAATGTATGATGGTCCTACATGAAAAGAAAGAAAAATTAAAGACAAATCAAAAGAATGCAATGCAGACTCCCCCCCACACTAGAGCTAAATAGTGTCCACACTGTAAACGTTTCCTAAATTTGAAAGATCGTACCCAAAGATGGTTTAAATGTAAAATGACTTGTAGAATGAAATGCAATCTAACAAAATGTAAGAATGGATCATATGTACAATGATATATGTGTTTGCGATGTACGCGATGCAAAGAATTCCACCAACTTTTTCCCCCACACTTGGTTCTAGCCCTATGAGTCCCATTCCCACAGTGTCTAGACATGTTTTCTAACAAGCAAGAGTTCTTGAAAACCATCTCATCTTTATACCTCGATTTGTAGTCCAGAAGATAAATATCTAGGGTCGTCTTAACCTGAAGTTTTTCAACCAAGCTAACATTCCAAAAATAGTTCATGTGTTCAACAAATTTGTCAGTGTAATTTTTCAAGAATTTGTGATTGTATATAAATTCAGTGAAATTTGACATCTGAGTGGTGTTCAAGACTGTGTGATCACATTTCTCAATTTCGTTAATTGACAACGTATTTTCGACACTGACAATGTCAAGTTTGTTTGAAATCTCAAAATCAAAAGTCTCAAACTTGGATTCGTGGCCTAATTCTGTTTCATCCTCATTTGGCAACTCATTCTCGTACAACCCAAAAAATTCATGTTCATTAAAATCTTTTTCCAAATTTGAATTGAAAAATTCAACATTTTTATTCTGTTCAATTTTAAAGATTTCTGGTTTCTCACAGCCCAAAAGAGGAAGATCAAAATTTAAGCTTAAATCTTCTTCCTGAAAAGAGTTGAAATCCAAATCATTTACTGCATTGTGAACAACTTCATTTAGATCGTTACTCTCAATTTCGAAAGTTGTTATTTGAAAATTTTCACTATCTGTAAAGAATGGATTATTTTCTGATTCATCGCTTGTTTGAATTTGGTTTTGTTGCTCTCGTTGTTCTTTCAAAGATGTCAATAAACAAAGAAGTTCATCAGCCTTTTTATTTAGTCTTTCTTCCCTCTCTCTAAGAATGTTAAGACGGTCGCTGATTTGAGAGCTCTCGTCTTGATTCTCAAAATTATAGTCCACATCAATTTCACAATCAAAATTACTTCCAATGTGGTGGTTGTTTGAATTTTCAGAAAAATCATTTTGATTTTGAAAATTAGGTTCATAACCAAAACTGTGAAAATTCGAGGGAAAATTGCAATTTTGGTCATATTCAAAATGTGGATGTGGATTGTAAATTTGAAAATTTTGATTGATTTGAAAATCATTTTCAAAATTATTTTCAAACTGGTTTCCAAGCTCATAATGATGTGGATCAAAACTATATTGGGATTTAAAGCCATTTTGATGTGGATGTGGCCCATAATCAAAATTGTTGAAATTTGAATTGAAATCGCAATTCCGATCATCTGTTTGATTTTGAAAATGAGGGTCAGTTGGAAAATTTTTAAAATGGTTGACACTGGACTCATGAAATTTCGGGAAATCTTGTTTCATGAGTTGCAATTCATACTCATACTCTTCAAGAGGACGTCTACTCCGATTATTATCGCACATTTCTCTCAAGGATTTTTTTGAATCGGACATTTTAAAGAAGTCAGGTAAGACAGAAATTATTCTCACTTCAAAATAATATAAAATGTCGAGTAGTGCTCTATTAATTAACTGACTAAATTAGAAGGGGGAAGAGGGTCTTATGGCCGTTCACGTATAGTATAAAACTAAGGGATACGACCAATGTTTTACGGGTAGTATGCAACCTCTTTTGCTAATAGTTCAATAAATTGAACTACTATATATCCGCGATCTAATTATATGAGACAGTCAACTTCACAAAGCACTACTTTTCAATTATATTATTTTGAAAGTCAAAATTTTTTTGTTGAAAAACGATGAGAGTGATGGCTGTAATTATGGGTATTCGTCCCTCACCAAATATATTCAGAAAATTCAGTCACAGAACAGTCATAGAATAAATTGCAGAAAATTAAAAATTGTACATAGCAAGCCGCTGCCCATGGGGTATGGCTGTCTGTCCAGAAAAATTGAGCAATATTAATGATTGAAATCCATTATTTGCAAATCCGTTGACCTTTCAATTTCGTTGCTTGAATCTGTTCCTTCCTTTGGCCTTTGATTTGAATTTCACCTCTTCTTCTTCTTCTTTTTTGAGAGAGAGAGAGAAAGGTAGCAAAATCAACAAAAGAAAAAAAAAGAGAGAAAAGAAAAAGAAAAAAAAATTATGAAGGAGAGAGCTGGAAAGAAATAAATGAAATAATGGAATGAGAGATTGTAGGAGGTGAATGAGAAATGCAATTGGAAAGAAATAAATAAAAAGAAAAGAATGCAATTTTTTTTTTTTTTTTTTTTTGAAAATTTGAACAAGAAGAAAGGGAAAGAAATGAATGAGAAAAAGAAAAACAAAAAAAGGGGGAAAAAATGAAAAAAGGAAGGAAATAAGAAAAAAAAACAAGGTTTTTTGAGTAGAGAGGAAGGGTAGAAGGAATTGAGGAAAGAAATAAAAGCAGACAAAAACAAGAAAGAAATCAACGTAGACAGAGAAGAAAATGCCAAAGTTTTTTTTTTTTCTAGAAAATTGTAGACAAAAGATGGAAACAAATAAAAAGAAAAGGAAAGAGAAAAGAAAAATGTGAAAATCAACAAGGTGGTAGAAAGATGGAAAGAAAGATTAGAGGAAGTGAGAAAGAGTTGTAATTAGAAACCAATCGATTAAAAAAATGCAAGTTTTTTTTTGGTTATTGTTGTAAAAGAATGGAAAGCAGTGTATTGACAATTGGAAAGAAGTAAAAGGAAGGAAGGAATAAATGGAAACCAATTAAAGAAAATTTGGCGAATTAAATGTACAACAATAATGAACAATAAAAATAAAGTAAAATTGGAAAGAAGGAATAGATGAAGAGGGAAAGAAAAAAAAGAAATATAAAAGGAAAAACAAAAATGAAAAGGAAAAAAAAATCAAGAGAATTTGGCAAGTTCTAATTTTTTTTTTTATTATTTGTCTAAAGTAGGAATGAATTTGCAAGAGGGAAACAAATAAATGAAAGAAAGGGGAAAGGGAAAGAGGTTGAAAACAGGGAAGAAACAAAAGAAAAATGGCAAGTTTTTTTTTTTTTTGAACTTGTAAAAGAAGAATGAGAAGTAATTGTATTGAAAATTGAAAAGGAGGAATAAAGAGGAAAGAAAGGAAATTTGTAAGAAAAGAAAAAAAATCAAATGAATTGAGAACAAGAAAGACAAAAGAAGAAAAGAATTTTTTTGCAAAAGAGGAATCTTTTTTTTTTTTTTGAAATTTGTAAAAAGAAAAAGAATGTAGACGATTGGAAAGATGGAAAGAAAAAAGGAAAATTAACAGTTTTTTTTAGGCTTGTAAAACAAGAAAGAAATTTGTACAAAGGAGGAAATGATTAGGAAAAAAAAGGAAAGAAGTAAAAGAAAAAAAATGGCAAAGACAGAAAATCAATGAAAATGGCAAGTTATTTTTTTTTCTCTTGCATAGAAGATTACGGTATCCTTGAATAATACCAAATCTATTCAATCAAGATTTTTTTCTATATACACAAGAAAACAAAAAGAAAATGAATTAAAATAAAAAAAAACTAACACGAATCAGAAATCAAATAAATAATAAAATTTAGTGTTTACCTCCCCGGCAACGGCGCCAAAAACTTGATCGACGCTAATCTATGAATTAGAAAAGCGCGACATTTGTAATAAATTCTGCAAGCATACAGGTGTGTAGCATACAGGTCGAACACAGGGAGGAAAGTTAGATTTTATTATTTATATGTTTCATGGGCGTGTTAGACGAACTTTGGAGGGTGATTTTGAAAATAAAACAAAACAAAATTAAAACTGTAATTTGATTCAGAACAGATCTAACTGAACCGACGATCAGATCACAATTTCAATGGAAAAGAAATAAAACTATGAATTAGATTTGAATCTAAGCAAATCCAATTTGACCTAAGAAAATAATAAAAGCAGGAATTGAAATAACAAACAAGAATTAAAATTAGGATTTCCGCTGAATCTAATCAGACGGTAAATCACTAGTGCAAATAAGTGCAGAATACAAATAGTGTTCTACCGAATCTAATCGTATAGACAACACTAGTTGCTAAGAAAACAAAAAAAATGCAGAAAATAAAAGAGAAAGAAGAACTTTTATTAGACTATGGAATAAGAGATGAGATAGGATGGTGGCTACAATGCCATTACAAGGGTATATATAGGGTAGATAGCCAAACCCTAACCCTAACCCTAATGGTAAATGGGCCTGGTCATTACACCACTAATTTGTTTACAATGAGAAACATAAATGGGCCTTAGATAAATAAAGCAAATTTGGGCCTTTTCTCTTTTTCCTCTTGCTTCCTTGATATTTCTTCATCAATTTGTGATGTGCAAAGCCTTTGTATCACTCCTTTTCTTGTCCAACAGCAACTAGATGTGATATCTTCATCTACAATTCTTCAAAATGCAAATACACAGCAAATTGAACTCTATTTCTCTACATTTCTGGTTGCATGCGGGCTGGGTTGGAATATCTGTAAAAGTACAAAACAATACCCAAGTAATATTTATTTATATACAAAAGACGAGATATGAGAGCATAAAATAAATACATTTCTATGTCAATCATTAAGTGTAACCAATAGTTCACACTCAACCCCATTTCAATCCCTCTAATCCCCAAGTGGATTAAGTATTAGTGGACCCTGACTTAACCCTAATCATGAGGCATTAATTAACTCAATGCACCTTAACCTCTCACATTAGACTTTGTTGCGGTTACTAGTTAAGCCGGGCGGGTCCGGGTAGCTTTACACCACAACTTGGTCTAACCTCGGGTCTTGGCACCACATGACCAACTTCTCACATTGGGTCATATTGTTTTTAGCCACTAGTTAAGCCGGTCGGTTCCGGATAGAATTACGCTACAAACTCAACCCAACCTCGAGTTGGCCACACTTATGTTTTCTAAGTGTCATGTCCACCATGTTTCCAAAACACATTACAAGTTCAACAAATACTTGGGTAGACCTAACTTAATAGGTAAATTCCCAAGGGGTAGACCTAACTTAATAGGTAAATTCCCAAGTTCATGTTTTTATGTCCTTTAAGTTTACCCAACCCCAAACGCAATCCCATCGCTCACATATCGCAATAGCGCATAAAGGATAGAAAGAGGGAACTTGGCATAATCATGACATAAAAGTGTTAGAGCCACAAGTTCAACATGGTGGCATATGAAAGATTCATGTGTTCATACACTTGCATATTACATTTTTAGGCCCAAAAGCATGCATAACATGTTAACATGAACCACATGACCATCCCAAACTTGCATAAGCATACTTGCATACCATATGACAACTTTGCATATCAAACTTGCATAATAAAACTTGCATAACTTATGGCAACTCGCATATCATACTTGCATAACAAACTTGCATAAACAAACTTGCACAACATATGACACTTGCATATCATACTTGCATAAATAAACTTGCATAACTTATTAAACTTGCAAATCATAGCATAGTGAACTTGCATAAACATGCATAACTTGTGAAACTTGCAAATCATGGCATAGTGAACTTGCATAAACATGCATAACTTGTTAAACTTGCAAATCATAGCATAGTGAACTTGCATAAACATGCATAACTTGTTAAACTTGCAAATCATAGCATAGTGAACTTGCATAAACATGCATAACTTGTTAAACTTGCAAATCAAAACATAGTGAACTTGCATAAACATGCATAACTTGTTAAACTTGCAAATCAAAACATGCATACTTCATCAAACATGTGTAACATAGCATAGTGAACTCACATAAGCATGGATAACTCATTAAACATGTATAACATAGCATGGTGAACTCGTATAAGCATGCACAACTCATTAAACATACAAAAATCCCAACTTTCATCACATATTAACTTTAGAGTTTCTAAAATGAAGGTAAGAGGGCTTACAATGCTTATGCGGACTCAAATGAGTATAGCAAATGTAAGAAACCCCTTATGCAACTAATTTAAAACCCCCAAATGCAAGCAAACTTGATCAAGACTCCTCCTTTATGATGCCAATAGAGAAACAAGCCTTTAATGCAAACTAAGGAGGATCATACAAGCCTAAATACCCTTGTATGCATGGAAATCTCATAGCGATTTGTTTAGGAATTGTATGAAGAGAGTGGAGGCCATGAGAGGATGGATTTTGGCATAGTTTAGTTGCTAGATTGAATAATGAGTGATTTAGGGTAGGTTAGGGTCTTATTTATAGATTAGGTTAGTGATTTAGACCATAGGATTAACCCTAGGTTGAATTAGGGCCATCAGATTTCGGAACTCTCCAGAACCAAGCCCTCCAATCAAACCCTAATCAGAAATGGTGCACCAGGCAATACTGCCCGGGCACCCCCTGTCGACAGGGCTGTCGACACCCTGGGGACCCTGTCGACAGGCCTGTCGACATGCGGGTCCTGGCGGGAATTTTCCCGCCTGCGCCAGTTTGCCCTAACCCTTGCTTTTTAATTCGAAATTTAAATCTGTTTTTACTTAGGAATTTTCTGAAAACTTCAATGGGCCTTAACTGGGTCATACGGACTCCGATTTTTGAAAACTCGGACTCTATTTCGCGTATTTTTCCGAGACGAACGCAATGGCATAGCCCGTTTCCCTTGATTCAGATTTTTAAATTAAATTCTGCCTCGATTTTCATTATTATAGGTTATTGAAAATACGGGTTGTTACATTCTCCCCTCCTTAAAGGATTTCGTCCCCGAAATCTTCAAGTTAGGAAGAACATATCCTACCATCCAATCATCCATCTACTCAAAGCACCACCCACGAGCAATCATTGTCCTTACAGGATTCTAAATGTGGTATGAACATATGCAAAAGTGTGTGTATATGTACTTATCTAATGCAAAGATCAGGCGGTTACTGATACAGTAAACCTCCTTAATGCATATATATGTCAGTGGAAATGAATCCATATGTATGCAAATTCCTAACATAATTTATAGTATCTATATGAGTGCACATAACATTCATCCATATGCAACATCCATGTGGTAGCACAACCAGTTTCAACCATGAGTAAGTGTAAGCACTCATGCATATGCAACATGAAGAGTGTGCGAGCCGATCTAGTGCCTAATTGTGTATAATGCATCCACGAGTAACCACTTGCAAACACTTGCAACCACTTGCAACCATCAAGCATAACATGTTTCAAATACATGTTTCATCCAAAGGATTCTACCTAAGGTTCTCATGACAAGATAAACATGATAAACTAGATAAACTAGATAAACTCCTTTTTGGGTTACGAGAAATCCATTCAAACTCTGACATATAGTACTAACCGATGAGTCATAACTCCCTTATGGAGTTTATAACAGAAATAAGATTGAGAATGGGACCGAGAGGATATATACAAAAGATAACTTGCAAGCAAGCTCCACAGGAAAACAAGGATCAAGGATGCACTCTTACAAAGAGATATGATGCGTGCATCTAGTCTTCTCTCTTCTTAGTCACGTTTCCTTGAGCATAACTCCACTGTGCTTTTACTATCTTTCACTTCATGATTCCTTGGCTTCCTAACTCCTATTTCCCAAATTCGAGTTGGAACTCATTTCATTATCGCCCTCTCGTCTTCCCTTTCTACTTATTTTTTTTCCTGTATACCTGGCTCAAACCTAACTGTAACCTCATGATTTCATGCAAGCTCTCCAAAATTCATTAGTGAATCCTGGATCTCGTCTACTTACTATAAAGTATTCCACGCAGCAGAACTTTTCTTGAAAATACCAATCCACGTTGCCAATTGCCCTTATAAACGTGATTTTCTATAACTCATGCTTAATCGAAATGAAACATCCGCCTATGAGTGATAGGCCATACCTAGATTCAGTTGCCTACCCATGGCTTCCTGTAGGCTCCTTCAAAACTGGCCAACTTCTTGAGGGTAAACCGTTGCTAACCATGACGTAGTCCTCTCGCTCTTCACCGGACTGAAATGAGCACTCTTCGTGAGTCTACCTATTATGACCCACATACCCGTATTCTTTTTCTTTGATCTAGGTAGTCTATCCACATAATCTATCGAGATGTTTTCACACTTTCCCTTGCGGAACCTCCAATGGAGGTAATGGCCCGCCGGGCTTCTATGACTTGGCCTTAACCTGGTGGCACAACATGCACCCTGAGACCAACTCGGCCACCTCCTCGAGTGATGCGCATTTTTTTCAAAAACCTTCTTTACCAAGCCTTTCACTCGAGGAACACATAATCTCTCATCGCGCCTTAGTCATCCCTTGTCATCTATAATATAGCTAGCGGGGTGTCTTAACATCTCACCTCGAATCGACTGGTCCACGTTCTTGACTAACTGCGGGTCTTCTCCCTGTGAAACCCCCTTCTTGATCCAGAAGAGTAAGTCTAAGCTCAGGGAATGCTAACTAACTAGCCAAACGGAGAAAGCTTTCAATTGCCCTCCTCAGGGTTTTCCGGTCTTAGACCGCAACCACTTTAACGGGATCCACCGTTAAGCCTTACTTAGGAACTATGTGCCCAAGAAATCCAACTTCTTTCCTCCAAAATGGCATTTGGAGAACTTGACCTTCCACTGGAGGCCCTAAGCGTATCCATCTCCTCCTTGAGATGTATAGCATGTTCTTCCTCGTTCTTTTGAGGAGATCAAAATATCGTGTACGACGACCGCGACAAACTTGTTCAAGGACTTCCTAAACACCCTACCCATCAAGTTCACGTAATATGCGGGTGCCTTAGTCAAACCAAATAGCATGACTAGCCATTCCAAAAATCCACCGAGAATCCTAAACTCAGTCTTGTCAATTCCATTCTCAGCCCTCCTAAGCTGATGGAATCTGGTAGCTGGATCAAAAGAAAACAGATGCTCCTACAAGCTGATCAAACAAATCGTCAACCCTTGATAACGGTTGTCTCCTTACGATAATCAACACATAGACGAAGCAAACTGTCCACATTAGTAACGAATACTACTGGAGCATCTTACTCAAAAAGGCTTCGTCTCAGGAAGTTCTTCTCAAGCAACTCCTTGACTTGCTTTCTTAACTCTCATCTCGTGAGGTCATGTGCCTAACCGGCCACGAAACTGGCTTGGTATTACCAACTAGATAATGCGGAAATCTATCCCACGTCTAAGGGTAACCCCTTCACTTCACCCAAGATATCAGGATATTCTCGGACCACCCTCACAGATTGCAAACTATCGATAGACGAGTTGAGGGATTCAAGATAACATAACATGACGGGACCCATAGGGTTGCTAGAAATTTCTAGGGTATTACCGAGGCGAGTCATGAGCCTCACAACCCTATATAAAAAAAAACGCAGAATGGCTCCAAAACAGGACAACCATTCCATGCCCAAAACCAACCCATATCCCCGGAAACCGAGAATATAAACATTCCACGAGAATTCTATACTCAAGATAGAAATTTTCAAATCCACTCAGACCACAGACAAACGGGCAGAACCCCCAATTGGATTTGAAACACATACGGGATCATCAACTAGACTAGTACTTAGGTGTAAACTTTCAACTAGATCAGATGAAATAAAACTATGCGATGTGCCAGAATCAAACAAAGTACGAACAGTGAAAATCAGAAAATGTAAACAAGACTTTCAACAGAAACACTACCTCTATCATAAGCTGGACGAACGGTATTGAGGGGATGAACTCGCCCTCCAGATAGTCCTGCATACTGAGTCTGACCTTGCCCTTGTTTCCTCGGGCTATCCTTGCGGAGATGTCCAAACTCACCACAATGAAAGCATTCGCCCCGCTTTCTCTTCTCTTTCTTCCTACATTCCCTGGCTATATGTCCAACTTTACCACAGAAGTTGCATTTCCTATTCTCTCTTGGCTTGTCCTTGCGGTTGTTGTTATTCTTGCCCCGTTTCCCGGAATTTACTCTCTTGCCTTGAGACTCATTCGCCTTGACCTCTTTCTTGTCATTGTTATCTTCTTCTTGAAGTAGGGCCGTATTCACCAAATTCTCGAAAGTCGCCCCCAAGGGTATATGAGACATGGTCAAACCATGTAATGGCTCGTTTAATCCTAGAGCAAAGTGTAGGGCCTTCTTCTGAGCTGTATTAACCAAGTCTAAATCGACCCGAGCCAGTTGATTAAACTTATCCATATATTCCCTAATAGTCATGTCCCCTTGCTTCAGGGATAAGAACCTCAGTCCAAACCTTCCTCTAAAATCATCCCAAGTCTCAATTGGCCTAGTAGCGGTGGTGACTACCCACCAACGTGCACCTTCTTCCTTTAGCAACCATACTGCTAATAAAACCTTCCTGCGGTCACCTATACCAAAGGTGGCTAAAAGATCTTCGGTCTCTTTCAACCAATTCCCTGCTTCTACAAAAGTATCTGTTCCATTAAAATTCTTGCCACCCATCCTCTTAAAGTTCTTCCAAGTTTCCGCAAAATCCGCTTGTGGAGGCTGAGGGGGAAGAGGAACATCAGCTACGGGAGGAGGAGGAGGAACATCGGCCTCGACTGGGAAGACAACATTAGGGACACCCGGGACCGGTGCCGTGACTTCCAAGTACTGACGAAACCAATCGGGTATCGTTACTCCTTCGGGCAAGATGAGATTATCAGACATGCTGGAAACGAAAAGAAAAGAGTTCAAACGATGTAACAACCCGTAAAATCTGGGCCAGTTTAAAATTTTTATTTTGGCAATTTTAGCGAATTTTGGTTATTTAAAATGGATTATTTTAAATAATAATCGACGAGAAATTTATTTTGAATATAATTCGAACGTTTATATTATATACGTCGTCGTTAGAATATAAATATTTATTTATATTTATAAAAGGAATTGAAAATGGCGCGGTAGTTCGAAAATTCGATTTCTAATTTCAAATGAATATACAGAATTCAATATAAGTCAGAATTGAACGAAACAAGAAATATTTGAATCTGTATAACTATATCTTTGTAACGAAGTTAACAAACTGAGATTTCATCTTAGAAATGATAAGATATGTCCAGTTGAAAATTAGAAATAGTCGCTGTGGAATTTATATATATTTTTATATATATAAGGCCCTTAAAAATAGCAATTTTGCAAACGACCTCGGATTTCGACGAAACCACTTTTGTTGGGTCCGTGATGTTAAGTTATTGCTAGATTCCAAATTTCATAATTTTTCAAATCAATATGTGAGCGTGGCAAAGGAAAACGCGTTTGACCAGTTTCAGTTAATTTTAATCGACTGGAAAATGGTCATTTTTCCAACGGTCTCAGAATTCAACGAAACTAGTTTTGTTAGGACCGTATCGTCAATACGAAGCTAGAAAATATTTTTCTGGAATTTTTCTAGTTAGTATGTGACCCCGGTAATTTGAAATGTACGTTTAAAATTGAATATACTGATTTATATTGTAATTTTGAGAAAAACTGTTCGAGACGATTGGATTGGCTTACGAAAGATATCCCGTTGTGTTCATAATGGGGGTATTTAGCTAGGGGCGACTGTCGTTGGGTCTCGTTTGGAGTTTGTATGGAGAGGAGGGTATTTTTAGAATTAAATAAAATTATATATATATAAAAACCTAATTTTCTAAAACCCTATTGGTCAAATTTTCAGTTCGCGGTCAACCTTCTTCTTTCCGCCTCCACCCTAACAAGCGATCCAGAAGCTCCAGCTTTCCTCACCACCGATCTTCCACTCCAAGCCCTATCCACGAAACTTCAATTGTGAAAAACCTTCGGCTCCTCGAGTTCTAGCAATCCAACGGGCAAGATCAAAAAACCACCTCGTTAATCGATTGAAATCCTGGCTCGAAGTCGCCAGCTTCGCACGCACCTCCAGGTCGGAGGAAACCACCGAAGTGGACGCCAGTCATGGCGGAGGCAGTAGGTGCGAAGGCGCACCTCATGGTGGCCGGCGATCGACTCCAGGGCGCCTCGTTTGGCGTGCGTCAGGGGAGGAGGGTCTGGACGAAGTGGGTGCTCTGATTTTCAATGAGGCCTGAAGCAATATGGAGGAGTGGTTCGAGCAGTCCAGGAAGAAAAACAGTAAGCTCTCTTGTTTGTTTTTTTTTTATTTTCAAATGCATAGTTTAAAATTCAGTTTAAAATTATAAATGCATTGTTTGAAAATCAGTTTTCAAAAATGTAAGACACTGAATTTTATTTTCATATTTGATAATAATAGCATTATTTTAAAATGTAATATATATATATATATATATATTAGTAATAAAAATGTAATTTTTAATAAAAATATAAAATTAGCTTTATATATGAAATGAAAATAAATATCATTGTTTTGGAAATGAAAATCGTATAAAGTTTTGTTTTTAAATATATTGAACTTCGACAGGAAAATGGGATTTTTATATATTGAACTTCGACAGGAAAATGGGATTTTTATATATTGAACTTCGACAGGAAAATGGGATTTTTATATATTGAACTTCGACAGGAAAATGGGATTTTTATATATTGAACTTCGACAGGAAAATAGGATTTTTATATATTGAACTTCGAAATAAAAATTCGATTTTTATATATTGAATAGCGAAGTAAAAATTCGATTTTTATATATTGAATAACATAGTAAAAATTCGATTTTTACATATGTAGTGGCTACGGGCAACGAAGATGACGAAGATGTGATAGCGATGAAGATTTCTATCAAAGAAGTGCCGAGGAGCTAGGATAGCTATCTGTGAGAATTTCTCACCTTTCAATTTCTTTTCTAATTATATATATATACTAGGATGCAGACGGTGCTTAGTAGCACCCGACACAATCGTCCACAGACCATGGACTTGTTTGTTTGGTTGCATAGATTAGTTGAATTATTTGTTTGAAATGAATTGAATTGTTTGGTGAGATGGAATTGATTTGATTGATGTGTGAATGGCGTGGGCCTTCACTAGACCGGGGATAAGGCTAGGCCTTGTCCCGTTTCTAGTATCGTGCCGTTATGCCGCCGAAATTTTCTAAAATATATTAGAAAAATAAAAATATCATTTTATTGTGTAAATGAATTGAATAGAAATTCATAGGTTGAAATAAAATGTTTTATCGTTAAAATATAAATTTTTAACGTGAAGTGAATAAAATAAAATATTCATTTACAAACCAGACGGTTTGTTTATGTACACTTATTTGAATGACATTGATTGGGACGATAAATTTTACACATCGCCCAACAGCACAAATAAAATATGTGTTTGATTGTTTGAAACCCCACACGGGTGTTGGGATGAAATTTGAAGTTCACTCATCCTGATTGATTAAATATGTCGATCGATAGATTGACAGGCTGTTATAAGCGTTAAATATCTATATTTGATGCTTTTACAGTGTAGTGCACTTTGGTTGATGGTTGATTATTTTCAATGTTATTATATACATGTGTTGTATGAAAATCCATATAATTAACTTTATATGGTAATTGATTGGGCCTCATTCCAATTTGAAAAACAAAGAATATTATAAAATAAAAGTTCATGTGTTGACAGTACTCATCCGTTGAGATTGGTCATGTGTTGAACGAAATATTTTAGTAATAAAATTTACATCTTTATCAATATAAAATAAAAGTTCATGTGTTGACAGTACTCATCCGTTGAGATTGGTCATGTGTTGAACGAAATATTTTAGTAATAAAATTTACATCTTTATCAATATAAAATAAAAGTTCATGTGTTGACAGTACTCATCCATTGAGATTGGTCATGTGTTGAACGAAATATTTTGATAATAACAACTATTTTGAAAAAGAAATATTTGAAATAGAATATTTGAAAATAGAAATTTATGGAGCCATGTTGATTAGATTGACGCCATTTTGACGTGAACGATATTTATATCGATTTTATTCATTTTAAAATGAATATTGAAGAGTGATTTCGAAATCGAATATTTTGAAATGAATTGAATTGAAAACGATTTCGAAATAAATTGAATTGAAAACGATTTCGAAATGAATTGAATATATAACGATTTCGAAATGAATTGAATATATAACGATTTCGAAATGAATTGAATATATAACGATTTCGAAATGAATTGAATATATAACGATTTCGAAATGAATTGAATATATAACGATTTCGAAATGAATTGAATATATAACGATTTCGAAATGAATTAAATATATAACGATTTCGAAATGAATTGAATATATAACGATTTCGAAATGAATTGAATATATAACGATTTCGAAATGAATTGAATATATAAACGATTTCGAAATGAATTGAATTGAAAACGATTTCGAAATAAATTGAATTGAAAACGATTTCGAAATGAATTGAATATATAACGATTTCGAAATGAATTGAATATATAACGATTTCGAAATGAATTGAATATATAACGATTTCGAAATGAATTGAATATATAACGATTTCGAAATGAATTGAATATATAACGATTTCGAAATGAATTGAATATATAACGATTTCGAAATGAAATGAATTGAAAACGATTTCGAAATGAATTGAATGGAAAACGATTTCGAAATGAATTGAATTGAAAACGAATTCAAATTGAATTGAAAGCGAATTGAAATGGATTCAAATTGAATTGAAATTGGAATTGAATAGAAATGAATTTTAAAACGAATTTATAAAGAAGAATTCAATTTTGATTTGAATTGAAAAGGAAGTTGAAATTTCTTTTGAAACGAATTCATTATATAATTCGGTTTAAATAGAAATCGACGAAATATATATTATATATATTATATATATAATATAATGGCCTGAATAGAACGCGCTGCGCCGCGGCAGTTCGTGAATTTCGACCATTTATTTCAAACGGGCATTACGGGAGATCCGACCGTCGGATTCTCCTAAAACCGGAACCGTTGGGTTCGTATCGAAAAGAGCTTTCTAATGAATATTAGAAATTTGAAATCTAACGGTTGGATTTGGAGATACGTCCAAATCAAATTCGAAAAAGGTCGCTGTAAGTGCAGTTCGATGGCCATTGATGGAAATCGACTGTACGGGCCTTGATAAAATTATTAAAAATAGTAATAATTTGTGTAAAATCATAAGAAATGATTTAGAAAGAATTGGGATGAAAAACTCCATATTTGAAAAGATAAAAATAGATTTTTATCGAAATGAACTAGTTTTGAACTAGAATTATAATTCTATTTATTTTTAAATAAATAAATTGAATTTGAAAAGGGTTTTGAAAATAACCAGAATATCCAATGATTGCATTGGAGTGGATTTGAATCGAAATTGTCCTCGGAATATTTCGATGTTGGAATTCGTGATTATACAGGTGTTGTTATGGAAATTTGAAAGATATATATTTATATCGTTATTTCCAATACGACATTTGTTAGTCGTAGAATTCGATATTGAATATAAGCCGATATATTTTCTATTCAGAGCCTTGTATTGAATATCGAATGTGATTTGGGTTTGTCGTGAATGGTGTCTTTACTAACACTATTCTTGAACCCAGTTGAGAAAAGATTAAATCTTTTTATTTAGATTTAATGAAGTGTACCAATTAAATAACATTTAATTGGAATTGAATCGATATTGATTTTTGGGTTTATCGTGAACAGTGTTTTAAATAACACTCGTTCTTTAACCCGATGATTAATGAATGTGATTTTGGGTTTATCGTGAACCGTGTTTTTAAATGACACTGATTCTTTAACCCAGTCAAAGATTAAAACTAAGTGGAGTTTTAATGAATCTTTAATTAGATTGAATTGATCGAAAATAGAGTATCACCAGCTTTGCTCCAGGCGATAGTTAAATCTTTAATTAGATTTGAACGTGAAATGGTAATTGAATTTACCGATAACACTGTGGTGTTAGATATGAAGTATTACCAGTTTTACTTCATGGGATGAATAGGTTGGGATTGGGGAATTAAAACAAATGATTACTTCGATAAGTTTCTTAATCCCGACTAGTTGAATCGAAATTCAAAGGATGATAAAAGAATAAATTCAGGAAATTACCTTGGATAAAATTAATGGGAACCTTTCCCTATGAATGTGAAAATTAGAAACTAACTGTCGGTTAGCTAAGCAGAATGGTTTTCTGAATATTGATCTGATGTTGGTTTCGGCCTTCGGGGTTAATGTTTGGGGAATTATTCTCTTGATTAATTTACGGTTAGTGACTGATGAATTGGAATGAGGCGTATGTTGTGTTTGTGTAACACTTATTTAAAATATACGCGAGTTATTCGGAAAGTCCGGGTTTATCCCATTCTGAATAACTGATACGACGATAAGTCGAAGATGAAGACGATGGTCGAAGACCGGAGGTCTTCACGTCGTTTGGGTAATTACTGATGATCTTGATTGGGTTGTACACCCAAGAAGATGGAAACAGTTAGTGATCGTCCAGACGTACTTGGAGATCGATGGATATGCGGGGTACTAGGTGCCTCCGGTTTCGTTCAGACCTGGAACGGACTTGTAAATGGATGGTGTGTCTGACATTGTATTCCTTTATATTGTATTTGTTGATCTCTGCTAAATATATATCTGTTTGGCGGCGGAGAATTTATTCTCTTGCTTAACGCCCTTCTCTGAGACATATGAGCTCAGAGGTTATATATTGGCAGAAATCAGTGGTACGATATGGATTGACAGTGTGGCATACTGAGATGCAGTGATCCAAACTTTTGTTGAAAAGCAAAGGTTGGTGGTTGATGATCAAAGCGCAGCTGATATAGCATGGCTTTGTGTATAGCGTTGATCCGCGAGCCTCACAGCCCGGGATGGTGGTAAACTGATGGTTTGATCAGTATACATTTTTTTTAGTGTAGTGGATTCGGTCGACCGATATTGAGCTTCGTGCTCGGAGGGATAGAGTAAGCGGTGTTTTCTCTTGCTGGGACGTAAGCCGCGGTGATACTTGAGTCCCCAAAAGTGCGGATGTGCATAGCGGTGTTTTCTCTCGCTGAGACGTAAGCCGCGGTGATTTGTACTACGCGAGCGATCTTTCGAATCAGGAGCCACCATGATGGAAATCCAATTTCCGATACGTGTATTTCGGCTTTATTTGTAGAGCCTAGTATGGCGACATAGTGGGATGGGGCACTCATGTCGTCTATGATTTATATTTATGATTGAAGTTGTTTTGACACTATACACTTATTATAGTATCAAATGATTTGTTTTAAACGTATCAAGCATGTTTGGCTGTTATAAGGGAAAACCCTATCCTCGGCTGCGTTGCATTGTGTGATGGGACCTGGGTCTTATAACAGCTTCATTTTTCTTTATTTAGCATTGCGCTGCTGGTTTTATGCACTGGTATTTTTGGGAGGAAACCCATTCTGTGTTATACGGCGTGGTCCCTTGATTTACCTAGCTTTAAAAATAAAGATTAATAACTGTTTTAGTTCTCACACCAGTCACATGACTGACCTGGAGTTTATTGTTTTAACCTAAACTCTGGGTGCCCTTATTTTCGACACGGGCAGCTAGTAGTTTTGGTTTTGCAGATTTATATTCACAGGATCCTGGTTTACAGCTGGAACGATATCCGGAAAGCTTTGTATCCGTATATCTCATTCTAGTTGTGTATTGTATTATTTTCCGCTGCTATGTATTTAAATGTAATTTAAATCTCTGATATTTCTGTGTAATATTGATTTATACTCTGTATATTCTTGTAATCTGATGCATTGTTGTAATATACAATGAAATGTTCTTCTGTATGCGTTCTGCTGTGGTTTGTTCTCGAACTATCCGACGCTTTCCCTTACGGGGAGGTTGCGGGTCTTTACATGTGGTATCAGAGCTTTGGTTTACAAAGCTCAGAGAACAAGGCACATTAGAACCATACGAAAGAATTCATCAGATATTGGGTTAGTAAAATCCAATGGGAATGACTCGTTAGAGATGAGATCAGTAGTATCCTAGAACGAGTGTGAAGAGTATATTTTTCAAATGAAAACATTCTTTGTTTTGAAAATCTAAATCAACTATTCGTATTTGATTATTTGTTTATATTGATTTTGGACAATTCAGTATATAAAGAATTTGCATATACGCCTTGCAAACGTATATTCAAAGTTTTAATATATTGGATAGATATAGCATCACACTCTAGTCGCCCGGAGATGATTCTACTAATGACTATATAGCATCAGTAGTGTGTGTTCGAGTTTCGAAGGTATGATTTTCTATATATTTCCTATTGACTGGTGTGAGAACCAAAATTAGATAGGGCCTATTGTTGTGATTTGGCATCAAAACAAGATTTTCAGTATATGTATCAAAATTATGAATTTGAAACGTTAAATTCACTAATTGATTGATGTTTGTGTTGTTTGTTCATTTGTTTTCTAATTTTGAACCATTATGCCTATTTGAACCAAATATTGGATTATATTGAAAATTGGTTGCATTTGCTTGCATATACATATATATCTTTGAACAGGTCATAGCAAGGAGGCTAGAGCAGAGAATAAAATTTGTTTGCCCGACAAATAGGTACATGTTTACTACATAATTTCCTGTTTTGTTTGGGTGATGATGATTTTGTGAGCCTATTGGCTAGCCGCTTGGCTTTTTCTTTTTCTTTTTGAGATCTGAAGGACCGGGGAAGCTATTTGAAATTCCCCGATGCTCCCATTGCAGGGGAGGTTATGGCGAAATTTTTCGAAAATTTAGGGTGTTAGCCAAATTTTTGAAATTTTAGAAATTCTCAGAAACTGAAAAGTTGGAGAACGGAAGCCTGACCGATCGTAGAGCTGAATAATCAAACCACTTTCGACTTTGTTCCTTTTCGGGGACGAAAAGTTTTAAGTGGGGGAGATTGTAACAACCCGTAAAATCTGGGCCAGTTTAAAATTTTTATTTTGGCAATTTTAGCGAATTTTGGTTATTTAAAATGGATTATTTTAAATAATAATCGACGAGAAATTTATTTTGAATATAATTCGAACGTTTATATTATATACGTCGTCGTTAGAATATAAATATTTATTTATATTTATAAAAGGAATTGAAAATGGCGCGGTAGTTCGAAAATTCGATTTCTAATTTCAAATGAATATACAGAATTCAATATAAGTCAGAATTGAACGAAACAAGAAATATTTGAATCTGTATAACTATATCTTTGTAACGAAGTTAACAAACTGAGATTTCATCTTAGAAATGATAAGATATGTCCAGTTGAAAATTAGAAATAGTCGCTGTGGAATTTATATATATTTTTATATATATAAGGCCCTTAAAAATAGCAATTTTGCAAACGACCTCGGATTTCGACGAAACCACTTTTGTTGGGTCCGTGATGTTAAGTTATTGCTAGATTCCAAATTTCATAATTTTTCAAATCAATATGTGAGCGTGGCAAAGGAAAACGCGTTTGACCAGTTTCAGTTAATTTTAATCGACTGGAAAATGGTCATTTTTCCAACGGTCTCAGAATTCAACGAAACTAGTTTTGTTAGGACCGTATCGTCAATACGAAGCTAGAAAATATTTTTCTGGAATTTTTCTAGTTAGTATGTGACCCCGGTAATTTGAAATGTACGTTTAAAATTGAATATACTGATTTATATTGTAATTTTGAGAAAAACTGTTCGAGACGATTGGATTGGCTTACGAAAGATATCCCGTTGTGTTCATAATGGGGGTATTTAGCTAGGGGCGACTGTCGTTGGGTCTCGTTTGGAGTTTGTATGGAGAGGAGGGTATTTTTAGAATTAAATAAAATTATATATATATAAAAACCTAATTTTCTAAAACCCTATTGGTCAAATTTTCAGTTCGCGGTCAACCTTCTTCTTTCCGCCTCCACCCTAACAAGCGATCCAGAAGCTCCAGCTTTCCTCACCACCGATCTTCCACTCCAAGCCCTATCCACGAAACTTCAATTGTGAAAAACCTTCGGCTCCTCGAGTTCTAGCAATCCAACGGGCAAGATCAAAAAACCACCTCGTTAATCGATTGAAATCCTGGCTCGAAGTCGCCAGCTTCGCACGCACCTCCAGGTCGGAGGAAACCACCGAAGTGGACGCCAGTCATGGCGGAGGCAGTAGGTGCGAAGGCGCACCTCATGGTGGCCGGCGATCGACTCCAGGGCGCCTCGTTTGGCGTGCGTCAGGGGAGGAGGGTCTGGACGAAGTGGGTGCTCTGATTTTCAATGAGGCCTGAAGCAATATGGAGGAGTGGTTCGAGCAGTCCAGGAAGAAAAACAGTAAGCTCTCTTGTTTGTTTTTTTTTTATTTTCAAATGCATAGTTTAAAATTCAGTTTAAAATTATAAATGCATTGTTTGAAAATCAGTTTTCAAAAATGTAAGACACTGAATTTTATTTTCATATTTGATAATAATAGCATTATTTTAAAATGTAATATATATATATATATATATATTAGTAATAAAAATGTAATTTTTAATAAAAATATAAAATTAGCTTTATATATGAAATGAAAATAAATATCATTGTTTTGGAAATGAAAATCGTATAAAGTTTTGTTTTTAAATATATTGAACTTCGACAGGAAAATGGGATTTTTATATATTGAACTTCGACAGGAAAATGGGATTTTTATATATTGAACTTCGACAGGAAAATGGGATTTTTATATATTGAACTTCGACAGGAAAATGGGATTTTTATATATTGAACTTCGACAGGAAAATAGGATTTTTATATATTGAACTTCGAAATAAAAATTCGATTTTTATATATTGAATAGCGAAGTAAAAATTCGATTTTTATATATTGAATAACATAGTAAAAATTCGATTTTTACATATGTAGTGGCTACGGGCAACGAAGATGACGAAGATGTGATAGCGATGAAGATTTCTATCAAAGAAGTGCCGAGGAGCTAGGATAGCTATCTGTGAGAATTTCTCACCTTTCAATTTCTTTTCTAATTATATATATATACTAGGATGCAGACGGTGCTTAGTAGCACCCGACACAATCGTCCACAGACCATGGACTTGTTTGTTTGGTTGCATAGATTAGTTGAATTATTTGTTTGAAATGAATTGAATTGTTTGGTGAGATGGAATTGATTTGATTGATGTGTGAATGGCGTGGGCCTTCACTAGACCGGGGATAAGGCTAGGCCTTGTCCCGTTTCTAGTATCGTGCCGTTATGCCGCCGAAATTTTCTAAAATATATTAGAAAAATAAAAATATCATTTTATTGTGTAAATGAATTGAATAGAAATTCATAGGTTGAAATAAAATGTTTTATCGTTAAAATATAAATTTTTAACGTGAAGTGAATAAAATAAAATATTCATTTACAAACCAGACGGTTTGTTTATGTACACTTATTTGAATGACATTGATTGGGACGATAAATTTTACACATCGCCCAACAGCACAAATAAAATATGTGTTTGATTGTTTGAAACCCCACACGGGTGTTGGGATGAAATTTGAAGTTCACTCATCCTGATTGATTAAATATGTCGATCGATAGATTGACAGGCTGTTATAAGCGTTAAATATCTATATTTGATGCTTTTACAGTGTAGTGCACTTTGGTTGATGGTTGATTATTTTCAATGTTATTATATACATGTGTTGTATGAAAATCCATATAATTAACTTTATATGGTAATTGATTGGGCCTCATTCCAATTTGAAAAACAAAGAATATTATAAAATAAAAGTTCATGTGTTGACAGTACTCATCCGTTGAGATTGGTCATGTGTTGAACGAAATATTTTAGTAATAAAATTTACATCTTTATCAATATAAAATAAAAGTTCATGTGTTGACAGTACTCATCCGTTGAGATTGGTCATGTGTTGAACGAAATATTTTAGTAATAAAATTTACATCTTTATCAATATAAAATAAAAGTTCATGTGTTGACAGTACTCATCCATTGAGATTGGTCATGTGTTGAACGAAATATTTTGATAATAACAACTATTTTGAAAAAGAAATATTTGAAATAGAATATTTGAAAATAGAAATTTATGGAGCCATGTTGATTAGATTGACGCCATTTTGACGTGAACGATATTTATATCGATTTTATTCATTTTAAAATGAATATTGAAGAGTGATTTCGAAATCGAATATTTTGAAATGAATTGAATTGAAAACGATTTCGAAATAAATTGAATTGAAAACGATTTCGAAATGAATTGAATATATAACGATTTCGAAATGAATTGAATATATAACGATTTCGAAATGAATTGAATATATAACGATTTCGAAATGAATTGAATATATAACGATTTCGAAATGAATTGAATATATAACGATTTCGAAATGAATTGAATATATAACGATTTCGAAATGAATTAAATATATAACGATTTCGAAATGAATTGAATATATAACGATTTCGAAATGAATTGAATATATAACGATTTCGAAATGAATTGAATATATAAACGATTTCGAAATGAATTGAATTGAAAACGATTTCGAAATAAATTGAATTGAAAACGATTTCGAAATGAATTGAATATATAACGATTTCGAAATGAATTGAATATATAACGATTTCGAAATGAATTGAATATATAACGATTTCGAAATGAATTGAATATATAACGATTTCGAAATGAATTGAATATATAACGATTTCGAAATGAATTGAATATATAACGATTTCGAAATGAAATGAATTGAAAACGATTTCGAAATGAATTGAATGGAAAACGATTTCGAAATGAATTGAATTGAAAACGAATTCAAATTGAATTGAAAGCGAATTGAAATGGATTCAAATTGAATTGAAATTGGAATTGAATAGAAATGAATTTTAAAACGAATTTATAAAGAAGAATTCAATTTTGATTTGAATTGAAAAGGAAGTTGAAATTTCTTTTGAAACGAATTCATTATATAATTCGGTTTAAATAGAAATCGACGAAATATATATTATATATATTATATATATAATATAATGGCCTGAATAGAACGCGCTGCGCCGCGGCAGTTCGTGAATTTCGACCATTTATTTCAAACGGGCATTACGGGAGATCCGACCGTCGGATTCTCCTAAAACCGGAACCGTTGGGTTCGTATCGAAAAGAGCTTTCTAATGAATATTAGAAATTTGAAATCTAACGGTTGGATTTGGAGATACGTCCAAATCAAATTCGAAAAAGGTCGCTGTAAGTGCAGTTCGATGGCCATTGATGGAAATCGACTGTACGGGCCTTGATAAAATTATTAAAAATAGTAATAATTTGTGTAAAATCATAAGAAATGATTTAGAAAGAATTGGGATGAAAAACTCCATATTTGAAAAGATAAAAATAGATTTTTATCGAAATGAACTAGTTTTGAACTAGAATTATAATTCTATTTATTTTTAAATAAATAAATTGAATTTGAAAAGGGTTTTGAAAATAACCAGAATATCCAATGATTGCATTGGAGTGGATTTGAATCGAAATTGTCCTCGGAATATTTCGATGTTGGAATTCGTGATTATACAGGTGTTGTTATGGAAATTTGAAAGATATATATTTATATCGTTATTTCCAATACGACATTTGTTAGTCGTAGAATTCGATATTGAATATAAGCCGATATATTTTCTATTCAGAGCCTTGTATTGAATATCGAATGTGATTTGGGTTTGTCGTGAATGGTGTCTTTACTAACACTATTCTTGAACCCAGTTGAGAAAAGATTAAATCTTTTTATTTAGATTTAATGAAGTGTACCAATTAAATAACATTTAATTGGAATTGAATCGATATTGATTTTTGGGTTTATCGTGAACAGTGTTTTAAATAACACTCGTTCTTTAACCCGATGATTAATGAATGTGATTTTGGGTTTATCGTGAACCGTGTTTTTAAATGACACTGATTCTTTAACCCAGTCAAAGATTAAAACTAAGTGGAGTTTTAATGAATCTTTAATTAGATTGAATTGATCGAAAATAGAGTATCACCAGCTTTGCTCCAGGCGATAGTTAAATCTTTAATTAGATTTGAACGTGAAATGGTAATTGAATTTACCGATAACACTGTGGTGTTAGATATGAAGTATTACCAGTTTTACTTCATGGGATGAATAGGTTGGGATTGGGGAATTAAAACAAATGATTACTTCGATAAGTTTCTTAATCCCGACTAGTTGAATCGAAATTCAAAGGATGATAAAAGAATAAATTCAGGAAATTACCTTGGATAAAATTAATGGGAACCTTTCCCTATGAATGTGAAAATTAGAAACTAACTGTCGGTTAGCTAAGCAGAATGGTTTTCTGAATATTGATCTGATGTTGGTTTCGGCCTTCGGGGTTAATGTTTGGGGAATTATTCTCTTGATTAATTTACGGTTAGTGACTGATGAATTGGAATGAGGCGTATGTTGTGTTTGTGTAACACTTATTTAAAATATACGCGAGTTATTCGGAAAGTCCGGGTTTATCCCATTCTGAATAACTGATACGACGATAAGTCGAAGATGAAGACGATGGTCGAAGACCGGAGGTCTTCACGTCGTTTGGGTAATTACTGATGATCTTGATTGGGTTGTACACCCAAGAAGATGGAAACAGTTAGTGATCGTCCAGACGTACTTGGAGATCGATGGATATGCGGGGTACTAGGTGCCTCCGGTTTCGTTCAGACCTGGAACGGACTTGTAAATGGATGGTGTGTCTGACATTGTATTCCTTTATATTGTATTTGTTGATCTCTGCTAAATATATATCTGTTTGGCGGCGGAGAATTTATTCTCTTGCTTAACGCCCTTCTCTGAGACATATGAGCTCAGAGGTTATATATTGGCAGAAATCAGTGGTACGATATGGATTGACAGTGTGGCATACTGAGATGCAGTGATCCAAACTTTTGTTGAAAAGCAAAGGTTGGTGGTTGATGATCAAAGCGCAGCTGATATAGCATGGCTTTGTGTATAGCGTTGATCCGCGAGCCTCACAGCCCGGGATGGTGGTAAACTGATGGTTTGATCAGTATACATTTTTTTTAGTGTAGTGGATTCGGTCGACCGATATTGAGCTTCGTGCTCGGAGGGATAGAGTAAGCGGTGTTTTCTCTTGCTGGGACGTAAGCCGCGGTGATACTTGAGTCCCCAAAAGTGCGGATGTGCATAGCGGTGTTTTCTCTCGCTGAGACGTAAGCCGCGGTGATTTGTACTACGCGAGCGATCTTTCGAATCAGGAGCCACCATGATGGAAATCCAATTTCCGATACGTGTATTTCGGCTTTATTTGTAGAGCCTAGTATGGCGACATAGTGGGATGGGGCACTCATGTCGTCTATGATTTATATTTATGATTGAAGTTGTTTTGACACTATACACTTATTATAGTATCAAATGATTTGTTTTAAACGTATCAAGCATGTTTGGCTGTTATAAGGGAAAACCCTATCCTCGGCTGCGTTGCATTGTGTGATGGGACCTGGGTCTTATAACAGCTTCATTTTTCTTTATTTAGCATTGCGCTGCTGGTTTTATGCACTGGTATTTTTGGGAGGAAACCCATTCTGTGTTATACGGCGTGGTCCCTTGATTTACCTAGCTTTAAAAATAAAGATTAATAACTGTTTTAGTTCTCACACCAGTCACATGACTGACCTGGAGTTTATTGTTTTAACCTAAACTCTGGGTGCCCTTATTTTCGACACGGGCAGCTAGTAGTTTTGGTTTTGCAGATTTATATTCACAGGATCCTGGTTTACAGCTGGAACGATATCCGGAAAGCTTTGTATCCGTATATCTCATTCTAGTTGTGTATTGTATTATTTTCCGCTGCTATGTATTTAAATGTAATTTAAATCTCTGATATTTCTGTGTAATATTGATTTATACTCTGTATATTCTTGTAATCTGATGCATTGTTGTAATATACAATGAAATGTTCTTCTGTATGCGTTCTGCTGTGGTTTGTTCTCGAACTATCCGACGCTTTCCCTTACGGGGAGGTTGCGGGTCTTTACAAACGAGGAGTCAAAGGATAGTGCTAATGGCTTTTGGGGAATAGCCTTTTAAAAATAACTAGACTTTTCTTTGGAAAATACTTAATACTTGGTTTTGAAAATAGTTTTTCTTTTCAAAAGTTTTAAAAACCTTTTTATCCCTTCTCGTAAACCATATGCTCTGATACCAAATGTAACACCCCACCTCCGCCAGGGTGGCTCTTGCAAGCAACTCTGACTTTGGTGGGGCGTTTTTAAAACAAGGTAAACATGCATAATGATATAGCAAGGCAGGACATGACATATATATATAAATAAACAGAGTAAGTAGATAGATAAAACAGCGGAAGAATTTTAAACCATTTCAAAAACAAGTCTGCTACATCATAATGTCAATTTCCCAAGTAAACAAGTCTAGTACATAAAATAACATCATCTGAAACTGAAAAGGAAAACATAAAAGTAGCTATCCCCAAAGTGGAAGAAACCATAGCGAGCCCAAGTCCAAAGCATACATGAGCTATCCAAGAAAGCAGCTAAGATCCAAGCTAGGCTCCTATATTCCCTCCCTGAGAACCTGGGGGGGGGGGGGAACGGAAGAAAAGAGGCGAAACAAAACGGGTCAGTCAAAAAGACTGAGTAAGCCCTGCTACGATCAGTCTATAAACTAATAAAGTTAACATCATGATGGGAACTGAGATGATCATAGATAACAACATACTGGCATGGTAAATTAACTACAAGATAGATAGAGGTGTCATCGCATAAAACAAGGTTAAGTTTTGCACCACGGTGTACTAGCAAACCAACATAACAGGTATTGATCCTTGGCCCAAGCTTTTAACCCAATAACATGTAGTGACCTTAATATAAGGTCCAGCCCAACGGTCTAGTCGATCGGCTCCCTATAAACCTAACACGTCAAGTGTTGGTGTCCATATGGCCCACATATGGTTGTAGTTAGACTGTGCTGGGTCCACCTTTGGGTGTATCAAGCCCTCGGGTGTCAACCCCAGACACTTAAGCAATAATGCACAGCCCTAATCTACTGGTACCCGTGCCTCGAGTTTGTCCAACACCGGACTACGTGCACGTCCGTAGCCCGCCTGGACCCGCACCGCTGTACCACTCAGCCATCGCCTTTTGGTCGCTTACATCCGTCCAGTAATCGTGCCCCGCCCTAGCCTAGTCTTCTAGGGTTGTGATGATACCAAACTGGGATTACTGCCGGAACAGACCCGCTGCTAGGGTTTTCTAAGAGGGTTAAGTGCGATTTAACCCTTCACTAATCACGGATTAAATTGGTTAAGTGTAACTTAACCCCATTCTAATCCCTCGAACCCCCAATTGGATTAAACTGGTTAAGTGTAACCAATAGTTCACACTCAACCCCATTTCAATCCCTCTAATCCCCAAGTGGATTAAGTATTAGTGGACCCTGACTTAACCCTAATCATGAGGCATTAATTAACTCAATGCACCTTAACCTCTCACATTAGACTTTGTTGCGGTTAGTAGTTAAGCCGGGCGGGTCCGGGTAGCTTTACACCACAACTTGGTCTAACCTCGGGTCTTGGCACCACATGACCAACTTCTCACATTGGGTCCTATTGTTTTTAGCCACTAGTTAAGCCGGTCGGTTCCGGATAGAATTACGCTACAAACTCAACCCAACCTCGAGTTGGCCACACTTATGTTTTCTAAGTGTCATGTCCACCATGTTTCCAAAACACATTACAAGTTCAACAAATACTTGGGTAGACCTAACTTAATAGGTAAATTCCCAAGGGGTAGACCTAACTTAATAGGTAAATTCCCAAGTTCATGTTTTTATGTCCTTTAAGTTTACCCAACCCCAAACGCAATCCCATCGCTCACATATCGCAATAGCGCATAAAGGATAGAAAGAGGGAACTTGGCATAATCATGACATAAAAGTGTTAGAGCCACAAGTTCAACATGGTGGCATATGAAAGATTCATGTGTTCATACACTTGCATATTACATTTTTAGGCCCAAAAGCATGCATAACATGTTAACATGAACCACATGACCATCCCAAACTTGCATAAGCATACTTGCATACCATATGACAACTTTGCATATCAAACTTGCATAATAAAACTTGCATAACTTATGGCAACTCGCATATCATACTTGCATAACAAACTTGCATAAACAAACTTGCACAACATATGACACTTGCATATCATACTTGCATAAATAAACTTGCATAACTTATTAAACTTGCAAATCATAGCATAGTGAACTTGCATAAACATGCATAACTTGTGAAACTTGCAAATCATGGCATAGTGAACTTGCATAAACATGCATAACTTGTTAAACTTGCAAATCATAGCATAGTGAACTTGCATAAACATGCATAACTTGTTAAACTTGCAAATCATAGCATAGTGAACTTGCATAAACATGCATAACTTGTTAAACTTGCAAATCAAAACATAGTGAACTTGCATAAACATGCATAACTTGTTAAACTTGCAAATCAAAACATGCATACTTCATCAAACATGTGTAACATAGCATAGTGAACTCACATAAGCATGCATAACTCATTAAACATGTATAACATAGCATGGTGAACTCGCATAAGCATGCACAACTCATTAAACATACAAAAATCCCAACTTTCATCACATATTAACTTTAGAGTTTCTAAAATGAAGGTAAGAGGGCTTACAATGCTTATGCGGACTCAAATGAGTATAGCAAATGTAAGAAACCCCTTATGCAACTAATTTAAAACCCCCAAATGCAAGCAAACTTGATCAAGACTCCTCCTTTATGATGCCAATAGAGAAACAAGCCTTTAATGCAAACTAAGGAGGATCATACAAGCCTAAATACCCTTGTATGCATGGAAATCTCTTAGGGATTTGTTTAGGAATTGTATGAAGAGAGTGGAGGCCATGAGAGGATGGATTTTGGCATAGTTTAGTTGCTAGATTGAATAATGAGTGATTTAGGGTAGGTTAGGGTCTTATTTATAGATTAGGTTAGTGATTTAGACCATAGGATTAACCCTAGGTTGAATAAGGGCCATCAGATTTCGGAACTCTCCAGAACCAAGCCCTCCAATCAAACCCAAATCAGAAATGGTGCACCAGGCAATACTGCCCGGGCACCCCCTGTCGACAGGGCTGTCGACAGGGCTGTCGACACCCTGGGGACCCTGTCGACAGGCCTGTCGACATGCGGTTCCTGGCGGGAATTTTCCCGCCTGCGCCAGTTTGCCCTAACCCTTGCTTTTTAATTCGAAATTTAAATCTGTTTTTACTTAGGAATTTTCTGAAAACTTCAATGGGCCTTAACTGGGTCATACGGACTCCGATTTTCGAAAACTCGGACTCTATTTCGCATATTTTTCCGAGACGAACGCAATGGCATAGCCCGTTTCCCTTGATTCAGATTTTTAAATTAAATTCTGCCTCGATTTTCATTATTACAGGTTATTGAAAATACGGGTTGTTACATCAGCAACATTAGATAGCGAGTGGCCTCATCGGTTCGGATCGGAGAGATACGTCCGCAGCATCAGAAAACAACAAATGGCCTCATCGGATCGGATCGGAGGAGTATGATAGCAACATCATAAAGCAGGTGGTTTCATCAGATTGGATCGGATGCAGCCGATGCGAACCCTTTTCTCTGAGCTTGTGACCGTTGTTGCACACACTTCGTGAAGACTCGGACCAAGTAAGACCATTTCTCCCATGAACTCCTGCCAAATCAAAGCTCTATCACCATCTGGAAGCCTTCGAACCCGACTCTTATGGGATGGGTGCCACGCAATTCCGAACCGGAGCCACTTCGAAGAGATTTTTCACCTATAAATATACCATCTGGAGGCATTTGGAAGGATCTTATGGCAAATTCTCAGTTTTAACTTCCTCCATAGCCAAATTTCGTAGCAACATTCAGATCAAAATCATCTCTTAAAGTCTATTTTTGAGAGATTTTAGTGAGTTTATGCATTGTAATTGTGAAGTTGAGTGAGAATCATTGTTGTATTTATATTCAAATCATCAATTAAAAGAAAACAAAGTGGACGTAGGCTCGTTAACGCCGAACCACTATAAATCGCATGTTCTTTGTTCCTTTTTGATTCTATTTCATTGAAATCATAACTAATTTGGGTGTTAGAACCAATTTTTGGTCTAACACAGAGTATGAATAAATATTATACATCACAAAAATATCAGAGATTACAATACATTACATAGCAGCGGAAAATAATATAAAACACAACTGAAGGCGATATGCGGATACAGAGCTTTCCAGATATCGTTCCAGCTGTAAACTAGGATTCTGTGAATATAAATCTGCAAAACCAAAACTACTAGTTGCCCGTGTGGAAATAGGGGCACCCAGAGTTTAGGTTAAAACAATAAACTCCAAGTTAGTCATGTGAGTGGTGTGAGAACTAAAACAGTTATTTAAAACTTTACTTTTAAAGAGAGTAATTCAAGGGACCACGCCGTTTAACACAGAACGGGTTTCCTCCCGAGAATACCAGTGCATATAATAAACAGCGCAATGCTTTTTGTAAAAATGAAGTTATTATAAGGCTCAGGTCCCATCACACAATGCAATGCAAGCCAGAGGATAGAGTTTTACCTTATAGTAGCCAAACATGCTTGGTACATTTAAAACAAATCATTTGATACTATTATAAGTGTATAGTGTCAAAACAACTTCAAATATAAATGTATCAATCGTAGTATCTACAAATAAAACTGAAATATCACGTATTGGAAATTGGATTTCCGTCATGAGTTTAGGCAAGGGGCAAGCTCCGCTCCGCTTCGAGACACTCTAGCAAATGCCTCGAGACTACACACTTGCAGTAACACCTGGATTGGTTGGGCCGGTCCTCTCTTACGTTTGAGGATTGGCAATTCCTGAATACACGTTTCCCGGTCCTATTAGACCTATAACCGAGGCACCTCGCATTCCAACAACCACACAGGTGAAAATAATATAAATGTCAGGGCTGGTAAGTTATTGACACCACTGTAGCTAGAAAGAAATGTCGTGTTCTCCCAACGGTCCTTATCCCATTTTGAACTCATACCGAGGTGTAAGGCTTACGAATTCACGTTAGACACCAAGCTATGCCACGTAGGTCGTGCTTTGATCATAAATCACAAGACTTTGCTTTGCAAAAGAAGCCTTGATCATCTGCCACTTAGGCATGCCATACATACAATTCATGCCATGCGACTGATATCTATCGATATATAACCTTTGAGCTTGTACGTCTCAGAGAAGGGCGTTAAGCAAGAGAATAAATTCTCCGCCGCCAAACAGATATATATTTAACAGAAATCAATCAACACAGAAAAAATCCAATGTCAGACACACAGTCCATTTAAAAGTTCGTTCCGGGTCTGAACGAAACTGGGGGAACCTTGTTCCTCGCATATCCATCGATCTCCAAGTACGTCTGGACGATCACCAACTGATTCCCTCCTCTTGGGTGTACAGCCCGATCAAGATCATCAGTAATCATCCAAATGATGTGAAGACCTTCGGTCTTCAACCACCCTCTTCATCTTCGACTTATCGTCGAATCGGTTATTCAGAATGGGTATAAACCCGGCCTTTCCGAATAACCCGCGTATATAATAAACAAGTGTTAAACAAACACAACATACGCCTCATTCCAATTCAGAGTATTCTTTTATTCAAATATTCACATTCTTAGGGAAAAGTTCCCATTAATTTTATCAAAGATAAATTCTTCTAAATTTATTCTTTAATTTCCTTTGGATATCATTTCAAACCATGTTAAGGTTTTCCAAACTAGTCGGGATTAGCGAACCACACAGAAGTAATCATTTATTTTAGTTCCCAATCCCAACTTATTCATCCCATGGAGAAAAACTAGTAATACTCCATATCTAACACCTTGGTGTTATCGGTAAATATTAATTACCATTTCATGTTTGAATCTAATTAAAGATTTAACTATTGCTTGGAGCAAAACTGGTGATACTCCATTCTCCATCATTTCAATCTAATTAAAGATTCATTAAAACTCCGTTTAGTTTTAATCTTCCCAAAAATCAATATCCTGTCTTTAACTGGGTTAAAGAACCAATGTCATCTAAAACACAGTTCACGATAAACCCAAAATCACATTCCATTGTTAATCGGGTTAAAGAACATGTGTTATTCAAAACACCGCTCACGATAAACCCAAAAAAAAATTTAAATTCAGTTCCAATTAAATACTAATTAACTGGACAATTTCACTATATCTTAATTATATGATTTATTTTTTTCTAAACTGGGTTCAAGAACAGTGTTATGTAAAACACCATTCATAACGAACCCAAAATCTCATTTGATATTAAATACAAGGCTCTGAATAGGAAATATATCGGCTTATATTCAATATCAAATTCTGAAACCAACAAATATCGTATTGGAAATAACGATATAAATATATCTTTCAAATTTACACAACCGTATCTGTATAATCCCGAAATCCAACATCGAAATATTCCGAAGATAATTTCGATTCAAATCCATTTCAATTCATATATAGGAAATTCTGATTATTTTAAAACCACTTCAAATCCTATTTATTTATTCAAAAACATTGGATTATAATTCTAGTTCATAACTAGTTAATTTTGATAAAAATATATTTTTATCCTTTTTAAATATGGGATTTTTCACCCAATTCTTTCCAAATCATTTATTATGATTTTACACAAATTATTGATATTTTTAATAATTTTATCAAGGCTGTATAGTCGGTTTTCAATAACGGCCGCCGAACTGCACTTACAGCGACCTTTTCCAGATTTTAATTTGGACATAATTCCAAATCCAGCCATTAGATTTCAAATTTCTAATATCCATTGGAAATCTCTTTTCGATACGAACCTAAAGGTTTTGGTTTTAGGAGAATCCGACGATCAGATCTCCCGTAATGTCCATTCGAAGCCAATGGTCGAAATTCATGAACTGCTGCGGCACGGCGTGTAACACCCCACATCCGTTAAGGTCACTCACAAAGGGAATGCCTTTACTTCAATGGAGCATTATGGGTACTGGAACAGAAATATTACAAGATAGACATATATAAAACAGCAGAAAGTAAAGTAGAAGTACTTCAAATCATTTATTAAATATAATTGTTTATAATAAAAGCCCATCAACTTCCAATACCCAATTACGTAGTCAAAATATCTGTCTTGCTCAAAAACAAAGAAGCATAAAAATAAATTGTAGTATTCCCCAATAAAGCAAAGCAAGCCATAGCCAAGAGAAAACCAAGCCGTACATGAAAGAGCCTTGGAGCTTGGTAAGATCGGAACTAAGCTGTATTCCCACCCTGCGAACCTGGGGGGGTGGGGGGAGGAAGAAAAAGAGGCAAAACAAAACGGGTCAATCATAAAGACTGAGTTAGTCCTAGTGACTTTCAGTATAAAAACAGGTGAAGATAACATGGCATGAATAAACTGAATGTAAACATAAGCATGATGACAAGATAAGCAACAGGAAAGATAAGTAAGAATAACGTCATATGATTTTTGTCAAGTATAACATCATAAGGTTCCCATTCAAGATAAACTAAGTATAATTTCGTAAGATTTCTATCAAGCATCGTAAGATTTCTCTGCTTCACCATTAAAATATTTCTATGATATCTATTTGCCCTGCACCACCTAACTAGCATCCTCACAAGTGTCTTGCATGGAATGATCTGTATTCCTACTAGTGTTCCAACTAGTGTCGTGTGTAACAAGGATCCTTACCCCCTACTAGTGTCCCAACTAGTAGCCCGTGTTATATAATAAGGCGGTCCCAACCCCGTAGTTGTGGTAGCCTTCTAGACTACATCTAGTATGAGGCTCTTACCTCAACCAGCCCAATTGCCATGAATGTGTTAGAAGTATCCTTACTACCTTAATCGATCGGCTCTTACTCGACCTAGTTCTTGTTTGTGTCACGCGGCCCCTACTTGTAGATACCTGTGCTGGTCCCACCCTAGGGTGTATCAATCCCCAGGATGTCGACCCCAACACAATTCTTGATGCACAGCTTTATATCTACTGATGCCCAGTGGCTAAATTTTCCACTCCGGAATACGTGCAAGCCCATAATCCGTCGGAACCTGCACTGCTGCATCACCTATCGCCATTTTGACCGCTTATAATCAGCCCAGTAATCGTGCCCCACCCTGCCTAGCATAGGGTACCGTTGATACCTAATGTGGGTTATTGCTGAAACGGGTCCCACTACTAGGGTTTTCCTAGGGTCTATTCATATACCCCACAGGTTTGTTAAGTGTTATCCATTCAATTTAACTTAACCCCACCACCCATCATGTTACCTTGGTTAAGTGTTCTCTCTTGTGTTAACCTTACCGCGTGTCTTGTTATATCGGTTAAGTGTTGCCTTCGCGTGTTTACTTAACCCTACCACACACCATGTCATATTGGGTAAGCATCGCCAACCCATTTAACTTAACCCTCCCATTCGTCAGATTGCATTAGTTAAGTGTTTTCAAGTAATTCATGGCTTAACCCGCCCACGTATCATGTCAAGTTGGTTAAGTGCTGTCTAGTGATTCATAACTTAACCCCGCTATCTTAGCATGTCAAATTAGTTAAGTGTTTTCAAGCAGTTCATGACTTAACCTGCCCATGTATCATGCTAAGTTGTATAAGTATTATCTATATGTTCAAGTTGACTTAACCCTACCACGCATCATGTTATATTAGTTAAGTGTTCTCCCTTGTGTTAACATAACCCACCAGTGTATCATGTCATATCGGTTAAGTGTCATCAATCAATTCAAGTTAACTTAACCCACCCACTGGTCTAATTAACATGTTGTACCAGTTGAGTGTTCTCAATTTGCTTAACCCTAACCACTTGTCTAATTATCATGTTAAAATGGATAAGTGTTCTGAAGCGATCAAGTTCAGGTTTACTTATCCCACCCATTCATGTCATATCGGTTAAGTGTCATTAGTCTAGTCATATTACTTAACCTTACCCTACTTAATAGGTTTCATTAGCATTTATTACTTACTAATGCATCAACCTCTCACATTGGACTTATTTGCGGTCACTGGATATGCCGGGCGGTTCCGGGCAGAATTACATCGCAAACCCATTCCAACCTCGGGTTCAAGCATTCAATGTGCTAACCTCTCATAGTAGACATATTGTTGCAGTCACTGGATATGCCGGGCGGTTCCGGGCAGAATTACACCACAACTCAGTCTAACCTCGTGTTAGGCATCATCACAACCTAATCTTTGCCTACGACCTCTCACATTAGACTATTTTTGTTGCGGTCACTGGATATGCCGGGCGGTTCTGGGCAGAATTACACCACAACTCTAGTCTAACCTCGTGTCAAAGGCATCCATTAGATTGTTAATTACATATGTGTCGTATAAATCAAAACTCCCAACTTTACATATTAATAAACATATGCCCAAGTTCCAAATTACATGCCAATTTATATATGTATCCAATTCTAGTCAGTTTACATATGTCCAATTCTTGCCTATTTACATGTATGCCAAGTTTATGCCATTTTACCCATATCAAGTTCTAGCCAAAATTACATGTATCATGCCCAAATAAACCCAAATCATGATTCATGATGTAGTTATCCCAAACTATAATCTTTTTATTACAGTACATTCCAGTTACCCAAGTTCATAATACATGTTTATGCCAATTATGAAGTTTACAATCGCTTTCATGTTCAAATTCCCAATTCTACTTTTGCCCAATTAACATAAGCCTAATCTTTTGATTTAATTTACATAGGCCCGAACTCGTGATTTAATTTACATGCCAATTCATGTATGCCCACTTCATGCCAAATTACTTATGCCAATGCCCAAACTTGCAATTTCAATTATATTAACAATACCCAAATTACCAATTTCATGTTATGCCATCGATTCCACCGAACACATATATCCAAATAGTCCCAATGTTTCCCCGTATTCAATCGTACGCAAATCGGGGTTTAGGCCTAGGTCCGAAATTGACCAAGGTTCATCGAAAGAAAATAAATAGGGGAAGATAGAATTTTGCATAAAAATAAGATCAGAGAGAAAAACATCATCACATGCATGAAGATTACAACTTGATAATAATATCAACATGAATCAAGAAAACTGATTTACAACAGGCTGAATAGATCATGAACTTGACATGCGAATAAAGATAGACAAGTCTCAAAAATTCAAGATCCAAGAAGCAACAGAAATAGGTCTGAATCGATAAACATGCTTAAATCCAATTTCACTTTATTCCATGGCCATATTATAATTAACAAGTTTAAATCTAAAAAGTAACTAGAATTTACAGAGCATGGATAGCGAATTAAGAACTGAAATTGATGTAGAAACGTTGCGGTGTCGCTGATCTATTCTCTTGAATTGTTGTAGAAGCGTTGATCTTTGATTTGAATCGAATTTGAATGCTTAAGCTTTAATTTGGTGGTGGTGGCCATGGTTCAAGCGGGAATTCAGCATCATAATGGTGTAAGAATTATTTGTTGTGAAGTTGGTTAGGTCTTAGGGTGTTTATATAGGTGTAGGAAACTTATTTAGGCCTTAGGATTAACCTTAGAACCGATCTGAACCATCAAAATTCGTCATAGGCCCGAAAAACGCACCCGCGAACCAAAACAGCCGAGCTGGGCTCTACCCAGCACCATGGAGGTCGATTGGGTGGTCGACCCCCTTTGGGCCGGGTCGACTACATGGTCGACCATGTAGTCGACCTGCCCCTACCCAGGTCGACTACCCAGTCGACCTGGGTCCTGGGCGGGAAATTTCCCGCCCAGCCCGGGTACTCGTTTTTGAAACTCGAAAATTGAATTTTGAATTCGGACCGGTTATTATTATTTAATTCTGAAAATTTGGAAAAATTCTAAGTGCCATAACTTCTTCGTACGAACTCCAATTTTCGAAAACTCGGTCTCTATCTCATGTAGAATTCCGAGACGAATGCAATGGCGCTACCCGTTTCCCTTGATTCTTATTTTAAAAATTAATTATACCTTGATTTCTTGTTTCAACATGTTATTAAAATTCGGGTTGTTACATTCTCCCCTCCTTAAAGGATTTCGTCCCCGAAATCTTCATGTTAAGAAGGATATGTCCTACCATCCAATCATCCATCTACCCAATCATCAATCACAGGCATCCATTGTCCTTAAGAGCTTTCTAATGTTGTATGAACATATGTAGAAAGTGTGTGTATATGTTCCTTATCTAATGCAAATGATCAGGCCTGGTTGATCTTCTTAATGCAAAATATATTTAGTGCCATGAGTCCAACATGTATGCAAATAGTCCTAGTCACATAAACACTATATGTGTGCACAAACATCCATCCATATGCAACATCCACATGATAACACATTCAATTTCATCCATAAACAAGTATAAATACTCATGCATATGCAGTATGAAAGGTGACTGAGCCGATCTAGTGCCTAATGTGCGTTTATATGCATTCACAAGAAACCACTTGCAACCATCAATCATTACATGACTCAAACGTATGTTTACTCCCAATTGTTCCTACCTAATGGTATAGTCGAATGATAGAAGCAAGTAAAAACTTTGTGCCCATTAGGCAATGTCAAAACTGGAAATCTACGTCACATATATACTGATTAGGAGAAGAACTCCCTAAGCACCAGCCCTGAAGACCGAAATCAACATTAGACTGACACCCAAAGAATTACCCAACCAATGTTTCTAGGAAACTAAGCATGATGGACCCTTTTTGGTCACAAGAAATCCCTTCCTAAAACCAACTCATATCCTATAAAACCCAAAAAGTTTAGTCAACCCAACGGACACCCTCTAGCCCCAACATGTATTACTAACAGATGAGTCATACTCCCTATGGGGTTTGCAACAGAAATAGGATTGAGAATAGGACCGAGAGGATATACTTAAAAGATAGCACGTAAGTAAGCTCTACAGGAGAAGAGGGATCAAGGATATACTCTTAAAAAGAGATACGATGCGTGTATCAAGTCTACCATCTTCTAAGTCGCATTTCCTTGAGCTTAACTCCATTGTGCTTTGACCGTCTTTAACTTCACAATTTCGTAGCTTCTTAATTCTTGTTTCCAAAATATGAGTTGGAACTCATTTCAATTTTTCCTCTCGTTTCACTTTCACTTATTCTCCTTCTAGCATACTCGGCCCAAACATAACTGCGTACTCATGGTTTCATGCAAGCTTTCCAAAATTCACTAGTGAATCCTGGATCTCGTTTACTCACTATAAGGTATTCCACGCAGAAGAACTATCTCTTGAAAACAAACAAATGTCAACCCTGTTGCCAAATGTACTTATTAAGGTGATTTTCTATAACTCATGCATAAGCAAAATGAACCATCCGCCTTAGTGGCAAAACAACTACTCGAGCGGATCAATAAATGTATCAAGAGATTCTAGGTAACTAAGCATGGCAGAACCCTAAGGGTTACACTAGACTTTGAGGGCATTACCGAGGCAAGTCAAGAGCCTAACTACCGTCTTTTCATACTCGAGAATGGTACCATTTCTGGATAACCATTCCATCCCTAGAATCAACCCATAGCCCAAAAACATAAGCATTACTTCTAAACTCAACATTTAGCATAGACATTCTCAAATCCAAACAAGACATGAAATAATGAGCCGATTCACCAACATGATTTGAGACAAAAATGGGATACTCCTACTAAGGTGCAAAGACTCAACTATCGAAGTAGAATTAAAAGGATGCGATGTACAAAAACGAAGTTCCCATGGTATGATAGAAAAGAAAAGCTAAACTTGTAACAGAAACGTTACCACCCCTCTTAGGTACGCTAGTAGTGAGAGCATACAATTTCCCTCTCGATGATCTTGTCCTTTGCCCTTGTTCTTGTCTTATAATACTTAACTACATGTCCCTTTTTACCATACCAACGATGCTCTTTCTTGTAATGGGTTTTATTATTCTTTCACTTTGGCCTCATTCCTTTCACCTTTTTCCTCCTTCGTGGATTAAGCCATATCAACAAGTTTTTCTTCCTAAGGCTTGTGTTCTTTATCCCTGTTCTTACTATCCTTGTATAGATTGTTGACAAGTTTCTCGAAAGCTACCTCCATCGCACGGTAACCCTACAAAGCTTGAAATAAGATTAGTTGCAGATGGAACTACTGCAGCTACAGATGGAAGTTGGGCACTTCTTTGCCCTCCTACATGTGTCGTACACCTACAAACCTATGGTGAAAAGGAAAGAGAGAAGAGACTCAAGGAGAGAATCAAAAGATAGTACATATGGCTTTGGGGAATATGCCTTTCGTAAAACAAAACTTTTCTTAGAAAAATGCTTCTTTGTAAACGTTTTGAAAATAATTTCAGAAGGTTTTTAAAAGCTTTTGCCCAGTCTGGTAACCTTCTGCTCTGCTACCAAATGTAACACCACACATCCGTTAAGGTCACTCACAAAGGGAATGCCTTAACATCAATGGAGCATTATGGGTACTGGAATAGAAATATTACAAGACAGACATATATAAAACAGCGGAAAGTAAAGTAGAAGTACTTCAAATCATTTATTAAATATAATTATTTACAATAAAAGCCCATCAACTTCCAATACCCAATTACATAGTCAAAATATCTGTCTTGCTCAAAAACAAAGAAGCATAAAAATAAATTGTATTATTCCACAATAAAAAAAGCAAGCCATAGCCAAGAGAAAACCAAGCCGTACATGAAAGAGCCTTGGATCTTGGTAAGATCCGAACTAAGTTGTATTCCTACCCTGCGAACCTGGAGGGGGAACGGAAGAAAAAGAGGCGAAACAGAACGGGTCAGTCATAAAGACTGAGTAAGTCCTAGTGACTTTCAGCATAAAAATAGGTAAAGATAACATGGCATGAATAAACTGAAAGTAAACATAAGCATGATGACAAGATAAGCAACATGCAAGATAACTAAGAATAACATCATATGATTTTTGTCAAGTATAACATCGCAAGGTTCCCATTCAAGATAAACTAAGTATAATTTCGCAAGATTTCTATCAAGCATCGCAAGATTTCTCTGCTTCACCATTAAAATATTTCTATGATATCTATTTCCCCTGCACCACCTAACTAGCATCCTCACAAGTGTCTTTCATGGAATGATATGTATTCCTACTAGTGTTCCAACTAGTGTCCTGTGTAACAAGGATCCTGTAACACCCCGAATTTCAGTTAATACTAATATTCACTAATTACAGAATAAATAATCTCAGATCTGAGAATTGGGGGAAACAGGCTGCGTCATTGCGTTCGTCTCGGAAAAATACGCGAAATAGAGTCCGAGTTTTCGAGAATCGGAGTCCGTATGGCCCGGTTAGGGCCCAATGAAGTTTACAGAAAATTCAAAGTTCAAAACAGATTTAAAAATTCAGGTTCAAATTTTGAAACATGCAGAAATGGGGCCAGGCGGGAAAACTCCTGCCCAGCCTGGTCGACATGGCTGTCGACAGGGCAGTCGACTTGCCTGTCGACATGCCTGTCGACTTGGCTGTCGACAGGGCTGTCGACTTGCCCTGTCGGCTGATGCTGGCCTGGTGCACCTAGTTGAGTTTGGGTTAGGCTTTGGGGCTGGTTTCTGGAAACTTCCTAAATCTGACGGACCTAATCTAACCTAGGGTTAATCCTATGGTCTAAAACACACCCTAATCCTATAAATACACCCTAATGCAAGCCTAATCCCTACTAAAAATAGAAATGATGCCAACATGCCGCCAAAATCAAACTTGAGAGGAGCCTCCACTAGTTTATGAAGAAAGTTGCAAGCTAATCAACCTTTAATCATCATCTTCTTCTTGTATAACAACTAGTTCTACTTCATAAGTTTGCTAATCTTGGTTTTTGTGAGTTTCTATCACTTTAATAACCAATTGCTAAATTAAGTAGATGAGGTATGATGAGATCATGCGGATTTGTATGCGGATTTGTGGGTTTTATGTCATATGATATGATGTTAGTTTGCTAATCTATGTTTAATGTTAACCTTATGTTTATGCAAGTTAAGTATGTGGGTTTATGCAAGTTAAGTATGTGGGTTTATGCATGTTAAGTGTTTGATTTTATGCATGCTAAGTGTTTGATTCTAGGCATGCTAAGTATTTGATTTTATGCATGCTAAGTATTTGATTTTAGGCATGCTAAGTGTTTGGTTTTATGCATACATTATGACATGCAAGTCTACCCTTTTTAAATAAGATGCATACATATGCAAGATGACACCTTTGTATGCTATGCATACATATGCATGTTTACCCTATTATGATGCAAGTTCATATGCAAGTTTATGTGCAAGTTCATATGCAAGTTTATGTGCAAGTTCATATGCAAGTTTATGTGCAAGTTCATGTGCAAGTTTATGTGCAAGTTCACATGCAAGTTTGTCTCTTTTATGGTATGCATAAGGCAAGTTTGGGTTAAATGCTAGTTGGGTTTAATGTATGTTCATATATGCAAGTTGACACCTTTTGAACCCATGATAAAGCTATATGCTATGTTGGTTAAACCCATGACATTTGTGATAATCTTCCCCTTATTACGTCATGTTATGAGAACGAATTACGTGGGGAACGATGGGGTTAAGATGCATGTTAATAAAATGATGCGAAATAGGTATGATTAAGCATACCACAAATTAAATGGACATAATTGGGAATTTACCTATTGAGTTAGGTCTACCCATATTATGGAGTTGGGAATTTACCTATTAAGTTAGGTCTACCCATACTATGGAATTGGGAATTTACCTATTTAGTTAGGTCTACCCATATTCTTAAAAATGTGTAATTAATTAGGGATAATTAATATAAATATGAGGGTGATTAATTAGGTGTAATTAATCGACTAAGACACGAGGTTGGACTCAGTTGTAGCGTAAAACTGCCCGGACCCAACCGGCTTAACCAGTTGCTACAAATGTTAGCCCAATGTGAGAGGTCTTAGGCACAAACTAAATACGTGATTAATGTAAAGACACGAGGTTAGACTCGGTTATGACATAAGGCTGCCCGGACCCAACCGGCTTAACCAGCAGTCATAAAAGATAGTCTAATGTGAGAGGTCTTTATGAAGATCACGGTCTTAACTAATTAAGAAACACTTGACCATATTAGCATGTAGATGGACATGAGGGGTTAAGTGGGTGCCTTGGGTGGCATGAGGAGACTAGTGGGTTGCCTTGGGTGGCAATAGAAAATACGATTAGAATACTTAACCAAAGTGAAACATGTAATTAAAACATGGTTAAAGGGTTAAGTAAGTGCTTTGGGTGGCATGTGGAAATCTAGTGGGTACCTTGTATGACAACTAGAATATGATTAAATGACTTAGCCAAAATGAATAACATGTAAGTGGACATGGTTAAAGGGTTAAGTGGGATTCACTAGAAATAACAAGCTTAGGTGGTAGCCTGTGGGGGCCCATTTCAACCAATATCCCAAACGTATCTTAGTAGGCTCGACTCTAGTCGAGTGACGGGACACGCATATTGGGCTTGACTATAAGAGGCCAAACCGGGTTAGCGGTGGCAACGCAGGACCAACGGGTTTCATATGCGTGTGTGGATCCGGGCTGGTTGGTAAGTCGTTGTTGCATCGTGTAGATATAAAGCCGTGCACCGTTGATATTATCAGGTTGCCACTTTGGGTAATGATACACCCCATCGTGGGACCAGCACGGGTGTCTACGTAAGGGAGCCGATCGCTTGGGGAGTAGTGGGTACACCTATGTAGTCAGATAGGAGTACACGAAACTACTAAATTACTAAGTACACTTAGAGGGATCAACTTTTAAAATTAGGAATGACTGGTGTGGTGCAGTATAGTAATTATCCTTGGGTGGGTAGATGTGTCTTTACGGTTATCTTAGTTTATCCTAAGTCTACCAAGCTGCTTAGTGTAGCCATTCATCCCCAGACGTTACCGTATATCAAGCTTATGTCTTCTCTGGTTACTTTAATGATTGTATTGTTAAAGTTATAGGACTCGCTCAGACTTATGTCTGACCCCGTTGTTTTTATCTTTTTCCCAACCCTCAGGTTATCAGAGTGGGCTCAGTACGAGTAGGCTTTGATCAGGCTGCTTTATTCTCTTTTGGAGCTTGGACCATAGGTGTAGAGCTCAGCTTACCCTTTCTTTTATGGCTATCAGTTCATGTATTGGGATTATGTACTTTTATTTATCAGGATGGATATTTTGTACTTGACTCTTATTATGGTTTTATGATGTAACCAAACATGTTTTACTTTCCGCTGCAATGAAATGATGTTTTAAAATTTTCAAGTATTACTTATATCTGTCTTGTTGTAATTTTTCTGTTCTATATTCACTTAAAATACTCCACCGATGTTATGGCATTCCCTTAGCGAGTGATCATAGCGGGTGTGGGGTGTTACACGTGGTATCAGAGGAAAGGTTACCGGAACAGATAAAATTTTTAGAAAACTATTTTTCTAAAAACATTTTTGGAAGAGATATTTTCAAAAACATGTCTTTAAAGAGAAAAGTTTTTGAAAGAAAAGCATAATCCCCGATAGCCACATCTTTATCTTTCGAATTCTCCATTTTGAATCTTTCCTTTTTCGTCTCAGCATGGCTGAAGATCTTTATCTTCCGGACGGTGTAGCGGTACCAGTATGGTATAGGAGGTTGTTAGAGGTTAGGGCCGCCGCTGCAGGTCCAGCAAATGTCCCTCCTCTACCTGTTGCACCCGTTCCTCCTCGCACGGATACTTTTGCTAAGACTTGTAAGGAATTCAAAGCTATGGGAGGAAAACCTTTTCAAGGATCTGAAACTTTTGTGGAGGCTAGAGATTGGCTTAAGGAGGTGGAAGAGTTGATATATATCTTTGAGATGGAAGAAGGAAAGAAAGTCAAGTTAGCTGCTTGGTTAATGAAGGGAGAGGCCTCATTCTGGTGGGAGGTCACTAATGGAGAACGCCCTGTTGACTCTTGGGTGGATTTCAGGCAAAGGTTTAAGGCAAAGTTTCTCTCAAAAACGGAAGAAAATATGCACGTGGAAAGGTTCTTGAACTTAAAGCAAGGGAACTTATCGGTGAAAGAATATGTTAACAAGTTTAATCAGTTAGCGAGATTCAACATGGACTTGGTAAACACACCGGAAGAGAAAGCTCTGAGGTTCGTTAAAGGCTTGAACGAACCGATGCACGGATTGGCTATGTCTCACATCCCTATGGGGGTCACTTTTGAGAAGCTAGTGGACATGGCACTTATGCATGAGGAAGAGAAGGGTCCCAATGCTAATAAAGCACCCGAGAAGGAAGGAGATCAGAAGAAACCTCAACAGCAACAGCAAAACAAGGGTGGGAAAGGCAACGGTGGAAAGGGAAATAAGAAGTGCTTCAATTGTGGAACACTAGGCCACCTAAACAAAGATTGTCGGAAGAAGACCAAGACTGGCTGCTTCCACTGTGGCGAAGCAGGGCATCTGATGAAAGACTGTCCAAAGAAGGAGCAAAGGACGGGGTCTACCTCAGGAGGACAGGTGCAAGCTCTTGTGGCACCAGGTCAGGCTAGGTGGCAAGTTCAGGCTCTCGCAGCTCCACCGATTCGAGAAAGAGGCAGAACTATTTCCGTGGAAAGTTTAGTTTTCCTGTTTGATCATCCTGTCTGTACTTTATTTGATTTTGACGCATTGAGTTCGTTTATCTCATCATTATTAGTTGAGTCACTGCACTCAGACACCAGTTTAGTAGGTGATCCCTTAGTTGTTTCAAACCCAATTGGGGCTCCATGATGTGTTTGGGTTTGAAAGTTGCTATACTTAGCGCTGAGTTTAGATGTGATGCTTTTTGGGCTTCACGGGCTATGGGTTAGTTTTGGCATGGACTGGTTATCCAGTAATGGTGCCGTTCTTATTGTGGAAGGAGAGTTGTTAGGCTTATGACCCGCTTGGGTAACACTCTCGAGATCTCTTGTAATCCCATGGAATCTGTTATGCTAAGTTATCTAGAATCGCTTGACACGTCGGTCAAGAGTTTGCGATCTGTTAGAGTGGTCCGGGAATACTCGGATGTGTTTGAGAAGGTGAAGGGCTTACCTCCGGAGCGGGAGGTTGATTTCCGAATATATCTGGTAGACAATACCAAACCAGTGTCTTGGCCAGTGTGCCACGTGGCTCCTCGTGAGAGGAGGGAACTCCATAAGCAAGTAGGCAATTTGCTTGAGAAGGGGTTTAGAAGACGAAGTATATTGGAGCGGGGTGCTCCAGTAGTTTTTGCTATGAAGGCGGATGGGTCCCTCAGACTTTGTGTAGGTTAAAGAGAGTTAAATAAACTCACAAAGAAGAATAGACACCCATTGCCGAGGACTGATGATCTTTTCGATCAGTTGGTTGGCGCTTCAGTATTTTCTCAATTGGACTTAGCCACGGGGTTTCATCAGTTGAGGGTGGCTGAGGATAGCATAGACAAGACTGCCTTTAGGACTCCGGATGGTTTCTATGAGTGGCTGGTGATGCCATTTAGGTTGACGAACGCCCCTGCATACTTTGTTGATTTGATGAGAAGGGTGTTCAGGGAGTACCTAAATAAGTTCGTGATGGTCTTTGTAAATGACATCTTGGTCTTTCCTAGGAGCGAAACAAGTTTTCGTATGTGATCAATAGGTTGAGCAAAGCCAGTTATGGGATAAACGGTGGTTTTGGAGCGAGACTGGCGAAGACATCCATAATTGGACAAGGGCTTGATTATTTCGCCGTTTTTACTAGTATCAGCTCACGTAGGTCGTCTGAATTCGAAGTAGGTATCCCTTGGGTGTTTGTCTGATATTGGTTTAGGCCTTTGGGGCTTGCATTTGGGGGATGTCGAGTTCGACTAAGGAGGTCTGCGTGAGAAATGGATAGTTATGATGATTTTGCATGGGAGAATATCCCGATTTTCTCTAGAAGTGGAGAAAGGCATGCCCTATATCTTAGGGAAGTGTTGGAGACTCTTCGAGCGCATAGTCTTAGGGCAGCAAAAGTGGATGGGATTCTTGGCATCCTATGAGTTTGAGATAGCGTATACCCATGGCAAGGGTAACGTGGTGACGAATGCCTTAAGAAGAAAAAGGTTGTCCTTGAGTTCATTGTTCGTTGAACGACGGAGTTTAGAGTTTATTACTATGTTTGACTTTAGACCTTCCATTGACTTTGTACCCGGTTTGCTAGCCTCCTTGGAGGTTAGGCCTACTCTTTTGGGGCGTATTGGCGGAGCAGCGGGACGACCCACAGTTAGTTAAGTTGGTAGAGACGGTAGACTTTGCGTACCGCAAGACAGGGGTTTGAGGAAGGCTATATTTGATGATGCACATCGGTCGAAGATAACCATTCATCCCGGTAGGGACAAGATGTACCAAGACATGAAGCGAGTTTTCTTTTGGGCCGGTATGAAGAAAGACATGGTCGAGTATGTCGCTAGATGCTTGGTGAAAGCGGAGCAAAAGAAACCAAGTGGGTTGCTTCACCCATTGGAAGTTCCGCTAAGGAAGTGGGATAGTGTCTCGATGGATTACCGAAATCAAGGAAGGGTAATACGGGGATTTGGGTTGTGGTAGATAGACTTACTAAGTGTGCCCATTTCATACCCGTGAAGAGCAAGAGGACTATTCCATGTCTAGCTTTAGTTTACATTCGAGAGATTATTAGATTGCATGGTGTACCTTCCAGTATAGTGAGCGATCGAGGTCCTATCTTCACTAGAGAGTTTTGGAAGAGTTTGCAAGAGGCGGTAGGGACTCAGTTGTGTTTGAGTACCGCATATCATCCTCAGACGGACGGTCGGACCGAGAGGGTGAATTGTATTTTAGAAAACCTTCTGAGGCAATGTATCTTGAATTTTGAAGGTACAAGGGAAGAACATCTTCCATTGGTGGAGTTGCCCGACAGACTTAGTGGTGTACATGATGTATTCCTTGTGAGGAAGTGCCTACATAAGACCGCAGAGGCGGTAGAGCCGAGCTTGCTTAGAGAAGTAAAGCGTGATGTGATTATTCGACGAGTTCCTACCCGCATCCTTGGGTCAGAGATTGGGAAGTTGAGAAACAGAGAGGTTCGACTAATCCAAAATGAAAAGGGGAGAAGGTGAGAGCAGTGCTACTGGGGAGACAGAAGCGAAGATGCGTTCGTTATACCCATTCCTTTTTTTTTAGGGTATGTCCTTTAAACATCTCCTTTATCGTTTGTCTAGCGCTTATCTTATCTTTAGTATGTCCTCTCATTAGTACCTTTGACCTTTAGATAGGGTAAACCTATGGTTGAAACATGTGTTTGAGACATGTTATGTTTGATGGATGCATGTGGATGCAAGTGGTTGCTAGTGGTTGCTCGTGGATGCATATATACATACTCTAGGCACTAGATCGGCTCAATCACTTCATATTGCATATTGCATATAATTGTGTGTAGGTAGCTATATTTATGGATGTATAATGGTTGTGTTATCATATGGATGATGCATTTTGGTGAATGATTGCGCACTCATGTAGATATTGTATGTGTCGATAGGGTTCTTTCGCATACATACTGGATGCATGGCACTATCAGGGTTTGCATATGTTCATACATTAGATAGGGAACATATACACACACTTTTTGCATATGCTCATACATCATTAGAAATTGTTTTAAGGACAATGGATGCTCGTGTTTGATGGATTGAGTAGATGGTTGTTTGGATGGTAGGATATGCATTCTCCTTAGCTTAGAGATTTCGGGGACGAAATCCTTTAAGGAGGGGAGAATGTAACACCCCGAATTTCAGTTAATACTAATATTCACTAATTACAGAATAAATAATCTCAGATGTGAGAATTGGGGGAAACGGGCTGCGTCATTGCGTTCGTCTCAGAAAAATACGCGAAATAGAGTCCGAGTTTTCAAGAATCGGAGTCCGTATGTCCCGGTTAGGGCCCAATGAAGTTTACAGAAAATTCAAAGTTCAAAACAGATTTAAAATTTCAGGTTCAAATTTCGAAACATGCAGAAATGGGGCCAGGCGGGAAAACTCCCGCCCAGCCTGGTCGACATGGCTGTCGACAGGGCAGTCGACTTGCCTGTCGACATGCCTGTCGACAGGGCTGTCGACTTGCCCTGTCGGCTGATGCTGGCCTGGTGCACCTAGTTGAGTTTGGGTTAGGCTTTGGGGCTGGTTTCTAGAAACTTCCTAAATCTGACGGACCTAATCTAACCTAGGGTTAATCCTATGGTCTAAAACACACCCTAATCCTATAAATACACCCTAATGCAAGCCTAATCCCTACTAAAAATAGAAATGATGCCAACATGCCGCCAAAATCAAACTTGAGAGGAGCCTCCACTAGTTTATGAAGAAAGTTGCAAGCTAATCAACCTTTAATCATCATCTTCTTCCTGTATAACAACTAGTTCTACTTCATAAGTTTGCTAATCTTGGTTTTGGTGAGTTTCTATCACTTTAATAACCAATTGCTAAATTAAGTAGATGAGATATGATGAGATCATGCGGATTTGTATGCGGATTTGTGGGTTTTATGTCATATGATATGATGTTAGTTTGCTAATCTATGTTTAATGTTAACCCTATGTTTATGCAAGTTAAGTATGTGGGTTTATGCAAGTTAAGTATGTGGGTTTATGCATGTTAAGTGTTTGATTTTATGCATGCTAAGTGTTTGATTCTAGGCATGCTAAGTATTTGATTTTATGCATGCTAAGTATTTGATTTTAGGCATGCTAAGTGTTTGGTTTTATGCATACATTATGACATGCAAGTCTACCCTTTTTAAATAAGATGCATACATATGCAAGATGACACCTTTGTATGCTATGCATACATATGCATGTTTACCCTATTATGATGCAAGTTCATATGCAAGTTTATGTCCAAGTTCATATGCAAGTTTATGTGCAAGTTCATATGCAAGTTTATGTGCAAGTTCATGTGCAAGTTTATGTGCAAGTTCACATGCAAGTTTGTCTCTTTTATGGTATGCATAAGGCAAGTTTGGGTTAAATGCTAGTTGGGTTTAATGTATGTTCATATATGCAAGTTGACACCTTTTGAACCCATGATAAAGCTATATGCTATGTTGGTTAAACCCATGACATTTGTGATGAATCTTCCCCTTATTACGTCATGTTATGAGAACGAATTACGTGGGGAACGATGGGGTTAAGATGCATGTTAATAAAATGATGCGAAATAGGTATGATTAAGCATACCACAAATTAAATGGACATAATTGGGAATTTACCTATTGAGTTAGGTCTACCCATATTATGGAGTTGGGAATTTACCTATTAAGTTAGGTCTACCCATACTATGGAATTGGGAATTTACCTATTTAGTTAGGTCTACCCATATTCTTAAAAATGTGTAATTAATTAGGGGTAATTAATATAAATATGAGGGTGATTAATTAGGTGTAATTAATCGACTAAGACACGAGGTTGGACTCAGTTGTAGCGTAAAACTGCCCGGACCCAACCGGCTTAACCAGTTGCTACAAATGTTAGCCCAATGTGAGAGGTCTTAGGCACAAACTAAATACGTGATTAATGTAAAGACACGAGGTTAGACTCGGTTATGACATAAGGCTGCCCGGACCCAACCGGCTTAACCAGCAGTCATAAAAGAAAGTCTAATGTGAGAGGTCTTTATGAAGATCACGGTCTTAACTAATTAAGAAACACTTGACCATATTAGCATGTAGATGGACATAAGGGGTTAAGTGGGTGCCTTGGGTGGCATGAGGAGACTAGTGGGTTGCCTTGGGTGGCAATAGAAAATACGATTAGAATACTTAACCAAAGTGAAACATGTAATTAAAACATGGTTAAAGGGTTAAGTAAGTGCTTTGGGTGGCATGTGGAAATCTAGTGGGTACCTTGTATGACAACTAGAATATGATTAAATGACTTAGCAAAAATGAATAACATGTAAGTGGACATGGTTAAAGGGTTAAGTGGGATTCACTAGAAATAACAAGCTTAGGTGGTAGCTTGTGGGGGCCCATTTCAACCAATATCCCAAACGTATCTTAGTAGGCTTGACTCTAGTCGAGTGACGGGGCACGCATATTGGGCTTGACTATAAGAGGACAAACCGGGTTAGCGGTGGCAACGCAGGACCAACGGGTTTCATATGCGTGTGTGGACCCGGGCTGGTTGGTAAGTCGTTGTTGCATCGTGTAGATATAAAGCCGTGCACAGTTGATATTATCAGGTTGCCACTTTGGGTAATGATACACCCCATCGTGGGACCAGCACGGGTGTCTACGTAAGGGAGTCGATCGCTTGGGGAGTAGTGGGTACGCCTATGTAGTCAGATAGGGGTACACGAAACTACTAAATTACTAAGTACACTTAGTGGGATCAACTTTTAAAATTAGGAATGACTGGTGTGGTGCAGTATAGTAATTATCCTTGGGTGGGTAGATGCGTCTTTACGGTTATCTTAGTTTATCCTAAGTCTACCAAGCTGCTTAGTGTAGCCATTCATCCCAAGACGTTACCGTATATCAAGCTTATGTCTTCTCTGGTTACTTTAATGATTGTATTGTTAAAGTTATAGGACTCGCTCAGACTTATGTCTGACCCCGTTGTTTTTATCTTTTTCCCAACCCTCAGGTTATCAGAGTGGGCTCAGTACGAGTAGGCTTTGATCAGGCTGCTTTATTCTCTTTTGGAGCTTGGACCATAGGTGTAGAGCTCAGCTTACCCTTTCTTTTATGGCTATCAGTTCATGTATTGGGATTATGTACTTTTATTTATCAGGATGGATATTTTGTACTTGACTCTTATTATGGTTTTATGATGTAACCAAACATGTTTTACTTTCCGCTACAATGAAATGATGTTTTAAAATTTTCAAGTATTACTTATATCTGTCTTGTTGTAATTTTTCTGTTCTATATTCACTTAAAATACTCCACCGATGTTATGGCATTCCCTTAGCGAGTGATCATAGCGGGTGTGGGGTGTTACAGATCCTTACCCCTACTAGTGTCCCAACTAGTAGCCCGTGTTATATAATAAGGTGATCCCAGCCCCGTAGTTGTGGTAGCCATCAGTACTACATCTAGTATGAGGCTCTTACCTCAACAAGCCCAATTGCCATGAATGTGTTAGATGTACCCTTACTACCTTAATCGACCAGCTCTTACTCGACCTAGTTCTCGTTTGTGTCACGCGGCCCCTACTTGTAGATATCCGTGCTGGTCCCACCCTAGGGTGTATCAATCCCTAGGATGGCAACCCCGACACAATTCTTTATGCACAGCTTTATATCTACTGATGCCCAGTGGATAAATTTTCCACTTCGGAATATGTGCACGCACGTAATCCGTCGAAATCTGCACTGCTGCATCACCTGGCACCATTTTGACTGCTTATAATCAGCCCAGTAATCATGCCCTACCCTGCCTAGCTCAGGGTACCATTGATACCTAATGTGGGTTACTACTGAAACAGGTCCCGCTACTAGGGTTTCCCTAGGGTCTATTCGTATACCCCACATGTTGGTTAAGTGTTATCCATTAAAGTTAACTTAACCCCACCGCCCATCATGTTACGTTGGTTAAGTGTTCTCTCTTGTGTTACTTAACCTTACCGCATGTCTTGTTATATCGATTAAGTGTTGCCTTCGCATGTTTACTTAACCATACTACTCACCATGTCATATTGGTTAAGCATCGCCAACCCGTTTAACTTAACCCTCCCATTCGTCAGATTGCATTGGTTAAGTGTTTTCAAGTAATTCATGGCTTAACCCGCCAACGTATCATGTCAAGTTGGTTAAGAGTTGTCTAGTGATTCATAACTTAACCTTGCTATCTTAGCATATCAAATTGGTTAAGTGTTTTCAAGCAGTTCATGACTTAACTCGCCCACGTATCATGCTAAGTTGGTTAAGTATTATCTATATGTTCGAGTTGACTTATCCCTGCCACGCGTCATGTTATATTGGTTATGTGTTCTCCCTTGTGTTAACATAACCCACCAGTGTATCATGTCATATCGGTTAAGTGTCATCAATCAATTCAAGTTAACTTAACCCACCCACTGGTCTAATTAACATGTTGTATCAGTTGAGTGTTCTCAATTTGCTTAACCCTAACCACTTGTCTAGTTATCATGTTAAAATGGTTAAGTGTTCTCAATTGATCAATTTCAGGTTTACTTACCCACCCATTCATGTCATATCGGTTAAGTGTCATTAGTCTAGTCATATTACTTAACCTTACCCTAATTAACAGGTTTCATTAGCATTTATTATTTACTAATGCATCAACCTTTCACATTGGACTTATTTGCGGTCACTGGACATGAGGGGAGGTTCCGGGCAGAATTACACCGCAAACCCATTCCAACCTCGGGTTCAAGCATTCAATGCGCTAACCTCTCACATTAGACATATTGTTGCGGTCAGCGGATATGCTGTGCGGTTCCGGGTAGAATTACACCACCACACAGTCTAACCTCGTGTTAGGCATCATCACATCCTAATCTTTGCCTACGACCTCTCACATTAGACTATTTTTGTTGCAGTCACTGGATATGTCGGGCGGTTCCAGGCAGAATTACAACACAACTCAAGTCTAACCTCGTGTCAAAGGCATCCGTTAGATTGTTAATTACATATGTGTCATATAAATCAAAACTCCCAACTTTACATATTAATAAACATATGCCCAAGTTCCAAATTACATGCCAATTTATATATGTACCCAATTCTAGTCAGCTTACATATGTCCAATTCTTGCCTATTTACATGTACGCCAAGTTTATGCCGTTTTACCCATATCAAGTTCTAGCCAAAATTACATGTATCATGCCGAAAATAAACCCAAATCATGATTCATGATGTAGTTATCCCAAACTATAATCTTTTTATTATAGTACATGCCAGTTACCCAAGTTCATAATACATGTTTATGCCAATTATCAAGTTTACAATCGCTTTCATGTTCAAATTCCCAATTCTACTTTTTCCCAATTAACATAAGCCTAATCTTTTGATTTAATTTACATAGGCCCAAACTCGTGATTTAATTTACATGCCAGTTCATGTATGCCCACTTCATGCCAAATTACTTATGTCAATGCCCAAACTTGCGATTTCAATTATATTAACAATACCCAAATTTCCAATTTCATGTTATGCCATCAATTTCACCAAACACATGTATCCAAATAGTCCCAATATTTCCCTGTATTCAATCATAGCAAATCGCGGTTTAGACCTAGGTCCGATATTGACCAAGGTTCATTAAAAGAAAATAAATAGGGGACGATAGAATTTTGCATAAAAATAAGATCAGAGAGAAAAACATCATCACAGGCATGAAGATTACAACTTGATAATAATATCAACATGAATCAAGAAAATTGATTTACAACAGGCTGAATAGATCATGAACTTGACATGAGAATAAAGATAGACAAGTCTCAAAAACTCAAGATTCAAGACGCAACAGAAATAGGTCTGAACCGATAAACATACTTAAATCCAGTTCCACTTTATTCCACGGCCATATTATAATTAACAAGTTTAAATCTAAAAAGTAACTAGAACTTACAGAGCATGGCTAGCGAATTAAGAACAGAAATTGATGTAGAAACGTTGCGGTGTCGCTGATCTATTCTCTTGAATTGTTGTAGAAGCGTTGATCTTTGATTTGAATCGAGTTTGAATGCTTAAGCTTTAATTTGGAGGCGGCGGCCATGGTTCAAGAGGGAATTCAGCAGCATGACGGTGTAAGAATGATTTGTTGTTAATTAGGTTAGGTCTTAGGGTGTTTATATAGGTGTAGTAAACTTATTTAGGCCTTAGGATTAACCCTAGAACTGATCTGAACCGTCAAAATTCGTCACAGGCCCGAAAAACGCACCCGCGAACCAATAAAGCCGAGCTGGGCTCGACCCAACACCATGGAGGTCGACTGGGTGGTCGACCCCCTTTAGGCCGGGTCGACTACATGGTCGACCATGTAGTCGACCTGCCCCTACCCAGGTCGACTACCTAGTCGACCTGGGTCATGGGCGGGAAATTTCCCGCCCAGCCCGGGTACTCGTTTTTGAAACTCGAAAATTGAATTTTGAATTCGGACCGGTTATTATTATTTAATTTTGAATTTTGAACTCGATTTTTCAAAAATTCGGACTCTACCTCATGCAGAATTCCGAGATGAACGCAATCGCGCAACCCGTTTCCCTTGATTCTTATTTTAAAAATTAATTATACCTTGATTTCTTGTTTCAACATGTTATTAAAATTCGGGTTGTTACATGGCGCGTTCTATTCAGGCCATTATATGTATAATATATATATATATTATATTTCGTCGATTTACTTTTAAATCGTATTTTATAATTCGTTTTAAAAACGATTTCAACTACATATTCAATTTCAAATCCAAATTGAATATTCCATATCATCGATATATAAATAATAATATTTTCAAAACATTATATTTTTAAATTAATTCCTTTTCGATATTCATTATAAAAATGAATAAAATCGATATATATATCGTTCATGTCAAAATGGTGTCAATCTAATCAACACGGTTTTATATATTTCAATAACTTCGTTATTCTATTCAACAAATGAATATTTTCTTCAACACATGAATATATACTTTATGCAACGCATGAATATTTATTAATTCTTACTTACAATAAAAATGTGTATTCTATTGTATAAAATATTTCGTTCAACACATGAATAGTTTCAACACATGAATATTCTCAACACATGAGTATCTCAACACATGACTATTTTGTTTATTTGATATATTTGATAAAATTGTGTTTTATATCGTTTAATTCTTAATCAGAATCTAACCGTAAATTAGTAAGAGAACAATTCCCTAAGTATTAACCCCGAAGGCCGAAACCAACATCAGATCAATACCCAGGAAACCACTCATCTTAACTAGTTCCCAGTTAGTCTCTAATTTTATATATGATAAAGATGTAAATTTTATTGTTTAAAGATTTTACTCAACACATGAATATTTCTTTTATTCAACACATGAATATATATTTTATTCAACACATGAATATTTATTATATTCTTTATTTCCCAAATTGGAATGAGGCCCAATCAATTACCATATAATGTTAATTATATAGATTCCATAAAACACATGTATATAATAGCAACGATAAATAATCAATCATCATCTGGAGTACACCACACAACTGTCTGTCAACCTATCGATTGACATACAACTAAACAATCGGGATTAGTGTACATCAAATATCATCCCAATACCCGTGTGGGGTTTCAGTCAACAAACACAGATTTTTATTTATGCAGTTGGGCGATGTGTAAAATTTATCGTCCCAACCAACATCCTTCAAATGGGTGTACATAAACAATCGTTCGATTTGTAAATGAATATTTATTTATTCACATTCACGTTAAATTTATATTTTCAACGATAAATAATTTATTTCAACACATGAATATATTTCCATTTATTCCACATCATAATCAATTTTCACCACACAACGGAATCGAACAAGTCGTCCATGGTCTGTGGACAACGGGTGTCGGGTGCTGCTAAGCACCGTCTGCATCCTAGTATATAATTTTAACTAGAAAACAAGAATTACTGTGAGAAGTTCTCACCAAGAGCTAAACCGAACTCCGCGACATGTATGAGATCTTCGCTGTGCTCGCCTTTTGTCACTTTCGTCGTCCGTGTTCGCTACATATATAAAAATCACATTTTTATATTCTCTATTATGTAAAAATCATATTTTTAAAATGCAACTATATATATGAAGATTATATTTTTAGTTCAACTCCACCTAGATAAAATCATTTTTTTATTTCATTACATCAAATAAAAATTATATTTTTATTCTCTACATATAATAAAAATTATATTTTTATTCTCTACATCATATAAAAATTATATTTTTATTCTCTACATCATATAAAAATTATATTTTTATTCTCTACAAATATAAATAAAAACCCTATCTTTATTTTTTTAATTTTATTTTTAAAACCTAAGCTTTATATTTATAAAAATATAAGTTTTTAAATAAATAAAAATCAAACCTTTTTAAATAAATAAAAATCATAAATTTCATAAAGGAAAAATCAGATTTTTAAATTCATTAAACTAAAGAAATTACAATAAACACTCACTGTTAATCGTTTCCACTGCGCCAAGGGTTGTAACCCACCACCGACTTGTCTTCATCGAACAACGCCTCTTGGAACTCGAAGGAAGTGGCTGGACATTATCGGAGGAGGGGGAGGTGGGTAACAGCGGCGCAAGGGGGCTCTGGGATTAGGGGAAGGTCGCGGTGGTGAGGTCGTGCTCTAGGAGAGGTGGCGACACTCAAATTTGGGGGAAAGGGGTTTTAAAAGGGGCGGCACGTTCTGTCTGAACGGAGGAGGAGGTGGAGGGCGTCGGAGCTGCTGTGGGGGTCGGCGGCGAGGTCAGGGAGGGTGTGGCGGCGGGCGCAGCGGCGCCAGCGAGGGGACCAACGGGGAACAACGAACGAGATTTGGGTTTGCTTTTCTGAACGTGGAAATAAAGAAAAGGAAAGGGACAGAGAGGTCAAGGGCTTATATGTAAAATTATTTTATATTTTATTTAATTTATTTATCCTAAGGGTTGACTTTCCATTCGAACACCAAACGAGAACCAACGATTGTCGTCCCTAGCTAATTACCCCCATTCCGAATACAATGGTATATGTCCCGTAACCCAATTCGGCTGTTGCGATCAGTTTTCATTTAAATTGAAATATAAATCTATATATTCAATATTAAAAGTACATTTCAATTTACTGGGGTCACATATTGATTCAGAAAATTCCAGAAAAATTATTTCTAGCTTTGTATTGACGATATGGTCTTTACAAAACTGATTTCGTCAAATTCTGAGACCGTTTGAAAAATGGCCATTTTCTGGTTGATCGAATTTGACTGAAACTGTTAAAACTCGTTTAGGTGTGCCTCGCTCACATATTGACTTCGAAAATTATGAATTTTGAAACCTAGCAATAATTTGACATCCCAGATCCAACAAAAGTGGTTTCGACGAAAACCGAGGTCGTTTGCAAAATTTCCATTTTTAAGGGCTAGAATTCCATAGCGACTATTCTGAATTTTCAACAGGACGTAACTTTTGATTCCCGCTATGAAATTTCAATTTTTTGGATTCGTTCGAAATATATTCTCAATTAGATCCTAATATTTTTGGTTTCGCCAAAATCCGGTTTATTTTGAATCCTGTACATTCATTTGAATTTTGAAATTGAATTTTCGAACTACCGCGCCATTTTCAATTCCATTTATAATTAAAAATAATTATTTATATTCTAACGAATATTCAAATAAATATATACGTTCTTATTCTATTCAAAATAAATTTCTCGTTGTTATTATTTAAAATAAACCATTTTAAATATTCAAAATTCATTGAAATTGCCAAAATAAATTTTTAAATTGGCTCAGATTTCCGGGTTGTTACAAGTGGTTTCGTCGAAAATGGAGGTCATTTGCAAAATGGCTATTTTTAAGGGCTATATGTCCGTAGCGAATATTATGAATTTTCAATTGGGCATAACTTTTTATTCCCACTATAAAATTTGGATTTTTCAGATTCATTAGAAAGATATTTTCAAACAGATTTAAATATTTTTGGTTTCACTAAAATCTGGTTTATTTTGAATGTTGTACATTCATTTGAAATTTGAAATCGAATTTTCAAACTACCACGCCATTTCCAATTGATTTTATAATTAAAATAAATATTTATATTCAAACTTCGATTCAAATAAATATATATGTTCTAATTCTATTCAAAATAAATTTCTCATTGTTATTATTTAAAATAAATCATTTTAAATATTCAAAATTCATTAAAATCGCCAAAGTAAAAATTTTAAATTAGTCCTGATTTTCCGGGTTGTTATATAAAAACTCATATCCTAGCATAATACGACATTTTGGACACGACGGGACAAGTTTCATCAAATTCCGAGATTGTCCGTGGAAATTCCTTTATGATTTAACAAATTGAATCACACATTTAATTTGCATACGATCACAAAATAAATTCGACTAACTTGAAAATTTTAAATACTACAATTATAAATATTACAAATTTAATAAAATTAATTTTGCTGAAAACGAAGTTCGTTAGATAATCCGTTATTCTTAAATACCAAATTAAATCGACAAAACGATTAAATAAAAATAGATACCTTTTTGGCTACCGAAGTCACATACGACATCGATTTGCCATGAAATTTAATATTGTACAATAATTTAATGTTATGGTTCCAATGAAACTAATTTCATCGAAAACCGAGATTGTTTGCAAAATGGCCATTTTAAAGGCTTATATAAATATTTATAAAATATTAATTAAATTCCAAAAAAATTTAATTAAATAAAATTAAATCATTAAAATCATAAATACCCAACTGGAAATATCATGTAGCTTCAAAAATAAATTATACAACTCAGTTTCATCAATTTCGAGTTAAATGTTATCCAAATTATATAAACCCTTTAAAAATTATTAAATAAACGTTATTGTTTATTCACGATTTCCATAGCGACTATTTTAAAATTTGAATTGGACATAACTAACAATCTATAAACTGAGATCTCGATTTTTCTCTCCCATTAGAAAATTATAATCAATTAGATTCTAACGTTTCATGTTTCACAGAAATCTGATTTATATCGGATCCTGTATATTCAATTAAAGTTCAAAACTCAATATTACAAACTATCTTTCCATTTCGAGCTTGTTTTATATTTATATATAAACTTAACGTTTAATCTCCGTTATACAATCGAATTATATATTATAGCACCAATTATAATTCCAAATAAATTATTTAAAATAATAAAATAATTTAAATATCTTACCACTAAAAATACTGGACATTACATTCCTACCCCCTTAAAAGAATTTCGTCCCCAAAATTATTAAGGTTGGAAAAACGTAACAAACTCATTAATTTTTAAAATCCATTTTAATTTAAATCGGAAACCAATTCATTATCGTAAATAAAAATTTTGAAAATATTCTAGCACTTCAAAATCCCGGAAAAATTCGGTAGAGTATCCCCTGTACGTAGGGACTTCTACAATGTCACAAGAACAAATATTATATATACATCGACTCATATTGTCGGAAAACAAAAACTAAAAACCAAAATTTATATTTTTGCATAACCGTACATTTTACAAGCGTAATTCAGCATACTCGCTCAATTTACGTGCAATCTATGCAACCAAAATCAATCCTCATTGCCTCCTGGCACCTATACTTAACTTAGTAGAACATGTAAGTAACCAATACATGAAATTCTAATTACTATTTCATTAATCAATAAGTATAACCACACAAATTGTCAAACCAAACATGAAGTATCAATTCATTTGCGAATGCAGGGTTAAATCGTTAATTTCAATTCATATGAGATTCGACTCATATTTATTATGCTGAAATTCATTATTTTATTCATTCCACTCTATTTTAAATCGTTGATGAATTTTTATTCAACCAATCTAACAAACAATCAACAATCAGTCAGCAACCAATGCACAACCAACTTAATCAAATCAATTGAATTTACATTCAGTATTAATATTTAATATGGCTTAACATATTTTGAACATCAATCGATTAATATCGATTGATTTCCATTTAATTATAATTTTTTTAATTTCCAAATTCCGAATACTTTTAATTTAATTTCAATATCATTCTAAATATAATTTCACTGAACCAAGTTAATTTCCAATTCGAATTTTTAACCCAATTTGAATCTCGTTCAAATTAATCGAACACTCAAACATATCAATAATTTAACAAAATTATTCCTTTACTATACAAAAGTATAATTTGGGTAAAATTATTTCATTTACCCTCTTTACAAAACCTTATTGTGTCCATTTCCAGTTCAATGCTTCTCCACACTTGAACAGATCAAACAGCACAATACAAAACATTTGTATATAAAATCTACAAATACGCTCTCATGTATATACACTCAACTCAATCAAGGGTATTACTAACCCCATCTCTACCGAGTTATGCCACAGAGCCAAAGTTATTACTAAACCAATAACTCTATACCACTGTAACGACCCGGTAAAAAGAATTCGACGCCCGAATTTCAACAATAATACATAAACCCATATTACTTGCAAAAACTCAAGAATTGAATACACCAGGTAGTTAGGAGAAAGAATTTAGAGGGTGAGATAAGAAAGAAAAATTAGAATAGATGAAGAAGAAGAAGAAGAAACACATTAGAAACAGACTCTCACACCGCAGCAGAACAAAATATAATATAGAAATAAATCTTTATTGAGAGATTGAAAATAAATACTTGTAATCATTAGAGTATAACTCACATATGGACAGTTATAATAACCCGTCCTCGTAAACAATCACACAACGGAAAAATATTATATAATATCGTACGTGCGAACCCATCTGGCTCGTCTCTTCATAACATTCGATAACCTGAACCTGTACAACTCGGTCTAACCTGAGCATTACAAAGGACGGATTAGTCTGGTGAACCAGAGTGAGAAACCCACTAAGTTTAAAGGTATCACACAACTTTATTATAAAGTCAAAATCTTTTTGAAAGAAAAGGATAATCGTAAGACCAATTCCAAAAAAAAATACAAATGGGTTTTCCCTTACAATAACCCAAAACATTTTGAAAGCAATATTATTTTGATATTATGATAGTGTCTAAATACAAATAAATAGTAATCTAGCGGAACGCTAGCATCGCACGCTCCACATACATAGTATATAATCATAACCGTGGGCGCTTATTGGAGAATGGATTTCCATGGAAAGGGGGCAACCACCTTCCCGATAATGTACCTCCGGAGATGAATACATTAGGGTTCAACAAGAACGTCTTGAAACCTAGGCTAAACATGACCGACTATCACTTCTCTTGAGAATACCGAATATATCATTACCACGGTTGGGAGACAGCCAACCTCCGAAAGCATACCAATAAAAATAAAAGGGATAACCGAAGGAATTTGATTTCTCTATATCAGGTAATGATATACCCTTTTGAAGGGTGCGACTCACATAGCCATGCGACCTACCCGATTTTTGCCATTTCCCAGTTGATGAGGCTTGAGGTCATAAATACCTTTAGAACTTCTGGACACCATTCACTTTGAATGCCACGTAGTCAAATCCGCCAGGAATTTACTAATTTACGTCCACAAAAATACTCTAGTTATTAGGCTAGAGAAAGCCTTTTCTCCGCCATCAACTATTGTACTTTAAGGAAATCAACATACGTAATTCATTTGGAAATGCTCCGTCAGACATCCGTCCATACAAGTCATCCAGGAACATGATAAACTGAAAGTACCCTCCTATCACATCCTAGATATCACCTTATGGATCAGTAGCGAGTAGTCCTTGCAAACCGTAGATTTCAACCACAGTAGAATCACAGTATGTCTCTTGCTGCTAAACCAGAGATTTTAAGTAGTTGTTCCGCTTTATGAAGATCTATAGTCTTCATTGCTCCATCTTCAATCTTTATACTTTTGTACTTTCTGGTTCAGAATGGTTTTTTGAATATAAATTCGATCCCGGTCTTTCCGTAACGTTGTTTTACGAGGGGTAAGTTAAATTAAGAAACTTGTACTGAGGCAACATTCATTTAAATGATTATTAAGTTTCAAATAACCATCAACAAAAATAAAGTTTCAATAACTATAGCAATTAATTAGATTTTTATATCGTTGATTAGAATGAATAATCAATTTTTAGTTTGTTATTTGTATGCAAAAACAGACTCAATTGTCATTTGCTAAAATAAATAAATGAATCTAATTATTAATAACTCAAATTATAAGTAAATTCATAAATATCATTAATTAAAATGATAATTTTATTCAAATATCAGTTTTTTTAAAATACAATCTTAAATTAAACAGAATGTTCAATTAGCTTCAATCATGACAATATAAACAATATGAGAATACACATAAGTAAACAAAGGCGATAAATGAGAATAAGCAACAAATGCAAACAGAATATTAATATAAATCAATGGATGAATGCGAATAACATATGAACATAAACAAAGGAACAATTAATTCCTTATCGACTACACATAAGTGTGTGTATTTCAGAGTGTTCCATCGCGACCTAATTCGCTTCGTACACTCCACTTTTCCTTTTATACTGTCCTTTACAACAAAATAGTTATTTATATGCATATAAAAACAGATAATACTATCTAATTCATTTAAGATGATCTTCCACATAAAAATAGTTAACTTCAAAGGTCATCCGTTAATATACGAGAATGCATATCGACAACCGCCAACAAAGCAGTAAATCAACCAATCAATCAACAATCAATCAAACATACCACACAAATAAATATTGATTTAACAATAGACATTTATATTATACGATATGATATAATAGTACTCCAGAAAGTGTGAGAGTTAACTCATCATCCATTCCAATAGAACGATTTCGCGTTGATTTATATAATTTCAAGCAGTCGTTTGAAATTACATAAAAATCCGAATAACCACAAATATATCCAATCCAACTTGTACACATAGTATTCCTCCATACAAACCCAACGCAACTTGGTTCATCCCAATCTGATATCGTATAAATAGGATATACTAACTACAAATTTCAAACGAATTAGAATAGTTTAGATTTTAACTAATGATGTTATTAGCCCTTAATTACCTTGATTATCCTAAGAACCACGGCCTAAATCCTCCGTTATTACATAGTTTTGAACAAAACCACAGCGCCACATTTAATCCATCAACGCCGTCACCTCAGGCTACCGGACCCAAAGCTACCACCATCACCAGCATCGTCGGGACGCCCACTACCTTTTCCCCAAGCGTCACCTCCCTTAGCTGCACAATTCGTTAGAAAAAAAAAAGGAGAAAAACAGCCGTTCAACTCCAATTTCGAGGCCTACATGCCACCATTCGCCACCATACCACCAGCATTGGAATACCCAGCCTCCCCTCTTCCTTTGAATTTCAGACCACCTCGCCTGAAACGCCATGGTTTGCACGCTGTCTGACAAAGCATGAAAATGAGGTTGTCTCGATTTTCATGAAATTTAGGCCATCTACAACCGTCAATGGTCAAATGCTAGCATGGATAAACTCAAATTGACGATGTGAATAACTTTCAAGTTGAGAGTTTTTGCTAATATGGATGGAATGGAAGATGAAATTTAAACCACTGATTTGCTAAAATGGAGGCTAAGGTTAAAAGTGAAGGGTTGAGATGCTTATATAGTATCTCCAAAACACCATCAGCTTCAAAAATTTCCAAACTCGAAATAAGATGTGCTCACTAGCGTTCATAGCTAATAACCAATATTTTAAAAACAATGGAACTTTTGAGAGTCAACTCGAACATATTTAACAATTATATTTAAAATCAAATTATAAATTCAAAACGCTTAATGATACGCATTAGTATCGTGCATGACCACAAAACAACTCCGATGGATATAAAAATTGAAATCTTATAATAATTTACCATTCCGGATCCGATGAAGCTGGTTTCGTCGAATTTCTAAAACATTTGAAAATAACTATTATAAAATACCTTTTTGGCAAAACGATTTAAATATTCTTTTAAAATATTTTTCCATATTAAAATATTATTTTAAAATGTGATTTAAATGTCGATTCAAACCCAAACTATTTGTTATCATCAATGGATTTTTAAACTGGATTTTAAAATCACTATTGATGAACTAAACAAAGTCAAATTATGAATTCGTTTAATTAATATCTAATTCCCAATTCAATTATTTAAATAACTACTAAATTGGAATTCAACTTATTAAACTCCAAAAATCCAACGATTTAAATATTTGAAATGTATTACCTAAAATTCTAGGTTGTTAAAGAAATTCTACCTGAACACAAAATGGTGACACGAAGTTAAACACAATAAATCTCAGTCATTAGATTTCCTTCTGAATTAAACCTTCCACACAGAGAAAAACAAATCCAATGTAACATACCATCTTTCGTCCACTTCAAGCTGGTAATTAAACCAACTCAAACCATTCGAAATGACATAATGTTATTAGCTTCTGAGGTAAATAGAATAAATCACAGAATCACAGACACAGAAAACCAGAATATTTCGAAGTGGAATAAATAAATTATACAACAGTAGTTCATGAAGCTACTAGATAAAAATCAAAATTTATACATAATATCATAGTTAGAAAATTAAATACAGCGGAAGTCTAAATACAAGAATCTAATACAAAGGAGAATTAACCAGAATCAACTCTATTGGTGATGTCTTCAACAATCTCTAGCTTCAAAAGGTGAAATCTCAACACTGCAATACTCGATCTGACCCGAGCAATAATGCAAAAAAAAAACAACTCGAATCAGGACTAACAATCTCATGGGAGTAAATCAACTCAAATGAAATGGTTAATAAAATGCATCATTAACTTAAAGGATGTTTGGGATCACCATTCTCTAAGGATCCATTAAACTAATATCATATAATATAATACGCTATTATAATATTGTCTATGGTTAAATATAACATATTAAAATAGCGTAAGTGGGATTACATTTTTACCCTTACACTGTTTATAAACATTGTCATAAACATTGCATATAAAACACCGGTAACGGTCGGTGGATAGGGATGAGCCACTATACGACAACGTCAAATCAAAATCGTAGTGGCTCGATTAGGATAAATATGACTGTAACACCCCGCATTTTTAATGTAATTAAAAATGTTTATATGCATGATAGTGATATGCAGTTTAAATTAATACATACGTTGAAAAGAAGAAAATTTATACGATAACAATGTATGTAACAGAAAAAGATAATAAACTAAAGATACTTAATTTAAATATCAGGAACTAAGTAAAAGAGATGTCATCATTGCGTTCGCCTTAAAATTCTGGTTCAGATGGATACCGAGTTTGCGTAAAACGGATAACATATGAAGAAGTTGTAAGCCGCAGAAGTTTATATACGCGTAGGATAATATATATATATATTTTTTATATGCATTGACATATTTAAGGAAAACAAAAGTAATACACAATAAGGAATGCGCGTTTAAAGAGGAGAATGGAAATACATTCATATGCGCATTCATAAATTTAGTTCAAATTGTAGAGATTATCATGCACTTAAAAGGTTCAATGTAGTTGAAAAAAAAAAAGCATTAAGTACTCTTTTTGGAACCGACAGAGGTTGAAATAAATGTGGTACGTTTTTTGATTTAAATACTAGATGCATGCACCTATGATTAAGGAGACTAGATGCATGCACCTGTGATTAAGGAGACTAGATGCATGCACCTACGATTATTTATAGCAAACATGTAAATAAAAATAAAAATAAAAAAAGTTAATGCACAATTATGACATTAATAAATTGGCTTGAGGTTGACTAAATGTTAAGTATTTGGTATTATATATATATATATATATATAAGAGGCAACACTAATACGAGATTAGGGGATTTGTTTTACTGGTAAGAAATGAAATTGGTAAATTAAAGACATTACTGTTATATTTAGGGATAATATAATGGTTACATTAAATATGGAAAAAGAGAGTACATGTAGTAAATGCATTTAGGCATTTCAGATATGACATGAATAGAAAAACAATGAATAAATAGCCATTAATAATGGCTATGAGAAGGATAAAATAAAAATAAAAAGATATTAAATTCCCTTTAGTAAAATAGTTAACACATACTATTTTCTACGATTAAAAATAAAATAAAAATAAAGGCATAGTTGGATACCATATTTGATAAGAACATGAGTGTAATTAAACGTATGGTATTTATTTACATAAATAAATTATAATTATGTTAAAAAGGTAGAGAAAAATAAATTGTTGCCTTGTTTAAATAAAAGAAAAAGGGAAACAAATTTTATACGGTTAAGGTATAAACAAAGGAACGGTTTTGCTTAATAAATCTTCATTAATATTCTTTAACAAATAAAAGAGGGCTAGATTCGTAGTTTAGCACCTATATAAACAACCCTAAGCACATTATAAACTTTACAACAATTCGTGGCGAAGCCATGGCTCCCTTCTCTCTCATTTTCTTCTTCTCCAAACGATCTTGGATCTATTCTCCCCTCTTTTCTCTACAACATCTATTCTTTAAAATAAAAAGAATAAGATCTAGAACAACAATGAAATAAAAAAGTGATTCAAAGCTAAAGAGAAGATAATGGATTCAGATTTGCGAATTTATGCCGCAAAGAGAAATCAAAGATGATTCAAAAACAGAAATCCAAGCTAAGCAAAAGAGGGAAAACAATACTAGAGTTAACTAGTACTCATTTTGAAGACGACAAGCAATGTGAGTGGTTTATAATACAACTTTTGTATTTGATTATTATTTATCGTTCAAATATTCCCCATGTAAAACATGCGATGAAATTATTGTGAAAGATTGGACCTGTAATGTTTTCATATGTTAAATTATTATATGGTCACGTTCCTCCTTTTATCCTTCCCTCTTTATTTCTTTATAATTAGGCTATCTCGAGCCTAGATCTATCATGAAATGAATACGATTGAATATTGCGAACGAAAAGGGGTTTGGGTATAGTATACCATTAGCAAGGTTTGAATGTGTAAACCAAGTTGGGAAGTATAAGTATGAACATGATTTGGGTTTTAGCATAAGATTGTCATCATTGAAAAGATTTGAACTTGTTAATTAGCCTATGACACTAGAATAAAACATGGATTTGAATTTGGGGATTTAATATGTTAGTTATATTTTTATAGGACTCGAACTTATTTAAAAATATGAATACCATTGGAAATAAATGATTTGAAATTGGTAAATTTGAATAAAAGTTGGGTAATTGGGTTACATGTAATTTGGTATGAATCAACATTAAATTGGTCTAATTAATGACCACTTGAATAGGCTTAAAAGTAAATTTGAACTGCATAACATGAAATTTGGGGGTTTGGATGAAATACGAATATTAATAAACCTTTGACACGAGGTTAGACGCAATTGTGGTATATGACTGCCCGGAACCGCCCGGCAAATCCAACTTCCACAATTGGACGTCTAATGTGAGAGGTCAAAGGAGGAAATTCGAGCGTAATGGTTTATGACACGAGGTTGGACTCAAGTTGTGGCGTAAGACTGCCCGGAACCGCCCGGCACATCCAGCAGCCACAAAATGTTAGTCCAATGTGGGTGGTCATACATCGTTATGGCATAATGAATGCATTAAGGAATACTAACCATAATACGACATGTGGGTGACAAGGGTATGGTTAGAGGGTTAAGTGGGTATAGGTAAGTATAGACTTAACTGTAGTAAGACAAGATATGTATAAACATGTAAGTATAAGACTTAACCGTAGTAAGACATGTGTAAAATATGGAAACAATAATAATAAAAAGGTTAATCTGAACTAATGACGGAATGTGGGGAATGATAAATAACCTATTACAAATTTGAATAAGAAAAAAAAGGATAATAGCTTAGATTTGTCCTAGGGACAAAAGGGGAAAATATGACTTATGGGATACGATAAGTTATAAGAACGAAAAAGGGAAGAATAAGATAACTTATATGAGGAGATATACTTAATTATAAATTAAGCTGTTTGAAAAGGAAGAAGAAGTACATTTTGAATCATATATGTTGGTTGGGTAGAGTAATTCCCGAGGTGTCAGTCTGATGTTGATCTCGGTCTTCGGGGCTGGAATTTAGGGGGTTGTTCCCCCAATCAGTATATATGTGGGATAAGGTATACTTAACAATGAATTAAATATAACATGTTGATGTGACCCAAAATGGGAATAATTTATGAAATTGAAAGACAACATGTTATAAGGCTTATCAATGGACTTAAGTATAAATTCAGTTGATAACCAACGGTAAACATAAACTAAGTATCAAACCTTGGTTAAGAGAATCAAGTAATAAACCTTAGTTAAAATAACTAAGTAGATAACGAGAAAGAAAACTAAGTAGTAAACCTTAGTTAAAGTGGACTAAGTTGTAAACCTTAGTTAAGAAAAATGAACGATTGATAGAACTAAATAGTTAACCATAGTTAAAAGGCCTAAGTAGTAAACCTTAGTTAAGAAAACGACGATTCAGGAAACTTAGTAAACCTTAGTTAAAAACTAAGAGGGCTAATTAGTAAACCTTAGTTAAAGAAACTAAGTAGTAAACCTTAGTAGAACACGAGAAGGAGTGTACGGCCGTTTGATTTTAAAGAAGGCTCCAACGAATTGGGTTACGAAGCCCGAGGCTTCGAGGGGACGTGAGGGTACTCTTCGTATCCCTCTGTGAAGCTGCAGATGATCCTCCTGGGCTCACAGAAGTTAAGGTCTGCGTTAAAAGAACCAAGGGTATGCCTTGGTTGCAATAAATGGCAACATAAAGACTAGGATGGACCAGCGTGATTCGGCGAGACCAGTAGCCCTGTGATAGCAACTCGTCGTCTACCTACCATCTTGAGTCAGTCGAGATACGCACAGTGGAAAGGTGGAGAACTCCTACGAACCATATACTTGCTATCTAGTTGTGGTTGCGGTTGCGGTTGGCCATAGGTTAGTGGGGGCATAGAGGGGCCGGCATATAGTTCTCATTTTTCAAGGATGGCCTTTCATTAGTTGAGGGAGGGGTCGAGTGGGACCATAGCCACTAGAAAAACAGACCTTAGCATCTGCATCGGCAGACAACTTAAAGCTCCCGACCGAGTTCCGTGTTTCTTGACTTGCCCTGCCACGGGACTCGGGTAGCACATATAGAGTACATGTGAATCTAGTCATCGAAAAACGGTTCACGATACTCACGCGGGGAAGGTCTAGGAACATATATCGCTCTGGGTAGTGTGTCCTGGACTAGAGGGCATATTTCGTTAGGTAGCATAATCCCTAGTAGCCCTAGACGGCATAAACCCTAACCGAATTAAGGAAGCGTGGCAGTCCAAATAATTACGGAAATGGTGGCACTATGCTGAGGTAGTATATAGTTACGTAATGAAGTCCATACGATAAATTGAAAGGGACTGTACACATATATGGAAAAGATAATACGAGTAGGTGGTATCCACATATACGAGATATTAGGTTAATATACTAGTATGTGAATAAGAACGACATGTGTTTAGCCTTAGGTGCTAATGACGAGATTAACCTAATAACTAAGAAAATATACGAAACGGTATACGTAGTGTTACACAGAAGTTTATTATAAGTCCTCTCACGCAGAACTTATGTTCTGACCCCCTCCTCATTACATACTTCCAGGTTAGGTTCATGACAGAGATGGTATAGCTTTGGATACTGGTTAGACAGTATGATTTATAAGGTAAAGCTATTTTTGAATATATTATATTTTAATTCCTTCCGCTGTGAGATGCTCTATGAGTTCTGACATGTTTCTTTATCTCTGTCTTTTTCTGCAGGATACCAGAGCACCCAACTCAGGTTTTGATAGATCGAATTTGAAAAATTCAGTCTGTCGGAATCCGGGTTGTCACATCTGGTATCAGAGCTTCAGTTTAGTGTTCCTAGGGAGATAATGAGTGAACGTATTTGTATTTTCTTAAATATAATTATATTATATATATAAACCTAGATCCATATAGTAGCCCATTAGACATGAAAAGAGTTGGGATATTTAGTTTGTACACTAAAGTAATAAACATAGAAATTTTTGAGACCCTTAGGTGGTTTGGTTGGAAAGTGTACAATATGATTTGGTATTAGGGAAAGAAAGTATCCCGTAGAGTTAAAACTGAAATGTTATTATTTCAGAGTAGTGGGTTTAGAAGTGAAATCTTATAAACTAGAAAAGGTTGAAAAATGTGGAAAATGGATTAGGAATATATATAGTCGAGAAAATTGAATTCGCGAAAGTGCCTAGGAAAGCCTAGTGAGTTGAAGAACCACTTTGAGTCTAACCCAATGATAAGTTATTAGAACCTAACTGGAGATTGGCGGGGTTGAGTGATTCTCTGAGTATCAATCTGATGTTGATTTCGGTCTTCGGGGTTGATGCTTAGGGAATTATTCTCTTACCAATTTCCGGTCAAAGATTAGCTAATGTTAAAACTAATGGAAAATTCCCGTAGAATGCATAAACATTGAGAAACCTAGGTTTGTTGCTTGAGAAAAAGAGATAAAGTATAGGCTAGTAATACACAGCATGGACTAGTAGTTACTACTAGGTAGGGAATGGCAAGCAAGTGTATAGATCCTATTGTGTGGACTCACGATTGTTAGAGGTAACAAAGTCCTAAGATTCTAGGCCCATAGTTGTAGCTGTGTAAGATACTGTTTGAGTAGAAAACAGAAAAGCTTGGTTGAAAAATAAACTTAAGAAGAAGACTAGCCTAACAAACAAGAAAACAACTGAATCAATCAAGCAACAAAACGTGACGGGAAAAGAAATTGAAAATCTTAAGAAAAAGATGAATAAATATGAAATTACTCCAAGATATGTTGAAAAAAAAAGTTTCTTATGTAATTGTGCTTCGATAGGAAAATTGGAACTTTTTATAGAATAGCTATGTAAAAATCCAAGTGCAACTAGAAAAGGTACATAAAAGAAAAACGGAAAATGTAAATTTTTCCATTTTATACCTTTTTGTAACATAAGAAATCAAATTTGGAAAAAAATTAGATTTTTCTAAATTTCGAATTTAATGATGGTTGGTAGGGTTTGGATGCAACAATTGGATGAACCGTGCTCTTATTTAAGAGTGTGGGAAAATTTGGATGAAAAATGTTTTAGTTTTTCAAAAATATTGCATTCGTATAGAACTGCAAGTATATTTTGGATGTGAGCATCATGTTTTGAAAGAGTTTTTAAAAATTTGCATACATATAGGTGGTACCAAATTAGGCATACATGCATTACTATGATGTGTTTCACTTTGCACATGTGCACAATGTTTGAAAAAATGGATGTACACATGATGGATGATATAATATGCGAGGGATTATTTGATTTTACCCTTACCAAATTTCGGGGACGAAATTTCTTAAGGGTAGGAGAATGTAACACCCCGCATTTTTAATGTAATTAAAAATGTTTATATGCATGATAGTGTTATGCAGTTTAAATTAATACATACGTTGAAAAGAAGAAAATTTATACGATAACAATATGTAACAGAAAAAGATAATAAAATAAAGATACTTAATTTAAATATCAGGAATTAAGTAAAAGAGATGTCATCATTGCGTTCGCCTCAAAATTCTGGTTTAGGTGGATACCGAGTTTGCGTAAAACGGATAACATATGAAGAAGTTGTAAGCCGCAGAAGTTTATATACGCGTAGGATAATATATATATATATATATATATTATATGCATTGACATATTTAAGGAAAAGAAAAGTAATGTACAATAAGGAATGCGCGTTTAAAGAGGAGAATGGAAATACATTCATATGCGCGTTCGTAAATTTAGTTCAAATTGTAGAGATTATCATGCACTTAAAAGGTTCAATGTATTTGAAAAAAAGGCATTAAGTACTCTTTTTGAAACCGACAGAGGTTGAAATAAATGTGGCACGTTTTTCGATTTAAATGTTTGGAGACTAGATGCATGCACCTGTGATTAAGGAGACTAGATGCATGCACCTATGATTAAGGAGACTAGATGCACGCACCTGTGATTAAGGAGACTAGATGCATGCACCTACGATTATTTATAGCAAACATGTAAATAAAAATAAAAATAAAAAAAGTTAATGCATAATAATGACATTAATAAATTGGCTTGAGGTTGACTAAATGTTAAGTATTTGGTATTATATATATATATATATATATATATATATATATATATATATATATAAAAGAGGCAACACTAATTCGAGATTAGGGGATTTGTTTTACTGGTAAGAAATGAAATTGGTAAATTAAAGACATTAATGTTATATTTAGGGATAATATAACGGTTACATTAAATATGGAAAAAGAGAGTACATGTAGTAAATGCATTTAGGCATTTCAAATATGACATGAATAGAAAAACAATGAATAAATAGCCATCAATAATGGCTATGAGAAGGATAAAATAAAAATAAAAAGATATTAAATTCCCTTTAGTAAAATAGTTAACACATACTATTTTCTACGATTAAAAATAAAATAAAAATAAAGGCACAGTTGGATACCATATTTGATAAGAACATGAGTGTAAGTAAACGTATGGTATTTATTTACATAAATAAATAATAATTATGTTAAAAAGGTAGAGAAAAATAAATTGTTGCCTTGTTTAAATGTAATAACCCGGAAATCTGGGCCAGTTTAAATTTTTTATTTTGGCAATTTTAGTGAATTTTGATTATTTAAAATGAATTATTTTAAATAAAAACGACGAGAAATTTATTTTGAATAAAATTCAATCGTATATAGTTGTATAGATCGACGATAGAATATAAATATTTATTTATATTTATAAAAGTAATTGAAAATGGCGCGGTAGTTCGATAATTCGATTTCAAACTTCAATTGAATGTACCGGTGCAAAATAAACCGGATTTTAGTGAAACCAAAAATAATAGGATCTAATTGAGAATATCTTTCCAACGAATCATGTAAATCAAAATTTCATAGCGGGAATCAAAAGATATGTCCAAATGAAAATTCTGAATAGTCGCTATGGAATTCAGGCCCTTAAAAATGGAAATTTTGCAAACGACCTTGAATTTCGACGAAACCACTTTTGTTGGATCCGTGATGTCAAGTTATTGCTAGGTTTCAAATTTCATAATTTTTCGAATCAATATGAGAGCGTGGCAAAGGAAAACGCGTTTGACCAATTTCAGTTGATTTTAATCGACTGGAAATTGACCATTTTTCAAACGGTCTCAGAATTCGACAAAACTAATTTTGTTAGGACCGTATCATCAATACGAAAATAGAAAATATTTTTCAGGAATTTTTCTAGTTAGTATGTGGCCCCGGTAAATTGAAATGCACGTTCAAATTCAATATATAGAGTTATATGTTGATTTTGACGAAAACTGATCGAAATGATCGAATCAGCCTACGATACATATCCCATTGTGTTCGGAATGGGGGTAATTAGCTATGGACGACAGGCGGTGGACCTCGTTTAAAGGTCAAATGAAAAAGTCAACTTTAAAGGAGGAATAAATTAAATTAAATAATTAAATTATATATTAATAACCACACCCTTTACCTCTCTATCCTCCCTTATTTACTCAAACACGCTCAGATCTAAATAAATAAAAAACCACTCCACTTTGATCCAACGCGCCACCCACCTCCTCGACTGCCGCCGCCATCTCCCTTACCCATCCCCCTTTCACGCTTCTCTCTCCGTCTCGATTTATACGCCCGAACGCCTCCACTTCGCGCGAGCTTTCACAGTCAATGGGGTAGCCGAGTTCGACGATGCTGCTGCCGTGGAGAGGCGAGGCGTAGGCGCTCCATTCGCTGACTTCCGATGGTGGTCTGGTCAAGCACAACGACGGCGCAATCAAACCCTAGGTTGGCGGCTCTATTCGGTTTTGGTACAAGGAATGCAGACGGGTTCAAACAGCAGAAAGGTGAAAACTTGCATTGTTTTATTTTCCTGATTATATGAAGAAAATTGTTTTAAATGTAGTTTTTGAAAATAGAAAAGGGCAGAAGAAAAATCTATGTTTTAGAAAAGGAAATATACTTTGTTTTAAAATAGAATTGTTTGTAAAAGAAAGTAAAAATAAAAATAAATATACATTAGTTTGAAAGTAAAAATCTTTGTTTTAAAATAAAATATAAAAATATTGTCTTTCGTATATATGGTAACCATATAAAAATTTGATTTCTATATTCGTAAAGACTTGATTTTTAAAAATAGTAAGGTTCGATTTTTATAATGTTTTTCTCGTGATAAAAATTCGATTTTTATATATTGAATAGCGAAGTAAAAATTCGATTTTTATATATTGAATAGTAAAGTAAAAATTCGATTTTTATATAGTGAATAGTAAAGTAAAAATTCGATTTTTATATAGTGAATAGTAAAGTAAAAATTCGATTTTTATATATTGAATAGCAGAGTAAAAATTCGATTTTTATATAGTGAATAGCAGAGTAAAAATTCGATTTTTATATAGTGAATAGCAGAGTAAAAATTCAATTTTTATATATTGAATAGTAAAGTAAAAATTCGATTTTTATATATTGAATAGTAAAGTAAAAATTCCATTTTTATATATTGAATAGTAAAGTAAAAATTCGATTTTTATATATCGAATAGCGAAGTAAAAATGTGATTTTTACATATGTAGAGAATACAGGCAACGGAAGTGACAAGAGACAAGAACGGCGAAGATTTCTGCATAAGAAGAGTCGTGGGATTGGATTAGCTATTCTGTGAGAATTTCTCACCTTTTATTTTATTTTCTAGTTAAAATATATACTAGGATGCAGACGGTGTTTAGTAGCACCCGACACCCGTCGTCCACAAACCATGGACGGCTTGTATGCTTGTTTGTTTGATTTTGCTGTGTAGTTGATTGTGTGATGTGAAATAAAATAAAATATTTATATAGTTAAAAATATTTTATAGTTAAAAATAGAATTTTTAACGTGTATATGAAATGAAATAAAAATAAACAAATCGGACGATTTGTTTATACACACACATTTGATTGATATCAATTGGGACGATAAATTTTACACATCGCCCAACTGCGCAAATAAAATCTGTGTTTGATTGTTTGAAACCCCACACGGGTATTGGGATGATATATGACATACACTAATCCCAATAGTTAGTTGTATGTCGATCGATTGATTGACAGACTGTTATAAGCGTTAAATATTTATATTCGATGCTTATACAGTGTAGAATGCACTTTGGATGATGGTTGATTATTCATCGTTGTTATTGTATATACGTGTGGTAGAAAATCCATATAATTAACATATATGATAATTGATTGGGCCTCATTCCAGTTTCGAAATAAAAATATTTGAAAAAAATATTTGAAATAAAATATTTGAATAGAAATATTAGAAATAGAAATCTTTGAATAGAAATATTTGAAAAAGAAATATCTGAAGTAGAATATTTGAAAATCGAAATATATGAAGCCGCATTGATAGATTGACGCCATTTTGACGTGAACGATTTTTATATCGATTTTATTCAAATTAAAGTGAATATTAAAGTGAATTGAAATTCGAATTTAATTGAATTGATTTGAAATTCGAAATAAACTGAAATGGTTTGAAATTCGAATAGAATTGAAATCGTTTTGAATAGAATTGAAATCGTTTTAAAATGAATTCGAATAGAAATTGAATAGAAATGAATTTGAATTGAATTGAATTAATTTGAAATTCAAATTGAATTGAAAACGAATGGAAATTGAATTAAAAATCGTTTTGAAAAGAAAATCGATGAAGTATATATTATATATATTATATATATAATATAATGGCCTGAATAGAATTCGCCGCGCTGCGGCTGTTCGCGAATTTCGACCATTAACTTCGAATGGATATTGCGGGAGATCCGACCATCAGATTCTCCTAAAACCGGAACCGTTGGGTTCGTATCGAAAAGAGCTTTCTGATGAATATTAGAAATTTGAAATCTAACCGTTGGATTTGGTGTTACGTCCAAATCAAATTTGGAAAAGGTCGCTGTAAGTGCAGTTCGATGGCCGTTGATGGAAATCGACTGTACGGGCCTTGATAAAATTATTAAAAATAGTAATAATTTGTGTAAAATCATAAGAAATGATTTAGAAAGAATTGGGATGAAAAACTCCATATTTGAAAAGATAAAAATAGATTTTTATCGAAAGGAACTAGTTTTGAACTAGAATTATAATTCTATTTATTTTTAAATAAATAAATTGGATTTGAAATGGTTTTGAAAATAACCAGATTTTCCAATAATTGCATTGGAATGGATTTGAATCGAAATTGTCTTCGGAATATTTCGATGTTGGATTTCGTGATTATACAGATATTGGGATGGGAATTTGAAGGATATATTTATATCGTTATTTCCAATACGATATTTGTTAGTCGTAGAATTTGATATTGAATATAAGCCGATATATTTTCTATTCAGAGCCTTGTATTTAATGTCAAATGTGATTTGGGTTTGTCGTGAACGGTGTCTTCATTAACACTGTTCTTGAACCCATTTGAGAAAAGATTTAATCTTTTAATTTAGATTTAATGAAGTGTACCAATTAAATAATATTTAATTGAATTGATATTGATTTTTGGGTTTATCGTGAACAGTGTTTTAAATAATACTTGTTCTTTAACCCGATAATTAATGAATGTGATTTTGGGTTTATCGTGAACCGTGTTTTAAAATGACACTGATTCTTTAACCCAGTCACAGATTAAAACTAAGTGGAGTTTTAATGAATCTTTAATTAGATTGAAATGATCGAGAATGGAGTATCACCAGTTTTGCTCCAGGCGTTAGTTAAATCTTTAATTAGATTTGAACGTGAAATGGTAATTGAATTTACCGATAACACCGTGGTGTTAGATATGAAGTAAGTCCCGTTTTACTTCATGGGATGAATAGATTGGGATTAGGAAATTAAAACCAATGATTACTTCGGTAAGGTTCGTTAATCTCGACTAGTTGAATCGAAATTTAAAAGAAGATTAGAGAATAAATTTAAGGAATTTATCTTTGATAAAATTAATGGGAACTTTCCCTATGAATATGAAATTTAGAAACTAACTGTCGGTTAGCCAAGCAGAATGGTTTTCTGGATATTGATCTGATGTTGGTTTCGGTCTTCGGGATTAATATTTGGGGAATTATTCTCTTGATTAATTTACGGTTAGTGACTGATGAATTGGAATGAGGCGTATGTTGTGTTTGTGTAACACTTATTTAAAATATACGCGAGTTATTCGGAAAGACCGGGTTTATCCCATTCTGAATAACTGATACGACGATAAGTCGAAGATGAAGACGGTGGTCGAAGACCGGAAGTATTCACGTTGTTTGGGTGATTACTGATGATCTTGATTGGGTTGTACACCCAAGAAGATGGAAATAGTTGGTGATCGTCCAGACGTACTTGGAGATCGATGGATATGCTGGGTACTAGGTGCCTCCGGTTTCGTTCAGACCCAAAACGGACTTGTAAATGGACTGTGTGTTTGACATTGGATTTTAGTCTGTGTGATTGATCTCTATTTAATATATATCTGTTTGGCGGTGGAGAATTTATTCTCTTGCTTAACGCCCTTCTCTGAGACGTACGAGCTCAGGGGCTATATATTGATGGATATCAATCGCATGGAGTGAATTGCCTGTGTGGCATTCCTAAGTGGCAGTTGATCAAGGCTTCTGTTGAAAAGCAAAGTCTTGTGGTGATGATCGAAGCACAACCTGTGTGGCACAGCTTTGTGTAACGTGAATTCGCGAGCCTCACACCCCGGTTGTGAACCAAAAACGGGAGAAGGACCTCAGGGAGGGCATGCGTTTTTTTCTAGCTAGGGTTTTGTCAGTGACCTACCAGCCCTGACATTTATATACTTTTCACCTGTGTGGTTGTTGCTGTTGCGAGGCGCCTCGGTTAGATCGGACGATCTGAGTCCGATGGAGCCATTCGTTGGCTCATTTACGCCATAAAGGGCGGGGAAACGCAGTATTCAGGATTTAAGGCTTGACTGAGTACTTGCCTAAGGCTCGGGCTAGAGAGTCTTGAATCGGTTGAGGACTATCTTTTGCCTCGGTTCATAGATGGAAATCCAATTTCCAAATACGTGACATTGCGGTTTTAATTGTAGAACTAGTATGGCGACAAGATATATGGTACCCATGCCGCCAATGATTGATACTTATGATTTGAAGTTTTTTTATACACTATGCACTTATAATAGTATCAAATGATTTGTTTTAAACATATCAAGCATTCTTTGGCTGTTATAAGGGAAAACCCTATCCCCCGGCTTGCGTTGCATTGTGTGATAGCACCTGGGTCTTATAACAGCTTCATTTTTCTTTATTTAGCATTGCGCTGTTTGTTTTATGCACTGGTATTCTTGGGAGTAAACCCGTTCCGTGTTACACGGCGTGGTCCCTTGATTTATCTAACTTTGAAATAAAGATTAATAACTGTTTAGTTCTCACACCAGTCCCATGACTGACCTGGAGTTTATTGTTTTGACCTAAACTCTGGTTGCCCCCATTTTGACACGGGCAGCTAGTAGTTTTGGTTTTGCAGATTTGTATTCACAGGATCCTGGTTTACAGCTGGAACGATATCCGGAAAGCTTTGTATCCGTATATCTCTTCTAGTTGTGTACTGTATTATTTTCAGCTACTATGTATTTAAATGTAATTTAAATCTCTGATATTTCTGTGTAATATTTATTCATACTCTGTATATTCTTGTAATATGATGGAATTGTTGTAATATACAATGAAATGTTCTTCCGTCTGCGTTCTGTTGTGGCTTGTTCTCGAACTATCCGCGCTTTCCTCACCAGGGAAGTTACGGGTCTTTACATTAAATAAAAGAAAAAGGGAAACAAATTTTATACGGTTGAGGTATAAACAAAGGAATGGTTTTGCTAAATAAATATTCATTAATATTCTTTAACAAATAAAAGAGGGCTAGATTCGTAGTTTAGCACCTATATAAACAACTCTAAGCTCATTGTAAACTTCACAACAATTCATGGCGAAGCCATGGCTCCCTTCTCTCTCATTTTCTTCTTCTCCAAAAGATCTTGGATATATTCTCCCCTCTTTTCTCTACAACATCTATTCTTTAAAATAAAAAGAATAAGATCTAGAACAACAATGAAATAGAAAAGAGATTCAAAGCTAAAGAGAAGATAATGGATTCAGATTTGCGAATTTATGCCGCAAAGAGAAATCAAAGATGATTCAAAAACAGAAATCCAAGCTAAGAAAAAGAGGGAAAACAATACTAGAGTTATCTAGTACTCATTTTGAAGACGACAAGCAATGTGAGTGGTTTATAATACAACTTTTTTATATGATTATTATTTATCATTCAAACATTCCCCATGTAAAACATGTGATGAAATTATTGTGAAAGATTGGGCCTGTAATGTTTTCATATGTTAAATTATTATATGGTCACGTTCCTCCTTTTATCCTTCCCTCTTTATTTCTTTATAATTAGGCTATCTAGAGCCAAGATCTATCATGAAATGAATACGATTGAATTTTGCGAACGAAAAGGGGAAACACTAGATTTTGGGATATGACATAAATTGGAGAGTTTGGTTATGAATTACAAAGGGGTTTGGGTATAGTATACCATTAGCGAGGTTTGAATGTGTAAACCAAGTTGGGAAGTATAAGTATGAACACGATTTGGGTTTTAGCATAAGATTTTCATCATTGAAAAGATTTGAACTTGTTAATTAGCCTATGACACTAGAATAAAACATGGATTTGAATTTGGAGATTTAATATGTTAGTCATATTTTTATAGGACTCGAACTTATTTAAAAATATGAATAACATTGGAAATAAATGATTTGGAATTGGTAAAATTGAATAAAAGTTGGGTAATTGGGTTACATGTAATTTGGTATGAATCAACATTAAATTGGTCTAATTAATGACCACTTGAATAGGCTTAAAAGTAAATTTGAACTGCATAACATGAAATTTGGGGGTTTGGGTGAAATACGAATATTAATAAACCTTTGACACGAGGTTAGACACAATTGTGGTATATGACTGCCCGGAACCGCCCGGCAAATCCAACTGCCACAATTGGACGTCTAATGTGAGAGGTCAAAGGAGGAAATTTGAGCATAATGGTTTATGACACGAGGTTGGACTCAAGTTGTGGCGTAAGACTGCCCGGAACCGCCCGGCACATCCAGCAGCCACAAAATGTTAGTCCAATGTGGGTGGTCATACATCGTTATGGCATAATGAATGCATTAAGGAATACTAACCATAATAAGACATGTGGGTGACAAGGGTATGGTTAGAGGGTTAAGTGGGTACAGGTAAGTAAAGACTTAACTGTAGTAAGACAAGATATGTATAAACATGTAAGTATAAGACTTAACCGTAGTAAGACATGTGTAAAATATGGAAACAATAATAATAAAAAGGTTAATCTGAACTAATGACGGAATATGGGGAATGATAAATAACCTATTACAAATTTGAATAAGAAAAAAAAGGATAATAGCTTAGATTTGTCCTAGGGACAAAAGGGGAAAATATGACTTATGGGATACGATAAGTTATAAGAACGAAAAAGGGAAGAATAAGATAACTTATATGAGGAGATATACTTAATTATAAATTAAGCTATTTGAAAAGGAGGAAGAAGTAAATTTTGAATCATATGTGTTGGTTGGGTAGAGTAATTCCCGAAGTGTCAGTTTGATGTTGATCTCGGTCTTCGGGGCTGGTATTTAGGGGGTTGTTCCCCCAATCAGTATATATGTGGGATAAGGTATACTTAACAATGAATTAAATATAACATGTTGATGTGACCCAAAATGGGAATAATTTATGAAATTGAAAGACAACATGTTATAAGGCTTATCAATGGACTTAAGTATAAATTCAGTTGATAACCAACGGTAAACATAAACTAAGTATCAAACCTTGGTTAAGAGAATCAAGTAATAAACCTTAGTTAAAATAACTAAGTAGATAACGAGAAAGAAAACTAAGTAGTAAACCTTAGTTAAAGTGGACTAAGTTGTAAACCTTAGTTAAGAAAAATGAACGATTGATAGAACTAAGTAGTTAACCATAGTTAAAAGGCCTAAGTAGTAAACCTTAGTTAAGAAAACGACGATTCAGGAAACTTAGTAAACCTTAGTTAAAAACTAAGAGGGCTAATTAGTAAACCTTAGTTAAAGAAACTAAGTAGTAAACCTTAGTAGAACACGAGAAGGAGCGTACGTCCGTCTGATTTTAAAGAAGGCTCCAACGAATTGGGTTACGAAGCCCGAGGCTTCGAGGGGACATGAGGGTACTCTTCGTATCCCTCTGTGAGGCTGGAAGTGATCCTCCTGGGCTCACAGAGGTTAAGGTCTGCGTTAGACGAACCAAGGGTATGCCTTGGTTGCAATAAATGGAAACCTAAAGACTAGGATGGACCAGCGTGATTCGGCGAGACCAGTAGCCCTGTGATAGCAACTCGTCGTCTACCTACCATCTTGAGTCAGTCGAGATACGCACAATGGAAAGGCGGAGAACTCCTACGAACCATATACTTGCTATCTAGTTGTGGTTGCGGTTGCGGTTAGCCATAGGTTAGTAGGGCATAGAGGGGCCGACATATAGTTCTCATTTTTCAAGGATGGCCTTTCATTAGTTGAGGGAAGGGTCGAGTGGGACCATAGCCACTAGAAAAACAGACCTTAGCATCTGCATCGGCAAACAACTTAAAGCTCCCGACCGAGTTCCGTGTTTCTTGACTTGCCCTGCCACGGGACTCGGGTAGCACATATAGAGTACATGTGCATCTAGTCATCGAAAAATGGTTCACGATACTTACGCGGGGAAGGTCTAGGAACATATATCGCTCTGGGTAGTGTGTCCTAGACTAGAGGGCATATTTCGTTAGGTAGCATAATCCCTAGTAGCCCTAAATGACATAAACCCTAACCGAATTAAGGAAACGTGGCAGTCCAAATAATTACGGAAATGGTGGCACTATGCTGAGGTAGTATATAGTTACGTAATGAAGTCCGTACGATAAATTGAAAGGGACTGTACACATACATGGAAAAGATAATACGAGTAGGGGGTATCCACATATATAAGATATTAAGTTAATATACTAGTATGTGAATAAGAACGACATGTGTTTATCCTTAGGTGCTAATGACGAGATTAACCTGGTAACTAAGAAAATATACGGAACGATATACGTAGTGTTACATAGAAGTTTATTATAAGTCCTCTCACACAGAACTTATGTTCTGACCCCCTCCTCATTACATACTTCCAGGTTAGGTTCATGACAGAGATGGCATAGCTTTGGATACTGGTTAGACAGTATGATTTATAAGGTAAAGCTATTTTTGAATATGTTATATTTTAATTCCTTCCGCTGTGAGATGCTCTATGAGTTCTGACTTGTTTCTTTATCTATGCCTTTTTCTGCAGGATACCAGAGCACCTAACTCAGGTTTTGATAGATCGAATTTGAAAAATTCGGTCTGTCGGAATCCGGGTTGTCACATCTGGTATCAGAGCTTCGGTTTAGTGTTCCTAGGGAGATAATGAGCGAACGTATTTGTATTTTCTTAAATATATATATATTATATATATAAACCTAGATCCATATAGTAGCCCACTAGACATGAAAAGAGTTGGGATATTTAGTTTGTACACTAAAGTAATGAACATAGAAATTTTTGAGACCCTTAGGTAGTTTGGTTGGAAAGTGTACAATATGATTTGGTATTAGGGAAAGAAAGTATCCCATAGAGTTAAAACTGAAATGTTATTATTTCAGAGTAGTGGGTTTAGAAGTGAAACCTTATAAACTAGAAAAAGGTTGAAAAATGTGGAAAATGGATTGGGAATATATATATAGTCGAGAAAATTGAATTCGCGAAAGTGCCTAGGAAAGCCTAGTGAGTTGAAGAACCACTTTGAGTCTAACCCAATGATAAGTTATTAGAACCTAACTGGAGATTGGTGGGGTTGAGTGATTTTCTGAGTATCAATCTGATGTTGATTTCGGTCTTCGGGGTTGATGATTAGGGAATTATTCTCTTACCAATTTCCGGTCAAAGATTAGCTAATGTTAAAACTAATGGAAAATTCTCGTAGAATGCATAAACATTGAGAAACCTAGGTTTGTTGCTTGAGAAAAAGAGATAAAGTATAGGCTAGTAATACACAACATGGACTAGTAGTTACTACTAGGTATGGAATGGCAAGCAAGTGTATAGATCCTATTGTGTGGACTCACGATTGTTAGAGTTAACAAAGTCCTAAGATTCTAGGCCCATAGTTGTAGCTGTGTAAGATACTGTTTGAGTAGAAAACAGAAAAGCTTGGTTGAAAAATAAACTTAAGAAGAAGACTAGCCTAACAAACAAGAAAACAACTGAATCAATCAAGCAACAAAACGTGACGGGAAAAGAAATTGAAAATCTTAAGAAAAAGATGAATAAATATGAAATTACTCCAAGATATGTTGAAAAAAAAAGTTTCTTATGTAATTGTGCTAGGATAGGAAAATAGGAACTTTTTATAGAATAGCTATGTAAAAATCCAAGTGCAACTAGAAAAGGTACATAAAAGAAAAACGGAAAATGTAAATTTTTCCGTTTTATACCTTTTTGTAACATAAGAAATCGAATTTGGAAAAAATTAGATTTTTCTAAATTTCGAATTTAATGATGGTTGGTAGGGTTTGGATGCAACAATTGGATGAACCGTGCTCATATTTTGGATGTGAGCATCATGTTTTGAAAGAGTTTTTAAAAATTTGCATACATATAGGTGGTACCAAATTAGGCATACATGCATTACTATGATGTGTTTCACTTTGCACATGTGCACAATGTTTGAAAAAATGGATGTACACATGATGGATGATATAATATGCGAGGGATTATTTGATTTTACACTTACCAAATTTTGGGGATGAAATTTCTTAAGGGTGGGAGAATGTAACACCCCGCATTTTTAATGTAATTAAAAATGTTTATATGCATGATAATGATATGCAGTTTAAATTAATACATACGTTGAAAAGAAGAAAATTTATACGATAACAATATGTAACAGAAAAAGATAATAAAATAAAGATACTTAATTTAAATATCAGGAATTAAGTAAAAGAGATATCATCATTGCGTTCGCCTCAAAATTCTGGTTCAGATGGATACCGAGTTTGCGTAAAACGGATAACATATGAAGAAGTTGTAAGCCGCAGAAGTTTATATACGCGTAGGATAATATATATATTTTATATGCATTGACATATTTAAGGAAAAGAAAAGTAATATACAATAAGGAATGCGCGTTTAAAGAGGAGAATGGAAATACATTCATATGCGCGTTCATAAATTTAGTTTAAATTGTAGAGATTATCATGCACTTAAAAGGTTCAATGTATTTGAAAAAAAAAGCATTAAGTACTCTTTTTGGAACCGACATAGGTTGAAATAAATGTGGTACGTTTTTCGATTTAAATGTTTGGAGACTAGATGCATGCACCTGTGATTAAGGAGACTAGATGCATGCACCTATGATTAAGGAGACTAGATGCATGCACCTGTGATTAAGGAGACTAGATGCATGCACCTACGATTATTTATAGCAAACATGTAAATAAAAATAAAAATAAAAATAAAAAAAGTTAATGCATAATTATGACATTAATAAATTGGCTTGAGGTTGACTAAATGTTAAGTATTTGGTATTATATATATATATATATATATATATATATATATATATATATATATATATAAGAGGCAACACTAATTCGAGATTAGGGGATTTGTTTTACTGGTAAGAAATGAAATTGGTAAATTAAAGACATTAATGTTATATTTAGGGTTAATATAACGGTTACATTAAATATGGAAAAAGAGAGTACATGTAGTAAATGCATTTAGGCATTTCAAATATGACATGAATAGAAAAACAATGAATAAATAGCCATCAATAATGGCTATGAGAAGGATAAAATAAAAATAAAAAGATATTAAATTCCCTTTAGTAAAATAGTTAACACATACTATTTTCTACGATTAAAAATAAAATAAAAATAAAGGCATAGTTGGATACCATATTTGATAAGAACATGAGTGTAAGTAAACGTATGGTATTTATTTACATAAATAAATAATAATTATGTTAAAAAGGTAGAGAAAAATAAATTGTTGCCTTGTTTAAATGTAATAACCCGGAAATCTGGGCCAGTTTAAAATTTTTATTTTGGCAAATTTAGTGAATTTGATTATTTAAAATGAATTATTTTACATAAAAACGACGAAAAATTTATTTTGAATAAAATTCAATCGTATATAGTTGTATAGATCGACGATAGAATATAAATATTTATTTATATTTATAAAAGTAATTGAAAATGGCGTGGTAGTTCGATAATTCGATTTCAAACTTCAATTGAATGTACCGGGTGCAAAATAAACCGGATTTTAGTGAAACCAAAAATAATAGGATCTAATTGTGAATATCTTTCCAACGAATCCTGGAAATCAAAATTTCATAGCGGGAATCAAAAGATATGTCCAAATGAAAATTCTGAATAGTCGTTATGGAATTCAGGCCCTTAAAAATGGAAATTTTGCAAACGACCTTGAATTTCGACGAAACCACTTTTGTTGGATCTGTGATGTCATGTTATTGCTAGGTTTCAAATTTCCTAATTTTTCGAATCAATATGTGAGCGTGGCAAGGGAAAACGCGTTTGACCAATTTCAGTTGATTTTAATCGACTGGAAATTGGCCATTTTTCAAACGGTCTCAGAATTCGACGAAACTAGTTTTGTTAGGACCGTATCGTCAATACGAAACTAGAAAATATTTTTCAGGAATTTTTCTAGTTAGTATGTGGCCCCGGTAAATTGAAATGCACGTTCAAATTCAATATATAGAGTTATATGTTGATTTTGACGAAAACTGATCGAAATGATCGAATCAGCCTACGATACATATCCCATTGTGTTCGGAATGACGACAGGCGGTGGACCTCGTTTAGAGGTCAAATGAAAAAGTCAACTTTAAAGGAGGAATAAATTAAATTAAATAATTAAATTATATATTAATAACCACACCCTTTACCTCTCTATCCTCCCTCATTTACTCAAACATGCTCAGATCTAAATAAATAAAAAAAACCATGCCACTTTGATCCAACGCGCCACCCACCTCCTCGACTGCCGCCGCCATCTCCCTTACCCATCCCGCTTTCACGCTTCTCTCTCCGTCTCGATTTATACGCCCGAACACCTCCACTTCGCGCAAGCTTTCACAGTCAATGGGGTAGCCGAGTTCGACGATGCTGCTGCCGTGGAGAGGCGAGGCGCAGGCGCTCCATTCGCTGACTTCCGATGGTGGTCTGGCTAAGCACAACGGCGGCGCAATCAAACCCTAGGTTGGCGGCTCTATTCGGTTTTGGTACAAGGAATGCAGACGGGTTCAAACAGCAGAAAGGTGAAAACTTGCATTGTTTTATTTTCCTGATTATATGAAGAACATTGTTTTAAATGTAGTTTTTGAAAATAGAAAAGGGCAGAAGAAAAATCTTTGTTTTAGAAAAGGAAATATACTTTGTTTTAAAATAGAATTGTTTGTAAAAGAAAGTAAAAATAAAAATAAATATACATTAGTTTGAAAGTAAAAATCTTTGTTTTAAAATAAAATATAAAAATATTGTCTTTCGTATATATGGTAACCATATAAAAATTTGATTTCTATATTCGCAGACTTGATTTTTATAAATAGAAAGGTTCGATTTTTATAATGTTTTTCTCGTGATAAAAATTCGATTTTTATATACTGAATAGCAAAGTAAAAATTCGATTTTTATATAGTGAATAGTAAAGTAAAAATTCGATTTTTATATAGTGAATAGTAAAGTTAAAATTCGATTTTTATATAGTGAATAGTAAAGTAAAAATTCGATTTTTATGTATTGAATAGCAGAGTAAAAATTCGATTTTTATATAGTGAATAGCAGAGTAAAAATTCGATTTTTATATAGTGAATAGCAGAGTAAAAATTCGATTTTTATATATTGAATAGCAAAGTAAAAATTCGATTTTTATATATTGAATAGTAAAGTAAAATTTGGATTTTTATATATTGAATAGTAAAGTAAAATTTCGATTTTTATATATTGAATAGTAAAGTAAAATTTCGATTTTTATATATTGAATAGTAAAGTAAAAATTCGATTTTTTTATATCGAATAGCGAAGTAAAAATGTGATTTTTACATATGTAGAGAATACGGGCAATGAAAGTGACAAGAGACAAGAACGACGAAGATTTATGCATAAGAAGAGTCGTGGGATTGGATTAGCTATTCTGTGAGAATTTCTCACCTTTTATTTTATTTTCTAGTTAAAATATATACTAGGATGCAGACGGTGTTTAGTAGCACCCGACACCCGTCGTCCACAGACCATGGACGACTTGTATGCTTCTTTGTTTGATTTTGCTGTGTAGTTGATTGTGTGATGTGATGTGAAATAAAATAAAATATTTATATAGTTAAAAATATTTTATAGTTAAAAATAGAATTTTTAACGTGTATATGAAATGAAATAAAAATAAACAAATCGGACGATTTGTTTATATACGCACATTTGATTGATATCAATTGGGACGATAAATTTTACACATCGCCCAACTGCGCAAATAAAATCTGTGTTTGATTGTTTGAAACCCCACACGGGTAATGGGATGATATATGACATACACTAATCCCAATAGTTAGTTGTATGTCGATCGATTGATTGACAGACTATTATAAGCGTTAAATATTTATATTCGATGCTTATACAGTGTAGAATGCACTTTGGATGATGGTTGATTACTCATCGTTGTTATTGTATATACATGTGGTAGAAAATCCATATAATTAACATATATGGTAATTGATTGGGCCTCATTCTAGTTTCGAAATAAAAATATTTGAAATAAAATATTTGAATAGAAATATTAGAAATAGAAATATTTGAATAGAAATATTTGAAAAAGAAATATCTGAAGTAGAATATTTGAAAATCGAAATATATGAAGCCGCGTTGATAGATTGACGCCATTTTGACGTGAACGATATTTATATCGATTTTATTCAAATTAAAGTGAATATTAAAGTGAATTGAAATTCGAATTTAATTGAATTGATTTGAAATTCGAAATAAACTGAAATGGTTTGAAATTCGAATAGAATTGAAATCGTTTTGAATAGAATTGAAATGGAATTGAAATCGTTTTAAAATGAATTTGAATAGAAATGAATTTGAATTGAATTGAATTAATTTGAAATTCTAATTGAATAAAAAACGAATGGAAATTGAATTAAAAATCGTTTTGAAAAGAAAATCGATGAAGTATATATTATATATTTTTTATATATAATATAATGGCCTGAATAGAACGCGCCGCGCCGCGGCAGTTCGCGAACTTCGACCATTAACTTCGAATGGATATTGCGGGAGATCCGACCATCGGATTCTCCTAAAACCGGAACCATTGGGTTCGTATCGAAAAGAGCTTTCTGATGAATATTAGAAATTTGAAATCTAACGGTTGGATTTAGAGTTACGTCCAAATCAAATTTGGAAAAGGTCGCTGTAAGTGCAGTTCGATGGCCGTTGATGGAAATCGACTGTACGAGCCTTGATAAAATTATTAAAAATAGTAATAATTTGTGTAAAATCATAAGAAATGATTTAGAAAGAATTGGGATGAAAAACTCCATATTTGAAAAGATAAAAATAGATTTTTATCGAAAGGAACTATTTTTGAACTAGAATTATAATTCTATTTATTTTTAAATAAATAAATTGGATTTGAAATGGTTTTGAAAATAACCAGAATTTCCAATAATTGCATTGGAATGGATTTGAATCGAAATTGTCTTCGGAATATTTCGATGCTGGATTTCGTGATTATACAGATATTGGGATGGGAATTTGAAGGATATATTTATATCGTTATTTCCAATACGATATTTGTTAGTCGTAGAATTTGATATTGAATATAAACCAATATATTTTCTATCCAGAGCCTTGTATTTAATGTCAAATGTGATTTGGGTTTGTCGTGAATGGTGTCTTCATTAACACTGTTCTTGAACCCAATTGAGAAAAGATTTAATCTTTTTATTTAGATTTAATGAAGTGTACCAATTAAATAATATTTAATTGAATTGATGTTGATTTTTGGGTTTATCGTGAACAATGTTTTAAATAACACTTGTTCTTTAACCCGATAATTAATGAATGTGATTTTGGGTTTATCGTGAACCGTGTTTTAAAATGACACTGATTCTTTAACCCAGTCACAGATTAAAACTAAGTGGAGTTTTAATGAATCTTTAATTAGATTGAAATGATCGAGAATGGAGTATCACCAGTTTTGCTCTAGGCGTTAGTTAAATCTTTAATTAGATTTGAACGTGAAATGGTAATTGAATTTACCGATAACACCGTGTTGTTAGATATGAAGTAAGACCCGTTTAACTTCATGGGATGAATACGTTGGGATTGGGAAATTAAAACCAATGATTACTTCGGTAAGGTTCGTTAATCTCGACTAGTTGAATCGAAATTCAAAAGAAGATTAGAGAATAAATTCAAGGAATTTATCTTTGATAAAATTAATGGGAACTTTCCCTATGAATATGAAATTTAGAAACTAACTGTCGGTTAGCCAAGCAGAATGGTTTTCTGGATATTGATCTGATGTTGGTTTCGGTCTTCGGGATTAATATTTGGGGAATTATTCTCTTGATTAATTTACGGTTAGTGACTGATGAATTGGAATGAGGCGTATGTTGTGTTTGTGTAACACTTATTTAAAATATACGCGAGTTATTCGGAAAGACCGGGTTTATCCCATTCTGAATAACTGATACGACGATAAGTCGAAGATGAAGACGGTGGTCGAAGACCGGAAGTCTTCACGTTGTTTGGGTGATTACCGATGATCTTGATTGGGTTGTACACCTAAGAAGATGGAAACAGTTGGTGATCGTCCAGACGTACTTGGAGATCGATGGATATGCGGGGTACTAAGTGCCTCCGGTTTCATTCAGACCCAAAACGGACTTGTAAATGGACTGTGTGTTTGACATTGGATTTTAGTCTATGTGATTGATCTCTATTTTATTTATATCTGTTTGGCGGCGGAGAATTTATTCTCATGCTTAACGCCCTTCTCTGAGACGTACGAGCTCAGGGGCTATATATTGATGGATATCAATCGCGTGGAGTGAATTGCCTATGTGGCATGCCTAAGATGCAGTTGATCAAGGCTTCTGTTGAAAATCAAAGTCTTGTGGTGATGATCAAAGCACAGCCTGTGTGGCACAGCTTTGTGTAACGTGAATTCGCGAGCCTCACACCCCGGTTGTGAACCAAAAACGGGAGAAGGACCTCAGGGAGGGCATGCGTTTCTTTCTAGCTAGGGTGGTGTCAGTTACCTACCAGCCCTGACATTTAAATACTTTTCACTTGTGTGGTTGTTGCTGTTGCGAGGCGCCTCGGTTAGATCGGACGATCCGGGTCCGATGGAGCCATTCGTTGGCTCATTTACGCCCCAAAGGGCGGGGAAACGCAGTGTTCAGGATTTAAGTTTAATCCACATCGGTGGACCGGCCCTGTCGCTCCAAGGCTTGACTGAGTACTTGCCTGAGGCTCGGGCTAGAGAGTCTCGAATCGGTTGAGGACTATCTTTTGCCTCGGTTCACAGATGGAAATCCAATTTCCAAATACATGACATTGCGGTTTTAATTGTAGAACTAGTATGGCGACATGATATATGGTACCCATGCCGCCTATGATTGATACTTATGATTTGAAGTTTTTTTATACACTATGCACTTATAATAGTATCAAATGATTTGTTTTAAACGTATCAAGCATTCTTTGGCTGTTATAAGGGAAAACCCTATCCCCCGGCTTGCGTTGCATTGTGTGATAGGACCTGGGTCTTATAACAGCTTCATTTTTCTTTATTTAGCATTGCGCTGTTTGTTTTATGCACTGGTATTCTTGGGAGGAAACCCGTTCCGTGTTATACGGCGCGGTCCCTTGATTTATCTAACTTTGAAATAAAGATTAATAACTGTTTTAGTTCTCACACCAGTCCCATGACTGACTTGGAGTTTATTGTTTTGACCTAAACTCTGGCTGGCCCCATTTTGACACGGGCAGCTAGTAGTTTTTGTTTTGCAGATTTGTATTCACAGGATCCTGGTTTACAGCTGGAACGATATCCGGAAAGCTTTGTATCCGTATATCTCTTCTAGTTGTGTATTGTATTATTTTCCGCTGCTATGTATTTAAATGTAATTTAAATCTCTGATATTTCTGTGTAATATTTATTCATACTCTGTATATTCTTGTAATCTGATGGAATTGTTGTAATATACAATGAAATGTTCTTCCGTATGCGTTCTGTTGTGGCTTGTTCTCGAACTATCCGCGCTTTCCTCACCGGGGAAGTTACAGGTCTTTACATTAAATAAAAGAAAAAGGAAAACAAATTTTATACGGTTAAGGTATAAACAAAGGAATGGTTTTGCTAAATAAATCTTCATTAATATTCTTTAACAAATAAAAGAGGGCTAGATTCGTAGTTTAGCACCTATATAAACAACCCTAAGCTCATTGTAAACTTCACAACAATTCGTGGAGAAGCCATGGCTCCCTTCTCTCTCATTTTCTTCTTCTCCAAAAGATCTTGGATCTATTCTCCACTCTTTTCTCTACAACATCTATTCTTTAAAATAAAAAGAATAAGATCTAGAACAACAATGAAATAGAAAAGTGATTCAAAGCTAAAGAGAAGATAATGGATTCAGATTTGCGAATTTATGCCGCAAAGAGAAATCAAAGATGATTCAAAAACAGAAATCCAAGCTAAGCAAAAGAGGGAAAACAATACTATAGTTATCTAGTACTCATTTTGAAGACGACAAGCAATGTGAGTGGTTTATAATACAACTTTTTTATATGATTATTATTTATCATTCAAACATTCCCCATGTAAAACATGCGATGAAATTATTGTGAAAGATTGGACCTGTAATGTTTTCATATGTTAAATTATTATATGGTCACGTTCCTCCTTTTATCCTTCCCTCTTTATTTCTTTATAATTAGGCTATCTCGAGCCTAGATCTATCATGAAATGAATACGATTGAATTTTGCGAACGAAAAGGGGAAACACTAGATTTTGGGATATGACATAAATTGGAGAGTTTGGTTATGAATTACAAAGGGGTTTGGGTATAGTATACCATTAGCAAGGTTTGAATGTGTAAACCAAGTTGGGAAGTATAAGTATGAACACGATTTGGGTTTTAGCATAAGATTGTCATCATTGAAAAGATTTGAACTTGTTAATTAGCCTATGACACTAGAATAAAACATGGATTTGAATTTTGAGATTTAATATGTTAGTCATATTTTTATAGGACTCGAACTTATTTAAAAATATGAATACCATTGGAAATAAATGATTTGGAATTGGTAAATTTGAATAAAAGTTGGGTAATTGGGTTACATGTAATTTGGTATGAATCAACATTAAATTGGTCTAATTAATGACCACTTGAATAGGCTTAAAAGTAAATTTGAACTACATAACATGAAATTTGGGGGTTTGGGTGAAATACGAATATTAATAAACCTTTGACACGAGGTTAGACGCAATTGTGGTATAAGACTGCCCGGAACCGCCCGACAAATCCAGTTGCCACAATTGGACGTCTAATGTGAGAGGTCAAAGGGGGAAATTTGAGTGTAATGGTTTATGACACGAGGTTGGACTCAAGTTGTGGCGTAAGACTGCCTGGAACCGCCCGACACATCCAGCAGCCACAAAATGTTAGTCCAATGTGGGTGGTCATACATCGTTATGGCATAATGAATGCATTAAGGAATACTAACCATAATAAGACATGTGGGTAACAAGGGTATGGTTAGAGGGTTAAGTGGGTACAGGTAAGTATAGACTTAACTGTAGTAAGACAAGATATGTATAAACATGTAAGTATAAGACTTAACCGTAGTAAGACATGTGTAAAATATGGAAACAATAATAATAAAAAGGTTAATCTGAACTAATGACGGAATATGGGGAATGATAAATAACCTATTACAAATTTGAATAAGAAAAAAAAGGATAATAGCTTAGATTTGTCCTAGGGACAAAAGGGGAAAATATGACTTATGGGATACGATAAGTTATAAGAACGAAAAAGGGAAGAATAAGATAACTTATATGAGGAGATATACTTAATTATAAATTAAGCTATTTGAAAAGGAGGAAGAAGTAAATTTTGAATCATATGTGTTGGTTGGGTAGAGTAATTCCCGAAGTGTCAGTTTGATGTTGATCTCGGTCTTCGGGGCTGGTATTTAGGGGGTTGTTCCCCCAATCAGTATATATGTGGGATAAGGTATACTTAACAATGAATTAAATATAACATGTTGATGTGACCCAAAATGGGAATAATTTATGAAATTGAAAGACAACATGTTATAAGGCTTATCAATGGACTTAAGTATAAATTCAGTTGATAACCAACGGTAAACATAAACTAAGTATCAAACCTTGGTTAAGAGAATCAAGTAATAAACCTTAGTTAAAATAACTAAGTAGATAACGAGAAAGAAAACTAAGTAGTAAACCTTAGTTAAAGTGGACTAAGTTGTAAACCTTAGTTAAGAAAAATGAACGATTGATAGAACTAAGTAGTAAACCTTAGTTAAAATGACTAAGTAGTAAACCTTAGTTAAGAAAACGACGATTCAGGAAACTTAGTAAACCTTAGTTAAAAACTAAGAGGGCTAAGTAGTAAACCTTAGTTAAAGAAACTAAGTAGTAAACCTTAGTAGAACACGAGATGGAGCGTACGGCCGTCTGATTTTAAAGAAGGCTCCAATGAATTGGGTTACGAAGCCCGAGGCTTCGAGGGGACGTGGGGGTACCCTTGGTATCCCTCTGTGAGGCTGCAGATGATCCTCCTGGGCTCTCAGAGGTTAAGGTCAGCATTAGAAGAACCAAGGGTATGCCTTGGTTGCAATAAATGGCAACCTAAAGACTAGGATGGACTAGCGTGATTCGGCGAGACCAGTAGCCCTGTGATAGCAACTCGTCGTCTACCTACCATCTTGAGTTAGTCGAGATACGCACAGTGGAAAGGCGGAGAACTCCTACGAACCATATACTTGCTATCTAGTTGTGGTTGCGGTAGCGGTTGGCCATAGGTTAGTGGGGCATAGAGGGGCCGGCATATAGTTCTCATTTTTCAAGGATGGCCTTTCATTAGTTGAGGGAGGGATCTAGTAGGACCATAGCCACTAGAAAAACAGACCTTAGCATCTGCATCGGCAGACAACTTAAAGCTCTCGACCGAGTTCCGTGTTTCTTGACTTGCCCTTCCACAGGACTCGGGTAGCACATATAGAGTACATGTGCATCTAGTCATCGAAAAACGGTTCACGATACTTACGCGGGGAAGGTCTAGGAACATATATCGCTCTGGGTAGTGTGTCCTAGACTAGAGGGCATATTTCTTTAGGTAGCATAATCCCTAGTAGCCCTAGGTGGCATAAACCCTAACCGAATTAAGGAAACGTGGTAGTCCAAATAATTACGGAAATGGTGGCACTATGCTGAGGTAGTATATAGTTACGTAATGAAGTCCGTACGATAAATTGAAAGGGACTGTACACATACATGGAAAAGATAATATGAGTAGGGGGTATCCACATATACGAGATATTAGGTTAATATACTAGTATGTGAATAAGAACGACATGTGTTTAGCCTTATGTGCTAATGACGAGATTAACCTAATAACTAAGAAAATATACATAACGGTATACGTAGCGTTACACAGAAGTTTATTATAAGTCCTCTCACACAGAACTTATGTTCTGAAACCCTCCTCATTACATACTTCCATGTTAGGTTCATGACAGAGATGGTATAGCTTTGGATACTGGTTAGACAGTATGATTTATAAGGTAAAGCTATTTTTGAATATATTATATTTTAATTCCTTCCGCTGTGAGATGCTCTATGAGTTCTGACATGTTTCTTTATCTCTGTCTTTTTCTGCAGGATACCAGAGCACCCAACTCGGGTTTTGATAGATCGAATTTGAAAAATTCGGTCTGTCAGAATCCGGGTTGTCACAATGACGAGGCATCGAGGCAATACCCATCAGTAGGATTCTACCGATTTTTGGACCCAGGCTGGTGGTAACGCATAGTCGTGACTACCGCCCACCCCAAACAATGCTCCCAAAAATCAAAGGCACCAATCAATCACAAATTAATATATATGGTATCGAAGAAACATGTCTACTAAGAGGAGCTAGCTCACATTAACATGGGTATGGCTCCTGTTTTAGTCATTTTAATTATGACCAGAAGGTCAAGGCTGTCCATCATCGTTCTCTTTCTTCAAATCCAGTAATCGCCTCCAAATCCATCCTACTTCATTTTGGAACTCCACCGCGTACACATTTGTTGAAGTGGTTTTCGGTATTCGTAGAGAGTATTACAATATCTTATCCCGGTCTCTCTAACAAACAAATGTTTACATTATTCACACCATGACCAATTTAATAAAATCATATCTTGAAATACATTTATTTAAATTTCTTTAATTCAAACCAAACAGTTTATGAATCAATTCCATGTATAAAACTATTTCAATTCATATTCAGTCAATTCATAATTGAATTCATATATTCATATCAATTAAAATTTCGAATTCTAATTCATTACACAGTTCACGTTCATTTCCTATAAAGTTCAATATTTAAGTCAATTCAAAATTCGCATTTAGTTGATTTTAAAATCAAATTCATTGAATCAAGTATCGTTATATAAATTTAAATCTTTAAGCCTCGAATTTAAATCGCAAAATCAAAACTTATCCACCTATTGAGTTATTATTAAAGTTTATAAAATATATATAATAAGCATTAAAATAAATTTATAAGTTATAAATTTTTAAAGAAAATAGCTTTATAAACATACATAGGTTTAAATTAATTTAGAAGTAGGTTTAAAAAGAATAAGTTATTAGAATATATTAATTTAAAGTTAAAAATATATATATATGATTAAATTATACAGTTTAAAATAAATAAATTATAAGTAAAATCTTAAATAAGCATTTAAATACATTATTACTTTTAAAATCATTTTAAAACATATAATTTAAAATTTACAAAACTGAAGTATAAATCTTTAAAATATAATATAAGATCTTAAATTAATATTATTCCAATCAAATTTTCCAAATCATTTTAATTCGAAAACATGACCAACGGTGTCTGTATATAGTTTTCAACCCTATGGTCAAGTGATACGGATATTTATCATTTCAACCCGCAATTTAAAAAATTCCTACGGGTTTATCATTTCAACCTACAATCCCAAATTCAGTAAAAATTGTTCAGGTCTATCATTTCAACCCATAATGATTTTTCCCTAATCTAATGTCCGTTCCGGTATGTATCATTTCGACCCTTAGTGATTTTTCCTAAACTAGGGTGTCTACAATATAACAAATCATCACATATCATTAATCACATCATAGTCACATATAATCAGTGTACATACATGTCATATGAATATCGTGTCACATATGAAAGTGTATATTTTAAACAAACAATTTCTACGGGCAATCCTTTACATGTCATAACAGTTCATTTAGTTGATCTATCATCTATGAAAAAATGTCAGTCAGGTGTGAGATAAACTCACCTTTCGTGGCACAGTTGAAGACAAACATATGAATGTAGAATTGTAACGACGGTATCCAGGCACGATAGAATGGTTTCAGCTCGATGATCACTTAATATTTAACTAATTTTTTGTAAGAGAAGGCGGAGAAATTCAATGGATTAGCATGGTTTTTTGGGTTTTGGAACATTATGGCTATTGGGTATGGACGACACAGTATTGGGTTTCGGAACAGTTTCGGAACACCAAATTCGATTTCAACATAATAAACACAAAATTTCTTTATATAAATATATTTCTCTATATAGAAAACCAAAATATATGTATCTACGTATATATATTTAAAAAAATTAAGCACATCAAAACTATTTTATAAATTATATAACACCAAAATCGTATTATATAAACAGACATATCATATATGAGAACACACACACGAACAATACATCAAAATCAATTAAATATATATACCTTCGCAAACTATATATTATTCATATATAGACAATCGTTAAACATATATATACATAATAATAATAAAACAAAAATTCAAACAAAAATATATATTAACTCACACTCAAGAAAAATGGGACACACACAAAATATAACTCAACACACAAGCATACTAGCACACTACAAAACTAACATACTAACTCAGAAATATTCACGCACACTACAAACAGACAACGCAAATTACACACACAAAATTACTCTCATGCACAAACAAAAATCTCAGTAAGTAAATCATATTGAATTTTAATTATATAAATATAAAAACATACAAGAAAATTATATATACAATATTTATATGTATATAAAAATTTCAACACACATAAATATATAAAAACCCAAGATATATGTTTGTTTTATAAATAAACGTAGATTTATGCACCCATTAACTCAACCCATATTCACACATGAACACATCACTACATAGGGAAAATACAACACGCACTAAATAAAAACTCACACATAAACAGAAGAAAAAAACTCACGCAAACATTCTCACACACAAAACAAACCCACTAACGTATGCAAACAAATAATATAACAAAACACGCAAGAACAAGAAACAAAAAGGAACTCACACAAATAAAATATCACGCACACAAAACCATAAGGGGTCAGCGGGTTCAGAGCGGAGGGAGGTACTGGGCATTGCAGCAGGGGATCACGGTGGCAGAGTTCGCGATGGTTTTGTGAGGAAGTGGGAAGGGCTGCATGGTGAAGTGGAGAAAATGAAAACTGGCGTGGCATGGAAGAAGAAAACACAAGAAGGGAAAAATGGGGAAGAACAACAGTTGTTTCACGATATAAATAAATAGGAGATAGGGTAGAGAAAAAGATAAGCCGTTGTAAATATATATTTAGGAAGAAACGTATGGGAAACATACTATATTCAAGAAGGGGAAAGAATTAATGAGCTGATGCATTTATTCCTCTTGGGACCACGCGTTTTGGGAAGAGATCAAAGTTTGAATGGAAATTGGGGAATAATACAAGCGACGGGAAGAATATAAACAAATGAAAAAAGAAGGAAACAGTATGAAATTGAATTCAATCATGGAAATATGGAAACAGACATATTATAAAATGAAAGAAGGAAGAGGCAAGGGAGCAAACATTTTTTTTTTGGAATGATATTACATGCTTTGAAATGAAAGTGTAACGTTACATGCATGGTTATATGAATGGTTTTGAGAAAATAGAGAAAATGAATGGATGCTTTGGAAAAAAAATTAAAGGAACGTGCATGCATTAATGCCGAGAATGGTTTTTAAAAAAATAAAGAAAATGCATGGGATGGAATAATAAATGCATGCATGAATCTGCAAGAAATAAGTGATGGGAAAGAAATAAATGGTTGCTAATGGAAATAAATAAATAAAGGAATGTGGTAAATGTTAATGAAGAGTCATATATGGAAAAACATGAATGGCTTATGCGAATATTTGGCAAAAGAAAAGAATGGTTTAAATTTTGAAAATAATGAACATGTAAGGAAAACATTAATCTACTAAATGGACGTTGAACTTTAAACAGATAAACATTGTTTGCAAATAAAAGGAAACATTATAAATTTTTACTTTAAAGGAACGACCGGTTTTGGCAATATATAACTAACAAAAATTTTGCAAATCAAATATAAAATAAACGATATCAAAGATAAAGAATCTGACAATTAAAATTTTGCTATATTTACATCAAAAACAATCAATACGAATTGAAATTAAATTAAAGAACAATTAAAATTTTGCTATATTTACATTAACAAGAATATATAAGAATTGAAATTAAATTAAAGATATAATTCCATATTCAAAACGGAGGGTATAATTATACGAATTAAACGTTTTAAAAATTCAATAATGAATGCAAATAAATAACTCCATTAAAATTGAATTGTATTATTAAATCAAAAATAAAATTCATTATTTTATAAAAATAAAAAAAAATTAGTTTTAAATAATCAAAATAAAAATTATTCCATAAAAATGCAAACAAATAAAATAAATAAACCAAGATTTAAATTAAATCATAAAATAAAATACTCTAAATATTGAGGTTGTTACAATCTCTCCTACTCAAACCATTTTGTCCCCGAAAAGGAACGAGGTAGAGAAAAAGTAGTTAAATAATTAATATATTTAAACTGAAGGTTCATATTTATATCTATACCTATATATATTCAGAAAATATATTAATCAAGAGTTAAAATATTTCAAAATAGTTTTAAGTATTCACTCGACGTCTCGATTAGCTATATGTATCTATCCCACACTCAAAACATCTTTCTATATTTAAACATAACATATACCAAATCTTCAATCATATATTATAAATAATATATTTTAAGTCATAAATAAAAAATTAAGTAAGGAAAATTTATATCTCTTTCCACTCATTTATTTATTAAAAATTCAACCTCAATCCTTGATAAGTATATAAACAATATTATTATTAAATCAAATAAAAATAATATTATTAAATCAAGATAAAATCAATTTCTTACAAAATCTACATCTTTAAGTCTTATTATAATTTATAAAATCTTAAAGTATAAACACCAATTATTTCCAAATTATTGGTATTACCGAAACAAAATGTTATGTACAAAATATATAACAAAATTGCCTCAATAAAACTTATATTACAATACCTTTCAAAATACCAATTTCAAATCAATATTACATAAGAATGGACACGCTAGAAGTCTTATACTCTTCTTCTACTTCCTACCTTGTTATAGACAAGTACAAATTATAAAATTCGAGTTAAAAGTTGAACGAACGAAAGAACCTAATCAAAGAGGATCTACGAAGGAAGATGGATTCAAATGGAAAGGAAATTTCATAAGAGATTTAAATATTAAACAAAATTTTATATCCAAAATATTTGTTTAAAAATATTTTAAAACCATTTATATTTCCAAAGTACGCTCTCTCTCAAGAAGGACTCTAAGACTAATTCCACTCATTCTAGGGTATCACTACCCTATCTCTAATGAGCTTTTACCCCATAGACTAAAGCTTTGAAAAACTAAAGCTCTGATACCAAATGTAACATACCATCTTTCGTCCACTTCAAGCTGGTAATTAACCCAACTCGAACCATTCGAAATGACAGAATGTTATTAGCTTATGAGGTAAATAGAAAAAAAATCACAGAATCACATACACAGAAAAACAGAATATCTCGCATCGGAATAAATAAATTATACAATAGTAGTTGATGAAGATAGTAAATAAAAATCAAAATTTATACATAATATCAGAGTTACAAAATTAAATACAGTGGAAGTCTAAATACAAGAATCTAATACAAAGGAGAATTAACCAGAATCAACAGATAGAGGTGATGTCTTCAACAATCTCCAGCTTCAAAAGGTGAAACCTCAACACTGCAATACTCGATCTAACCCGAGCAATAATGCAAAACAAAACAACTCGGATGAGGACTAACATTCTCATGGGAGTTAATCAACTCAAATGAAATGGTTAATAAAATGCATCGGTAACTTAAAGGATGTTTGGGATCACCATCCTCTAAGGATTCGTTAAATTAATATCATATAATATAATACGCTATTATAATAGTGTTTATGTTTAAATATAACATATTAAAATAGCGTAAGCGGGATTACATTTTTACCCTTACGCTGTTTATAAACATTGTCGTAAACACTGCATGTAAAAACCAGTAACGGTCGGTGGATAGGGATTTGCCGCTATACGACAAAGTCAAATCAAAATCGTAGGGGCTACACCAGGATAAATATGACAAGGCGTCGATGCAATACCCATCAGTAGGATTCTACCGGATTGCGGACTTAGGCCGGTGGTAACGCATAGTCGCGACTACCGCGCACCCCAGACAATGCTCCCAAAAATCAAAGGCGCCAATCAATTACAAAGTATTATATATGGTATCGAAGAAGCATGTCTACTAAGAGGAGCTAGCTCACATTTACCTGGGTATGGCTCCTGTTTTAGTCATTTAAATTATGACCCAAAGGTCAAGGCTATCCATCATCGTTCTCTTTCTTCAATTCCAGTAATCCCCTCCAAATCCATCTTACTTCATTTTGGAACTCCACCGCGTACACAGTTGTTAAAGTCGTTTTTGGTATTGGCAGAGTGTATTACAATATCCAATCCCAGTCTCTTTAACAAACAAATGTTTACATTTTTCACACTGTGGCCATTTTAATAAAATCATATCTTGAAATAAATTAATTTAAGTGTGACGACCCCAAACCCCGTACTGACGGTGGCAAGGGTAATCTTTGGAATATAACACATAAACAGATAATGGCAGAACAGAAATAAATAAATACACCAGATAATGAACAAATAATACACTGGATAAACGAAATCATCAGAGTTACACAGTATACAGGATCATACTTAGTACAAATACAGTTCAGCTATACATAAGTGTCTACAGCGGAAAACAAACAAAATATGTACAATAGGAGCTGAACAACATAAAAAGAGATAAATGGTAGAATCCATTTTCAGCTCCTGCTATCCAGAAAGAGCCTGCTAAAACCTGAATACAAGGCTGCCCGTGTAGAAAAAGGGGCACCCGAGTTTGCAAATGAAACAAACTACGAGTCAGTCATGAGATTGGTATGAGAAATCTACTTAACACATTATACAATTGGCTAATCACAGGACAACGCCACTTTCGTTGAACGGGTTTACTCCATTGGATTGCCAGTGCTTTAAGACAAATAAATCTTTTAAACATCGCAATACTTTTTATAAAAATGAAGCCATTATAAGACTCAGTTCCCATCACACAATGCAACGCAAACCGGAGGATAGAGTTTTACCTTATAATGGCCAAAATATGCTTGATACGAATAAAACAAAAGCGTTTGGTATTATTGCTAGTGTTTATAGGTTTCGAAAACAATTTCAATCATAACTATCTATCATAGACGGCATGGGTATCATATATCATGTTGCCATATATATATATATACAATCAAAACAGCACAGTGTCGTATTTGGAAATTGGATTTCCGTCATGAACCAAGGCAAAAGATAGTCCTTACCGAATTAGAGACTCTCTAGCCCAAGCCTCAGGAATAGCTGCAACTGCACCTTGGATCGTCAGGGTCGGTCCACACAGAGTGGATTATAATGCCTGAACAATGCGTTTCCCCGCCCTTTGGGGCGTAAAACGAGCCAACGAATGACTCCATCGGTCCCGGATCGACCGATAAAACCGAGGCGCCTCGCAACAGCAACAACCACATAGGTGAAAATAATATAAATGTCAGCCAGTTTAAGCACCGACACCACCTCTAGCTAGAAAGAAACGCAAGTCCCCCCGAGGTTGTCTCCCGTTTTTGGTTCATACCGGGGTGTGAGGTTCGCGAATTCACTTTATACACAAAGCTACGCCACACAGGCGGTGATTTGATCGTCACCACAAGACTTTGCTTTTCAACAGAAGCCCTGATCACTGCATTTTAGCATGCCACACAGGCAATTCACGCCAGGTAACTGATGGCTATCAATCACACAGAATGAATTCCAATGTTAGACACACAGTCCACTTACAAGTCCATCCTGGGTCTGAACGAAACTGGAGGCACTAGATACCTCGCAAACCCATCGATCTCCACGTACGTCTGGACGATCACCACTCATTATCCACATTTCGGGATGCCTCCCAATCAGGACATCATTTACCATCCAAACGAGGTGAAGATCTCTGGTCTTCGACCACCGTCTTCATCTTTGATTTCTTATCGTCGATTTAGTTATTCAGAATGGGATAAACCCGGCCTTTCTGAGCAACTCGCGTGTATAATAAACAAGTGCTACACAAACACAACATACACATCATTTCAATTCATTAGTCACTAACCGTAAATCAGTAAGAGAAACGATTTCCCAAATATTAACCCCGAAGGACGAAACCAACATCAGATCAAAATCCAGGAAACCATTCGACTTAGCCAACCTTTAGTTAGTTTCTAAATTTCACATCCATAACGTTTATAATATTTTATAACGATTTTTCGCTATTTTTATTTATTTTAAAATAGCCAATTTATTCAAACGACGTTTCGGGCCATAACGCGGCCGTGGCACTGTTTTTCTTCAAATTTGATTTACACATATCTGAAATTCTAACCGTTGGATCTTCACAAAATTTACATCATTAGAAAGATCTTTTCAAAACGAATCCAACGGTTCCAGTTTTGGGAAAATCCTACGGTCGGATCTCCCAGTACAATCGTTTGAAGTTTCGATTTCAAAATACGAACTACAGCGTCGTTATTCGATTTAATATAATTATATTTTTATATATATAATCGATTTTGGCGCTGTTTTTCTTCAGATTTTAATTATATTTATATATATATAATCGATTCTTCGATTTCAAAACTATATGCTTTTTACACATTTGATAAAAATGATATTTTTATCCAACTGTCTTCTATTTCAACACTTCACTATTTTTTACTATTCATGTATATAATAAAAATGTGATTTTTAATGTAAAACAATTTATTTCAAAACACGACTATTTTATATAGTTCATATAGATGATAAAAATATGATTTTTATTATAAAACAATTTATTTTAAAACACAAATACCATTCAACACTTGAATTTCTATTCAACGAATGAATGTTTTCTATAGTTTGTATATATATAGTAAAAATGTGAATTTTATTGCAAAACAATTTATTTCAAAACACTACTATTTTATATAGTACATATAGATGATAAAAATAGGATTTTTATTATAAAACAATTAATTTTGAAACACGAATACCATTCGACACATGAATTTTATTCAACGAATGAATTTCTATTCAACACATGAACGGTTTCAACATATGAAAATAATTTCAACAAATGAAAATAATTCTAACACATGAATATTATTCAAAATTTTGGCAACATAACTGCAGGGTAGTTAAAACCAGGGTCGTCCCTAGTACGGCTCTTCGCTCTACCTTAAAGCCTCGCAGCTTTTGACAATGGGGATTTCATGCATCTAGTTCGCACGTAGGCGGCATGTATATTTTTTTCATTTCCACAAACTAATCCTATGTTGTTTCAACCAAATATTTCTCAACCACAAACGGTTATTTTTCAACCACAATCAATCAATTTCAACCACAAACAATTCTAATCAACCATTCGTAATCAATCAGTTTTCACACCATTCACAATCAATAAATATCATCCATGGTTTGTGGACGAGGGGCGTATATATATATAAGCATTTCACTTATATTCAACACATATATTATTTTTACAATGCATATATAACTTATATATCGAATGTACAACTTATACAACGCTTATACAAGAGGTGTACAACGCTTATGTAACCCATACATCGACTAGATAATTTATACATCGTCGTTTTCCATATCGTTTATAATTTAGAAATCTCACATTGGGTTCCACTCCACCAAAAATAGCAGAAGGCTCAGAAAAATATGTGGTCTCTTCTAAAATGTAGAAGACGTCCAGACGAGTCCATTGTCTCTTGTTTCACTGAATTTCGATAACACAGCAAAAAGATATGATTTTTACAAGTTTGCAACGCTTTAGAGTGTTATTTTCAGTTAAAAATAGCCAAAGCCGTACCTTTTCAGAACTGGTTCCAAACTAGGTTTGGATTTTTTGATCAATCCATGTAACGGTTCCACAATCGGGTTGCGCAAGGTCGACGGGGGAGGAGAGGCGCTCAGGCGCGCGGTGGTGGGGTTGGGTTCGAACCCCCTAGCGACGACGGCGGCTCCTCAAATGCCCGAACTTCACGAGGTCGATCTGGCCCCAAAACGAGACGAAAAAATTCAATGCTTGTATAGATTTGGAGAGGGTGCTGAGAGCTTTGGAATGGATCAATAATCATGCGATTTCATTGAGAATTGAAGGAGAAATCGAGCTGGGAAGCTCTGGAGCATTTCTGCCGTTCGTTGCGGCTGTTACGGGGAGAGAGAAGGAGTGGCTAGCCAATAGGATTTTTTTTATTAATTTATATATTTTTAAATTTCGAAAATACCCCCTTTCTCACACGAACTGTAACACCCCGTATTTTTAATATAATTAAAAATAAAATATATAAAAATATGCTTATGATGGGTAAATAATGGTGATGCATAAGAAGAATTAATTAACACATGGAAGAGAAGAAAAATTAGTTCGATAACGATGTATGTAACTGGAAAAGATAGTAAAATAATGATAACTAATTCAAGAATCAGGAATTAGGTAAAATGGAAATCACCATTGCGTTCCTCTCGGAAAAATACGCGAAATAGAGTCCGAGTTTTCGAAAATCGGAGTCTGTATGACCAAGATATGGCCAAAACAAGATTTCAGCAGACTTTCTGGCAGACTGACCCAGGTCGACCATAGTGTCGACACTATAGTCGACCTGCCCCCCCCCCCTCAGGTCGACTGTAGTGTCGACCCCCCTCTGTACAAGTCGACCTGGTCGGCCTGGGGTGGTCCAGAACCCATTTTTGAGGCCCGGGACGATTTTTGATGGTCCGGATGGGTTTTAGGGTTAATCCGATGGCTGAAATGAAGTGCTACACCTATAAGATAACACCTAGACCTAGCCTAACTCACACAAATTCATATGACACCTAAATGCTGCTGGAATCTCTCTTGAGCCATGGCCGCTGTCTCCAAATTAAAGCTTAAGCGTTCAAACTCAAATCAAATCAAAGATCGATGCTTCTACAACAAATTCAAGGGGATAGATCAATGACACTGCAACTTTCTAAGACAAATTCACTTCTTAATTCATTAGCCGTTCTCTGTAAGTTCTATTTATTTTCAGATTTAAATATTTAATTATAATATGGTGATGAAATAAAGTGAAATTGATGTAAGTTTAGCTATATTTGCGGAATGTGAATTAAGATTAAAATCATGTTTTGCGGTCAAATGAAAATAGTATGATGCTTATTATGTTTGGTTATGTTGTATAATATTATGCCAGTGATTTGATTCTATTATCATGTTGGATTGGGAATTATTGAGTACAATGTTTGTCATGTTGTATAATATGCCAGTGATTTGATTCTATTATCATGTTTAATTGGGAATTATTGATAAGTTTATTATGCAAGTTTATGTTGTAGATTCATGCGACAAATGGTCAAATCTACATGTTTATGTATAAGAAAAACCTATGCCACACTTATCATATATTTGTGATTGGCTTGTGAGTATGTTAATTTAATCTATGTTGCCAAGTAACGCATGTGTATGTTGATTTGCCTATGTTGCAAATTAACATATGTATATTGATTAGTTCATATTGCTAATTCTCATGTATGTATGTTAATATGGCCTCTGTTAAAAATACACATATATGTTGAATTAGCTTATAATTGCGAGTTCACACTTATGACACTATAATGTCCATAATGGTTATTTTGCAAGTTCACCCCTGTAATGTTCATGATCTCATTTTGCAAGTTCACCCCTGTAATGTTCATGATGTCATTTTGCAAGTTCACCCCTGTAATGTTCATGATGTCATTTTGCAAGTTCACCCCTGTAATGTTCATGATGTCATTTTGCAAGTTCACCCCATTATGTTCACATTAATTATGCCATATGTCAAAATTATACCTTTGTCATGTTTATGATTGTGTATTTATGTACGTTAAATTAGGCTAAGTTTTTAGCCTAAACTTTATACTCAAAAATCATACGAACGTAAATTAAGCTAAGATAATTAGCCTAATATTAAACGGGGTAACGGTGGGTTAAAATGATTAATTATAGGAAAACTTGCCATAAATTGGTCATTTATCACATAAGTGATTTATGGCATAAAATGGTACTAATTATATACCTAACTTAATGAGATTGATTGGAAACAAATTGGGCATTAAATCTGAATTTGAACCATTTACATAATTAAAATGTAAATTAGAATTATGGCATAAAATGGTATTAATTATATACCTAATTTAATGAGATTGATTGGAAACAAATTGGGCAGTAATATGAATTTGAATAATTTACATAATTAATGTAAATTGGAAAATACGAATATGCTTAGCACGAGGTTGGATTGAGTTGTGATGTAAACCTGCCCGGACCCGCCCGGCTGTCGAGTAATCACAGCAATACCTATCCAATGTGGAAGGCTAAGCATTAGGCCCAATAAAGACCCGAGGTTAGACTGAGTTGTGGCGTAAGACTGCCCGGACCCGACCGGCACACCGGCAGCCACAACAATATCTGTCTAATGTGAGAGGTTGGTGCCCTAATAAGACAACTAGAGTTGAGCTAGGGTTCGTAGGGTTAAGTTAACTAGAAAACTTAACCAATTTCAACATGTTAACTAAATTGGCGGTAGGGTTAGGATAATCTGGACACTTAACCAATTTAAAATGTTGACTACGGGAGTAGGTAAGGTTAAGCAAATGTTTAACTATTATAACATGATTAAACTGGACTAGAGAGTGAGGTTAAGTTAATGAGAACACTTAACTAATACAATGGGTTAATTAGATAAGTGGTTGCGGTTAAGTAGTAACACTTAACCAACATAACAGGACAAGCGGGTAAGCTAAGTTAACTTGAATAAGTTGATAACACTTAACCATTATAATATGACTAGTGGGTGGGGTTAAGTTAACATGCACTTAACCAATCTGATGTGTGGTAGGGTTAAGTAACACACGGGGTTAAGTTAACAAGAAAATCCTTAACCAATGTAACCAGATAGACGAACGGGGTTAAGTTAATAAACCACACTTAACCAATCAAACATAATAAGCGAGAAAGGTTAAGTTAACTAAGGTAAACACTTAACCATGGTAACATAACGAGTAGGAGGGTTAAGTACATATCGGGTTGGTGGGTAATATTAATAAATATAGGCCCACATACACTTAACCATTAAATACACATGCTTGAATCAGTAGCGGGGTTAAGTACACATCAGGGTTGGTGGGTAATATCAGAGAATATAGGCCCACAGACTTAACCATTAGAAAAACCTAGTAACGGGGACCCATTTCAGCAGTAACCCACATTAGGTATCAATGGAACCCTGAGCTAGGCAGGGTGGGGCACGATTACTGGGCTGATTATAAGAGGTCAAATTAGCGGCGGTTGGTGCAGCAGTGCAGGTTCTAACGGAGTGCGGGCGTGCACACACTTCGGCGTAGAAAATTTAGCCACTGGGCATCAGTAGGTATAAAGTTGTGCATCTTGATTGTGTCAGGGTTGCCACCATGGGACTTGATACATCCCATGGTGGGACCAGCACAGGTATCTACAAGTAGGGGGCCGCGTGACACAAACGAGAACTAGGTCAAGTAGGGAGCCGATCAATAAGGTAGTAAGGGTGCATCGAATATATACATGGCCATTGGGGTGATCGAGGTGGAATCCTCATAATCGATTTACACCTGAAGGCTACCCTAATTGCGGGGATTGGGATCACGTTGTAATTATTATATAACACGGGCTACTAGTTGGGACACTAGTAGGGGGTACGGATCCTTGTTACACAGGGCACTAGTTGGGACACTAGTAGGAATACAGATCATTCAATGTAAGACACTTATGAGGATGCTAGTTAGGTGGTCCAGAGCAAATAGATATCGTTTTAATGGTAAAGCTTAGAAACCTTGCGATGTTATTTTTGATAGAAGCCATGCAGTGGGATACTTGATAGGAATTATGGGATGTTATACTTGTTTCATCGTGCCCGAAGTTTATCTTGTTACCTCAGTTTATCTTGTTACCTTAGTTTATCTTGTTAGCATAGTTTATCTTGCTATCTTAGTTTATCTTACCTACCTTGTCACCATGCTTATGTTTACTTTCAGTTTATTCATGCCATGTTATCTTTACCTATTTTTATGATGAAAGTCACTAGGACTTACTCAGTCTTTATGACTGACATGTTTTGTTTCACCTCTTTTTCTTCCGTTCCCCCCCCCTAAGGTTCACAGGTGGGAATACAGCTTAGTTCGGATCTTACCAAGCTCCAAGGCTCTTTCATGTATGGCTTGGATTTCTCTTGGCTATGGCTTGCTTTGCTTTATTGGGGAATACTGCAGTTTGTTTTTATGCTTCTTTGTTTTTGAGCAAGACATATATTTTAACTATGAAATTGGGTATTGGAAGTTGATGGGCTTTTCTTGTAAACATTTATATGTAATAAATGATTTGAAGTACTTCCACTTTATTTTCCGTTGTTTTATATATGTCTGTCTTGTAATATTTCTGTTCCAGTACCCATAATACTCCATTGTAGTTAAGGCATTCCCTTTATGAGTGACCTTAATAGATGTGGGGTGTTACATTTGGTATCAGAGCAGAAGGTTACCAGACTGGGCAAAAGTTTTCAAAAACCTTCTGAATTTATCTTCAAAACATTTACAAAGAAGCAAATTTTCAAGAAAAATTTGTTTTGATTAAAAGGCATATTCCCCAGAGCCATTTGCACTATCTTTTGATTCTCTCTTGAAATCTCTTCTCTCTCTTTTCACCATAGTTTCGTAGGCATCCGACACAGGTCGGAGGGCAAAGGAGTGCCCAACCTCCATCTATAGCCGCAGTAGTTCCATCTGCGTCTAATCTTATTTCAAGTTGGGTAGAGTTGCCGTGCGTTGGAGGTAGCTTCGGGAGACTTGTCAACAAACTATACAAGGACAGTAAGAACAAGGAACTAGTTGTTATAGCTTAATCCACGAAGGGGGAAAAAGGTGAAAGGAAAGAGGCCTAAGTGAAAGAATAGAAAAACCCATGACAAGAGAGAGTATCTTTATTGAGAAGGGACATGCAGTTAAGTATTATAGGACAAGGGCAAGGGACAAGATCGTCGAGAGGGCAATTGAATGCTCTCACTACTAGCGTACCTAAGAGAGTGGTAACGTTTCTGTTAAAAGTTTAGCTTATTCCCTTCTATCATCCCACTAGAACTTTGTTTTTGTACAATGCATCCTTTTAATTCTGCTTCGAAAGTTGAGTCTCTGCACCTTAGTACTAGCATAGTAGAGGATCCCATTTTTGTCTCAAGTCCTGTTGGGGAAATCGGCTCATTTATTCATGACTTGTTTGGATTTGAGAATGTTTATGCTAAGTGTTAAGTCTAGAAGTAATGTTTATGTTTTGGGCTATGGGTTGATTCTAGCGATGGAGTGGTTATCCAGTAAGGGTGACCTTCTCGGTTTTGAAAAGAGGGTAGTTAGACTCTTGACTTGCCTCGGTAATACCCTCGAAGTCGCATGTAACCTTTAGGGTTCTATCATGATTTGTTACATAGAATCTCTTGACACATTTATTGGTAATTTGTAATCCGCTCGAGTAGTGTTCGCCACTAAGGCAGATGGGTCATTTCGCTTATGCATGAGTTATAGAGAATCACCTTAGTAAGTACATTTGGCAGCATGGTTGGCATTTATTTTCAAGAGATAGTTCTTCTGAGTGGAATACCTAATAGTAAGTGGACGAGATCCAAGATTCACTAGTGAATTTTGGAGAGCCTGCATGAAACTATGAGTACACAGTTATGTTTGAGCTGAGTATACTAGGAGGAGAATAAGTGAAAGTGGAACGAGAGGCAAAAGTGAAATGGATTCCAACCCATATTTTGGAAACAAGAATTAAGAAGCTATGAAATTGTGTAGTTAAAGACGGTCAAAGCACAATGGAGTTAAGCTCAAGGAAATACGACTTAGAAGATTGAAGACTAGATTCACGCATCATATCTCTTTTTAAGAGTATATCCATGATCTCTCTTTTCCTATAGAGCTTACTCACATGCTATCTTTTGTGTATATCCTCTCGGTCCTATCCTCAATCTAATTTCTGTTGCAAACCCCATAGGGAGTATGACTCATCTGTTAGTAACACATGTTGGGGCTTGAGGGTGTTCGTTGGGTTGACTAAACTTTTTGGGTTTTATAGGATACGGGTTGGTCTTAGGAAGGGATTCCCTTGTGACCTAAAAGGAGTCCATCATGCTTAGTTTCCTAGAATCATATATAGTGATTGGGTTGAGTAATTCTTTGGGTGTCAGTCTGATGTTGATTTCGGTCTTCGGGGCTGATGCTTAGAGAGTTCTTCTCCTAATCAATATATATGTGGCATAGATTTCCAGTTTTGACATTGCCTAATGGACACATATTTTTTACTTGCTTATATCATTCGACTATTCCTTTAGATAGGAACAATTGGGTGTAAACATGTGTTTGAGACATGTTATGATTGATGGTTGCAAGTGGCTGCAAGTGGTTGCTAGTGGTTGCTCGTGGATGCATTTACACACATTAGGCACTAGATCGGCTCAATCACCTTTCATATTGCATATGCATGAGTGTTTACACTTGTTTGTGGATGAAATTGAATGTGTTATCATGTGAATGTTGCATAAGGATGGATGTTTGTGCACACATATAGAGTTTATGTGACTAGGACTATTTGCATACATGTTGGACTCATGGCACTAAACATATTTTGCATCTAGAAGATCAATCAGGCCTGATCATTTGCATTAGACAAGGAACATATGCACACACTTCTTGCATATGTTCATACAGCATTAGAAATCTCTTAAGGACAATGAATGCCTGTGATTGATGATTGAGTAGATGGATGATGGATGGTAGGACACATTCTTCTTAACTTGAAGATTTCGGGGACGAAATCCTTTAAGAAGGGGAGAATGTAACACCCCGTATTTTTAATATAATTAAAAATAAAATAAAATATATAAAAATATGCTTATGATTGGTAAATAATGGTGTTGCATAAGAAGAATTAATTAATACATGGAAGAGAAGAAAAAATAGTTCGATAACGATGTATGTAACGGAAAAGATAGTAAAATATGGATAACTAATTCAAGAATCAGGAATTAAGTAAAAGGGACATCACCATTGCGTTCCTCTCAGAAAAATACGCGAAATAGAGTCCGAGTTTTCGAAAATCGGAGTCTGTATGACCAAGATATGGACAAAACAAGATTTCAGCAGACTTTCTGGTAGACTGACCCAGGTCGACCATAGTGTCGACACTATAGTCGACCTGCCCCCCTCCCCCCCCCCCAGGTCGACTGTAGTGTCGATCCCCCCTCTGTACAGGTCGACCTGGTTGGCCTGGGGTGGTCCAGAACCCATTTTTGAGGCCCGGGACGAGTTTTGATGGTCCGGATGGGTTTTAGGGTTAATCCGATGGCTGAAATGAAGTGCTACACCTATAAGATAACACCTAGACCTAGCCTAACTCACACAAATTCATATGACTCCTAAATGCTGCTGGAATCTCTCTTGAGCCATGGCCGCCGTCTCCAAATTAAAGCTTAAGCGTTCAAACTCAAATCAAATCAAAGATCAATGCTTCTACAACAAATTCAGGGGGATAGATCAATGACACTGCAACTTTCTAAGACAAATTCACTTCTTAATTTATTAGCGGTTCTCTTTAAGTTCTAGTTTTTTTTAGATTTAAATATTTAATTATAATATGGCGATGAAATAAAGTGAAATAGATGTAAGTTTAGCTATATTTGCGGAATGTGAATTAAGATTAAAATCATGTTTTGCGGCCAAATGAAAATAGTACGATGCTTATTATGTTTGGTTATGTTGTATAATATTATGCCAGTGATTTGATTCTATTATCATGTTGGATTGGGAATTATTGAGTACAATGTTTGTCATGTTGTATAATATGCCAGTGATTTGATTCTATTATCATGTTTAATTGGGAAT